>CM031238.1:557901678-559101678 GCA_018340775.1 Taxus wallichiana var. yunnanensis | reverse complement strand
CATGATAAAAATTATATTTTTGATATGGGTTTTCTCTTCTTATCTCATTGGTGAAATTTCTCTCGATCTAGTTCGGTTTGGTTTAGAAACTGAGCTTTTTCCCCTGTTGTGCAAAGAAATGGATTTCTTTGTTGTGAACCTTCCATGTTGTGGAAGGAAGGTTTGAAGGTGTTTTTTGATGTTTTTATAGAGGAATAAATAAAAAAAAATGGTTTTTCAATCCATGCATCCGTTTGCAAGATCTCTTCAAATTTCTATTTCACTATGCCATGAAGGATTTCTTTGTTTCTTCTTCTTCATTCTTCATATTACCATGGGGTAGAGGATTTTATTTCTATAGTAAATCTAGTTTGGAGTTTCAGTAATGGTGGGAGATGATGGGAAGTTGCAGAGGAGTTAAAGAGTAGGCTGTGCACGGAAAGCGTTAGATGTTAGAAGCGGGAAGCAGGAGGGGTTTTTGAAAATTTGAAATAAAGCATAGATGGGAATGAGGCACAATTTCATGTCCTTGATGTCCCTTAATCATTAACAGATGTGAGGGACATAAAATTCTATTACAACTATATTATTAATATGAGTTCTATAAACTCATTATTAATAATATTACAATTTATTTAATAATATTGCACAATATTTTGGTAACATTCACTCCCCTATTGTTAACATTATTAATTCCCAATATACACTCCCCTAATGTTGACATTATAGAAACAACAATCACACTTCCTTTTGCAGCTTGTCACCCATGTGTGCTCATGATCTGGATGGTTTTGTAGGACAATCAACAACCTCAACAAGGATGGTTTTATAGGACAACCAACAACCTCAACAAAGGATGGTTTTACAGGACAACCAACAACCTAAAACAAAAGATGGTTTTACATGACAATCAACAACCCAAATATCATGTTGTTGCTTTTCCTTTTGCTTTCGTCTATCCATTGTCTTTCCTTCAAGGAATTATGTAGGAACCACTATTTACTTAATATAAACTAAATAGAGGGAAAATTGAACATTGAGACCATGTTCCAATTCCCCCCCTCAATGTAAACATTTCACTTATTCAAATAGGAACTCTGAAATCATACTACAAATCAAAAAAAAAAAAAATACACATACACACTTTGCCACCACGGCTTCATGCGACCCCGTCATTGGTGACTGATGAGAGGTCATTGATTGACCTCCAGCCTCCATTTCCTTCATCCTCCATTATTTTTGATACTTACTCAACAGATTGGACCATGGAGCTCAAATTTACACCACATTGTGTCGATGCATCTTCCCCACAAATATTCACTTTGGTTCTAAAATTCCGGAGCGGGGGTATAGGGGCACCGGCCCCAGGTGGGGTAAAGGGGAAGTGCCCCTTGTAGGGTCTTGGGGTATATTTTCCTTCTTTGAAGTCATCAAAAATATCATTAGAACTGCAATATTATTCATCGTCTTCTCCCAAAAACTGGACGTTGGGTAACACCTGAAAATGTGTCCAGTGAGGCAATTTTTTTTTATTTTCACAACTTTTGACGACTCACAAAATTTGACACTAACAGACCTTGATGAAAAAACATTGACATAGACAATAATAATCACTTTGAACAATGAATTTTAACAAAATGATACTTACAATAACATTTTTGACTAGACCCAAATTTGACGACGACAAGATGACTATTCATTGACTTAAAAAACTATAGAGGATGGACTTAAAATTTTGACAATGAAACTACTATTTAAACCTAAACCACTTCACACTTAATGACTCGATGACTAAATGTACTTGATAATATTGTAATGGTGGCACAAGACTCTTAGCACTAATACCACAAATTGGCTTTAAATATAAACTCGAACTATAAGCTTTAAACACATTATTTCTCTCTCTTTTTAACTAGTGCTTAGGCACCAACAATTCATTGACAACGTGGAATAAAGGTCCATGTAGTATAACATGCAATGAACAAGTTGGGTTCACTTTTGTCTCTGATCAAATGGTAAATACATGCAAGGTAAACAAGTGTCTAAATAAATTAGACTCTGCAATATTTGTATGGAATTAAATGTTGGATGATTTGATTTGAATTCATGTGTAGACAATACATTACTCATTCCAAGCATACTGAGAGAGACGTGTGCAGATCATTGATGTGTCATGAGAAAACTACGCATAGATTTTTTTGTTAATATAAGATCAAACAAAGCTATTCAAAATGCACCACATCCACTGTAGAAAACAAACAAGATCTGATAAAGGTGCTTGGCAATGGAATATCAAACAGAATACATTGATTTATATAGAGATATAGCTACAAGTTAAATCAAAAATACTCTTGCATGGTAAATATAGTGTATGCAAAGGATATAGCTGGTACAAGCACTTAAATGAAAGACGACTCAAGGAAAATAATAGTATAGTAGTAAGGAAATTTTAGACTGTGTAGTGATTTTTCAGATCTACCAGAAGACATAGAAACATAGATCACTGTCAAATGTCGAGGACTTTCCGTATAAAAATACACGTCTTCAAATAGAGAGGAGATTTCTGAGTGTACAGATATATGAATGAAACTCATACGAAACAATTCAAGACTCTCATCGAACAAGCTTTTCGCTCAGATACCACTTTGATAAAAATTACACAATAATAAAACACTGAATATTATAATTATATTGAATTCATTCGGGATATAAATTACATTGATAGAGTTTACATTTATAGTGTTTGATCTCCTACAATGATGGATTCAACACTCATCTTCAATCCCTCATATCTATCTCCATGAATCTCTCAAACTTATCTCCTAATATCTCTCAAACATCCCTAGGATCACTCACACTACAAAATAGCTACATGAATTGTTCTCACAACTCACTCAAATAATTAAACTATTACAGCTATATTATTAATAGGAGTTCTATAAACTTATTATTAATAATATTACAATTTATTTAATAATGTTACATAATATTTTGGTAACATGCGACATGTGGTGGAGATCCGATGGTAGGGGATTTGAGAAAAAAGTAGCTTTAAAGCACTGAGGGGTTGGAAGTTGGTCACATGAGGAACCATGAGGCTTCTTGGAGGGGCTAGGCACATTTTTCAGACCTTGATGTCCCTCAACACAAAGGGACATGAGGGACATAAAATTTCATGGCGTGCCAGAAGATGACATGTGGCACCTAATCTGATGGTTGAGAATGAAGGCTTAACAAGCACCTTGGGGCTCAAAAACTGCTCTTGAAGGGGTCATATGGATGACCATGAATCTCCTTTCAAGATAGGGACAATTTTTAAACTTTTATGTCCCTCACCAAAAAGGGATGAGAGGGACATCAAATTACACAGTGCACCTAGTGATGACATGTGGCACTTGATCCAACGGTAGGGGATGAAGGCTCCACTAGCTCTTGGGAGTTGAACTAGTGGTATTAGAGGTCATATGAGGATCCAGAGGGCTTATAGAGGCTAGGATAATTTTTTTGACCTTTATGTCCCTTTTCTTGAGGTATGTAAGGCACATTAAATTGTTCCAGGCTCCTGGATATGGCAGATGTCCTATTTAAAAATTGGTTAACTCCCGAACTCGCTCCTAGAGGGAAACTTGAAATGACAATATCTTGAGCTCTCGATGGAATTTTTTGATGAAACTTTATATGATATTAACTAAAACTAGACTTCTCGAATCCAATGGGTGGGGTATTATGTCTTGATTCCTCAAAAAGTAGATTTTTGATCGGTACTCCACCGTGCTTGAGAAAAAAAGCTTTAGGACCCATTACACCAAAGTGTTGTGAAAAATAAATTTCATCATCTTGTAGAGATTGGAATTTCCTTTTCAAAAATGTCTTTTTTTTTCCTAACTCAATCCAGAGCTCTCGGAATCACCTTCTAAAGCTCAACAACCTTTTTTGGCATGTGCACTGCTCTAAGCCTGTGAACCCTAATTTTGGTGAAAGCGCCCAACTTCTATGAATCCTTCCTAAATCTTTCTAAATCACTTCCATGATTCTTCAAGTCCTTTGATTCACTTTTTTCCCAATTTGTCTTCTTTATTCTGCTCCACGGGGTTTCTCCGAGTCTATGAAGGCTAGTGATAGCCCTTCCCACAGCTGCCTGAAGTGTGCTTTTTTCATTGAACTCCTAAAATCACATAGGGGTTTTGAATTAACTCTCCTAAATAACCTAGGGGAATGAGTTAACATCAATTGATAGGTCACTAGACTGACTAGGTAGACCGGGGTGTCTTGGAAGGGTAAAACTTGTAATTTTTGACACAGGGGTATAATTGTCATGCTTGGAAATTGACAATTTCCTTGTTGCATATTTAATGACAACACCAAGAAATATAAGCTATGAAAATATAAAACCCTAAAGTGTAAGAAGAGTTAGAAATATCTTAGCTTATTTGATGATGCTTCAATATTGTGTCACATAATAAACTAGTTGAATAAAGTGCATGAAAGAACATACGAGATCTTTCGGAAGGCACAAATCTAGAGCAGTAGGATAGACTAGGGTACTGGAGAGGTATAGGGGAGCCTTTTTGTGCCCTATTCTTAGATATGGGTGCCTTGGTCTGCAAAAAATGTCTGCAAACCTCCTCTAAGGTGTTTTTGGATATTTGCCTACCTTCGCTTCCTATCGCACTAGCTTTAATGGACCATGCACAAGATGTCGTTGTAAATCAGTGATGAAGGAGAGACCTGCAAAACCCTAAGACAAGTATTTAACCCCTAAAAAATAAATATGCATATGAAGGGGTCATACTATCCTCAACGGTTATAATGGTGGACTTACTAACTAAGCATTATATTACATCTCAGACTTGATGTAGTTCTTCGTATGTGTGTGCAATCATGCCTTAGGTGCTCTTATGCCATTCACACTTTGTGAAAGTAGTGAGCAATAAATATGTGTAGAAATGTAATAAAATGATGAATGGAATAGAAGAAACTTCCCTCATATGCAGTGTGATGCAGATGAACCACCTTGTGCCTTGTGATGAAGCTAGATGGATGCAAATGGAGCCTTTGATGGATGCAACCTTAGGTGATGATAGTAGTGCTTAGTTCTTGGTCCCTCATTATGGTCTCATAACTTTATATTTATATGGTTCTCTTGTTCTAATTTCATAATTAACCTGAAAAGGTGACCACTAAAAAGATAGAAAGCTCAAATGACTAGAAAGTGCCCAAAAAGTGGTGGGAAAGTGTAAGAAGGCTCAGGATGCCCTGAATGGGACTAGGGTGCTCAGGGCACCCTGACCAAAGATAAAATGATGTCAAATGGAAGAACTGACTAGGTGAGCAGATGTGGGAGGTCGGAAGTGACGACAACAAGAAAATTAAAATGGCCAAAGGATATGGGTTGATTAGTATCTTCTTCACTCAAAAACCATATAAATAGTAGTTTGAGACTGGGACTAAATAATGTATAAAGTGCATGATTTTTTGACTACATTTTCCCCACTTTATGATGGTGAGCGAAATCTCAAGTAACATAAATTAAATATAAATGTGTACCGATAATCCATGTAGAGAGATGTAGAAATGCAGAAGGACTAGACAAAGTGTAGAGTGATAAAAAGATGGAGCATGTGGAGAGTAAAGATGCAAAAGTATAAAAAGTGATGAGAGTAAACCTAGGGTGGGAGTACATGTGCAGATGTTTATATATGTAGTATACTGCATGGTTAGTATCATGTGTGTACTCACCATGTATGTGTTGTTATTGTTGACATCTTTGTTGTAGTTATTGACTACTTATTTCTCATACAGTCAAACGTACAAGGAGAAGATGATAAAGTAGTCAAATACGCATGTATATATGTGTAAAAACGCATGTATGTAGAAATGAAAATATTAAAATGGAAATATGAAAAATGTAAAAGGAACATGTTTACTTGATTCATGATGAGAAAGTGTAGAGAGGATACCTGTACTGACAAGTTTTTGGGTGATCTCACACCACCCCAGCGAAAAGAAGTGTAGGGAGAAAGCTGCATTATTCTCCAACCTATAAATGCTTCCCTAAATATGTGTGAAGAGGTCTTTATACTTCCTAGTTTTTGGTGATCCGACGCCATTGGATGAAGTAGTGTAGAGAGGAAATCCGTTGTATCCTCTAACTATAATTGCTCCCTAGAATGCTAAGGACAACCATGTCTGTAAAATCCGATGTGTATGGGGTTTATAGACTGGTCTAAACCCACTCGTTGTATAACCCACAATGTCAAGGATGGAAATCTGAACTAAACTGTATCAGTAAAAAGCATTGGATAGTGTGTAAAACCCCAAATGATGTTCCCCTCTTTGAGGGCACATACGACGTCATTGATAGGAGAATGCGGCGCAAAAAAGGACCAACCTGCATAAATTTTGCCTTACTGAGGGGAAGGGAATGTGCTTGGTATAAACTAAGGTGCCACAAACAAGTGGCTAGAAACAAGTGTTAGTATGAACAAACATGCATGTAAAATACAAGTGTATACTATGCAAACAATGTAGAAGCTAGAAAGCAAGTAAACATACAAGAAGACAATCATAGACCACTAAAGAAGATTGCAAACATGGGATATCACTCATGATTTCACAATACACTCAAGGCTATAATGGCCGCATATAAACAAACAAGTGTGTACACCAAACAAAGGGCAAGGCCCACATACAAATAGCAATCAAAGACAAGCAAGTACAAACAACAAATAGCCATGGTAGCAAGTAATCCTACAAATAAATGTTGTGCATGCATAACCCATTAGCATGTTATAAAGATAACCAATCATATGTCAAAATCTGTATAACCAAGTAAAGGAAGAGTTCTAAGTACAAAATGAAACGATACCATATGTAAGATATGAATGTGGATTCCCCCAGTAACCATTGTAGGAGGGCTAGGAGGTGAGCATCCATGTTGTGTGTAAGAGTCTTGTATCTGTAATCACAACTAGATAAATATGTGAACATGCATGTGTGTGGATGGTGAATATAATGACATATAAGAGGTCTAACTAGAATTTGTAGAAAAGTGAATCATGAATAAGCAAACGTAAGCAAGAGTAAAAACAACCAAGATATGCAACATGTTGTGGATGGATGGAATGGAATGTAATATGGATGATAGGAGCTACGTGTCCCCCTGAGTGAATGGAAGTGTATGCAGTGAGGTTCATTTAGTATGCCCCCTCAGATTAAGAACAAACCAAAACTAGAGTGTGTCATCACAATATGGTCAAATCGTGTGTGTTGTGTGTCTAATGCATTGTGATGAGTGTGTATGTGTAGTGATGATATGCAACCTAGTGATGAAGTGTGTGATGATGTAGCCTAAAGTGTGTATCACTACAAGATGAAGGAATAGGTGACCATTTAGCCTATAGCATATGTCACTAGCCTAGTATTGTTGCATGAGAGAAGGTCAAATGATGAATGTGTGTGTATGATAAGGTCCATTTGATTTGTAAACCCTTGGCAATCAAGTATGGACCGAGGAACTAGAGTGTGTCATAGGGTAGTGAGTGTAGCGCAGTAGAAGAATATGTAGTATGTGTGATGATAAAAGATGACCATATGATGCGGAAAATGTGTAATATGCGATGTATAGTATGTAATGCAAGATGTGTAGATAGTCTAATAATGTGAGAGTGTGTGCAATGTAGTATGTAAGATGAGTAGTATATGATGCTAGACTTGTAGACAATAGGAGTGTGACATATGTGTGATGAATAGTGGTATGACATGTAGAATATGAATGATGTGTAAATGTGTAAATGTCAAAATGATGTAGACTAAATATAGAATGTAGAATGTAAGATGTAAGATTTGTGATGCAAGATGTGTGAAGAGATGCAATGTGTAGTACCTATTGTGTAGTGTGTGGGGTTCATGTGTAGTATGCCCTCAACAATCAAGTGTGAACCGAAGCACAAGAGTGTGTCATCGGGAAATGACAATGCTAGTATAAGTGTGATGAGTGCATAATGTGATGAGGATGTGATATGCATATGCTAGAAATATGTTATGTTGTGATGTACGATGTTGTTAGGTTGGGGTTTATGTGAATGATATGCCCCCAAGTGTGCATGAGTGAATATAGTCATGTGGCACTATCGAGGACATCATCATTGTCGAGGATCAAATCCTACTAGAGCAGCATTGGAGACATGATAAGCAATAGAGTAAGGCAGATCATATAAATAACCATGGTGACATAATATATAGACAGTCATGGCATATTCTTCATCAGTGAAGGGGATTGGTGGATAGTCGTGTGTGTACCATCAAGAGAGATTTAGAGAGTAAGTAGGAGATGAGTCATTAGCTATGGAAATATTACCAAATGGCATAGGAAATGTAAGTGAAGTGTGATTAGTATCTATGGTACCTTGCAATAGTCAAGCCAAGATTTCCCAAGAGTTAATGGAGAATCACGAGGGGCACGTGCAACAAAGACCATCAAATGAAACACATGAAGGCCATAGACAGTCGTAATGTGACAATAGCCATGATAAAGATGAGATGAGTGAAGTGGGGGTAAGATTTCATTAAGTGTTAAACCAAGTCTAGCTAATCCCTCATGTGTGCAAATAATATATGAACAAGTATATAATCAACCGAGATGTTATGCCAAAAGTAGTTGTTTATGAATAGTTTGTATGTGAAAGGGGGTGATAAAGATGTAGTTTGTGTGGTAGAAGATGAAATAGTATCGATGGTGTTAACCAATCCTTGGTAAAGTATCATAGCATTAGTAGGAGGGTTTTGAACCTATATTCACTCGGGCCATTGGCCACAAAGGTGTCCTCAAAATAAGATTCATCGACATCTAGAGGAGTAAAGTTAAGTTGGCCTAATGTTTCATCAATGAGTTTAATTGCATTGAATTCATCATCATAATCATCAGTGTTAGTGTCATTATGTTGTGTGGAGTTATCGAGTATGTTGGTAGGTGGTGCACTAGGTGGAGGAATGGAAGGGGCCGTGATAGGTGGAGAAGCAACATTGATAGGTGTTGATACTATAGGTGATATAATATCCATAGTGTGAGTAGAAATAGTGGGAGTATTTGTAGTGGTAGAAGAAGGTTGTGAAGTGCTAGACTGACCAATGTCATATGTGTCAAGCTTACTATACAAAATATGCTACAAAGGTGGGATGGACATAGCAAAGTAATAGGTTTTATGCAACAATATTTGAATGGATCTATATATGTAGCTATAGTATGTTCATAGCCATCATGCAAAAATTTGACACATTGGTGAATAGTAGATGGAACTACTTGCATTGTGTGAATCCAAGGTCTACCTAATAAGATATTGAATTGAAATGAGGCATCTATAACATAAAATTTGGTGAGAATAGTTTTAGGCCCAACCCGGATGTGTAAAATTTGGTGAGAGTGGTAGAGTCATAGCCTCGGATGATAGTAGAATTCTTAGAAATGAGATTATCACTAATACCCAGTTGTTTTAAAAGGGAATAAGCACACAAGTTTATGGTTGATCCATTATCAATAAGCACTCATTTAATACAAGTGGTGCTAACAACAATTGATAATGAGAAAAGGTGCACACGGATTGCTTTTAGCAAAAGGTGACATATCTTCGTCAGTGAAAGATATGGCATGTGGAAAATTGTGAAGAGATTGTATGAGGTGTGTAAAGGCTACCACCAAGTTGTCACTTTCTATGTGAATGGCATGAAAGGTTTTTATTGTTTGGAGGAATTCAGGCACATTACACAATAAGTCATAAAGAGAAATCTTAGTGGGTGTATTTTTAAGTTGTTCAATAATGTCATAGCCCTTAGAAGTTATAGGGGAGCCACCAAAGTAATGGGTGGAGGAATAGTAGTAGGTGGAGCTGTAGGAGGATTAGGATGAGTATGATGAGTAGTTACTACATTGATAGATGGGTCAGCCCTAGGCATAACAAAGTGAGGAGGATGTTGAGTACACACTTACATGAAATCGTAGCAGTAGTGGTTATACCATAAACTTTAGTGGGTGCAAAAGATGGATAAGATGATTGAGCCATAATAGAAAAGAGAAAAAGAGCCCTAAGTGGAAGGTAGTGTCAAATGTGGGGTTCACTAAAATGATTAAATAAAATGTAAATTTTAAGATTTAATCTAAGAAGTACAATAGTGAAATAAATGTCTAAATTAAATAAGGAAAGTGACCCAAGAAATATAAGCTATGATAATATTAAATCCTAAAGTGCAAGAAGGATTAGAAAGAGCTTATTTGATTCAACGATGCTCGATATTGTGTCCCAGAATAAACCTGGTTAAACATAGTGTAGTAACAAAACATACGAGAGGTTACGGAAGGAACGGATCTAGAGTAGTAGGCTATAAAGGGGCACTTAGAGAGGCATAGGGGCACCTGTGGGCACCCTAGTCTAAGATATAGGTGCCTGGTCTACGAAAAAGGTCTCTGAAACCTCCTCTGAGGTGTCGCTAGATATTCACTTGCCTTTTCTTCTGTCGCACTAGCTTTGTTGGACTACACAGTATGTCATTGGAAATCAGTGATGAAGGAGAGACCTGTAAAACCCTAAGACAAGTATCAAACCCTAAAAATAAAGATGTATATGAAGGGGTCAAATTGTCCTCAGTGGCCACAATGGTGGACTTACTAACTGAGTGATGCACTACATCTTAGACCCAATGTAGTTCTTTGTGTGTGTGTGTGTGTGTGCAATCATGCCCTAAGTGCTCTTGTGTCAGTCACACTTTTTGAAAGTAGTGAGCAATAACTATGTGTATAAATGTAATAAAATGGTGGATGGAATAAAATAAACTTCCCTCCTATGTAATGTGATGCAAATGAACCAACTTTGTGCCTTGTGATGGAGCTAGATGGATGCAAATGGAGCCTTTGATGGATGAAACCTTAGGTGATGATAGTAGTGCTTAGTGCTTGGTCCCTCATTATGGTCTCATAACTTTATATTTATATGGTTCTCTTGTTCTAATTTCATAATTAACCCGAAAAGGCCAACCACTAAAAAGATAGAAAGCTCAAATAGCTAGAAAGTGCCCAAAAAGTGGGCAGGAAGGAACAGGGCACCTGAATGGGACCGGGGCACCTAGGTCACCCGGTCAAAGATAAAATGATGCTAAATGGAAGAACTTATTGGGTAAGAAGATGCGGGATGTCGATGGTGATGACAATAAGAAAGTAAAATGGCCAAAGGACATTTAATTAGTACTTTCTTCACTCAAAAACCATATGAATAGTAGTATGAGACTGAGACTAAATAATGTCTAAAAATGTGTGATTTTGTGACTACATCTGGACACCACCTCTCACACAAAGTTATGATCATAGGCATATCATGGTGCACATCCCCCATCTTTTCTATGTGCTTGAGCTAACGTGATCTAGAACTTCCCACTCATCATCTGACAAACCCAATCGAGTAACGTACTCAAGTGACGACTACCACAAAATTCCCACAAATGAATATCCCTCTACATAGCACAAAATGACCACAAAAATTGTGTTAGAACACCATACATATGTGAATACATATACCTATAACATCAACAAGCATCAATTTTCACATTTTCAACAATTTGGGCTAAACCCAATCCTCCTAGGGTTGTCGGCACCTAGGAGTAGGACTGAAGGGCACCCGGGAGCGGAGTTACTAGCACCCATGTCTGGGTAGTATTATCTCAAAGGTCATTAGTGCCTTACTACTCTTGTCCAAGTCCAAAATGCTGAGAAACTCCAAAACAAAATTTTGTAAAAATTTATCAAAAACAACTAATTTCAACACAATTTTTGAAAAAATCACACTTACTAACTCAGTTGTCATACATGACACCATAGTTGCCACCACCATCTCGAATCAACTCAATCCTAGTGTTCTCACTTGAGGCATCTTCACACACCCAGAGCTCAAAATCACACTTACGCAATAATCAAATGACTTGCCTATTCACTTTTTCACATTACTATTTATAGTAATCTTCGATTACCTACCATGTTATAGTCATTATTTACACCTATCCTCCAAACTAATACACATTGCATGATTTTACTCATATCTTGTGCATCACTACTCGATTCTTATCTCATTTGTGTCATTATTTTCATAATTCCACCTACTATCATATCGTACACATTCCAAAAACATTATATTCCTCAACCACATCACTTCAACTAGATATATACACATGTTTGTAATATCTATCACAAATTATCACTCCCCTTTTATTCTCATTATCACTCCCCTTTTTCCGAAAAGGAGATCATATAATCGGTGCATCCCATAATCTCCCTCACACCATTATGTGATCATTCTATATTTTTAATTCATCATTATCAAAAAAATTCACGTACATCATGTAACATTTCACACAACTTTCTAGCGATTTCCCTAATGACCTAATATGGGGGCAACAAGCATAAAATCTCTCCATGAGTAACCAATCAATTAATCACACACATTCAATTCTTGACAATACAAACCTTCTACTATTCAAAATCACAATCAATCAATCGACACGACACAATGTATTTATCCTTCCATATGACCTAACTTGGGAGTTACATCAGCACTTTCCTAGATGACCTAATCTACATTTTCTACCGCTTCTAAATGAACTAACATGAAAGCCATATCACATACATTTTAGTGACACCCCTAGAGTAGGTGAAATGAGATTTCATTTCCTTTCCCATACCACTCCTATATGGGTTATTCACGTTTGATCAAAATACAGTGAAATGGATTCAAATCAACAAAATCTAGTCTTTGTTTGTCTACAGTGGCTAGACCTTTTGAGGATGCAGTTAAAGTTGGAGAGTAAAACTAAACCTCTCTCCTTACACTCCTTCCTGTGGTGGTAGGACACTCAAATCCTTAATTTTTCACACACGTAAAATCGTGTTAGAACTGATCACTCCCTACCCCAACACATCTCCATCAACGAAAAATCAAAATCTCCAATCACTCAACATCGAAATCATCAATCTCGCTTAGTTCTCCTCATAACGGTCCCATGTCTCTTATTACACCACATGGATTTACACACGATCCATTTTTCACCACACTATATGTTCTCATTCTACACGTACTTCTACAATATTTGTGTGTTCTTCTCTAACATGGGCTTCTCCAAGGAATTATCTCGAGTATGCATCTCTATCTACTTTATGTTACCAATCTTTCACTCAATAACATAAAGTGGGGTAAATGTAGACACAAAATCACACACTTAATACTATTTAATATGCAACCAAATATGTTTTTTTATATTTGGATCTTGCATAAGAATATTATTCACCGATGACGCATTCCATGGTCCATCCACTTATCTTTTTGGTTTCTATTTTTTTCTTTCACATTTGTAACTCATACACCCAGTTCTTGTCAAGTCATAGGGATCCATGTCTGTCAGTCTTCGCTCATTTTTCTTCATTTGTCTTTGGGTGCCCATGCCCTCTTTATGTTTGGTCTTATTTTTGACATTTGAGGTCCATATTTTTTGTTCTTCTACTCATATCACAAGGTACTAGTCGGCATGTCGAGTCATTAGTGTCAAAATTCATGCAACAAATCCCTATATAAACACAACATATATACCAATATAAGGGAGGGAAATTCTTATCAAGGGCTATATATCTACACATCTCAAGGGAATAAATTTAGGTGTATTACTTTGTGTGCACACTACATAGGAAGGGGAGTTCATTGTATTCCATCCATGCATTTGCATTTTATCTAGCTACCACCCACTATATTGGTGTCATTGGCGTGAGGGTGACCTAGGAGCACTATTACACACACAAGATCATAGAACTACATTGGGTATGAGATGTAGTGTAATGATCAGTCATAAGTTTGTCGTTGTGACATTTGAGGATAGTTTGACCCCTCATTTTGCATCTTTCTTTTTAAGATTTGATGTCTTTTTTAGGGTTTTGCATGTAGGTTTATAGGTACCCCAACGATCTAAGTGTAACATAAAGGTGACCAAAGGAAGTGTGAATCCCTAGTAACACTATCAAAACCAGGTTCTAACCATTTCTACAGACTATAGCACCCCCACAGAGGTCTTGGGCGCCCCTATCCTTACCAGTGCTTGTTTTCAGGCATTTTGAGCATATTTGCATTTTCTAAGCTGATTACGATGGTCTATGTTCCTACTCCATCACATTCTCCAGTCCAAAATCACTTTGGGATAAGCATAATTAATATAACTGACTTATCTCTTGCATTTTCTTTCATATAAAGATCAAATAAATTGTCAAGCACTTGTATTTCATTGTATATCAGTTATAGAATATCTTTGCATTCAAATTTTAATAAAATAAAAAGATTTTATTAAATCACTAACATGGGTCCATGTTTGTTAAATCATCTCATGTGATGTCAATTTATGCTAAATGGGTCAAAATGGTGTCATGTAACAAGTAAATAAACATAAAAAAAAATCTTCTAGTAATTTTACTGTTGTATTTAGGTGTGTAAATTGTGGGCATTATGTACTCTTTATATCGTCAACATAACCAGCCAAATCAACATTTTTATATGCTTTTAAAGTCAAAATATTCATACCTATAATACCACAAGCCATAATCCAATGTACCTTTTAGATATTTGAATATTCTTTTGACATCCCGCGCATGATTTTCTTTTTGAGTAGCTTGAAAATGTGCTACCAATCCTACTTCTTGCATCACGTTAGGTCTTGATGTCATCACATATAATAAACTTCTAATCATTGATCTATAAATAGTCTAATTTTCTTTAGGTGACTCATCATCCTTGCTTAACTTATAGCCTATTACCATAGGATCATTTCTTGGTTTGTAGTCTTCCATTCTAAACTTCTTTAGCATCTCTTTAACATATTTAGTTTGTGAAATAAATATACCTTTGTTTGATTAAGAAATTTGTAAAACAATAAAGAAGGATAGCTCACCGAGCATGGACATTTCAAACTTCGTTTTCCTTTCATCAACAAAATCTTGACACATCTTATCACTACTTCCTCCAAAAATAATATCATCAACATACACAAAAACAATAAATTGATTCTCACCTTCAAAGTGTTGATGTGAATATTGTTATCGAAACACCCTTTTTAAAACCTTGTTGCTAAAGATATTTGTATAGTATTGAATACTAGGCCTTTGGGGGCTTGTTTCAGTCCATAAAGAGCTTTCTTCAACTTGCATACGTAATCCATGTCATCGATAAAATTATTCCTTCCTGGTTATTCAATAAAAACTTCTTCTTCTAAATTTCCATTTAGAAATGTTGATTTAACATCCATCTGATATACTTTAAAGCCTTTGAAATAAGAAAAATCAAAAACATTCTGATGGACTCTTAATGTGTAATAGGAGAAAAGGTTTCTTCAAATTCAATCCCTTCAATTTGTGCATATCCTTTATAGACTAACCTTTCTTTGTTTATTAAAAATTGTCCATTTTCATTCAGACTTGTTCCTGAAAACCCACTTAGTACCAATTGCATTTTTATCTTTTGGTCTTGGGACAAGTTCCCACATTTCATTCTTCTCAATTTGATCTAGCTCTTCTTCCATTTCTCTAATCTAATGTTTATCTTCACTTGCTTCAATAAAATTCTTAGGTTCTATCTTGGATAGTAAAGATATATTTGCATGTTCAACTAAATTTTCCAATCTTCGTCTTGTCTATACTCCAATGTTTTTGTCACCTATGATCTATTTTAATGAATGGTTCCTTTGGAATGATCTGGATGGTGTTTTTATATATTTTCTTTCAACTTATTCCTTTTCATCTTTGTTTATTACTTCCTTTGAATAATCAGTTTCTTTTGTTCTATTCTTCTTATACTTAATATCCTTCACTTTCACATTTACACTTTTAACAATCTTGTGTGTTCTTATATTATAGCATCTATATGCTTTGCTTTTTAAGGAATAACCAAGAAAAATACCATCATCAAATCTGGAATCAAACTTACCTAAGTCTTCATCATATCTTTTGATAGAGCATGTGCTTTAAAACATTATGAAATATTTGGTGTTGGATGTCTTCCCTTCCATAATTCATGAGGAGTTTTGTTGTCGTTTACTCTTATTTTCCCTCTATTCAAAATGTAGGTTGATGTGTTGACCACTTCTCTCCAAAACATATCAAACAACTTAGAATAATTTAGTATTGTTCTTTCCATTTAATCGTTTGAGGTAAATTCTCCTCCATGGTCTGATCTCAGGCACTTGATTCTCTTACCAGTTTCATTTTCAACCAAGGCTTTGAATTCCTTAAATTTTTCAAATGCTTCATATTTTTCTTTTAGAAAATTTACCCAAGTCATTCTAGAATAATCATCAACAAATAACATGAAATAGATCTCACCTAACATTCTTTGATTCCTTGTTGGTCCACACAAATCAGTATGAACAAGTTCTAATAGCATTTTGGTTGAGTACTCCTTTGTTTTGAATGTAACTCTTATCTACTTCCCATGTTGACATTGTTTGTAGAATGTGTTTGCTAGTTTAGTGATTTTTGGTATGTCTCTAACATCTTGCCTGGAACTAAACTCTAATAAATTATCAAAATTAATATGACCCATCCTTCTATGTCATATCCAACTTTCATCTATTTTTCCCATGTAGCGATTTTCTCCCTTAACCTCACCGAGAATATAAATTTTGTTTATTTTCCTACATACATCAACAACAACATTTCCTACTTTTTATCCTTCTAATCTCACATCCTTTAGAATGAAATGTGACAGTATACCCTTGATCACTCATTTGGATTACACTCAATAGATTATGTTTCAGACCTTCAACATAAAATACATTTTCATTCTTTTATTTTCCATTGTTAAGAATAATACTTCCTTTACATGATATCCTTGTTGTAGCATTATCTCCAAACTTCACAATGCCTCCATTTACTTTCTTCAAAGTGAGAAACTTAATTTTGTCTCCAGTCATATGGCTTGAGAAACCACTATCAATATACCATTGATTTCCTTCATTTTGTGCATGAAACATTGTTTGAACTAGCATGGATCTTTCTTTGTTTTTCTTGCTTTGGCTTCTTCTTCCAAACTTTTTTTGTTCATCCTTCTGACTATTCATATTTTCCTCATTCTTATTTTTCTGGGAGGTTTTACAAAAATGTGTAAGATGCCCAAGGTTTTGGCTCTTATAAAATTCAACATAAAAATTCATCAAAGGAGAAAAAGAGTTGTAGTTTATTTGAGGACACATAAGAACTTACATTTTCATTCTTTTTCCTACCAAAACTTCTTGCATGAGATCTAAAATCTACTTATTTATGCCCAAAATAATTGTATGAAAAACAATATCCATAAAAATTATTTTGAAACTTGGTCATATGATGTTGCCTTGGGGGAAAAGATCTTCCGCATTTGTGTGAGTTGTATTTGTGAGGAATGACTGTATTACTAGGAACACAAATCTCTTTCTTCTTTTTGCTTTCATTTAGAGTACTTGTACTTTGAGGAACATGAGTCTCATTCTTTTGGATACATTCATTTTTATAAAACCTTTAAGAGCATTTGCATATGTCTTTTCCTTGTATCGTGTTTTCATTCTTTAGCAACATGCAGGATTTCCTTTAGTGGTCCCCCGATCTTCTTTATACCCAAGACCAATCTTGATAAATAAAGTGTCTATTATTACCGATTATAGCATCCAAGCATTTAATTACTCTTCTCAAACTTGAGGCATTTTTTCAACTTATTATTTGTCTTCTCAAGTTCCTTTCTTAAGTTAACTATTTTTTGATTCAAGCTTCTTACAATTTTTCATCCTTTTGTTTAAGCTATTTTATTACATCCTCATCCATATTCTTCATCTCTTCAATTTTAATCTTTAGACCAATGATGATCTTATTATATTCTTTAAGATCTTGTGACAAATTTGATTTTGAGGCATTATACTCTTCTTCAAATTTCTGAAATTGTTGTTTTTGTTTCTTATTCTTCTTCTTTAGTATTTTGATCTCATCTAGGGCACTAATGAGCTCTTCTTCAAGATCCACTTCAACATCTTCTTCATATTTTGAAACCATATCTCCTCCACTTTCTATTTCCATGAATAGTTTCTCTTCTTGATCACTTGCAAAGTCACTTTTCTCAAATGAGTTTATACATTATTCCTTTGTGTAGAGATTTTTCTTTTGCTTGTAGGATTTTTCTTTTCTTAGACTTCCCTTTCTTATGTCTCTTCTTAGAATGATAATATTTTTGTTTTCCTTCAAGTTGTGATCTTATTCACTATCATTGTTTTCATTTTTGCATGTGGACATCTAGAAGCATAATTTCCTATTTTACCATAATTAAAACATTTGAAGGGTAACATACCTTTGTATTTTCCAAATCCTTTCTTTAGCTTCCTAAACAAATGAGCTTCTTCCGATCGATTCATTGTTGGAGCACTCATGTGGCTTTGGATTTTTGTTCTTCATATTTTTTGATGCTTTGAATGTTTCCTCTCGCTTAGATGATTTATATTTTTTAGTTCTCATCTCATATGCAGTGAGAATCCCATGTATTTCATCCATTGTTAGGGTATTTAACTCCTTCATTTATTCAACTACAAATACCTTGGCATCAAACCTCAAAGGAAGAGATCTTAGCACTTTTTGCACAATAACCTCATCTTTAATTTCTTCTCCAAACCCTCTCGATAAAGTTGACCATTTCATCCATACGAAGAAGATATGTTGTAATTTTTTCTTCATCCTTCATCTTTAAACCCTCAAACCGACTTCTATTTGTTTGGAGCTTTTCTTTCTTCACTTTATCATCTCCATATATTTATTTTATTTTATTCCATATTTCCTTGGCTGAAACACGAGTGTATCACTTTAAAAATTCATATTGAGACAAACCACACAATATTGCATTCATGGCATTTGTATTACTCTCACTTTTCTTCTTACTAGCTTAATCTCATTGGAGGATTTATCAATTTGTGTAACCACTTACAAATGATTTCCAAATGTCAAACCCAAGATCCATTAGATAGGTGTGCATCCTTATAATCCAAAAGGCATAATTAGATCCATCAAACAATGGAGCCCTTTTTGAGATAATCTTTCTTATTATGTCATGTGTGATGTGGATATCTACCTCCTAGTGGTCACATTGTTATGAAGGAAATCACTCTAAAACCAATTGAAGATCACACACTAATATTGAGAGGGGGTGAATCAGTATTATATAAACTTTTACTTATTTAAAACATTAACATCCATAACAACAAAGCAATCACATAAGATATAATAATTGCACAACACATGATTTATGTGGAAACCCTTTGGCAAAAAAACCATAGATAAAAAGCTGTTTGGATCTATTGTCCAAATCTAACCCCAAAATATCTCAATATACATTCATAGAAACTAACCAACCTGGAGACAACAACCCCAATGTTGAGCACTAATGCATCTAGTTTGTGAGCATATTTCTCAATTTTTGCTTGATAGGTTTTGCATCTCGATGCACCACAAGGTGGTGTACTACAAGAGATGGATCTAATCATGACATATACTTTCTCAACCTATGAATATTTAAGCTCATGATCAATAAGTGTTCTACTAAGATAGTAGACTGCTTTCTCTTTCCCTTAATCATTATGTTGTGCCAACAATGCTCCTATTGCATGTTTTGTAGAAGATGTGTAGAGAAGCATTGGTTTATTTGATATGGGTGACATGAGAACCAGTAGACTTGATAGATATTCTTTTAATTTAGAAAAATAATCTTGACATTCTTGGTCCACTAAAACTATACATATTTCTTCAGTAGTTGATTGAAATGGTGGAATTTATATGCTAGTTGTGAAATGAACCTTCTGATTGATTAAATGTTTCCTCAAAGACCCCTGAGTTTCCTGAGATTTTGGGGAGGAGGTATTTCCATGATTTCCTTTACCCTTGTAGGGTTTGCTTTTGTGCCTCTCGTCAGAAACAATAAATCCTAGTAATTTCCCTTATGTTATGTTGAACACAAATTTATTAGGATTAAGTAAGACTTTATATTATCGCAATCTTTAAAAAAAAACCACAATATTGTTGGACGATCCACTCATGTTTTAGACTTTGCTAAGATGTCGTCTACATAGTCCTCCATAATATCCTGTAACATGTCATGAAAGATGACCTTCACCACCCTCGATAGGCAACACATGTGTTTTTAATGCCAAAAGGTGTGAACTTATACTAGAATGTGCCCTACGGTATAGTGAACATTTTTTCATGTTGATCTTCTTCGCAATCTAGATCGATTATAGCCGGGAAAACTTGTTGAATTCATGATCATATCGATGTTTGGTAAAGGGAAGTCATATTTTGGGCATGCCTTATTGATGTCATAAAATTTTATAAAGATTTGGATACCAATAGGTTTCTTAGCCATAGGTACGATGTTTGAAATCCATGCAAAATAGTCTATAGGTTGAATGAAGCTAGCTTCCAAAACCCTTTGAAGTTCGGGATTTGACAAGCAACACAACTTTGGGATGCATCTTTCTCAATTTTTTCTTGATAGGTTTTATGTCTGGATGCACCGCAAGGTGGTGTACCATGAGAGATGGATCTAATCCCGACATATCCTTATAAGTCCATGTGAAAATATCTTGAAATTTGATGAGTGATGCGAACTCTACTCTTTCTTGATATGAGAGGCATAATCTAAGTTGTAAAATCTTCATTTTCTCCTATGTGCCAAAGTCAATTTCTATTGTTTATTCAACCAACATTTTATACATGTCCCGATGACATACTCTTGTTCAGGAGTTCAAAGCTGTAGACACAAAACTATGTATGTATCATCACTTTATTATTCCATCAGTATGTTGTTATATGCATGAATCCTAAGTAAGAAAAGTACACATTGGTGACACTTTCCCTTATCCCTTTATGTTATTTTATTAATTTCTAATGTGACTCTCTTCTACACCTCTCGGTTATGTATGCACTTCTGGTAAGGTCACATGGATCCATGTGTGTCCGTTTTATCTCATTTTTCATTTTTCATGTATGATTTAGTGCCCACTATGGACACTAGCGCCCGCTATGGACACTAGCGCCCAAGTGCTTGTGTCCCTTCAGGTGCTCTGTTGTCTTTGTTCTTTTTACACATTTCAAAATTCATGGTCGGCCTTGTTTCTTTTATTATCTATCCCACATTATTAGCCTTTCAGGTGTCACTAATGTCAAAAATTAAACAAGGGAATCATATACACACAACACACTAAATATGATTCTATTTGGTAAATCAAAAGGACTATCATATATATATAGTACTATTACCACTCAAAAGGACTGCATTATGGGTTGTATACACATCATAGGAGAGGAAGTGTTGAACTCCATACCGTACATCTGCATTCTTATATCAAAGCTAGTTATAGTTTGTTATCTTGGCATCATTAGTGCGAGGGAAAACCTAAGGAAAACATTCCACACACAAGCACAAAGAACTACATGGAGTATGAGATGTAATGCAACACTCGATACTAAGTTCACTCATCAAATGACCTTCGTGGTCGGTTTAAGTTCACATATTGCATATTTTATTAATATCTAATGTGTTTGTGAGCTTGTGCGAGATAGTTGGGGTTTTTTTGTAGGTTATAGGTGCGATCGAAACCCTAACGAGAAAAATCAAAGCGAATATAAGTGGAGACCTTGAAAAAAAAAATATTATATCCAAAACATTCACATAGTCACTAGAGCCCGAGCGGTCACCAATTCCTCGGGGCACTTATGTTCTCCTATGGGAACTTTTGTCTAGTACAATTCTAAGTTCCGAGAATCCTCTACGAGCCATTTCAACATTGTTTCCAGATAGATCCATTACTCAAACAGTCATGATCACTCCCGAGATCACACTGAGAACCAGCTAAATCATCATTACTCCCTTGTGTGCTTAGATTTTTACTGATATTGAATTCTTTTTATTTATACATTACTATATTTTATCATCTGAATATCATTTGTTACAGTAGTTACTCTAAAATTTGATTTAATTCAATTTATATTAAATCATTTGGTGAACCCACTTCTTGCTCAAACTCCTTTCCTAAGATCCACATCCCTCACAACTAAATCATGATACCCATACCCAGATTACCCTATGACATTTATGAACATTCAACCATTTTTTTCCAACACCGCAAAGAATCAGATTCTCGTGCTTTCATCTAAAATCCCGAGCATCAAACTCATGCCATCATTCCAATAATATGATCCTCATGACCTCCCAAGTCTTGACTCTTGCTTTATCTCCCCCATTCTAAATCTTGAAAAAAATTCTCTTCCACCCACTACAGACATGAATTTTTCTCAATGCTCTCCTCCTTGTACTATGGTAAATGATAGCACTAATGTAGATTCTTTGCATGATGAACTTCTTTCTTGTGAAAATATGGATGATAGTGAATATGCTTATGATAATAATGATATACTTGTTGATGATGGTGTTTTTGCACTAATATTATAGAATCTAAATCTATGCCTCATATCTCTTCTACTTCTGAAATTATTTCCAATGATGGTCATGTTGAAACCAATGTTAATCCTAGTGCATATCATATCATTTGTGTTGATCATACACCAATTGAATCCTCACATAGTACACCTCTAGAGCCTCCACATACATCCCCTTCTTCCACATCTCATTCCTCTCCTCAAGTCCCTATGATCACTCATAATGGAAAGACCCAACCCCTCAATATGCCTCTCACTTTGCCCAAACCATTCCTCCACAAGACATCCTTTCTCTCATGCATGTTGTTGGTGATTTGCAAAGAAAATTCCATACCCTTACCTTAGAGAGAAAATCCTATTATGCTTCTATTAACAATAATACCATTCATGGAAATCTCATCTCCAAAAAAATTCAAATTTCCATTTTTCCTAAAGGTTTCACTATGCCTACTTTCTCACATTTTGATGTCATGGGAAATCAATAATTACGTATTAAAGCTTTTCAATTAGTCATGGATTCATATTCCAATGATAGGTTGTTACTAAAATCTTTTCATCATAGTCTTGTGTATATTGCTCTTCAATGGTATATTCATTTACCTAGTGGATCTATTAGCACTTATTATGATATGGAGGATGCATTCCTTAGACATTTCATTTCTAATAATGGGCCTAAAGTTACATATGAATGCTTACCTTCTTTGCATCAAGGAAAGACAACCAATTCTAGATTATATTTTATGCTTTAATTATTACATGCACCATTTACTTTTTTAGCCTATTGATCTAGAAATGCAATATATCTTTTGTCATGGCTTAATTTATCCTTTAAAATAAAATTTGTTATATGATATGTGTGATTCCTTTACTATTCTCTCGTTATAAATTTATATACTTTGAAAAATATTTATTTATGGATATTCTTATGATACTTACTTCTACCTCTTCTACTATTCCCCCACCTACTAAGTCCTTTCCTCTTCCACCTATTGAACCCCCTTCACGATCACCATATCTTCTCTCCACATCTTCTCCACCTCCCCTGTTGTTATTGTACCACAATAGATTCCTAACCAACCTTTGCCACATCTCCCACCATCACACCTCCCATTGTTGGCATGGTTTCCTCCAACATCCAATTTGGTACCTACCTACACAATCTTGTTGTTTCACATGTTCCTAATGTGCGTCGTCGACCTATTAACCTATGGTAGATGATCCCCATCTCCATATCATTACCTAATGACACACTCATGTTTTCAAGGTTCATACATGACTGTTGAGGGCATTAAATGAACCTTACTCTCACGTTGGGGGCAATCATCCTTTTCCCCCTCCATCCTCATCACATTTAATTATCTATGTTGTTACACATCTCATTATCATACAATTATCATTACATCATTATTTTATCATCCTACATTCCTATACAATTATCTCATCACATAACCATTCCTATCTCTTTGTTACTTATTGTTATGTTTCATCACTTATATATCTCTATCTACTATATGATCTATTATTCATTGTTATCTAAATGTAATTCTTATTTAACCCAACAATTAACACTATACAATTATTTATGCATCATCACAAATTTCAATAATTAACATCATCTATCAAATCAATAATACCAGTGATGTATATAGAAACAACAAGATATACAATTACTACCATTGTAATAAGAAATCATTACATAATACACAATAGACATTAGCACTAAACCAACCATCAATAGGCCTATATATCTCTAAAATCCAAAATCAAGATTACAAAATATAATCACTGGGGGGTAAGCCCCCATGCCTCAATACATCCTATATAGTACATCATAGGTTCTCCTCACTATCACTATCTACAACTTCAAAAGCTCTACAACTCAAAGCTTCACCGTTAACCATACGTTGTTGATCTCAAATTATCTGTGTCACCTAGCTAGCTCCACAATACAAGTATTCTCTACCACCTCCTCTATAAATTGGCCCAGAGCTCCACATATTGTGTAAACACTCATTAACAACAATAAGAACCTAAAAGGGGGTATTTAGGGTTCTAGTGTTAATCTAAATAGGAGGACTAAAACGCTTGTAATAAAGAGGTTAAACAAGTAATAAATAACAACAAACTAATATGCTAAAGTGATGTAAAGTAATTGCATGATTTGATCTAATGGAAATAAAACCCTAGAATGCAAGAGGGGAGTAAGGAAAAGACTTAGCTATTAACGGAGATTGTCGTAAGTTATCACAAGTTGTCGCAAATCTGGAACTAGAACTCGATAGTGTAGATGAACACTCGGGGGCCTGTGAAGGGTAGATTTGGATTATCTAAAGTGACACAGGTGCTTGGGAATATATTGAGGAACCCAGGGCTCCCTGGTCTCTGAGTATGGGTGCTCGAAATAGTATAAATGCTCAAAACCCTAATTTGGCATGGTCGCTAAGTGTCTCTGAATACTCTTTGTCTATTGTATTGGATTCACTGGATGAACTGGATGAAGCCCTGCACAAGAAGAAGAAGAAGAAGAAGAAGGGCTCGGGATCGACCTTAGCCACCAAACCGGTGGACTTATCGTTGAGCATTGCACTACATTATGAACCCGATGTAGTTCTAGTGAGTGTGTTTATGTCGTGCCCTAGGTGCTCTCGTGTCAATTGCACTTTGTGAAATAGTGAGCTATGGTAGCTATAGAAGATGTAGATAGTAGAATAGAATGAATATAATCCCTCCTCCTCTAAGAATGTGTGTGATGTAGAATTTCCTATCTTAAATGTATGGTGTTATGTGGATGCAAGTGATGTAATAGATGCAACCCTAGATGGAGTGATAGTAGTGATAGGATGTCATGACCCATGACCCTCATTATGGTCTTATAAGCTTTATATTTATAGGGCTCTCAAGTTTAATTTCGTAATTAATCCTGACAAGGCCGATTGAGAAGAAGATAAGGATGACCAACGGCTAGAAGTGACCTAAAAAGGAGTGAAAGAGGTTGTGCAGTGAGGCATCGAGGCACCACTGGGTGGGACCATGGCACCCTGATTTAGGGCTAGAAACTCAAGGAAGTTAGAAAATGGGATGATAAGTATCAAGAAATACATGGGAAAGATGAAATAAGAGATAAGAAGGTGGCCAAAAGGTGAGATTAATTAGTACTTTGTACACTTGAGAACCTTGTAAATAGTAGTATAAGACTGATCTAAATATTGTCTAATGTGCAATATTTATGTCTACATTTGCCCCCATTTTATGTTGGTGAGAAAACAACTCGATAACCTAAAGTAGATAGAAAAGCGTACCTGATGTCCATGCAGAGTGTAGAAGAAAGTGTGCCGATGGACTAGAAGCGTGCAATGAAAATAAGAAAAATGTGGAGGAGTGTGGATTCTAAAGATGCAAAATGTAAATAAAAGTGATTAGAGTGAACCTAGGGAAAAACACGTGTGTAGTTGTTGCATGTGTTTGGTATACTTGCATGGCTAGTATGGAAACTACCATCACGGTGTGTTTTCATTGTCATCGTTGTTGTTGTTGTTTCTCCCAATTTTACTACTTGTTTCTCATACGGTAGACCTACAAGGAGAAAATGATCAAGTAGTCAAATATGTATGTATGTAAAAATGTTGTGTAAAGTACGCTAGAATAGAAAGTGTAAATGGAAAAATGGAACATGTGCACCTGATCCATGTCAAGAAAAAGGGTGTAGAAGGATATCTGTAATGTCATGAGTTTTTGGGTGATCTCACGCCACCCTGGCTAAATAAGTGTAGGGAGGAAATGCTCGGTGTCCTCTAACTCTAACCACTTCTGCTGAAATTTGTTAAAGAGATATTTGTATTGTGCTAGTTTTTGGGTGATCCTATGCCCACTGGATAGAGAAGTGTAGAGAGGCCACCCACTATAACCCCTGAGCCTGTGACCGCTCCACAAAATTGTCGAAGGACACCATGTCTTGTTAAGGTCGTTGTGTATGGAGTTTGTAGACTAGTTTGAACTCACTCTATGTGTGAACCGGTGTAGATACGTTGTGTTAGTAGAAACCCTCAATGATGCCCCCTCTTTAGGGGTGCATGTGATGACCACTGGAAGGAGAATGTGGCCCCAAAAGAGGACCAACTACACTTTGACCTGTAGAACTCTACCCTATGGGGAAATGAAAGCACTTGGTAGATACCAAAGGCACACAAAGGGGATGGCTAGCCAATACAAGTGTTAGTCCAAACACATGCATGCAAATAAGTGTAAAAAATGCAAACAATGTAGAAAAACTACCAAGTACAATAGTGTAAACACGTAAGAAAACAAACCACACAAAGTAGGTTTCAAACATGGGACATCACTCACGATGTCACAAGACACATAAGGCCATCATGGCAAGCAAAAAAGTCAAGTGTGCACACAAGCAAAGGAAAAGCCCGTAAATAATGGTGAACAATGCAGACAAGTAAAAACAAAAATGTAGTCAAGGAAACATGTAGTCCTACAAAAAACAAGTGTTGCACATGGAACACCCATTAGCATGTTAGAGTGAAAACCAATATGTCAAAACATGTATGAATAAGTAGTATAAGATGCTAAGTACAAAATGAAACAATAGCACCTGTATGAGATGAATGTGGATGCCCCCAGTGACCAATATAGTAAGGGTAGAAGGCAAGCATCCATGTCATGTGTAAATGTCTTGTATCTATGATCACACTAGACAAAGGCATGAATGCACATGTGTGTATGATAATGACATATAGGAAAGAAAGCTAACATGTGTAATAGAATGAGCATGCAAAACACTAGTAAGAAAAAGTAAATGCTACTAAGACAATGTAGTATGTTGTGGATGGATGGAATGGAATGAAAGATGGAATGATAGGAGCAATGTGCCCCCCGAGTGTATGGAAGTGTATGCAATGAGGTTCATTTTGTTTTCCCCCTCAACAATCAAGAATGAACCGTAAACAAGAGTACATCATCGGGAAATGGTCAAGTAGTGTTGGTTGTGTCTAGCACATTGTGATGAGTGTGTATGTGTAGTGGTGATGAAATGTGACATGGGGAGAAGATGTGTGTGAACCCTATAGCCGAAGCGTATATCATGACTTTGTTGATCGGAGGAGTGATGATTTAGCCCTAAGCGTATATCACTATAGAGGATGATTGGATGAGGATGAGAGGTATGGAAAAAAATGTGTGTCGACCTTATAGCCTAAGCGTATACCACAACTTGGTTGAATAAAGGAGTGATGATTTAGCCCTAAGCATATATCACTACGAGATGAATGGATGGGAATACATCATATAGAAAGGTGTGTGTGGACCCTATAGCCTAAGCATATACCATGACTTGGTTGGATAGAGGAGTGATGATTTAGCCCTAAGCGTATATCACTATAAGATGGAAGAAGAAGGTGACGATCTATCCTATGGCGTATGTCACCAAAAGACGAGTGATGAGGGTGTATGAAGCGTATATAAGTAGGCGGTGAATAATAGAAGGTGGTGATGTTAGCACTAAGCGTAGACCACTATGTGATGAAGAAGGTGAGGGTGGTGATTTATCCTAAAGTGTATACCACTAATGGATGAGTAGGAGAGGTGATGATGTAGTAGAATGACTAAGAATAGGATAATAGAATATGTGATGATAGGTGGTAAGAAGATAATGTAGAATGGGGAAAGGAGTGGTGACTTAACCTAAGGTGTATACCACTACATGAGATGATGATGAGTATGGGTGATGATATAGCCTAGAGCGATGGTCACTGGTCTAATGAATGTGGTATGATGACATGTCACATGTAGGTAAGGTCCATTTGATTTGTAAACCCTCGGTAGTCGAGTATGGACCGAGGAACTGGAGTGCGTTATAGGGTGGTGATAGAGTTTGAAGGATATTATACAGAATTGAGATAATTAAAGAGCTGATCAAACACACAAAAAACTTCATTAATTTTCATACCGAGATGGTTACAAATATATAGTTGTTTTTGCTATAACCACTCACCCAAATATATGCAAGTTGTTCTAACAACTTGCATCCCTATAATCACTCCTCAATATCCTACGTAAGTTGTATTAACAACTTACTTATATATTTTACTAACACCAATAATTAATGGAGCACTAACAACAATATTTCCTAACATTCCCCCCTTAGTGTGAACATGGGGAAAACCTATCTTTGTACTTGCACCTACTTTCATGATTAGGTGATTTTCACAGGACAATCACAAACCCAATGGATGGTTTTACACTAGCTGACCACAAACTAATACTAGTGGTTTTCAAGTGGTTTACCACAAACCACATCATGATGTGCCAAGTACTATTTTTAGCCCTCATCAATATCACACTGCAGGGAATAATATAGGAAACAACAACTCACCAAACTGAACAATAGAACACATACTAGAAATATTTCACATTTTCACCTCTAAGAATCACAATGTTCTTAGTTGCATCCATTGTTATCAATCACTACCACTAAATCTCAAACAACATAGGAAACCTCAACTACCACTAGAAGTTGCCTTTGACTTTAGCCATTTTGGTGAAGAATGGGAAAGAAACATTGGTATTCCCCCCCACAATGTGAAATTCTAAATAGGAAGATAGAAAAGGAAAATTATATCGTGTTGTATCCCACTGTCAAGATCTCGTTGTCTGGATCTTGTTGCACATGATCACTATTGCCAATGAACATATTCACTTACTTATCATCTTACAACGAAATATGACAGTTAGAGGATCACTGCAGTTCTATGTCATCCTATGCAACCATTTCCCAGTATACATAATACATACTGCAAATAGGAACACTACAAAGAAACTCACAGCAAAACTAAAGTACACTGAAAAGCATATACTCATACTATGTGTGTGTGTGTGTCACCACATCTGCTATGTGGCCCCATCATTGGTGACTGATGAGAGGTCATTCAATGACCTCCTTCCTCTGATGCCTCTGTCCTCCATATCATGCTACTAGCTCAACCAGATTTGATCATGAAGCTCAATTTTACAAACTTGATCGAACGTCGAGATACCACATAGAAAATGCATCCGTAAGGAAAAAAATTATTTTTACAACTTTTGGCATCTATAAATTTTACAAAGATATTTTTGACGTTGATAAGATGATAGAAATGACCATAATAACTTGACAAATGATGATGACTTTGATAACATTTTTTTGAGAGACACAACTTTGACGACGACAAAATGACAATATGACTTAAACTATTGAAACTTGACACTTTATAATTTTTGACTACTAAAATAAATAAACAATTACTTTAACACACAATGACTCTAAATAAACTATCTCATATAAAGTTAATGATAGTACACCTATCGATCAACAACTATATTGATAATGTGATAACATTTATAGTTTTGAACTATGGAGAGACTTTGACGTGGATTATAGTCATGAAACTATAAAAAGTCTTAAACTTACGAGAGGCCAACTAAACTCTAGACCAACTCACTTTGAATTTTTGATAATTTAAAACCAATGACATATGACTGACTTGGTCAATTTTGAGCCAAAAAAACAACTTCCCAAACCTGTACGCACCACGTGGAGTCAATATTATTTGAGGCTTTATTTGGAGTGTTGGTGACCATAACAAGAAAACAAACTAGTGTCTATCAAAGACTCCCGAAAAGGCATCTGCTCAAAAAGAGATTCGCTAGCAAAACTTCAATGCAATATGGAAAAGACGTCTAGAAAATGCACATAGACTTTAAATCTGTGAGAAATATGCCACATATATACGCATGAGACTCTAGAAAATGTCTGATTCACACGATCCAATTCTTCTACTAATCATTTAACTACACCATTTTCTTGGATATGGGAATGTGACTCTGTATGACTGTAGACAAAAGCACATTACATCATATATATTTTGAACAGCTCATCCTCGTGACCATTAAGAACCTTAGTGAACAACACCAAACAATAGTTCTTAGTGTTATTTCCACTAAAGCGTGAAGATAAATATACACATCGATCAGAAAGTCAGTGGTAGATCACTAGACACTGGAGATTGTTATCAATACCATCAAACGTTTATGAGTTGATAATAGCAGATGATATCAATTAACAATATACATAATATGGGGCAAAGAAGAACAAGACATTGCCCCATATATTTTCAATTTCTAATTATGATTGAATCACTCTGATACCACTGATAGAGTTTGAAGGATATTATATAAAATTGAGATAATTGCAGAGTTGATCAAACACACAAAAAACTTCATTAATATTCATACTGAGTTGGTTACAAATATATATTTGTTTTTGTTATAACCACTCACCCAAATATATGCAAGTTTCTCTAACAACTTACATCCCTATAATCACTCCTCAATCTCCTACGTAAGTTGTATTAACAAATTACTTATATATTTTACTAACACCAATAATTAATGGAGCACTAATAAAGATATTTCCTAACATGTGGTGGGTACAAAGCACGTAGAAAAATGTCTTGTAGATGACCAAGGTATATGAATGTGCGGTGTAGGTAATATAATAAATGCATAAGTAGAAGTAGAATGTGTAAAGGATGATAGAACCTAAATGTTTAATTAATATAAGAACCTAAAAGAGGGTATTTAGGGTTCTAGTGTTAATTTAAATAAGAGGACTAAAATGCTTATAATAAAGAGGTTAAACAGTAATAAATGAAAGCAAACTAATATGCTAAAGTGATGAAAAGAAATTGCATGATTTGATCTAATGGAAATAAAACCCTAGAATGCAAGAGGGGAGTAAAGAAAAGACTTAGTTAATAACTAGAGACTGTCACAAGTTATCAAAGCTCTGGAAGCTGGAACTTGGCGGTCGGCACACCTGCGAAGGGTAGATTTGGACTATCTAAAGTGACACGAGTTCTTGGTAATGTATTTGGGGCACCCCAGAGCACCTTGGTTTGTAGTCTGGGTGCTCAAAATAATATAAATGCTTAAAACCCTAATTCGGCACGGTCGCTAAGTATCTCTGAATACTCTCTATCTGTCACATTGGATTCGCTAGATGAACTGGATGACGCCTTGCACAAGAAGAAGAAGAAGGGGTCGGATTGACCTCAGCTGCCAAACTGGTGGACTTATCGTTGAGAATTGCACTACATTACAAACCCTGATGTAGTTTTGGTGAGTGTGTGTATGTCGTTCCCTAGGTGCTCTCGTGTTAGTTGCACTTTGTGAAATAGTGAGCTATGGTAGTTATAGAAGATGTAGATAATATAATAGAATGAATAGAATCCCTCCTCCTCTAAGAATGTGTGTGATGTAGACTTTCCTATCTTGAATGTATGGTGTTATGTGGATGTAATTGATGCAATATATACAACCCTAGATGGAGTGATAGTAGTGATAGGATGCCATGACCTAGGACCCTCATTATGGTTTTATAACTTTATATTTATAGGGCTCTCAAGTTTAATTTTGTAATTAATCCCTCAAGGTGTTGAGAAGAAGATAAGGATGACCAACGGCTAGAAGTGACCCAAAAAGGAGAAAAAGAGGTTGTGCAAGGACCGAGGTGCCTGCTGGGTGGGACCAACGCGCCTCAAGGCGCCCAAGATAGCCTAGGGCACCCTAATTTAGGGCTAAAAACTTGGGGAAGTTAGAAAATGGGGTGATAAGTATTGGGAAATACGCAAGAAAGATGAAATAAGAGATAAGAAAAAGGTGGCCAAAAGGTGGGATTAATTAGTACTTTGTACACTTGAGAACCTTATAAATAATAGTATAAGACCGGGATAAATATTGTCTAAATGTGTAATATTTGTGTCTACAAACGCATCCTAGGATAGGCCACCCCCTCCCACCGTCTGTCTCGCTCACTTAGCCTCTGTGCAAGCCTTATCACGCTCACTCAACAAAACTATACATGTAGTCGATGCTATCTCCACAAGCTCAAATAAATAACAATGTTTCCCCAATCACATGCATTCACTCTAGCATCCCTCCACCCATGAGCACTAATGGAAACACGCTCTGAGTCAACGTGCGTATGAAGGTATTCAAAATCAATGTCCAATAAACATCACCGGCAAACACCTCATATTACCAACTACACATCGTCATATTCATCAACAAAATCCATAAATAACCCAATAAAAATGTTTAAAACTTATGCTCTTCTTGCATTGTTGTTGCATTATCTACCTCAAGAGTGAGTACTTGGTCCCTGAATCCTCTACCTACTAGCCCACCTTCCACATCTACAACCACTGGAAATAACAAAATCCATCGGTGTTTCACCCACTACTTCATATATGCCTTGATACACATCACGTCATCCACTTGTATTGGCCCTATGGCCGGATATGCCTCATCTAGACACTGGGGCACTAGTTGTGCTTATACGCACCCAAAATTGCATGTACTACATTGTCAAAAAAATAATTACAAAAGGTCCTCAATGATTATTCATGTCATTTTAGAAGATGTTTGAGTTGCTAAAACCATTCGCAAAGAGTGTATATTAGTATCCTAATCATCCTTTTTAGCTTTTCCACACTTTCTTTTAGTTTCCCACTTAATTTTGTGCATGTTTTTCCCTTTAGTGTTAGAAGCGCCTCCCGGGTAGGGCGCCAATCATGGGACCACCTCCCGAGCAAGGCGACGGTCTTGGGACCGCCTCCCAGTAGTAGGGCGGTGGTCCGGGACCACCTCCTTGGCGAGCAGGTCGTGGTCTAGGACCGCCTCCCAGCAGTAGGCGGTGGTCCTGGGACTGCCTCCTGTGCGGGGCGTGTTCTGTATGACTTTTCAGAACTCTTCATGTGTAATTTTAACACGCGACACTTCACTTAACTTGACTTTAGGGTGTGTTTTTGAACCAAATTGCCTAAAAATAGTCTTGTTTGCATGGTATTCCTTCCCTCTTCTATTTTTAAATAGATTTAATTAGTTTAAACTACCTCTTCACCTAATGATTTGGCACTCCAAGGTTGCCTTGTGTATGAAGGCACATCCCATCCAATTCCTATATATTTCATGCTTGTATTCAAGCAAATGGCTTGAGAATTTTGTGTATCTTGCATAGTATTGTTGCCACAATCCTACTAGAAATTGCATAGCCAAGCTCTGTTCACTTGTGTTATCTCTCTTCCACCTGTATTACAACTAGACTACCTTCAAATTGTCATTGCTCAAGTGCCTTCTCCTATTGTTGCCTTTGCATTCTCAATTCCTTGGACTCATATGGACACATGGAGAAAGAAAGGATGGACTGAGGAGAGAAATTACTACACAACTAGATTTACCTCTGTTATATGAATTCCAGGTTGGATTTTTTGTTTGATTTCCTTCATTCCTGCAATTTATCATTGTTACATCATATCAAATAGAGTAGAAATCAATTGCCTTTCATTTACAAGTAATTAGTTAATTTCCAAGAGGGTCTGAATCTGTCATAGCAACCCCCGGTGATGGATCCTCTTCTTCTTATCCATGTGGATTTGAAGGAAAGAATTTATGTATGAGGTTGTCTACATATCATAGATCATTTGGAAAATTTCTTGTTTTAAGTTAGTTTAGTTTCAATACACTCAACATGGGTGAATAACCACACCAGGTTATTTTGCTTGTTTAGTTTTAGTGTAGAAGTAGATTTGATTATTTAGAATAAAAGAAAATTGTTGTTTGTGATTGTAATATTTCAGTTTTGTGATTTTTTAGATTAGTTTTCCTTTCAGCAGTAGCATAGATTGTTAGTTTCATCTTGGTTAATTTGGACACTTCAAACTAGATCAACACTTAGATCCAAGTTAGGCAAACAAACCATAGGGAATTTATGCTACCCATTCAATCTCCCCTATGTTAACTCAGCTACCAGAAATCACACTACCAAATCTTAGTCATTAATCCTTCTATAGTTATCCACACACATTCAACATCAGATGCTCTGACACGACCTTGGGGGTCAAGTGTTGTTGAAGCTTGCATGTCAATTTTCATCTATACAGTGCTCTATGGGGCCTAGCCTCAACCAGTCACCTCGCTACCCTAGTAGACCAACACCATATGTATGGCTTTAAAGGCATGCCTGGGCCATACTAAACTATCGAGCTCAATGACATCCTCCACTCATCCCCCATAATATCTATACGGCCTCTAGATAATCACTCTAGGGCCCATCTGATCCAACATTGACCTATATATGGTCGTGTCCATCCTCCTACTCTAGGTCCCCACCCACCTCATTGCAAATATATTTTCTCAAGCCCACTCAGCCTGTGGCCCACTAAATGGCCTCACTATTGTTATATGCTCATATGCCCATACATGTAATAGCGTGGTCACTCCTATCCCACCACCATGGTCCTCCTACATGAATCAAGTACAAATCCTTGTATAAATGGGCCAACACACATCATGCCCATGCATATCTCGTGCCATGCTCCTCTATACTCTAAAAAATCTCATGCATCCTATACAAAATTCCAACCCCACCACCCTCCACGACCACTGATGAAGCTAGTACAACTGCAATGAACTTCCGCAATTGTGGAACCCCATACATCACAATCACATCCAAACTAATATACGTCTTGAATCGCACTCAAGACCCTAAGAAATATCATGGTGTTGCCCTCATTTGGTTGTGGGAATTTTCTACTACCATAACATTTACCCTCTCTCCAAAAATAGGTAACCACAATACCCTATGTGATGCATTCTATAATCTACTATATAAAACCCATGTGCGTTGGCACATCACCCACCTTGAGTTGAGCGCTCACCTAAAGAGAAAAAAGGTACCAGGCCCCTCTTTAGAGTTATTTGTGTGGGATGTTAGTGTGATGAGGATACATCATATTCAAAACCATTAATAACCATAAACATTCCATAGTGCCTAACTAGATCTAGATCTTAGAGAATCATGAATTAAATAATAACTATAATAAGATTAACCATACAAGAACTAGTTATAGTCATGTTTAACACCATTATCCATCCAATATACTCCATTACATTAAACATTGTAATACATAGAAGCTTCTTACATTACAAAGCATCACCATAAGTCATGCACGCATTACATAACTCTACAATAATTCACTACTACTAAACTACATAGTTCAATACATACTTATAGGGGTGGGGAATTGCCCTTCACCACCTACGCACTTCCCAAAATAGGTCGCATGCTGATAATAGTCATGCACTTTTACATTAACATGCACACATGCAAGTGCGCTAATGATAGACATCTTATAGTTAACAAGAAGAAGTAATCCTATTATTATCTTGAACTCATACATGGTGCTTATCAGATGCTCATTCCCAAAATAGCATTTGTGTGTCACGCAAGTCTCCATCCCAATGTGTGCTCCACACGCTATCTTCCAAAAATATCCCACATCCATGAAAATGGCTAAGTCCGAATTAGCTTGTCCTGGCACACATTTCCTTTCCTATCCTTTCATGCCTTCAAGTGCACCTTGTTCCGCGCATGCATTCTTTGTGTGTTTTCTCCTTATCATAATATTATGTCTACTCAACATTACCCCACACTAAAGTACATTGTCATCCCGACAATGAGGATTATTTCTAATGTTCCCAAATAATAAAGAATAAGAATGGAAAGAATGTAAAGAATCACTGTACAAAATAATATACCTTTACTTTGTAGCACCCTCTTCTTCAACTGGGAGGATCAACTCTAGATTTTATTTTAATCTCAGCCTCCAATGTTTGTCAGTCATCCAACATGGTCCTTGTTTTCTCTAAAATGTATGTGATAATGGCTTGAAATTCATCCTAGGTAATCTTTTCATTTTCATTCTACATTACTTGGACAACATTGGCCATAGAATCATCATTCCCTCAAAAGATCCATCTTCTGTATTTATGAGCTTCCCAATCTCATCTATTCTCTCCTTATGTGGGTCTTGGGTTGCTGCAAGGGCTTCGCACTTTTTGTTTCACTAGTGCCAATATTTTTGCGCATCCCAGTGTCTCATCTTTCATGGCCTTCAAAATGTCATTATCTTCAACCAAATTTTTGGTCCTTATCACTACTTCTAGTGCCGCACAAATATTCAGAGCTTGGTCAGCTTTCTTTAGTTCATCCTTCAGATTTTGGAGCAACACCTCATAATTTGAAATTTTCCTAACCACGAAGGCCCTTGCTCTTTCTGCTTCTTGTTCAGGATCCTTTGGCATTGGCATTCAAATTGGTCCATCTTCTAGCACCAAATCAACCAATGTGTGCCATGTTGATGAAGGCCTCATTATTTTTCTATTCTGCGTCCTTCTCTCCTTTTAAATGCATTATTTCCATATTTTTTTCCTTGTTATCTTTGATTAGTGCTCTAATGGTGGCAGCCTTATCAATGTTTCTTTGTGCCACCTCTACAAACTCCTTAACCAAGGCATTTCTCACCTATTAATCGGACATCAGAGTAGGATTTATGTAGTCATTTTTACACCCACCAAAGAACAAGGGAATCCCATGTGCATTGGCCTATCACCCAATGGGTGTTGGGTGCTCACTTGAGGCACGCACGGGTGCAAGTCTCTCTTTTATGTGAGTTAAGTGGGAAACATCATCTATGACAGGAACTTTAAAAAGAGTGAGTGGAAACGAGACATATATTTATCATAGAACTCAAAATGGATTCTAGAAAATGCAGTCATCCCAGACCACGAATGGTACTTAACAAATTATAGATAGGAATCAAAATAGAAAGGAAATGCATAAGGATGTATATTTATTCCATAAACATTCATGAATCATAATTGTAAGCTATAAACATGGACCAGAATCATTAATAATCATATTCAATCAAGTTTGGTAACCTTATTACATTCATTGGATCCATTACGAGGCTATTCTGATTATGAGACCAAATACATACATCATAATTTGGATTTGTACCCCTCAGTTCTCAAGAGAAAATTACAATCCCAACCCTTTACTACATCCTTTCCCTATAAATTTCTACCCAACCCTAAAGAGTTCCTTGCAGTATATCTACAGAGCTTCGTTCTCTACCAATCTATATATGTTTTATCCACCCCCTTCTTCTCTACGGGTGCTTGTATATATAGGCCTCTTAAACCACTAACTTTCCTTTTTGTGGCTTTAGATCCGTCGCCAAGTGTCAAATGTGGTCCTCCATGGGGGCATGCTCCTTCAGGCCCAATCTTTCCACTCCTTACAATGATGGTCTTCTAGAAACTTCCATCACAGGGTATATTCCTTCTTAAGCCAATTTGTCACCAGTGGCACCTTATCCATTCCGCATGTGCAGTCGGGTCATGCTTTTCTCGTGTTCTGCCTGATGTGTCAAATATGGCTAAGTCTTGAAACCTTTGTTCTACCTTGTGCGTGCGCCACTTGTTCTATTAAACCCTTATAAAACCTTGTCCTACGCACTTTATCCTTGCGCTCCTTCCTTAACTAGGCCTTGCGCCCACGCACCTTCTTGTACTTAGCCAATAAATTAGGGTCCCAACATAACCCCATACTATGCATGTTCTCCATCCACGGTAACATCTTCTTTAAAGAATAAAGAAAGAGTGAAAAGAATGAAGGAAATGAAGAATATGGGAAGAATGAAAGAATAGGGGAAACTCTAACTACTGGTGCAAGAGGAGAGGGAAGTCCTTCCTTAAGTCTTCTTCCAACTTATCCCAAGTATCCACTTTGTTCATGTATGTTGACAAAGGTTACCAACTAGGCGCTCACTTCATCAAAACCCAACTCCTCTCTCTTGGTACTCATAGTTTTTAAAACCTTGTATAATTGTTTTCCCATATCCTTAAGCACGTCCATCTGACGGGTGATCTGTGGATATAATTATTTAAGCCGGTTTTTAATTGAGCCTCGCAAGGTCTCAATAGACTCTGATTTATTCTCTACTTTGGCTAGAATTTTATCCCTCTGAACCCTATTCCCATTTTTATCCTCCTAAAATTCTTTGAGCTCTGCCTCATAAGTGGCGACTAGGATACTTGCCACTCTATCTCTATCTACATAGTTGTCATAGAAAACTTCCGCTATCGGCGTGGTGGCCCTTACATTGGCGAGGATCTTGTTGTATTGAGAAATAATTTCCACCACCTTCATTCTATCCTCCTTTTTCTAGCATGTCAATGCCTCTTCTATAGAATCTAGTGCCAAAGATTTCCTCTCCATGGTGAGGATGCGAGTTAGATCTTCTAGGCACTACAGGCTTGATTCATACTTCTAAGCAGTTGGGGTCAAGTCTGGATGCTTCAAGATAATAGCACTTGTGATCATCTCCACCTTCTTGGATACTTCATGTACCCTTGCCTTTTCTTCTTTTAACTCCTGCCTTAGTTGAGCACTGACTAATTCTTCATGTTTTAACTCCTTAGTTCTTTCTAGGAGCTCTTCATCCTTCTTCTCCAGCTCTACCTCTAGAACCTTCACTTTTCATTCCTCCCGAAGAGTCTAGCTTCAATTTCAACTGAGACTTTGTTTAGCACGTTGCTAGACTTGCTCGTCAGATAGTTGTTGAGTGTTCACCAAGGGGTTGGTTCCTTTAGACTCTAACACTTCCATCAATGCCCCTTGGCTTACTTCAAATTCGGGCTCATCGAGGTGGGACTCAAATGCCCATGAAAGCATCTTCCTTGTCCGTGGGTAGGCACCTTACATCAAATGATGTCATGGCCAAGAGTTGTTCTGTTGGAATGGTGCTTTGGAAACACGTGCACAACACCTTGTTTGGATCATCAATATAGTCCATTCTTGGTCTCTAGATCTCCATGCATCTTCCTCATGTGCGCATGCCCTTAGGAATACATACCGTCAAACTGGGGCCTCCTCCTGTGTTGTTATGATATTTTCCCACACTTTCTTCTTTATCTTCATTCATTACTAATTCAACGTTGTGCTCCAACTCTTGTACTACTAAGGCTTCAATGATTTTTGCCACTTCTTTTTCTACCACCTCATTTATCTGCTCCTATGTGAGGCTTGGAGTCGATTTTCATACTCACTTCTTCACTTTCTCCCTTATCTTGGGTGCCTTCCCCCTCTTGTTGCCCTTCCTCCATGCACAAAGAGATAGTCATTTTTCTCTTCCTCACCTTCTTCCTCTAAATCATGCACCTCAAACACTGGTGGTCCTTGGGCTCCTTCAGGTTCATCTTCTTCATCATCATCCCTCTCACCTCTGTAGGCCTCAAGCTCTTTGTGTCCTCCGAATCAACCTCCTCCATCACCTTCTGCTTCTTCCTAACTAGGGATTCAGTATAGGAGATTTTGCTCTTTCTTCTTCCTTCTCTAGTGATTTCTCTTTTGTGATAGGCTTTTCTTGTTCTAGCACCTCCTCTCTAACTGGGGACCTCTTCCTATGTGTGTAAGTACTAGTTCTAGCACTTGTCCCTGGGGCACCCACCATTGGTGTATCTTGGACACTTGGTGCCTTTTTCCCTTGCACCTCTTCTCTTCCTTTCCTTATTGGTGTGGGCTTCCTTCTTCCCATGGGGTCTTCAGGAATGGAGACATCACATTCTAGGTATGTACCCTTCTCAAACTTTGGTCTTATGCGTAGATATACCCTTGCCATGGTTCTTCCTACTATTGGAAAAGTCAGGGGCTTTGTCATTTGAACTTCATGGGAGACATACCTCTCTACGTATGCACTCTTCCTAGGGTAAACGAGGTTGGCTACATAGCTACCTATGGTCTTGATCCACCTCACTAAGGTCGAACCTTAGTCTTTTGGCCTCTATAAACTGGTTTACCTCGCTTGGAAATATAATGTTGTGAAAGAGAAGGGGAGTTTGCACAAAGGGCTCATAGTTTCATCTACCAGCTTGAATCTGCCAATGTAGAAGTGCTGGTACATTACAAATTTGGCTTCTCCATTAATGAGCACTGGCAGTGCTCTGGGATCCTCCACTCTATCCTGAACATATCCCTTAAGCACTTATACCATTTCTCTAGGCATGCCTTATGAGTAGCCATCATGTTGTTACAAGTGTACTTTGTGAATCTTTTCGTAGGTGAGGGGTCTTCCTTTGGATACTCCCAAACAAACTTATCTGCCGCATTTGGCACTCCTATTTCTGAAAACACAATTATCAAGAGGACATTTCAAAAAGTATCTTGTCTCCTTCTGCTTGTGATTGATAATTTCATCTGTAATGAAGGCGAGATAAGTTGTAGATGGTGCCTTCTGATATTTTCCTGCACACATTTAACCAGGCCTTATTTACCTATGTCCACCTTTCTTAGTCATTTAGCTTTGTCACCAGGCGTGCAACCATTCTCATGATAGGGTTTGGGATCTCCGCGATATCAAAGTATCGTGACCCCTTCTTATAATCATATGCGGTGATGGTTGCTTTGATGGCTTCCTTGTCACTCAGGTCATCATCTATACTCTCTCCTTCATAGATGAGGCCTGTGAATTTTGAAATCAGCTGAGGAGTTATGTGCATCTTGCACCCGCAAAGTAAAAGTGGTCCTTGTGTATACGTGACATAAACCATTGATAGAGGCGATTAGGTTTTCCAAAATAAGGCAACCCATAGAGTTACAACAATCCCATCTTCTCCAACTTTACTTTTACCTTGTCACTATAGATAGGTAAACCCTCTGGTATCCTCTTGTTTGTTGAGCGCACTAAATCCAGCACCATTTCCTTTTCTGTTGTGTTTGTGCGATGGTTGTAATCATTCACCATCATTTTTCTTAAGTGGGACTCCCATTCCTTCCTAAGAAAAACCCCATCCAGTACTACATCTCTGTGTACCATTCTTCATTCATGCTTACGGGGGTTTTTAGTTGTTTTCCCTTGCCCTTGCCCTTCGGCTTCTTAGGTGATGTAGTTGGTTTCTTAGGTGTCATGGTTTAGGTTATCTTAGCACTTCAACTTCTCTTACTTGCTCTACTTTTCTACCCTTTCCAAGCTCAAACCTCCAAACTTGTGAAGAAACCCTTTTCAGCCCATGCCCTAGTCATGCCAAACCCTAACTGGAATAACCTTTTTCATAAGACGATGCTTCTCCACAATTTTTCTATGCCCGTGAACTTCTTTCCTTCCTATCATAGAACAAAACTAGTTACTCATGCCTTAATTCCTCAAACTTTTCTTCACATAGATAAACTTTGGAAACCCTAGCCGTAAGAGCTCTTTTTTTCCGTATTCGCAATGTCAATAATGAAGTGCCTAGCCTCCTATTTATCATGCTCCCTTATTTTTAGCATTAAATGCTACTTCACCTACCACTGTACTTCAACACTTATTGCGGATTTTTCCACTAAGCTGCACTATAGCACCCCCACTCATGCGCCCAACCTTGTGCAGATAATCCTACAACCTTCGGCGTGTAAATAATCTATCCGACAGAAGACTCTTATGCACGTGTTACCAAGATATAGTCTTATCTTGACACCAACCATCCTTGTTCATAAGGTCATTCAACTGGGCTTTCCAATGCAATCCTTCTTGGTACTTCACATCTTTGCACTTTCTTTCACATTATTCCACCCCACACTAAAATGATGTGTGGTCCTCTGTGCATTCACAACCTTTAAAAAGTAATGAGGTTACCACAGCCAAGGCGTAACACAAAACAAAAACGAGAAAGGGAAACACAAGAAAAAAAATGCATTAAAGGAAATCCTAAACTATCTGGCAATACTACCTTATTATAAACACCAAGAAGACTTATTTATAATATGGCTTGACTGCTACCATTAAAGTGTCCAGAACTTCAGAAGCGGCACACTTCGAATCAAGGATGAATGAGATGATGTAGGGACCCAACCAAAGGACTTTTAACTTCCCAGGATGGCGCGAAACTTGGAATCATATATAACACCATCTCGCCCAACCTCAAACTTTTTTTTTTCTTAATGTGACAATCATGCCATACCTTTTGTTTGGCTTTTTTAAATCTTCTAGCTCCACACGGCAAGTGATCGTCTTTTGTCCAATTACATTAACTTGTCAATTCTTTCTTCCAGAACTTGTTCATTTGTTAAACCTCCTACACGCGTTATATGTAGCGATGGTAACATGAATTATTTGGTAGGATAGCGTCTGCGCCAAACACCAATTGAAATAGTGTGGCCTTCTTTAACCTCTTGTAAGTTATTTTGTGTGCCCAAAGAATGGCTGATACTTTGTCATCCCAATCTTGTCTACCAACGTCACAAATTTTGGTTAGGGTATGACTTAGTATTTTGTTAAATGCCTCTGTGGTTCCATTTGCTTGTGGATGGTAAGGGGTAATCTTGTGATGAGCCACCATGAATTCTGTTAATAGAATCCTTACTATCTCATTTAAGAAATGTGTACCCCTGTCACTAGTTAAACTCAAAGGGCATCCATACCTTGTAATAATGTTTTCCCACGAAACCTTCTGCGATGGCGATGTACAATCCTTAGTAGGTGTTTCTTCTGCCCACCTTGTCAAGTAATATGTGCATGTGATTATATAACGTGACCCAATCCTACGCATGCGGCTGGTGTAATAGGGCCTACGAAGTCTATGGTTCACTTTTTGAATGACTCGACACTCGAAATAGGCGCAAAGGCACTTCATCTCTTCACCTTGGTTTTCAATGAGTGACAATGGTCACACACCTTGCAATACTCCTTGTAGTCTTAATACAGGGTCTCCCACCATAATCCAACCATCAATATCTTGCGTGTAGTGGTGTCAGCTGCATAGTGTCCACTGCACTTCCTCCATACACCTCTTCTATGATGGTAGGCACTCAAGTCCTAGCACACACCGGCGCAGAAACACATCACGTCCTAATTTGTATAAATCCCCACTAATCATCATGTAGAGCACATTGCATATAGCTAACTTTTTTTATCCAATGCCTTAATTCCTTCCGGCGCTACACCTGTCTTGAGAAATTGTGTAATATCTTCTAAGTCTGAGGGCATGCACCATAACCTAAATAGTTGTACATCGGCATGGTGTCATGATGCTTTGCGCGTCCTCCCCTGAATCAATTCTAGACAAATGATCAGGTCCGAAATTACTTTTTCTGGTTTGACAACTTTGTGAGCTCGAATTCTTGGAACAATAGTACCCATCGACATATGCGCCCTTGTAGAATGGGCTTGTTCACTAAATATTTGAATGTCATATGGTCGGTGTAAAAGATAAAATGGGTTACTAGTAGATAATGTACGAACTTGTAGAGCGCATAGATCATTGATAATGCCTCGTGCTCAATTGTAGTATAAGTGCTGCTTTCTGTTGGTGTCGACTTCCTACTAGCAAAGCACAAAGGATGATCAACAATCCCTTCACTGGGTTGTGCGAGTACTGCTCTAATGGTGGTTCTTGAGGCATCTACATGAACATGGAAGCACTTATCCCAAGATGGGAATCATATTATGTGTGCGGTGTGAGCCTATCCTTTAAAGTGTCGAATGCCTTCTGTTGTGCCTCTCCCTAAAGCAAGGCACTCTTGTGTCTAAGTAACTCTTTTAAAGGCACGGTGATCTTGGCATACCCCCTTATGAACTTCCTATAGTAACCCATGTGTCCAAGGAATCCACGCACTGCTCTTTGACTAGTAAGCTACCCAAGTCCCACAATTACTACAACATTAGCGGGATCTACTAACAAGCCTTCTTTACATATGATTTGTCCCAACAAGGTTCCGAATGGGGTAGCAAAAACACACTTCTTAATGTTGAGGGATATCCTCGATTACCGACACCTTTCGAACATCAACCTTAGGTTGTCACAATGGTCCTTCATTAACCCATATACTATCGATCATCTAGGTAAACTTGAAAAAATTTATGGATGAAGTCTTGAAAATCTTATACCATAATGCGTGAGAATACAAGCGGGCGCATTCTTAAATCCAAAAGGCATGACCGTATATGAAAAACTTCCCCACTCGGTTGCGAAAGTCATTTTCCTCTGGTCCTCCTTTGCAATCTTTACCGGTGATAGCCTAAGAGTCCATCTATGAAAGAGTAGACCTCATGTCCTGCCACTCCCTCTAAGATTTCTTCGGTGAATGGGGTTGGGAAAGGATCGATGACACATCTTGCATTCAGTCCCTATAATCAACACATATCCTTATCCTCCTATCCTTCTTAATACTAATCACCATTGGACTTATCCATTCGACTCTTCCTGACCTCGTGATACACGATGTTATCATTTTGTCTATTTCCTCCTTAACCTTTACGCATAAATTGGGATTCATCCGGTATGGTCTCTTCCTGATTGGGTGCACACCTTCCTTTAGCTTTATCCTCATCTCCCCCAAGGAATGGTGGACACCTTTAAGCTCATGGTACCTACGTGGGAACAAATCTTGGAATTCTCGTAACAAATCAATGATTTTAGAGACTTCTTTCTCTGACCAATAGTCTCAATGATAGCCTCCTTGGGTTCTGCTTTTGAGCCGATGTTAACATTTTTTGTCTTTAAAGGTTCATGGTAGGAGCGCCCATTCATCAAGCACTATATATGACTTTTCATGTCCCTACAAAATGGTTAACATCTAATTTGTCTGCCTCTTCCCCATCAATAACATACACCATATTCCCTTTTTCTTTGTCCATACACACACACTCAAGTTTTATTTCTTATGTTTCTTCTTCTTCAAAGCGTGCCTCTAGGCCAGGTTCACCTAGCAATTCTTGTATTCTATCCTCCATCATAACACTATCTCCTATTGTAAGGTGCTTGACAACCTACAGATGCTTTATGTATTGATGGATTTGAACTCCGATACTCAAATGTTTGGATGAGATCAGCTGCCAATTCTTACCAATTACCAATTTGAAGACGCATCTCTGAGTAGATGTACCATGCATGTGCACAACCTTACAGGGTGGAGTAGAACTTGTGAACCCATAATGAAGGTGGTAATGCTTATGTGCTTCCCATCCATTTGTCTCACATGCTTGGATATGGAAGGAAGTGGTCTCTTTACCATGGTAGTATTTTATAGTCATGGGCGCCTTTGCTCTTATAAAACCTTGCAGAGAAGGCAATTCTCACCTCGTGCCATTCCAAGAGGTTCTCCCGATGTGTTTCCCACTAGTGCGTAGTAGTTCCAGTAGGTTGTAATTGAGCATTTCTCTTCTTTCCTTTTCATTTCTCCAATGGGCCTCCATTTCTTTAAGAAATCTTCCGGATTAGCCCCTCCCAAGTAACTTGGTAGTTTTCCTCCTCCTAGGCATCGAACTACACGCGCCTTTGTTACCTTGGTTACCGATCCTCTTAAATGTTGTTTGATCAACTCATAGGTCCCATGCACCCAATTATCACATGCTATACTGGTAGTGTCACTTATGGAGTGAGCATCCTCAAACTGGATAACTCCCTATGTGGGATGAATTATCTCAAGATCCCTGATTGAGTGCACATATATTCTATCAAAGACTTCATCCCCAAGGGTTCGGTATAGGGTGTTGATTTCCCATCGACCAAGGGTATAACAACTCGTTACTCCTTATTTTCAAAGTTGATGCATCTCTTATTGAACCGCACGTTAGCATTATTGCGGTAGCACGCGAGGGTGCCCAAGAAATGTTGGAAAGTTTTCCACCTCGGTGAGTGCAAGACCTCAAAGTCCCCATTAAACTTGGCTCCTTGAATGGTAATAGCCACATATTTTAAGACATCGATGGGCATTGCCTTCATCTTATTCTACATATACTGACCCATTCAAAGATGGTTGTAATGCGCAGTCTTCCCATTTGATGTCATACATCCAAGGTGAGAACATTGACCTCCGATCCTATGTCAATGAGGATATTACTAAGGAGCCACCCATCAACGACTGCATTTAAGGTGATCTCCTTATCATAGTCAAGGTTGTGAGGGGGAAGGTTTACATGCAAGACCTGCCTCTCGCGCTCTATTCCAGCACGTGGTACCTTCTCTCGCAACCATTCTCCTAGCAAGGGAATAATATTCTCTTTCCTTAGCATCTTACATACTTCCTTAACTTCATCCTAGGTCATCCTTTGGGGCCTCGGCATTCCTTCTTTGCTCCTCCTTCCTAGACTACTCCTTTAGACACTGGATTTCTCCTTGTAAACTCTGAATGACATCCATGGTTTCCTAATATACCTCCTTCTAATGAGCAAGGTCTAGGTACTTCCCATGTACCACTTCTTCTCTTGAAACCAGGGTCCTCTACTTTGGTATTTCCTTAGCGCATGCCATATGCTCATGTTGTTACCAAAACAGGCTCCAAGCCTGACTCATGCATTACCCGTGGCATCCATTATGTGTCAGCCTTCTTTATGCTTACCATTATAGCACCCTTGTCTTTCAATGATGTTGACTCATGTGCTCAAAAAACTCAGGGCACTCCTAATATTTATGCTTCTTCCCGCAATGAGCATTGTAATAGCTCTGGGCACTCACCCTTGTAATGGTTTGTAGATCCACAATTAAAACAGGTTCCTTGAGGGAACTCACTTCTTCCGCTCTGTAGTTTCCACAACCTTGAAATCCTCTGCAAAACCCTTTTCCACACGCGCCTCCATCTATGCGCTCTTCATAATGCAGATCATCACCCTTAGAACCACTTGCAAGGCTATTCTAGTGCACACCAGGATCAATAGCATCATGAATTTGGTCAATAAACCTATAATCCTTAGTATCATGGGTTGTAGAGGTGCAGATCTTGTAGTAGCAAGATACATTATTTTGAATTTCATGCTGCAACAAGGGACATCTACTCGCATCATGGTCCCCATGAAAAATCTCACAATCTATTGCTACGGCATGTACTATCTTCTAAGGGCAATTATCCTTAGCATGACCCTCTACTTCACAATCTGTACACCACATTCCACTGCAAGTCTCATGGGCTGAGTTCACAAATAACTTTTCTAGCCGCTTAGCCATAGCAGTGATTTGAGCTTCTAGAAATGGACTAACTCCAGTATCAATGCTCCCAACAGCTTTAGCATGCAGAGAAACTTCTAACGCCTCACACGGGTCTGTGAAAGTCTTATGTGATAATGCCCTTCTGAAAGCTGTTATCAACCCTCCAACAAACCATTGAGCATGTTGTGAAGGGTGAATGTCATATGACAATTTTTACATGAGAGTTTTAAACCGCACGTCATACTTCCACACACTCTTCACCATTACTGTTGAATCTCCTTTAGGGCATTGATGCTCTTCTGTTCAAACTAGGGGATGTGGAATTCTACTAGGAAGGTGTTTTTCAATGCGGTGTAATCTACCACTGTCTAATGGGGGTCATACTTCATATACCAGCTATGTGTGTGCCCTACTGCAATGTTGTTATAAATTGGTGGCCTTCCATTCCAGGGTTTTGATCCCCTTCGCACGCCCTAGCAACTCACACTTGTGAACATGCTCCGCAGCATCCTCTATGCCTTGGTAGTGCAGCGAGTGTAAAGACATCTCAAAGATTATCGAGGGGGTGGCTAAGGCCCCTGTCCTCCGGCCTAGGTATTTGGTTTCCTTTGGTGTTTCATATGCCGAGATCCACTAGGCCTTATGCCTCCCGATCCACGGTTCCACCTCTAGACCCTCCTGCGGCCAATAATGGGCCTGAAGCGGTCGCGCCTAGTGTCCCCAACGTCCCACTAAACTACGTGCCAATGGTCTAAGATATTATTCCACTGCCATATGTATGCCGCGTACCACTCCCCAATGCATTATCCAAACCTTGTGTATTTTCGATTTGTCCAAAAATTCCTCCAAACACTGGAATAGAGTGTGTAGTCATAGAAGTACCAAATGAGAAATTATATCTCCTAGGTGCAGATCGGTCACCTCCACCGATACCAACTAGGTTAATAATACTTCTCCCCTGATTTGTAAAACCAAGCGCCAAGGTTTGGTCACTAGGTGGGTTCAGATGCATGCTAATGACTCTTATCTCTCCACACGACAAGCTCTCATCGAAGCGAAGGGGTCTCTCTCTCATGCTTGCAAGATGGGGTATCACAAACCGCTCAAGTTCCACATCCTCTACATGAACCTCAACTCCTTCTCATAATATCGCCTCCATATATCTATCACACTTGTAACCTTGCATCTTATAGCAATCTCCCTCTCACATGCTTCACTATACTTTAGTCATCTCTCTTCCCTTTCTTTCTCGATCATGATATGCGCCATATTCCTCCACCCTAGCTTCCTCGCCCGGTCTTAGAAAGTTTTAGTGGCCATCGGAAAGGCCTCTAAACTCAAGGTAATAATCAAGATCTTCATCGCCAAAGGAACAACACATAGAAATGATCCTCTCGGCTCCCACAAAACTCAAACTCAATGACTTCCGGATAAGAATATGTAGAAATAGTGTATTCCAAAGTGTAGCTAGTCAAGTACTCCTTTCCACCAATGATCCATAGCATGAGTCCACGTCAGATCTACAGCTTGTAGCCTCTACTACTCTTCTTGGTTCCACACACGTGATCTATAATGCCAGCTTGACCTAGACGCATATGTTAAGATCCATTAATATAGCTCTACAAGGAAGCAATAGAAGAACGTTTCATACAACTCATGGTAGAGGTTCTATTCTACCCACTGTGTGTATCAAACTCGGGCCCAATGTTGAATCTATAAACATGGACCAAAATCACTAATAATTATATTCAATCAAGTTTGGTAGCCTTATTACATTCAGTGGATCCATTACAAGCTACTACGGTTGTGCAGGCAGACAAGCCATACATCATAGCTGGATTTGTACCCCTCAATTCTCAAGAGAAAATTTATAATCCCAACCCCTTACTACATCCTTTTCCTATAGATTTCTACCCAACCCTACAGAGTTCCTTGCAGTATATCTGTAGAGCTCCATTCTCTACCAATCTATATCTATTTTATCCACCCCCTTCTTCTCTACGGGTGCTTGTATATATAGGCCTCTTGAATTACTAACTTGCCTTTATGTGGCTTTAGATCCATTGCCAAGTGTCAAATGTGGTCCTCTATGGGGGCATGCTCCTTCAGGCCCAAGATTTCCACTCCTGGCAATGATGGTCTTCTGGAAACTTCCATCACAGGGTATATTCCTTTTTAAGTCAATATGTTTCCAGGCTGGAACCTTATCCATTCCACATGTGTAGTCAGGTCACGCTTTTCTTGTGTTCTTCCTGATGTGTCAAATATGGCTAAGTCTTGAAACCTTTTTTTTGCCTTGCGTACCACTTGTTCTATTAAACCATCCTAGATGTGATGCCCGCTAAAACAACCCACTTGAGACCCATGAACAACCTAGGCTTAGTTAATAAATTATGGAGTAATTTTTTTTTTAAAGTGTTAACAACCAAAGTCTTAAGGACAATTAAAATTCAACTGATAACTTTTCCTGTTATAATAATTACTAATTCCACATTATAAAGCAACAAGTGTAATAAGTCCACACGTAGCTCAAATCTCCTTAGGGATTAAATTAATCATTGATTACATTGACATTTTAGCTAAATATTCCTGAATAAAATTTTAGGGTTAAGGGACCCAAAAAAATTAAATACCTAAGGTATTTAATTCCACAATATCTAAGACAAGAGCAGGGTTTAATTACAGTGGGGAAAGGAATACATATTTCAAATCATCAGAGTAAAGTCTTACCTTCCCACTCTCAGAACTCGGTTAAGAGTGTCTACAACTAGGTTACGAGACAACAGTTGTCACTAATGATTAGAAACAAATCACATTCACTAGAACATACTTTTCCTTTATTAACAATTATCAGAGGTCACAAGGTCCAAATTTAAGGGTTAGAAGGTTCAACTAGGTTCGAGGGTAATTTATTACCATACCTACTCTCTAACAGGCTCAGAGATTCAACTTGATATTTCTCACACTTAATGCATTAAAAATTTCCCCAAATCATTCCCATTGGATAGGAAATTTTCTCACATTTCCAATGATATAAAGAAGTCCTCCTAACTCTTTGTAAAACTCCAGTTATGGGTAGGCGGGCCCTGGGTGAAAAATTTTCCCAAAAGGGACACGTGTCGAGCGGGGAAGAAAGCCCATTTTCTATGTTGGCGGGTCGCGGGGTGGTGTTTGCAAACTTTCTTGCATGGGGAGAAAATTCCTATTTGCACCCATGCCTCCATTGTGTCGTCGAGGGGACACGTGTTAGGCTACGAGCTCACACGGGCAAGAAGGAGAGGGACAGGCGGAGCGATGAAGGAAGTTGGTGAAGTTTGCCAAAGGGAGGGGAAAGGAGTAAAAGGCGTGCACGGGTCTGCGGAAAGGTCTCACCAAGGTGAGGGCGGGAGTGTGGGGCCGCAGAGGTAAACTCCAAAATTTTCCAAAAAAACAAAATTTCAAAAATAATAAAGTCGCGAGGTTCTCCCCCTGCGCTTTATCACCCTATCTTGCCACGTGGCGATACCCGATGGATGCGGGATTACGGGCCGCGTGGAAAAAGGTAAAATTTTCCAAAAATTTAAAAAGGCCCAAGGAAGAAAATGATGTCACACCTCCATCGTTGCCTCGTGAGGACATGTGGCGACCTACGATCAAGCTACGACCGACTAAGAGGAAATTTTAAAAAATTCCCCAAGAATTTTTCAAAGGGCCATAACTTTAGCTAGAAAGCTTAGTTTTGGGAAAACAAGGACTTTCTGGAAAGATCTTGATGCCCTCTTTGCACAAGAATCATAAATTTTACATTTTGATAAAGTTTAAGGGGTCAATTTTAAGAAAATATCTCTACAAGATTTTTAAAAGCAAACTGGTAAATTTTGACTTATAAATTTTTGCTCAATTTGATCTCCTCCTTCACTCAACATGCCAAACAAGCATATAGAATTACTCTGAGAAGGATTTAGGATGCATTTGGAAGGTAATTTTGTTTGATTGACTTCCAATTCGAATTTTCCAACAATTGACAGAAAAAGACTGCAAAATTTGCCTTTGTTCAATTTGAAAGATTTTCTTAGAGATTTCTTAAGAGTTTCTAGTTTGTTTGGGGTCATTTTGATCACCTTAAGTTCAATTTAATATTTCATTTGTCTTTTATAGCTTGCAGGGTCATTCTGATTTATATTTGATAAAATTTTACAAGTATACAGTGAAGTAAAAGAACTTATACATTTCCAGAACCAAAGATTAAACTATCTCTTTTGCCATGTAATGAAATATTGAATTCATTCCATGCTAGCCTTAAATGTTTTTCCTTCTTCAATCAAACATTAAAATAAGAATGCTAGTTTCTATCCTTCCCAAAATCATATATCTTAAACAAGGCAGAATAATACAATTTCTTTTCACGTGTTTCTTCCTTTTCCACTTTCCAAACAGGGATTTCATTACATTTAAAAATCAGATTTCAATACAACAATGCAAATGAAGAAAGGTATTGCAATCCTTTATTGATTTCGAATACAACTTTACATCTTCCAATTTCTTGAATGCAATTAGCATATTTCAAATTTCTTTCTTTCAAATGTACAGAACAGAGTAGATATATCTTTCACACTTCAATTTTACAACTTTCATAATCAATACAACATCTTTCCATTTCAAACTTTTACAAATTCATCCACTTCAAAGTGGGAAAGGTTACAATGGGATTTTATTTCACAAGGGACAGTCAAATGTCTTTCTCCTCTACTCTAGAACAATAACATGCAAAGTTCCCTTTTCTTCCAATTTGATCACAACAAAAGTGGGGGAAAGACAATGCTCTCCACCCAACCAAGACATCCAATGAAAGGAGAAGCCATCCTTCATCATTGGCCCCCGAGCCCCAACCACAATGCAATAGGAAATGTATTTCAACCCATGGCAACAATAGGCTTCCACAAAGCATACACACAACATTCTTTCAACATGCACATTTCAAATAAAACACAGTTCAACACAAAACAACAATTTACAACTGCATTGAAACATTAAAATAGAACTCAAGCTTCATCATGCAAGCCAAAGGAGAAAGGACTATGGGGGAAGCTGCTTATGCCTCCCAATGGGAATTGGGCATCCACCTGTAACAAACCGCCAATATAAAACATCACACATATCCTTATGCCCCCACAATCCCTCCTTATGCCCCCCACAAATTTCCTTATGCCCCCACAAAGTAAGAAATGCAAGCTATTTCTTTTCCATGGTGGATCCCAAACCCAAACTCCCTCCACAAGAATTCTGATGCCACTGGCATTCCCTTATGCCCCCACATGGATTCCCCATAGCCTTCTCCTACACCATTCCTATGGCAGTCTACCCACAACCAATAAACACACAAAACATGCTAAAACATTCACACAATACCAGCACATTCATAAAGGAAAAGAGTATTTCAAGAGCCAAGCTCTTACCTCTCCATGATGGAGTTGTCTAAGTTCTAAAACAGCAAGCTCTTAATGTCAAAAATAGTCCCAAAATCAGCAACCAACAAGCATGCAAATTTCTCCAATCTCCTTCCAAAAGCAAGAGCTCCAAGCACAAGAAAATTCACCCCCAAGGAAGCATGCAAAATGTTTCAACAACCCAAAACAAAGAAAAGAGTTTCAATTTTATAGAAGAGGGAAGAGAAGAGGATGAGGTGGATCCATGTAGGATGCCACATCACACATCCTCACTCCAACACAAAAGTCAAATTTCATTCTCCAAAGCACAATTAAGAGGTGGGTGAATAATATGACAATTTACTTACACACTCCAAAAGCCCACACCCCAAAGGACTGAATTAAATAAAATGTAAGAAGAGTGCAATTAAAACTTACAATTTGTCTTCCCAAAATGCATTATAAAAGTCTAAATTTAACCCTCCAACCATAGGCATGGTTGGTAAATAAAATTAAGAGGCATGGGACAAGTTTTACTTGTCCCACAAGCCTCCAAAAATAGCCTCCAAGGACAAATTCGAATTTCCAAGGAGGTGGAGTGTTTCATACTCCAAAATCTAACTTACACAACCCTTACACATACTTACACATACCTTACAACCTTACTTACACCTTACAACATTTAACACAAGGGTCAACAACTTTAATAATTACTTTCTTATGTCCCAATTTAATTAATTAACTTTTAACCATATGTTTTCTCACATTAATCTCCACAATTTAATTAAATAAAAGAAAGGGACACATCACTAATAAAATACATACAACCAATAATAAAAAGGAACCACATTAATAAAATACACAAAACCCATGGTCACATATAAAGGTGATTCCCCCATGGGAATCCCTAACGAAATACACACACACACACACACACACAAAACATGTTGTCATGGTGACCTTGTTGAATTCATCTAGAATTCCAATGTGGTTGGTCTCCAATCCCGATGTTTGTTGTGATGTTTTAACCTACAAAACACAAATACCTCCTTCGGCCTCGTGGCCATATCAAAATGTCCAAAATGAATATAATATAATTTCAAAATCATCAATATATATATATGAATCACAACAACATCCAGACAATCAACAATATCACTTACAATTTCATCAACAACTATATAATCATCAATTTTAAATTCAATTTTCTCGGTCTACTCAATATATCCAAATATCACATGTCCTAAAAACACCATATATATATATATATATATATATATAAAACCATGTCCAACAACATGTCAACATCTATATAAAATGTCTCCAACAATCATCATGCATCATATATGAATCAGATTCAACAATAATCCAGGATTTGACATCTAACATCATACTAAATCAAAACTATAAAAATGTCCATCATATAGTCCACAGTATCATGATCAATAAAAAAGTGCAAAAGGAAGTGGGCACTACACTAGAACCTCGTCTATGCGCTTTCTCCTTGCGTGCCCTTCCTTAACTAGGCCTTGCGTGCCACGCGCCTTCTTGTACTTAGCCAATAAATTAGGGTCCTAACACTTTACCATCATGTGTCCTTTGGGGTGCCTTTTTCGCTCTCCTTGATACACAAGATTCCTTGCACACGTCGAAATCTGGCTCATCCATATGGGTCTATATGGACCAAGATAATTTTTTCCTTGTGCACATGGTGGCCATGTCTGGATCCATCAGCTCCCATCCATACAATTCCTTAAGGCCCACATGTGCTCTAAAACTAGGTGTGGACAATTTTTCTTGTGTCCTCAAGCATAGCCCATACTTGACACAACATATTATTCACTTGTTCTCTTTGTTCTTGGCCCCTTAAGAACCTGAGCGCAAGGTTTGGAGTTGGCCCTTCTTCATCCTGAGTAGTAACATGTGTGTTAGGTTGCTCTTGCACTGTCTCTTCTGCTTCCTTCACCCCTTCCTCTTCATCTCTCGGGTTCCTCCACATCTTAAGCTACTGGCTGGGGTTCAGGTGTGCTCTCTTTGAACTCCTATGCCTCCTCAATCAGCTTTAGCTTTCTCCTCTTCTTCTCAAGTGCCTCTTTCTGAGGGAGAGTCTAGGTGATATTCTTACAAACTGTGGTGTTCCCTGCACCTTGGGTCCTGGTTCTTATGAATACCCTCTTAAACTAGTGCTCTTTAGGGACTGCATCCACGTCCAAGTCCTCTTCTCCTTCTTGCACTTGTGGTGGAGTATTTATGCACTCACTCTCCACTTTGTCTATGAGCTTCCTCTGGCATCTATGATCCAAGCCTCCACTATCTTCGTGTTCCTCTTCTTCCTCATCTATCTATATGGTCGTAGTAGGATTTGGAGCTGACACATTCTCCATTGTATGTTTTCCCTTAGGCGGCCTTGGGAGCATGAACTCATTCTCCACATACTTATTATTCTCCGCCTAGGCTTGATCTAAATATATATGAGCATGGCTCCACTGTCCCCAATAGCCAAACTTATTGGCTTCATATTTATGACTCTCAATGTAGGCAGACCGACCTGGATATACATATGTTTTCTGAGGGTATGGTAGTCACAATCTACCTTGTCTATGTTGAAGTTCAAACAGTGCACATTAGTAAATATGTGAACTGAGGCCTGGAAGTAGCATGTTATGAAGGCATAGGGTAGTTTGCACCATGGACTCCATGTCCCATCCTTCATGCAAACCACATGATGCAGAAATGTTGATATACCACAAACTGTATTGCCTTGCCTATTACCAAAGGTAGTTCCTTTGGAATGCACCATTCCTCCTCAAATGTCGCTGTGCAAAGTCAGTCATACCACATTTTTTCCCTTTGTTTAAATGGGCCACTCATTGATCCTTCACATAAATATTTCTCGAACCTTTCCGCGAGGGACTTCTTCTCAATGGGGTATTCCCAAATTTTGTTCTTTGGCCCATCGGGCACTCCAATTTCTACAAATACAAGAGATAAGAGGATGGTGCCAAAACTTATCTTTTTACCTACGTGCGCTTCCTCAACAATGTTTTCTGCAATATATCTTGTTAAATTGTACACTTCTCTCTAGGACATTTTCTTTGTAATATGAAGCCACATGGTTTTTACCTGCGATCATCTCTCTTGATCATTCAACTTGGTGAGCAAATATGTGGCTTCTGCACCACAGGTACTTCCTCAATTTGTGAATTTCCATTCCACACGGACCCTTGGTATACCCCAACTCCTTTCTTGTGGCTATAATTGCTACTTTATCAGTCAGATCACTAACAATGTCTATCCCTATACCCTTCAATCTTGTTAATGTCACAATTAGGGTTGTTGTGATCCTAACCCTCCATCTGACAAAATAGAATAAGTCCTCATGGACTCTACTCATAAGCCATTGGTATAAAGGTTCATGTTTTCCAAAATATGGGAGCTCATATAGTTGATAAACTCCTACCTGCTTAAGCAACTTTTCCCCACGTCCATACACTGGCATATCTTCCACCGTGTGCTTGTTGGTCTTCTTATTTAGCAAAGCATCAAAATCTCCCTTGTTATCGGTGCGGTGGTAGTTGTAGTCACTTACTTTGCATCTGCGGATGTGGGAATCCCAATCTTGTCGACTATTACTCCTTCTGGTATTGCATCTCTGAAAAATTACTCTCAGGAGCAATTTCAACCTCAACTTCCACCTTTTTCTTTCCTTTTGTGCATGTTGTAGGTGCTTTCTTCAGTGCCATCATAAAAATCCCACCTTTTACTACGTGTCGAGAAAGTTCAAACCCTAGCTTAAAGTTGCGTGCCCTAGCTCAAAACCACATGCCCTAGCTCCTTCTCAATACTTCTGCTTCACTCAAACCCTTCACCAATGGGGACATAAGCCTTTTTGTGCACAAATCTACTCTCCACATCTGGTTTTGCAACTCTCCGCACCTCAATATGATTCACTTGGCTTGGTTGCACTTAGCTCGCTTGAATACTTGTGATTGCAAAGGTAAAAATGAACCCGCATCACGTCCTTATATAGATTTTCAAAAAGTTAGTGCATTTATTACTCCTTCACCTACCAACAATCCTCTCATTAATTGACCATTTTCAAAAAAAAAATGAGAATTTCCACACAAGTACAATTTCACACCCCAGCTATAACCTTCTAGTGCGCCTTCACCTCGGCTATAGACTTCTCTTTTGCATGCTTTCATGTGCTAAAGTACCTCGCCACTACGCCTTCTGTAGTAGTTTCCATAGCCATTGCTTACCTCGTGTTATATTTTCCCTTCATTCATTTCCATATATGGTCTTCTTTAGAAGCAATCTCCTTTCTAATAACTCCTTTCCATACTTGAATAGCACTGTAACAGTTTATTCTCATGTGTACCCATTTGTGAATAACAAATAACAACCACCCCACACCAATGGTATGTGCAGTCCTTTGTGCATAAAAATACTTCAAATTGTAATTAGCTTCAATGCACAAACACGTTTATTACACAAAACACTAAACTAAATTGACAAATCATAGCGACGAAGAAGGAAATACATTAAAGGAAATAAAGAAAGGAAACCTATACTAAATGGAAACACTTCCTTATTACAAACACCAAGAAGACTTTATTTATAGTAGGGCTTCAGCTTACTCCTATTAAAGTAACCGGGTAACCGCATTCCATCAAGTGCCTCCAACTAGCAAGTGCTTGATTCAAGTATATGAGTGATAACATACGGTCCCAACCAATGCACCTTAAGCTTGCCTGGATGGCTCGAAACTTAGAATCATAAAGTAGTACCATCTGTCCAACCTCAAGCTTCTTGTCCCTGATGTGTCGGTCATGCCATGCCTTCATGCGGCCTTTTCCTGCTTTTGACTCCAATGTGCTATGGTGTGCCTCTCATCCAATTGTATTAACCTGTCAATTCTTTCTTCTAATGCTTTCTCATTAGCTAGACCTCCAACGCATTACACAATACACAATGATGGTAACATGAATTCCATTGGAAGAACTGCTTCTATGCCAAACACCAGCTGAAAGGGTGTGGCCTTATTCAACCTCTTGTAGGTTGTTCTATATGCCCAAAGCACAACAGAAACTTTATCATCCCAATCTTTCCTTCCAACATCACAAATTTTTGTCAAGGTCTGGCTCAATATCTTGTTGAAGGCCTCAATAGTACCATTTTCCTGAGGATGATAGGGTGTAGTCTTGTGGTGTGCAACCATAAATTCATCCAATAATATCTTGATTATCTCATTCAAAAAGTGTGTGCCCCTATCACTTGTCAAGCTCAGTGGACATCCATACCTAGTAAGAATATTTTCCCATAAGAACCTAGTTTGTAGTTGTTGTACAATCCTTTGTAGGTGTTGCTTTTTCCCACCTTATAAGATAATCTGTGTAAGTGATGATATAGCATGATCCATTTCTACACGTGGTCTGGTGAAATAGGACCTACAAAGTCTATAACCCATTTCTCAAATGGCTCTGCACTAGTAATAGGCCTCAAAGGCATTTCATCTCTTTGCCCAGGTTTTTCAAGGCGCTGACAGTGATCACATGCCTTACAATAATCTTTACAATCCTTGTATAAGGTCTCCCACCATAATCTAACAAGTAGAATCTTACGCGCGGTGGTATCACCTACATAGTGCCCACTGCAATACCACCATGAGCCTCTTCCATGATATATGTGTGCTCATGTTCCAGTACACACTAGCACAATACTTCATCTCACCTAGTTTGTATAAATATCCACTGATCAACATAAAGGGTGTCATGTGAATTACAAGTTGTTTCTTCTCCAATGCTTTCATTCCTTCTAGCATCATACCCATGCGTAAAAAGACAATAATATCCTCCAATTCTAAAGGTGCGCGATGTAACCTATATAACTATACATCTGGCATTGTATCTTCAATTGTCTACGCATCCTCCCCTGACTGAATCCTTGATAAGTGCTCTGGGCTAGAATTACTTTTACCTATTTTTACCCAATTTGTGAAATCAAATTCATATAATAAGAAGACCTATTGACATATGCACCCCTTCGTAAACGGGCTTATTTACCAAGTATTTTAATGTCATGTGATCAGTATAAAATATAAAAGGTGTTGTTAACAAGTACTATCTAAATTTATGTAGCACGTAGATCATTGACAAGGCCTCGCACTCTGTTGTTGTATAATTTGCTCTCTACAGAGTCAACTTTCTACTATCAAAATAGATAGGATGATCTATAATACCCTCTCCAAGTTGAGCTAACACCACACCAATGGTTGTGCCAGAGGTGTCCACATGTACATGAAACGGTTGGTTCCATGAAGGAAAACATAGAATAGGTGTTATTGTAAGTCTCTCCTTCAACGCCTCAAATGTGCATTGTTGCGGTTCTCCCAATAGAACATCCCTTTTCCTTTTAGTAACTCTTCCAGGGGTGCAACAATCTTCGCATATCCTTTGATAATTTTTTTGTAATACCATGTGTGACCCAAGAATCCATGCACCTCACTCTAACTGGTAGGATCTTTCAGGCCTACAATAACTGCAACCTTAGTTAGATCTACTAACAAACCTTCCTTACAGATGATGTGCCCTAACAAAATTTCAAAAGGTGTAGCAAACATGCACTTTTTGATGTTTATAGATATGTTTAACTGTCTACATCTTTCAAACATTAAGTGTAAATTGTCATAATGATCCTTAACAAGTCCATACACCATCCAATCATCCAATTAAACATGCAGAAGTTGTGAATAAAATCTTGGAATGCTTGAACAACTATGCGTGAAAATACAGACAAGCACATTTTTCAAACCAAAGGGCATCACAAGTATATGCAAAACTTCCCCATTCAGTGGTGAAAGTCATCTTCTCTTGATCCTCTGTGTAATTCTAACCTGATGATACCAGAGAATCCATCTGTAAAAGAATAAACTTCATGCCCTGCAATACCTTCTAATATTTCCTCTATGAAAGGTGTAGGAAAAGGATCAATCACACATGCAACATTCAGTTCCCTGTAATCCACACAAATCCTAATCGACCATCTTTATTTATACTGATCACCATGGGGCTAACCCACTCTAATTCCTCTAGGGGATTGATGATGCCAAATTTCAACATTTTGTCAATTTCTTCCTTAACTTTTATGCACATGTTAGGGTTCATCCTATAAGGTCTCTTCTTGACCAGGCGTGCACCTTCCTTTAGTTTAATCTTCATCTCTCCTAATGACTCATGCACTCCTTTTAACTCATGGTAGCCCCTAAGAATAAAGTCCTGAAAATCTCATAATAACTCAATTATCTTTACCACTTTAGAATCAGACCAATAATCCCCAAATTATTACCTCTTTAGGTTCAACATCCGTGCTAATGTTTACTATCTTGGTATTCATAGGTTCATGATAGGCGCACACATTTTTATCTGCATTGTCTAACACCTCACGCGTACCTACTGAATGATCTATATCTAGATTTTCTACTTCTTCATCATCCACTATGTAGACCATCTTACCTTTTTCCTTCTCAAAGAAAGCACGCTTAAGTAGTGTGGCATCTATCTCTTCTATTTCATCAAAACGTGCTCTGAGTCTATCTCACCAAATAACTCCTGAATGAGTTCTTCAACCTTTGCATTATCTCCCATAGTTAAGTGCTTTATAACCTTTAATGCCTCTTCCACTAGAGGTTTAGTAGAGAAGTAGTCAAAAGTCTAGGTCATTTCTGCAATCAAATCCTACCAATTTCCAGTCTCCCTATGTAGTTCCACATAAACATACCAAGCACGTGCGCAGCCTTGTAAAGTGGAATAAATTTTGTGCACCCATAGTGAAGGTGATAAATATTTCTTCCCCTCTATCAAGAGTCTCTCATACTATTGATCGTGGTGTTGAACGGGTTAATTACCATGATACATGCAGATTGTAGTAGGCACATTTCTCCTAGAAGAACCAAGTGGTTAGAGAAATTCTAACTTCATTCCATTCCATAAGATTATCCCTATAAATCATCTACCAAAGACGTTGTTGTCCCACACAATGTATATACTAATATATTCTTCTTTCCACTACTCCTCCATGGCACATAGGAATACCGTAGGATCTCCTTCTCCAGTGTACCGAGGTACAGGGTTGTTACCTATCCTTTGAATACATCGAGGTTTGCTTCTTTGTGCAAATGCACTTCTTACTTCGTGCCCAACCATCTCATAGGTGTCATGTGCCCAATTGTCACAAGCAATACTTGTAGTATCACTGATAGATTGTGCATCTTCCCACTGGAGGATTCCTTCCTTAGATGGCTCAAGTACTTCGGGTCTCAAATGATGCGTACATAAATTCTATTCAGTCTTCCTCACTTAAAGGTTCAACATAAGGCATAGATTTCCCATCTATCAAAGGGATAATCACTCTTTCTTCCTTGTTCTCAAAACTTATATACCCCTTGTTGAATCGTAGATCAACATTATTTGCATAACACCAAGGGCACCCAAGTAGATCTGGGAAGTTGTCTACTTCTACAAGTGCTAAGACCTCAAAGTCCCCAGTGAACTTGGCCCCTTGTATAGTAATGGATGCATCCTTTAAAACTCCAATGGGAGTGACCTTGGTTCGATTGTCCATGAACAGTACATTAGAGGATGGCTGTAATGGAGGTCTTCCCATCTGTACCCATGCATCTAAAGTAAGCACATTCACTTCCACACCTATGTCAATCAATATATTTCTCAAGAGCCATCCATCTACAACAACATTGAGAGTGATCTCCTTGTCATAATCCAAGCTATGAGGGGGAATATTAGCATAGGATTTTCCATCCATTCTCAATACCTACGCGTGGAGTGTTTCCCTTTAGCCAATTCCCTAGTAATGGAATGATATTATCCTGGTGCAAAATTTTGCATACCTCTTTCAAGTCATCAATATCCGATTGGACTGTCTCTACTGCCTTCTTTTGTTCCAAATTCATGATTGTTCCTTTAAACATTGTATTTCACCCTAAAGATCTCTGAGTACCTCCATGGTTTCCTAATAAACCTCCTTTTGATGTGCAGGATCTAGGTACCTTGCATGTAAAACTTCCTCCTTGGTGATAGTAGGATTCTGTTGTAATGCCTCTCTAGTGCATGTAGCTTCAACACATGTAGTAATCTTCACAGGTAATACCTCAAGTTCCGGTGCCAACTTTGGCATCCACTGATTTTCCACAATGTGTTGTATTCTAACCATCCCCACGCCCTTGTTTTCCTATTTATGTTGCTTGCTAAGATGCTCATATAAGTTTGGGCATTCCTCATAGCTATGATTCTTCCACAAAAAGAACAAGTAATATTTTGAGGACATTCGTGCCTGTAGTGGTCAAGAGATCTGCATGTAAAACACATTCCACAAGGGAACTTGCCTCATCCACCACCACGGCCTCGGCCCCCAAATCCACCATGGTATCCTTGACCTCTGCCATGACTTCCTTCAAAGTGCCCTTCATTTCGATCATAGCACGCTTGAGTATGATCATGATCATGGTGCTCACTTTTACCTTTAGAGTTATATGTTATACTTGTATGTCACACACCAATATCTATGGCATCATGGATCTGACCAATCAACCTGCAATCTTCTGTATCATGAGTCATGGACCGACAAATTTTACAATAGCAAGATACATTCTTCCTTATCACACGTTGTAATAATGGGCAGCGGTTGACATCATGGTCCAAATGACATATCTCATAGTCTAGTAATAATGAGCACACTGAATCTCAATGGGACAACTATCCTTAGTGTGCCCTTCCACTTCACAATTCTGTACACCAAATCCTAGTGCACATCTCATGAGCTGAATTGGTCGATAGTTTCTCCAACTGTTTTGTCATAGCTGTAATTTGTGCTTCCAGGAATGGGCTTACTCTAGTGTCTATACTTCCAACTACCTCAGCATGTAAAGCTGCTTCAAGTGCTTCACGCGGGTCTCGTATATGTCTTATGTGACAACACCCTCCTAAAAGGTGTGATCAAGCCCCCAACAAACCATTGTGCATGTTGGCTTGCATGAATATCATATGAAAGTTTAGACAACAATGTCTTGAAATGGGCATCATATTCCCGAACGCTCTTAGTAGTGCCTTACTTAATATCCTTGAGCGTGCTTATACTCTTCTACTCAAACTCAGGGATATGAAACTCCTTAAGGAAAACATCCTTTAATGTTGCATAATCTACACAAGTCTAATCAGGGTCAAACTTCTGTACCAACTATGTGTGTGTCCCTGCAACGTAGTCACAAACTTTCCTTGCACTCAGAAGCCATAACTCCTTTTGCGTGCCACAATATCTCACACATGTGCATGTGTTCAACAGCATCTTCTATGCCCCTATACTTTGGAAGATGAAGAGACATCTCCATGTAAATATTCTGGGGTTGATGAGGACCCTTCCCACCTGATCTAGAACCTCATGTGTTACCTCTTCCTCTAGAACCACCAGATCCACTGAACTAGAGCCACATATGCCTCCTGATCCTCCACCTGTATCGGGAAGCAAACCAGTGGATGTATTACCCTGTGTCCCAACAATGGTACTAAACTGAACTCCTATAGTTTGTGAAGTGGTACTACTCCTAGAAGTGAGTCCAAAATTCTACGTGCTTGAGTTTTGTGCTAATGATGCACTTGAAAAGGTACCTCAAACAACAAAGAAGACATTTTCCCTGCCATAGATGTACTTGCTATCTAACTTATTTTTTCTTTCCTACTGCCCAAACTAGCTTGTTGACTTATGGATATACTAGATACTAGAAAACCAAGTGCAAGGGCTAGGTTGTCAGGTAGATTCAGATGCGAGCTCGTGGCCGTGTCATCTCTCCTAAGCACTCTCCTACATGAGGCCAAGGAGGGTTCTCTATCATGCTTGCCCAAATGGGGAGTTCTAGATGCTCTAGCTCCATGCCTCCTGTGTGAGCTTCAAATCCTTCACGAGCCATCTCTCTCTCAACGTCATCCACTCTATAATATCAAATCCTTTGCAAGGCCTTTCAAATCCTTCGTGAGGCATTTCTTCTCTCTACCTCACCGCTAGGTCCGCCATCTTTCACCAAACATGTTCCTACCCCACGCGTGGTGGGGTTTAGCTAGCCATCGTTTTTATTCCAAGTTCGAGGTTACCATCAAGATTTTGATTACTAGTGGAATGCCTTGCAAATAAGTTCCCCTGGGATAACGTAGAAACTGGAACTCAACTACCTCCGGGCAAGAGTAAGTGGAAATTGAGTACTCCAAAATATAGCTATTCAAAACACCACAAAACCAAGTATCCACAACATGCGTCCAAATCAGATCAACATCATAAAGGGCCTGAAATTCTTCCTGCATCCAGACAAGTGTGTGATACCTCTAATTCCTTTTAGATGCATAAGCAAACAACCAATCGTATGCAAATCTACCAAAAAGATAACAAAGAAGCTCTCATACAAACAATCATACAAATTCTACTCCACCCACACGCATGTGTCAAACTCAGATCCAAAGTGTTAAACCTCTCGAGCGTACTCTTCTTCTAGATCCTTTATCCACTCCTCAACACTTGCTAAGGTCAACCGATACGTCTTCATCATGAAACATCCTGAAAACAACTGAAAAAGAGGTCCCAACAACAGAACCAATGATGCAGCCTAGAATCTACTATATAAAACCGTGCATGCTTTGGAACATCACCCGGCACTGAGTTGAGCACTCACCCAAAGTGTGCAAAGGTACCAGGCCCCTCTTTAGAGTTACTTATACTGAGGATTCCATTGTGATGAGGATGCAACATATTTAGAACCATAAATAACCATAAACATTCCATAGTGCCTAACCAGATCTAGATCTTAGAGAATCATGAATTAAATAATAACTATAATAAGATTAACCATACAAGTACCAATTACATTCATGTTTAACACCATTATCTATCCAATATACTCCATTACATTAAACACCGTAATATATAGAAACTTCTTACATTACAAAGCATCACCATAGTCATGCACACATCAGATCTAATAACATAACTCTAGAATAATTCACTACTCCTAAACTGCATAGTTCAATACATATTTATAGGGGTGGGGACTTTCCCTTCACTACCTATGCACTTCCCAAAATAGGTCGCATGCTTGATAATATCCATGTGCCTTTACATTAACATGCACACATGCAAGTGTGCTAATGATAGACATCCTATAGTTAACAGGAAGAAGTAATCCTATTATTATCTTGAACTCATACATGGCACTTATTAGATGCTCATTCCCAAAATAGCATTTGTGTGTCATGCAAGTCTCCATCCCAATGTGTGCTCCGCACACTATCTTCCAAAAATAGCCCGCGTCCATGAGAATGGCTAAGTTCCGAATCATCTTGTCTTGAGTGCGCATTTCCTTTCATATCCTTCCGCGCCTTCAAGTGTGCCTTGTTCCCATGTAATCATTCTTTGTGTGTTTTCTCCTTATCACAATATTATGTTTGCTCAACACTATATATGTCCTCTAGTGTCACCATCATCTCTCCTATCGTATCCAAAATGTGCAAGTATCCACACACCACCTCTCACACAATGTTGTCAACAATGGCATATTATGGGGTACCTCCCCCAATCTAGTGATGTGTCGTAAGTCGACATGGTCCAATACATCCCACTCGTCATCCGTTAGTCCTAATCCAAGCATTGTGCTCAAATGACGTCCCACACATGAGAACTTCTTTGAGTGTATATCTCTCTACACATCACAAACAAACAACAAAACACAATATTAACATGCACCCATGCTTCAAAATCAATCACAAAAACCTCCAAATAAACTAAATTCACTAAACACAAAAAAACTTGCCCCTAGACATTATCACCTAGAGCTGACGCTAGTGCCCCATTATAGGTCGAGCGCCAAGAATTGGGTGCTAGTGTCCCAACAGAAAAAAATGCACTTGTCGCTTCCGTCTTGATTAGAAACGCCAAATTTTACAAAATTTCAAATTATGCTAAAAATGTTAAAAACAAATGAATTTGACAAAAATTGCAGATTTGACCATACATACCAGATCCACTTAATGCGTCAGTAGCACGACGTTGTCACCCTCTTGAATCTCATCTGAATAGCCTCCCTGACACATGACATCCTCACAACTCACAACTCAAATCACACTCAATCTCAGTTCAAATGAAGATACTATTCACCTTTTCATATTCCTATATATAATAATTTAATTTTATTCTACACTATAGTCACTATTTTCTACCATTCTTGTAACTAATACAAGCACACGATTTAGCTCATATCTTGAGCCTCATTACTCCATTTTTATCCATATTTGTGGCATCCAGATCACAAGATCATCTAACATCGTACTATATAATTCTAAACATTCTATTTTCAAGTTAGGCACACGCACTATCTACACATACTTTATCAACACTACTACATCTCCTATACTATTTCTTAGTTACTAATACAATCCTTAACATCCTTACTTTTGGCTCAATACTCTTTTCTCCACTTCTCACTTTTTGCCGAAAAGGGGCGTATAATTAGAATCATCTTATAATCCCTCTCAGGATACAACACAATCAATCGACACTCCTAATATGTTACTATCACATTTTCTCTAATCTCATTCAAATATGGTTACATTTATTCTATACGATAGTTGATACTTTTGTTATTTCAAATCCATTCCCCCAAATGACCTAATCTAGGGAAAAAACAAAATATCTATGTGAGTAATATTCCAAATACATCTTATTTAATCAACTCCTATCATTCAAACCAATCAATCAATACAATAACCCTAGTTGTTATCACTTCAGATGACCTAACTTGGGAGCCGCATTACGTCACCATCGCTTCAGATGACCTAACTTGGAAGCTATCTAATACTATTCAAATCAGAACACCCATTACTATAGGAGTGGGACAATGAGACGTCATTTCCTTTCCTGCATCTTGCTCTTATGTGGGTTCTTCAATTGAAACAAATAAATTTCAATTAGAACAAAATGGTAACAAAATCGGTCCTTATCTATCTGCAACGGTTGGACCTTTTGGGGAAGCGTCAATGGAAGGAGAGAAAAATAGACCTCTCTCCCCAACACTCTTCCTCTAGCGGAAGGACACCAAAATCCTTCAATTATCAACAAATCGGGTTGGGAATTGATCACTCCCTACCTCTTCTATCATCTTTGGCAAAAAAATCTAAAATCTCCAATATCATCATAACTATTTCTCCAAGTTACTCCTTACAATAATTTGTTATCTCTTCCTACACCACATGAGTTAAAATGTTGATCCATGGTTCATTACACTACAAGTTTCGATCTTCTACACACACTCGCAATATGGCTTCTTTGAACCCTATACATGTATTTTTCTTACTTCCTTTACACTAATTAAATTTCCTTCAAATAGCATAAAGGGGGGAAAATGTAGACACAAAACTATGCATGTATCATCACTTTATTATGCCATTGGTATGTTGTTATATGCATGAATCCTAAGTAAGAAAAGTACACATTGGTGACACTTTCCCTTGTCCCTTTATGTTCTTTGATTGATTTCTATTATGACTGTCTTCTACACCTCTCAGTTCTGCATGCATTTCAAGTCAGTCACAGGATCCTTATCTATTTGTTTCATCACATATGTTGTTTTTGGTCTCAGGACACTAGCACCTAGGCACTTGTGTCCCTTCTGGGTGCTCATGTCCTCTTTGTTCTTTTTACACATTTCGAAATTCATGACCTGACCTTGTTTCTTTTTTTATCCTTATGTCGTATTCTTAGTTGGCCTTTGGTGTCACTAATGTCAAAAATCAAACAAGGGACTCATATATATACACAACATACTAACTATTATTATGGTGGCAAATCAAGAGGGACTATCACATCTACATATTACTATTACTACTCAAAGGGACTGCATTCTGGGTTGTATACACTACATAGGAAGGGAAGTGTTGAATTCCATACCACACATTTGCATTCTTAGATCAAAGCTAGCTATAGCCCGTTATCTTGGCGTCATTAGCATGAGGGAAAACCTAAGGACAACATTTCACACACAAGCACAAAGAACTACATGGAGTATGAGATGTAGTGCAATGCTTGGTACTAAGTTCACTCATCGGGTGACCGCCTGAGGTCAATCCGACTTCACATATTACATATTTTATTAAGATATAATGTGTTTGTGAGCTGTGAAAATAGCTAGGGTTTATTTTACAGTGTGTAGGTGAGTTCAAAACCCTAATAGAGAAATCAAAGCGACAAAGAGTGAATATAAGCGGAGACCTTTCGCCCAAAAAATCGGATCTTGAACATTCACGTGATCACTAACGCCCAACATAGTTACCAACACCTAAGGTGCTTTTTCCTCTTGTGGGCACTTCTATCGAGATAGTTTTGAGTTCCGTAACCCTCATCAAGTCATTTTTGACACTATTTCTAGCTAGATCTAGTACTCAAATAGACACAATCACCCTTAGATCACACATAACTAGCTAATTTATCATTCCTCCCTTATGTGCTTAGGGTTTTACATTATTGAATGTTTATTGCTTTTACATTACTGTATTTTATCATCGAATATCATTTGTGACAATAGTTACTCTGAAATTATATTTAATTCAATCTAGATTAAATCGCAAACATGACTATTGATGGCGTAGGGTAAGTGCGGGAAGTTGATGGACAAATATGGGGTCATTCGTGGACATCATATTGCAAATAACAACATAATATCAACTTGTAGGGATTATTAGCAATAAATACACTCAAAATTAGACAAAAATATATTAATATGAATCGTAGAATCTGGAATCTGGTTTCTAAAATACTAATTTTTGTAAAAAATGGACAAGATTAGCTATATTAAACACTCAAAATTCAATGATTTGGTTTTTTTTTTAAAAATGCCGATAAGATTATAGTCCGTTTGCCCACAATTTGGATGACCAAAAATTGATATATATATATTTCCTTTGGTGAGAAGTTATATACCACTATCTATCTTGGGATGGATTTTATTTTTTATTTTTTTGAGTAATATTTTATTTTTTACGATTTTTTCCGTGAAAGTGGTATGAAAACATAAAGAAAACAGAGCACTTTCCGTTTGCCCGCCATAACTTCATCAAAAAATATTGAAATCAAATATATTTTTTTTTGAACATGTATATAATTTCACCATGGTTGGGATGGTATAAGTTTTATCACATTCTAATAAGTGAAACAAATTTTGCAGTCTTAAACGTAGACATAAACATTCACGGGAAAAAGTGTCTTAAAGACCTACTATTAGTAAAAAATTATAAAATGATATTTATCCTCTTCTATTCACTTTAAAATCAATATTTCTACAAATCTAATAGTCTCCCCTACGCAATGGTACCATTTTTATGACATAGTTTTTACTTTTCGGAATGGTTCAAGTCCGCGGAAGACTAAATTTGATGTTTTGTTGTTTTTAATGTAAAATTCAAGATTTGATGTCCACTTAATTGTCCCCCAACTTGGTGCACTTACCCCGCACTTACCTATATGAACCTCACTTTGCACATATACATGTTGGGGAAACCTTACTTCCCTTCCCTAGTCATAGAATCTCATATTTTAATAATACAAAAACATTTAGATATTTGCAAAAATTCAAAAAATGTTAGCTTAGATCTTGGTTGGATGTATATTTGCTTGTTCATATTATTCCATGTTGTTTTCTACTTAATATGTTAGCTTGATTCTCGTTCACATGGTACCTTTAGGTGAATGTAGGCTATATATAGATTATTACACGATGCTTAACATTATTCTCTACTAGTCCAATCGAGGCTCCTGGGGCATTTACTTTCCCTACCCACCCACATTCAGGTGTTATCATTGCAATATTTACTACTTTCATTTTTATTGTCATTCACCTATATACATTGTGACATACTATTCATTATCCCAACATGCTAATGAGTGCTTCATGTGTAGCGTTTGTTTTGTTGGCTTCTTTCTAGCCATGGTTATTTGTTTATACTATTTGCTTATGTCTTGACTTCTATAATTGTAATTTGTTTTCCATTGTTTTACGGGCTATGCCCTATGATTTCTGCATATTTACATGGCCTTGAAGGCCTTGAGTGTATTGTGACATCCTGAGTGGTATCTCATGTTTTCCACTAGCTACTATGATGTCTTACTATTATATTATTGTGTGTTTGTCTTGTTTCTATTACATTATAGCATGTTTGTTTATCACTAACACTTCATGCTAGTTTTCTTTCCATTGTTTTGTATGTGCCATGGTTATTACCATGCACATTCCCTATTCCCCATGCATGAATCCTTCTTCAAATGTATACTTCAGATTTAGGACCTCTCATTTGGGCCACATGATTGCATCGATCCATCTCACACACCTCAAACAAGTGGGGGAAACCATCGGGTGATTATTTCACCCTCTCAACAGTTTAGAAACTAGAAGCATAATGGTATAGAGCATAATTAGGCAAGAACAAAGACTAAAAATGGTTTAGAACCAAACACGTGCGGAAAAACATAGTGATAAAAGCACCCACTTAAATGGTAATGGTGGGTGATATAGTCCCACTTGAGAAATTTTGTCTCGAGGGAAAAAACATGTACTTTACAGTTGGAACAATTTCTTAGTGACAAGTTTTCACAAAATGCAACAACAAATATTCAAATCCAGTTTACTATCCAGTACAAAGGAACAAAATCAATGACATGTTTCATAATTTAGGCATGGGAACTAATTACTTTTCTTTCTCGATTCACATTTTCCCTATTGTTATCTAATAAGGTGTGACACCTAGGTCATATGTAGGGACATGGATATACCAGAACGAAGTGTCACGGTGTGGCCATTATTATTGGGTTAGTGACCATCTGCAGTAACACTTTTTCGGGGAAGCATTATGAACGAAGGATGAAACCGATTGCTCTCCCAATAGTCTTCCTTTGGCAACATAACACCTAAATCCCCATAGTATTCACATCATTTTAGGAATTGATCAACCCTAACCCTTTGAACCATATTTAAGTCAAAGTTCTAAAAGGCAACAATACACATGAACATTTTATTCTCTCTCTCTCTCAACATTCAAGTATACTCTATCCTTGATTCACTTGTTTATCTTACACATTTCTATTCTAAATTTTCTAAATTAAAGTTCAATTTCATATTTTATGAGCATTGACTACACTTTTCTTTTTGTAGGTTCGTCCTTATCTCGACAAAAGGCAACACAAATGGAACAAAGAATAATTTCAAGCACAAGATGCTTAGGAAAAGGCAATATTTGGTTACAAGCACACATATCCCTTTTCACTACACACACAAGTTACCCCTAGGTTCTTATCCCCTCTTAGACTCCACGATACACATCCTACAATTTCCATTTGGCACATTATTGGTTACAATCTTGTTCGACTCTCCACAAGGTATGTTCTTCCTATGTACTTTATGCTGCCAAATATTCATTCACTAGCATAAAGTGGGGGTAAATGTAGACAAAAATTATGCACTTATTACTATTACATTATGCCTCTAGTATGTCGTTATATGCATGATTCCTAAGTGAGAAGATTAGACATTGGTAAAATTTCTCTTAGTCCATCTATTGATTTCAAACAATTTTGATTGTGACATTGTCTTATACTTCCTGGATTTATGCTTTTTGGTTGTGTCACAGGTATCTATGTTTTTGTCTATGGTGTAGTTTATGTTTCTTGTCCTAGGGATAATAGCACCTAGTAGGGATAATAGCGCATAGTTAGGACACTAACGTCTGGGCGCTAGTGTTCATTCCTAGTGCTTTTGTCCACTCTTGCTTATATTTCAAATTATCACTTAACGCTTGATTTTGGACCTTTTCTAATTCTTATTTCATGATCGGGGTCGACATTTGGTGTCACTAAGCGTCGAAATTCAAACAAAGGAAGCGCACACACACACACACACACACACACACACACACACACATAATCTACTAACTATCCTAAGGGGAGTTGGGATATTACTTTCTATCTATTACTTGGGCAAAAGGAACACTTGAGGACTGCATTTGGGCTGCATTATTCATTGTATAGGAAGGGAAAGTTTTGAATTCCATGACACACATTATCTTGGGGGCTAAGTAGTTGTAGGTTCTGCTATCTTGGTGTAACTTGCACAAGAGTAACACAATTTCAAGGGACACGATTCTATCACACACACACCAAAACCATATAGAATCGAAATATAGTGCAACACTTGGTGACAATCACACTGGGATGACTGTCGAGGTCAATCCAACTCAAGTATATGCATCTTTTTATTGCATCTAATGTGTGCTTGAGCCTTACGCTGGTAGTTAGAGTTTGTTTTGCGGCAGTACATGTGCGACATGAGAACCCTAAAGCGAAGTAGATGTGACATATAACAAAGTGAAGGTTACACTATCCTACACCGAAAGGACTAGATCTCGTATTCTCCGCAATGACATTAGTGCCCGAATCGGACACTAGCACCCTAGGTGATCCTGTCCATACCTAGGCACTACTCTTGTTCGACGCACCTATAGATCACCTGTTGTCTCTGGCGAAGCATGCACAATCTAGATTGAGCCTATTCCACCATCATTCCAGTCTAGATTCAATACTGACAACCAAATATCAACTAAGTCACTATCATCCTCTTATTACTTGTACTTGTTTGTCATTGCATGTTTGCATTTGTATATTTTTGATTGATCATCAATTCTTTGACTAAGATTTAAATTTTGTTAATTTAAAAGCTAATGACTAGAACACAAGTTCCAATGCACATTATACACTTGGTTTGGCAATTTTTTTGTGTTATCATAGAGAAAAAGAAATTTGTGAAAAATAATGAGAAAAATTTGTTTATTAATATCATGTTTATTTATAAGTTCCAAACATTTATCATATATATAAACTCGTTTCATAAAAAACACATCAACAATTTTTCTTAGCAACAAATTACCATGATAATAACACCATAAACAAACTTATGTAATCCAACACATAACATGACATAACTAATACTACTCTACTTGTTAAGGGAGGTGGGAACTTCTTACCACTTAATGTAGGCCCTCTTATCATCTCAATCTAAAATGAAAAATAAAATAATAAAAACTCACTTTAAAAAACACAAAATACACTACCATCATATGCCAAAAAAGAAGGTACAACCTGCCTTATCCACTTATAATATTTTTAATAAGTGTTAATGGGTATGCTAGGTAGTGATGGCATTGAGAAGGCAGGCTTGAGCATTATGGTTTAACCAATGCCACCCATGAGTAAGGAAAAAAACAACCGAAGTTAGAATTAATGGGAACAGCACTAAGGAAGTCTATCAATGTCTTTGTCAATGTCCCATGTGATCTGCACAAATGAGAAAATGGTGTGGCCTTTTACACGAATCGTGGCCTACCCACCGCTGGGAGTAGGCAAGTTGCATATATACACATTGCGTATCTGTCAGCACCTGCTCCCTTTCTTTGCTAATTATTTCGGGTGAGTACCTCTCTTTTTTATGTGGCGGTGTCGTTGCCAGCGAGTGGTCGGTGGTTCCAAGCGTGGGCGTGCCTCGTTTTCTCCCTCTTTTTTAATTTTCTCTACTTGTGAGTTAAAAAACTTCAATGTTTTCCTCAATTACTTGTATTCATGTCAATAATCTTCTAGTACCGTAATATAGTTTTGTGTACAAGAATGGCATGCGATTCTCAGAGAACGTTGCAGCTGTTAGAAGAGCCCCCAGAAGAAAAACCCACATCCTTGGCCTCTCTGCAAACCCCTGAGCTGCTGCTCCTTAATGTAAATAATACTAGAATTAACAATGATAATCATAACAGCAACGGTAAGGAAGCTCATGAAAGTAGAGATCAGAAAGACCCCAACTTGAAAACAATGGAAGAGAAGGTGAGACCAGGCTCCCCTGCTATTATTACCCAGGAGGAACCTATACCCACTTCATCCAAAACAGTAAATTCTCCTAATTTCGAACACGGTAATATGAAGACCAGTCCCGAGGGAACTGTACCATCCCCTCCTCTTGCAGTGCCCTTAGATTATCATGGCAATTGGCATAAGGCTGGCAGTAATAGGGTCATGGTATCCTGTCAGGCTCAGGGTACTCACATTGCCATGGATCCCCCAAGGTCACGTTTTCCCATTCCTGCATACCCAACTGGAAGTGGGTTAGGGCCCTATCTTCCCTCTATAGAGTGGAAGGAGGATGGTGGGGCGCCTTTGAAGGCTCGAGAGATTGGATGTGGAAGTGGAAGTGGAAATGGGAATGGAAATGGAAATGGTAGTGGCGCTCTCTTGCCACGAGAGCAACCCAGAATTGCTCAGGAAATTTGTAACAGACAGGAGCCTATGAACATCCCTAGAGCAGTGTATGAGAGGTTCATGTCTGGTTCATATCGACAGGGTTTCTCTCAACTTCAGGACGCTGTTAGCAATCCTAGACCGCTGCAAGCAGTGAGCGAGGCATCTCCTCAATGGGTGAGATCCCATGTTCTCAATATTGAAGAACTTATGCAATCGCCGAATATGATCAGGCACCCAAGCCAAGTGACCGAAGCTAGAAAGAGGAAAGAGCGAGAGGTCACCAAGGTGCACAAGGAGGAGCTTTGGCCAAACACTGCAGTAGATGCTTTGCTTAGAAAATTTGAAGATCTTTGTTTTGACAATCATCGTGGTCAGCTCGGAAAGAAGCACTGGGATAGAATTGCTGCAGCAGTGAATGCTATATGTGGCACTGACTATACAGGCATGCAATGCAAGTACAAATGGCATCGTCTCAAGAAAATGTACAACAAGGAAAAACAACGGAATGAACCATCTAAATGGGCTTTCTTTCGGCATGTAGAGCACATAGTTCAAAAGTCTTCAAAATCACCAAGCACACAGAATGATGTTCAGAATGATTCTAACGAAGACGAATGCCCAAACGATGTATACACGACATGTGACGCAGCATCCAATGAGTCAAACCAAGAGGAACCTTCCATACAGACAAAATCAGCTTCCCCATTAAATGGGGCCAGGGAGGAAGACAAACGTTCTAAAAGAAAAGGGTCCCTTTGAGGTCTTTTGGACAAAAATGGAAAGAAGCATGACGCAATTGGCCAATACAGTGACAAATATGGAAAAGACTAGAACAGAGGAACTTAAAAAACTACTTGATACTCAACTTCAGATTGCTTCAATTATGGTCCAGGGCATAAAAGAGGTATGGCATAATAGTACTCTGCTTGCTTGTGAATAGAGCACTATTTTTAATTTTTTTCGCCAAAAGACACGTAATTTTGCTACTATTGAGAAATTTTCTGAACATCATCAAATAGGAGAAATGTTCTGGGAGAATTTTTCTGATTTGTGGAGCATATCTTTCATAACAAACTCTTGATTAGAGAGGATTCAGTGGTTGTAGAAGACACGGACAAATGAGAGGGACATTTAAAGTTGAAAATATCAGGCATTTTATTTTCAGTTCTTGCATTTCCCAATTTAGTTTCATTCTGATTCAAATCAGGGACTTTTCTGCTTCATGGTTATACTGCAGTTGAAACAAGGTGGCGGAATGTCTAGATGCAACGACAACACAGCAAGAGAGGGAGAGTTTGTGTCACAGCAGCTTGAAGGATGCAAGGAGAGATTTTTTTCCTCCCCAAATTTTGCTATGGTTGATAAGCGAGTTTACAGATCAGGTTTACCTAACAATAAGAACTTTCCATTTTTGGAGACCTTGCATCTCAATTCCATCCTGTGAGTATTCTGGGAAAAAGCTGCAGATTCCCCTTCTAGAAGGCCCACTGTTTTCTAAAACTAGTAAGAGGTCGTTGGTGCAAATAAGAAAAGTGAAATGATTTGTATAATCATTGATTTTATTTTTATGGTCCGTAAGGGAGTTTAGTTATACAGGTTGAATACTTATAGTCTCGACTATCATATTTGTGCAATTATAAATTTCTCTAAATTAAGGGTAAAAGGTGAGACTGCATATTATCAGAGTGCACTTTCTTTCATTTCTGCCTTTATGCCTTTTATAAACTGCTTTCCAATTGCATGTAATATTTTGCTTATTTCTGTGAGCCCATAAAATATATTTGTGTTTCATGTGTGAAACAAACATACATATGAATTCCACACTTCTAATTGGATTTCTTAATATGTTGGGCATGCTAGTTGTCTTTGTCCTGAACCATATTCAGAAGAAAATTTGGAGTTTCTACGAGCTCATGGAATTCGGCTGTTTCACATTGGAATGGAGAGATACAAGGTCAGTTTTCATGAATCTGCCTTGTGAGTTTATGCTTTTTCTTTGCAAGATTTGGACAGAAGTTCTTGGTATTGAAAAACAGGGTAGCAAACTCCAGAGATGATATTTGTACTTCAAAAGTGTTTAAAAAAATGAAATGAACTTCAGATGTATAATTCTACATAGGATTACTACATTGATAAACTTTTTCTGTGTCCCTTTTTCTCTGTATTAATTGCAATAGTATGTCTAGTGCTATTTTGTAAGTATTAGAAAGCCTGGTGGTGCCTCATATGTGAGGATTCTACCCCAGGAATGGTTTCTTCCTGACATAGATGTAGCTTAGATTTTTCAAAAAAGTGAACCTTAGTTTGACCTGATGTAATTAGCTTCACAAAGGGACATATCCACTTTAGAATGCAATGAAATTGGTTGAGAGAAGATGGAGTTATGAAGCTATGTTAACAAAGATGACTTATTACAATTCAATAGATTCTGCCACTTTTGACAGTAAAATAAACTTAAAAATGGCCACATTCAAGAAAATCAAGATAAACTGGTATGGCTACAGCATGCTATTCCCTCAGTTCTGAGGATTTTCTATTTGGTCAAGTATTTGATGGTATAATTAGCTTTTCTTGAGGTTAGTTACTCTGTTTTTTTAAGTAAAATAAGATAATGTTCTAGGAGATTCATTTTGCAAGACTTAGTACGATGGCACATGCATTTGTGGTCTAGGACATAGCTAGAGATTAAATGTTGTTTATTTGATAGGTATCAAGGATTATTTATTGCCTAAAGAAATTTGGCTGCAACAACCCCTTTGTGAAATACCAAAATAGATTGTTGTAGAGTTTGTCTCTAGCAGACGGTTCTGTGCTGGAATTTGCTTGCAAATTTTTGAATCGCCATTTAAATTTATGAAATGCCAAAATCTTTGTGAAATGCCAAAATGGATTGCTGATAGAGTTTGTCTCTAGCAGACAGTTCCCTGCTAGAATTTGCTTGCAAATCTTTGGATCGCCATGTAAATTTATGTTCCAATTGTAAATGCTCCCGTGCCCTTTTCTGATATCTTTTGGTTTTATTAATTCTTCAATTGCTTATTTTGTTGCATCAAAGGTAGTGAGACTGATAGAATATGTGTGTATGCTAGCGAAGGCAGTAATGCAAAGTCATAATATATGCATATTCTATTGAAGATAGCCGTCTGTTTCAAACCCTTCCATAATCATTCAAATGACACAGACAGTCCTTGACTAATTTGTTTGCAATCTCAGTTTGCCTGTTTCAAGGGCACTAAGCTTTGTTCTAATAGATTGAAATGTTCTTTCCAAGCGTGATTGATTGACAGTGACTACCTTGTTATTTACTTGACAACCTATTAAATATTTGAAGGCAAATACACTGGAGACATCTGCAATTGTTGAAGCTTTAGATGAAAGAAATGGGCATACTGAGATTAATTGCAATTTGGGCCCTTGAGTGATTTGCTATGCACTTTTGCTTTCACTGATGTATTTTACAAGCATACGACTAATCAATGGAATTTTATTAGTATTACCATAAGATATGATACTTTTTGATTCTTTCTGCACCAGTATCTAAGCAGGGTTCTGTAAGTGATTTTGTCGTCTATCTATAGATGGGTAGGTCCATATTACTATCATACTCTATTATATGCTGGGGAGAATTCCACTAGTCTATCAGATGACAAACCTGGCTTGATCTACTCCATAGGGATGATCAGCCGGATCTATCCATTTCATTGGGTTCAAACAAGTGGGCATCAATTTGATGAGTTTCCCAGATAAAAGGTTTGATCCGATTGGACTGTGCAATTCAACAAGCGGGCTAATGAAGACATAATACATAGGAATTTGCTGATCAAAATGATCTGATTGAAAGCTAAAAAGCACTGTTCAGTGAATGTAGAGTTTTTTTTGTCACAGATCTTGATGACATCTAGGTTCTCGGCATCACTTGGGAAGATCATATACATGTCAGAACTGTCCTAGTCTCTGGCAGCAACAACAGCTTAGAGCAAGACTGAAAAATTCTATTTGTGGACAAGGTTCTATTGATTGTCTTGGCTGCATAATCAACTCCTAAGGAATTCATGTAGATGTTGAGAAAGTGAAGTTTTTGAAAAGATCAGCCTCGACTCGTCAATGTATACAAGTCAAAAGATTTTTGGGCGACATGAATTTCTGAATAAGTTTATCCATCACTATGTTTTGCTATTCCTGCCTCATTATTGAACTTGTTGAATACAAGAAGTCATCCCAATGGGGTCCTGGGTTAGAAAGAGTTTTGGAACACCTCAAAGAGGCTCTTTGCTCTGAACTAAAGTTCACACTTGCTGCCTTGCAATAGCCTCTCGAAGTAGAAATGTGTGGCCGTTGTTTCCAAGTATTGTGGACATCCCTTTGGAACCTAGTTCAAATTACAAATGCAGCAATTCCTTAACTCCCAATCCGAATTTAGGCGCTTTGCCACGTGAAGTGTCCTACTTGCATCCTAAGTTGCCTGATTGAAATTTGCCTTCAAATTTTTTTGACTGTAATATTCGTAAAAAGGTTGCAACACAGAAACTCTCATAACTTTGGCATAAGTTTGAAAATAAAAACAGGCACTCTAATTTTATATCTCCAAAAATAAAAAGAGTACAAAACTGAACATCGGGGTTAAAAACTTGTATAAATATCCAATATATACTGGTTTATTAGTGCATTGACTACTACATAATGTCATCATATCATTGTGTTAGGAAAACTACATTTAATACACCGTATTTTAAATGTTGAGTAGGTCATAATGAATAGGTTTAATTTAATAAACCTATTTTAGATTGTTTGTTGAGTGGTTCCAACACTCACGTAGGCAATTGAGAAATGAGTGAAGGAAGATTAGCTTTGAATCCTAGAGAATAGGATCAAACAAATTGTATATATATCTCTCTATATGACTAATCAATTAATTCCAGTGCTTTATAATTTCTTTCAGTTGGTATGATAGCAATCTCTGATTCTGTCTAACATGAGAGGTATTAATTAAGAGCGGGAAAATGATAGGAAGCACATTTTTTAATTTTTGGTTTAAATAGATTGTCTGACTACTTATCAGAGTGAAGTTTTATTGCTCGAGAATGCCGCATAGCAGGTTGCATAACAGAAGCGCCATTTAGAAACAATGTAAATAAATAAAAATAAAAGCCAATCTATGCGCTTGCAGTGTAAAAGCAGCTTGATAAAAGTGTCAGAGGTGTTTTAATTGTAGTGAGTTTGTGAGGAGAAGCACTTCCTAAAAGGAATGCCCATGTGAGAAGAGAAGCATTTGGTGCAGCAGAAAAGCCAGTATGGAAAGTAGTGCTATACAAAAAGCGGTTCTGATCTGAGATTGAAGTGTGGGAGAGACACTTTAATTTTGATATTAGTACACATCTGAAACAGCAATGTGTGAAACGGTTTGTGTAAGGTGTCGCAGAATAGGAGGCGTCCAAATAAGCTGAAGACTTTGGTGCCTCATAACCACAGTTCATAGCATCCGAAGGAGGATTGAAACCTTGCTGCCATAGAGTTTTTGGAGGTAATGGCACCTGGCAGAAGTGCCCAGCAAAGGTCTTCCTTTTTAACACAAAGATTTATCATATATTTCTAGTATATAATCATTTGGGGCATCTTTTATTTATTAAAGTTTATTTAATTTTATGATTTTTCTTTAATTTTATAAAGTTATTAAACTTAAGATTTTTATTTTAATCTTTAGACTTTTCCTCCATTGTAGCTGGAAGTTAAATTAATTTGTTTTTTAATCTTCTAATCCAGAAGGAACGTGTCCACAAAAGTTTGTAAGTGGCGCCCACCACCATTTTAAAGGACTCTATTAAGTTTGTCTTGCCTTTTCATAGATAGTTTGCCTGACATAATTGTCTTTTTTTTTTTTCTGCATTAATAATACATTACATCTCAGTCTTTCAAAGTTCTTAAGGCCTTTTATTATAAAATGATGCATTTTTGGAGAACCCAACATCCCTGTAGACTGTTGTAATTGAGAGAGGAGTTTGATCATGGAGAAGACAAGTTTTGTTGAAAAGTTGGACAGATGGGATTTCCATACTTTTTTTTTGCTTGAGTTACCTAGGGAGAGGGCCCTAGCCCTTGTGGCATCACCAGCCCACACCGGCCGTGGAACCATCCAAGGATGGTAGTTTAAGCTCTCGGTGAGCCCACGGATTAAACCACATTATTGTGGCACCCCATCACCAGGGTATCCAAACTGTCGGTAGTAGGCCGCCTTAACACAGCCGAGATTTGAACCTTGGACCTCCCAATTACAAGGAGACCCAAGAACTATTACACCACTACCCGTTGGATTGGGATTTCTATACTTGGCTAGATAAAGTACAACTTATTTTAATTGAAAAAGATCTTTGGGACTTTGTTCATGGAAGCACACTGAAACCACAAGATGCTGATGTTGCAACAAAGTGGATTATAAAAGATCAAAATGCTATGGCCATAATTGGTTTGGGATTGATTGTTTGATGCATATATGCATTATATAGATCTCACAAAGTCTTCCAAGAAAGTATGGGATGGACTCAATAGCCTGTTCGGGTCACAAGATGAATTTAAAACCAGGATTATTTGGACTGAAAATGGAGGGAGGAGACATCATGGTACAACATATAAGCGAGTTCCGTTGTCTGCTAAATCAACTAGCTAGATTAAATGCTAAAATAGACGAAGAGGATGTCGAAGCTATTTTATTAAATAGCATGTCTGCCAGCTATTCCAATAGGATGTCCACATTAAGTAAAATTAATCCAAGTCTAGAAAATATAATCTCTTCCTTGATTGATGAAGAGAATAGTGCTAAGAAAATTGATGCAATCAAATATGCAACTGCTTTACTTGTGAAAAACAATCCTAATATGCCTTTTAGGTCAAGCTAGAGTAACTCAATCTCAAGTACAATAAGACACAAAAGAACAGGTTTGTTTGTTACTACTACAAGCAGTGAGATCATATGACAATGAACTGTATCCAAAGAGCAAAGGACTTGATAGACGACAAGTTGAAAGACAAGGCATTGATTGCTAGCGAAAGCAACAAATAAAATTGCGGTTATGTTGCAAGTGATGAAGACCCTCCCCACGGTAACAGTGAGGAGGAATATGTTTACTGAATTGAATAGTAAATGTGGCCTTGTGAAGTGAGTTCACAACATGTGGTTATCCAGTGAAGATTAGTTCTAACTGAAAGAAAAATAAATTGTTGTTATGTAGTGAGGTCATTCCCAGTACTGTTGTTTCTTTGATGAATAATTGGGTGTGTCCCTATTGGTGCATAGGCTTTTAGTCTTTGCTGTAAACAATTGTGCATGTCCTTTTTCACAAAGGAGTGTATGTATGGCTTTGTGTGTGTCCTAGGACCTAGTCCATACTTAGTTCTTGATAAATTGATGAGTGTGTCCTCATCCATCAAACAGTTTGTGAGTACACTGGACTGTGAGGATGTTCTAATCCACTTGCAGTGGTTTTGCTCTCTCTACAAACCATGTTTGTAATAAGGGGAATGTTAGGAAAACTATGGCTATCACACCACAGTTTAAATGGTGAGTAGGTCATAATGAGTAGGGGATAGTTTAAATGGCGAGCAGGTCATATGAATAGGTTCAATTATATAAACCTATTTTAGATTGTTTGTTGAGTGGTTACAACACTCACGTAGATGGTTGAGACATGAGCAGAGGAGGATTAACTTTGAATCCTAGAGAATATGATCAAACAAATTGTATACATATCTCTGTATATGACTAAACAATTAATTTGAGTGCTCCATGTCTCTTTCAATTACCAAATCAATGCATTGACCATTAAATGTGTAAAACTTAAGATGGTTTTACAAAATGAACTTGAGAAAATGCTAAAATAAGAAATGCATTTCCTATTCTTGTGGCTGACTTCATACGTCATGAAGCTCTAAGTCATCGAGAGAGCTTGCAATAAAGGCACCAGAGTTGAGCTCATTATTGTTAGGTTCAAAGTCATGTTGTGGCTCTTGAAATCCGAGGCATATATTATTCGAGTGCTCTAAATTTATTTCAATGACCTAATCAATGCATTAATCATTAAATAATGTCATCAAAGTTACTAAGTCTAGTCAGATTTGTACAAAATCTGTCCGGATTTGGATTTTTCAGCTGTCACAGAGAAGTTGGTTTAGGTTGGCCCTTTTTTCTTTGAAACAATAAATATTTTTTTAGTTTGTTTTGAAAAAGAAGACACCCAACAACCTTATACATTGTTTAATATTATATATTAAGATTCTGTATTATGTTTATTTTTCATTGTATTTATCAATCTTGTATATTTATAAAATTATGCTCATATATAATGTGTATATGCTTCTGAACTTCTTAAAGAATTTGAGATTTTCAAAAATTTCCCCTTCGGAATGGATTTGGATTTCGGATTTGGTAATTGTAATATGAAGTTAGGGTTTTGGTCCTACTTTAATATACCATGTGGCATGCAATAATGATAATTCAGAACTAAGACAAATTGTCCTATCAGTCCTAAATCTGCTACTCTTACTTTTGCCAATAATGAATTGGTAAAGTACAATTAAGGTTTTAGGGTTAGAGAGATGAACCAGATTATGCGGACAAACTTTGTGACAAAGTGCTTAGAATGTGTACAAAAGAAGATCAGGGTGTTTTCAAGCTGCTCAGAAAATTTCTTGATTTGGAATTCAGTGTAGGATAGGTTTGTGTGAAGCAGGACACCTTCGGCGCTGAAACCGTCTTAGGTGCTACGAACTTGTCTTCTCGGGGATGTACACTTGATTTGACTGTTATGATCATGTTCGTTTGTGTTTGGAGATCTGATTTTTGGGTCGTGAACTATGTGATGAATGTGTCGCTATGAGATATGGCTTCTCTTTGTCTTGAAACCCTAGCCCTTGTGCTTGAGACCTAAAAAGGGGTTAGCAACGATCAGGTTGGACTACCTCACCACACCCTTGTTTATGTGATAAGCGTTGTGCTACATGCCACTACTTCGAGGAGGGAGCATGCCACATGTAGTTCTCCCAAACCTATGATGAGATGCATGTGATATAGAATAAACTATGAAGATGGAGCCCTTGATTTAGCCCACACTTGGCAACACACCGTTGTATGTCAAATTTTACTCATGGTTGTTACAAGGCAGCAATATAGATGATTTCAAATTTTAGTTTTTGTGATGAGTCCACTAAGTAACTTAGTGCTTCAATACTTGTTTTTGATTTTAGAGTGTGAGAGTAGAGGATCCCTAGATGCCCCTTATGAGTTAGGTATATGTGTTATATATTTGACCATTCATATGATTTCCCGCTTAACGGATCCAAAAGTACCATCTAAGCTATCATGCCATAAAATTTAGCATGAAATAAAACACTGAAGAACACAATTTTTTTAATTGAAAAGTCTTTTTTTGCATTGTTTAGTTTGAACTTTTTTAAAGAATGTTTTAAAGAGAAAGTATGAAGCAATCAGGACTTGCAAAACATTTACTATTCTGTAATGTCCCTTTTTGGGGGACCTTAGGAAATGGCTAAAAGCTCTCAAATCAGATTTGAGACACTGCTGTTTAAACCCTGCAAAAACTGATTTCAAACCCTTCCTAGGGCAGCGACCTTCCTAGGGAAGAACAACCCTTCGAAAAGGAGATAAACCTTGCAAAAATACTTCCAAACTTGTGCCAAAATTAATAGGAAACCCTTATCAATCAATTGCAGTTGTTAGAACTCAGATTTGCATGTGAAATTAATTAATTATGAAACCCTAACCAGCGAACATTCCCGAGCTTGCCAAAAATAGTAGAACATCACCAAAATTCACCAAACTCAAAAACTTGGCTTAATAAAATATAGAGAATAAGATGATAATTTCAGATTTGTCAAAATGTCTCCACACATACCAAATTACCACCTCAACATAGTCCACTTGAAATAATTATAATTTGCACCAAAGAAGACCACAAATGCAAGAGAAAGATCCTTTATTGCGTTTCCAACCAGCTTGCACAATCAAAACCTCATGAAGGGTTTTTGTCCTTCACAAGTTTCCCAACCAAGGGTTTTCGTCCTTGGAAGAGATCCTCAACCCAAGGGGTTTCGTCCTTGAGAGAGAGAGAGTAAAGGGCTACACTAGCCAACTTTCACCAAAATAAGAATAATCACCAAAACATAATTCATTAATGCCCAAGCGACCTCCTTAAATAGGCATAAGGAGTGCTTAAAGCAATCATTACATCATGGCCAACCCCTTAAGTAATTGCATTTTAAATATTAAAAAGGTTATTGGAGCCTACATGCTCACAATACCATTAATACTAAACTACTTAAATTCCTCTATTGGAGCAAAAAGGCTTCCAATAGGATAAATGATAATAAATGAAAACGACTATCTAATCAATAATAAAAATATAATCCAGATTTCCCCTTGCTTTTCTCCTTAGACCCACGGGGAAAGAATGGGTTAAGGTCTTCAGAATTTAGCCTCCAAAAAGGACATGACATATTCACAGTTAAATCACAACAAAAGATGCGTGATACGTAAAGCAATGAAAATACGAGCACATAGCAAAACAAATATGGTCATGGAGTGTTTGCATTTGTATGGCGTCAAATCAATGTGTCGGCCTTTGAGAGAACTAAGAAAGCTTAATAGAAAACAAAACAAGACTAGCCAAAATAAGGATACTAGCAGTTATAATAGAGCAACTGGAAAGATCAAAGATTCATTCAAGGGACATAATATATCGTATATACCCGAAGAGGAATCGAGTAAGTGTCCCATTTAGAACCTCAATAGGCTCCAATGTGCTAAGACAAAATAACATGTGTGTTTGCTACGCGAGCCTTTCGCGCACGAAAAGCAAGAGGTTTCTTCCAACCACATTTTCTCTTCACAACTTCTATTGTGTGTAAGAAGAGATATAATTATTATAAGGAACATCATTCAACAATCACATTCGATACATAAGAAACCCTTCAATAAACTTGGGTTAAGAGTTAAACTCGATAGGAGTGATGAACCGCACCATTCACGTGAAGAAGGTCAAGACAACATTTTTTCTAGTGAACAACCATACAAGAAAAATGTTAATTTACTACAATCATCTTGTAGGCTAACAATACTCATTTCATTATATACATAATAGTAAGGTTGAGAATACGACCATCACAAGGTCAAACAAGTCATGATCAACAATAAGACCTAACTAAACATAGTTCATATCTTTAACCATACAACAATTAATCCATATACCCATGGTTTCACACGGATAGATTTCAAGATAAGCTTTTGAGATTTTGACTACTCAAAATGCCATTGGAGAAGGGCCATGATTGAATGAGAGAACCCTAAAACACTACTTGTTGGTTGAGGAACCTTCAACCTGAAATTTGGACAAGATGGGGGTTATCAAGAAGGATGCCCAAATCTCATTTGTGGTTGCAAGAAGTTGAGGGGGCAAGTCGGACAACAATAAAACGCCAAGAATCAATCTAGAAGGTCCAAAAACCTAAAAAGCGACCATTGGTTTGCCCAAAACACCCACTAAGTTCAAAAGTTACGCTTAGATAAAGTTAGGTTCAAAGCTGAAATCCTAAAAATTACCAAGTATTGACTGGTTGGATGTTGAGAAACTATTTCATGAACAATAACTTCTATAGCTTTAAAATCGCTCTATTTTACTAAATATGGGCATAAGAAGTTAGGTTCAAGCCCAAGGAAAAAGGGGCAAAAGATACACAACGACATCGGGTCGAGTGTGGAAAATTTCAAATGAACACCATTGGCCACTGTGGAAAATTTCAAATGAATGCCATAAATCGTGTGGAAATTTCAAATGAATGCCATTGGCCAATGTGGAAAAATTAAATTTTTCCAAAATGTTGAACTCTAATTTTTTTCTCTTTAGATTTGTCTAAAATTTGGACAGTTTGAAAAGGGCCAAAAGTTGGAAATTAATGGTCAAATTTGGTCTTTATAGAAGTGAACAAATTAGCAGAAGTTGGGCTTGAACTTCAAAACAACTAAACTTTCAATTCGGAGCTTCAATATTAATTTCATAAATTTCTATGGAATCATAACAAGGTTTAGAATGCATGTGAACCAATTTAGGGTGGTTTAGGAGTGTTTAAAATATTCTAACATTGCTTAAAGAAAATGGGGCTCTTTGAGCCAAGGAGAGGTGCAAATAACTACTTCATGAATGCACAACTAAAATCCATTCAAAACATGATTTTCTCACATTCAACATGATGAAAAACATCAAGTTTCATTATTTATTCCAACATCAAAAGTGAGTGACAAGTATTCAATAAAACAATGGTGAATGCCACCCAAAGCTTGCCTTTACAAGAGAACTAGTTTTAACCATTTACAAGTGTTCAAAATACACATTTTCATAAGGTTACAATGCATTCATCAAGTCCAAAATTTTCGAAGAAAGTGCTCCTTGCTTCATGCTCACATGCTCCAAATGCTTTATCTTAGGTCGAGACATGAAGACGCTCTCCTTCCATCCTAATGCTAAGGGTACACCTCAAGGTCTCCCAAGCTAAAGGACTCTTAACTCCAACCATAATCATATCAAAATGTGCAAAAAGGAGGTGACAAAACACTAATTCCACATAAAAGGTCTACAATTCATCAAGTAGACCTATTACACCAACATATGAGTTTATAATACACAACTTTATGTCAATTTCAAAAAGCTTCCCACAATGGTTTAAGCCAAGAGGAGATGAGGGTACGAGAATTCTCAAAGCAACCAAAACTCTCACATCACATATAACAACCACAATAAAGGGGGTGAGGAAAAAGGGCAAATGGCACCAAAAACATCTCAACCGGAGTTGTTTGCTTAACTAAGGCAACCCGGGACACCCAACCACATCTCCATTTTCAAGAAAGTAAAACATGAAAATTTGGGCAGCATAACCTTGCCATTTTAAGTAAAAATTTAATTTCAAAACAACACGAGTGTAGGGGCAAAAGCCTCACAAAACACTAATTTTAAATGAAAAAAACTCACAAAATTAACAACATGAGTGTGAGGCAACCATCACCGATACCACCAAAAGAACATACTAGCAACGTTCATGAGGCTCTTGAATAACATTCCAATATGGAAAATGAAAGAGGTAGAGAACATGCTAAAATAATCATTCCAAAACCATTTTTCAAAGGAAAGGGAAGAGAGTATGCACACAAATAAAAGCATACATATCTAATACCTCTTCATATTCTAAGTGACAAGACAAAGGTGAAGCATGATTTGAAAACTAACTAAACTAAGAATTCCTCCACCCATTTTAAATAGGACATGGGAGATCGCACAACTTTTGGGAGCGCCCACAAAGGGTTTCCCATGTCAACCTCCTCCAATTTAATTCTCCTTCCTTGATATAACTCTTCAACCTCCTTTGCTTGTTGTTTCTTCCTCACTTGGTTTTAGTTGCTTCTTTGTGCAATTCTCCTCCTCCTACCTTCCCTTCCTTGCTTCTTCCTTTCTCTTCCTTGGCTCCCAATTCTAAATTTCAAAATGGCAAAAGTGATAACATGTGATATCCTTCTCCAACATATAGAGGAAGGCCAAATTCAAGGGCCAATCGGAAGGCGACACTTGTTCCTTCCCATTCCCTTCCTTCTAACACAAAAGTCCTCAATTTGCATTAACTTCAACCCCATCCCATTACTCCACCCAACATGTAATAACAACTTCTTACATGGAGCATGGGTGAGAAACACTTTCGTACCTCTTAATTCCATGACATTTATGGAGGTATGAGAGGCTACAAATATCCAAAATATCTCCAATTTTTCCTCCAACTCCATTTTGAAGGTCAAGGTTATAAATTTTTGACAAGAGAGTCTTAATATAGAGTGTACACCCCTTTAATTTGGCCTTTAAATTTCCGTCCAAGTTTGCCAACACAAGCCACCTTTGTTGACTTACAATCATCCACTTGGCTCAATAAAGGCTTCTATAATCTCCTAGGGTGTGGGAGGGATGGTTTAGGAAAGGGTAAAGTAATCCACATGCAAATAATTAACAAAATTTAACATTTAAATCTATTAATTTACTTCAAATGCTTTAATCGACAATAATCAAGTGATCTAAACAACTTGTCCCAATAATTTAATCAACAATTATATCACATAAATAAATCAACAATTAAATCACAAAATCGAATAATTTAATCAAACAATTAAAATCAAAAGTTTAGTTAAACAATTAAATCAAGTACCAACAAGGCTCAAACACAAAATCTTACTCAACTAAATTTTGATATGATTATGATTCGTGAGTCCCAACTTTATGTTTTGGCTAACATGTCACCCATAGTTCAAAAAATCGTTTATCGCGATTTATCGGTAGGGCAAATTTTGACTCGGAAATCGGGAATCGGCAATTTATCGGCATTAATCGGCAACTTTATCGCTACTTTAAAAAACATTTAAATTCATAAAATAAACTTAAATTAAATGTAAAAACAATGTTAAATGATGTGAGAAGTGACTCTATAGAATGCCATAGGCCCATATGCATATTTTTTATTAAGTTTTGACCAAAAAAGAGTACAAACTACAAAGTATGCAAACAAAAATGCTCATAGAGTCATGTCACATGTGACTTTTGAAGTATCACTATCAAATATCAATAATATTCTATTTCATCAAGCACGCCTAAAATAAGTCTGTTGCACTTGCGGCTGCCTCGTGGAAGTGGAAGGTAAACATTCCTCCTCTGTAACACCAACATTGTCTTCTACAAACATATCATCTGGATCATCACCAACTTCTAATGTCCCTGATGGTATTGCTTCTTCAGTCTCCCTCTCCAAAGCAGCTATCTCCTCTGTAGTAAACATAGGCTCCGCATCATCAGGGTCAACAATCCAGTCATCATATGGATCAATGTCAGCCAAGTCAATTGCATCATAACTCTGTGCCCCCTCCACTTGTCTCACACGAAGACGAAGATTGTATCGCACGAAGACAAGGTCATTGAGGCGTTGTGTTGTCAACTTGTTGCGCTTCTTTGTGTGAACAACTTCAAACATGCTCCAATTACGTTCGCATCCAGAAGCACTGCATGGCTGACACAAAATGCGGATGGCTAGCTTTTGAAGATTTGGTGTTTTTGCACCATAATCTTCCCACCACAAATCTGCAAATAAAACATTTATAAAATTGTAAGTTAACTAGGCTTGAATAAATAAAAGAATTCTAAACTTCTAGTATCTAGTTCTATGTGTAAAGAGACTAAATACAGATGACTCAATTTGTTTTTACCTGGCTGAGAAGTGTTTCTTCTTTTCACACATAGAGCCGAAGAAAAGAGCCTCCTCTGCAGTCTTGTAAATCTGCAGCTCGTCAACAATTGCATCTCTAATATCTTCATCAGGTACCATCCTCTCTATGCATGTATTAATGCCATCCATAACCTCCTCATCAGCCTTAAATGATGGGGAAAAGAAAAACTTTGGGTTTAGGTAGTACGCCGCTGCATGTATATGTCAATGGAGTGTCTTGTTCCATCTCCAATCGATTATGCGCCAAATGGGTTCATATTTTCATTGATTGTGCCCATAATATTTAGCTATGGCCTCCTTGGCCACATCCATAGCCTCATACAAATAACCCATTGGGTTTTTCTCCCCATCCACCATCCGTAGAACTCGAACCAAAGGCTCTGACACCTAAAACAAAATAACATATAAATTTAAAATCAAAATTAATAAAAAATATATAACAAATAAATGATAAATAAACAAATATTCAAGTTTAGTTTACCTTCATGATTTTTTCCATTTGCTTTGCAAACATATCATCAAAAATGGTCTTCACGACCCTTTCCCCTTCGGTCTTCTTGGCATAGGGAGACTCCATCCATCGCGTGCTCACAAACATCTGCTTAAGGGATGTTAATGAGGTTGCAATGCTTTGCAATGTAATGAAGTTTGTGGCAAATCGTATGACCCCGATTGCACAAGCTCATTTCCATTGGTGTGCTCTTTCATCAAGTTTAGCACCCAAGTGTGATTGTAGATGAACTTTGTAATATTTCTTGCGTCTTCAACCACATTTTTCACCCATGAGAGTTTTCCTATGTCCTCCAATAAGAGATCCAAACAATGGGTTGCACAAGGGGTCCAAAACAGTGTAGGGTGCCTCTCCTCAAGAAGTCTCCCTGCTGCTACATATGCCGCCGCATTGTCTATCACAACTTGGACGACATTCTCCACGCCCACCTCCTTCACCACCTCATCTAACAAAGTGCTTGCATTTTCACTTGGTGGGAGGCATCAATTGATTTCAAGAAGACCAACTGCCCACTTGATGCCACTAGGAAGTTAATCAATGTGCGGTTTTTCCCATCTGTCCACCCATCAGACAAAATGGTGCATCCTCTTTTTGCCATACCTTTTTTGCTCTTCTACAAGAGCTTTGGTATGTGTGACGGAATCCTCCAACAATGGGCCACTCAAATCATGAGTAGGAGCTTTGTACCCCTTCCGGCAACAGTCAATGCAGTGACCAAATTCTCCCAATATGGACTTTTTGCCACATTGAAAGGAATGTTGTTGTAGTACCAAAAGTTTGCGCAATTATTCTTGCTTCGTTGTGCATTTCTTTATTCCAAGCGGTACCTTCGAGTGAAGGTTGTGAACCAGGACTACTTCGAGGAACAAAAAACATCGCTAAACTAATATCAGTGGATGAGCCTCGTCCCAATGTCTGACCTCATGGAGTTTGGGCAATAGAAGATGCCCCAATGTCAAAATCTTCCTCGTTGCCCTTCTATTTGCAAGGGTGCAAGTGCATCAGCCTTTCCTCTTCTTTTCTTCTTTTTTTTTCGCATAAGCGCATGAAGTAAAGTAGACAATTCTTGTTGAGCCTCGAGATGGTGCTTGATTGCGCACACCTGTCACTTCATTCCCGATATCCGGGCAATGTGGAACTTAAGGCGATAGACACCGCATTACTCATCTTCATGCCACAATAATTGCATATAATGTAATTGTCTTACGCTTTCGTTCACAATGCTTCCACCTGGGTCATTTGAGTTAGGCTTATTACTGAGCAGGTTTGAACCGGATCCTAATGCCATTCTATAAAACAAAAAAAAACAATTGTCTTAGATTTACAAGCCTTAGAGAAATAAAATGTGAACTCGAATGAGCTAGAAATGTTTTAAATGTAAACTATAAGTATATATATTAAACTCATTTAAATGTAAACTATATTATTCATTTAAATGTAAACTCATTTACATATTATGAATTAATATGTAAATTCGTTTTAAATCTATATTGTTAATATTTAAAATATTAAAAAAAAAAGAAATCTGATCTTACTGCGGAGGGGTTAGGGCCACGGACCACCACGTAATGCACAAAAACATCTACGAAATGCACAAAAACTGCCACCAAAACCTCTAATACTGCCACGAAATGCTTTGTCACTGCCACGAAATGAACAAAACCACCACGAAATCCACGAATACTGTCACGAAATGCAGAAATCCCGTCACGAAATGCACAGATATTGTCACGAAATGCACAAATACTGTCACGAAATAGCACGAATCGAGTCGCAAATGGAGAAACGACCCACGCAGGAGAAAGGAGGAGGAAAACCGAGCCACGCAAGTGAAAAAACGAGGCAGATTTGGGTTTTTTTTTTCATTTATACCTAAGTTCGCGATTTTCCACGATTTATTTGCCGAGTTTCCACGATTTGTGCAGGTTTTTCAGCGCCAAAAATCGCGATTTATGGAAAGATAAATTGTTTTGCATGGGGAAAACGATTCATCGTGATTATCGCCCGATAAGTTGCAATTTTTAGAACTATGATGTCACCTATACACTCATGGCACCCATTTAAACATTCGATCCCATATAGATGGCGAAGCAACAAAATATGACCACCACATTGTTATGCTAATTGCACCATAATTTCATAATGAAAAAACATTTCAACAACATTCAAAATGATACAAAACATATGATGTTAGCAAAAGGGATCAAAATAGGAGTACAGTATGCTAGGTTTGCTAGCTATGTCTCCAAGTTTGGTGAGTAAGCTCAAAAAATGTCGGGAAACAATGTACACTATATGGTCATTGCTTGCCACAAAAGACATACTAAATGGCAACTAGTGTCTCAAATGAGTCCCAAAAAGTCTGACACATGCAGCAAAACTGAAATAGATAAGGAAAGAATAATGCTATGAGAAAATGGACCTTACACCCCCTCCCTTAAGCAAACTTCCTCTTGGAAGTCATTAGGAAGGGTGGTAATATCAAGCTTCACAAGAATGGTGCCACTCTTAAGTAGCATACATGGTTATTTGTAAGGAATCTAGTATGAACAACAACCACAATTTAAAAAGGTTACATTCATCAAAGTAAGGAAGGTGTTAATCTCTTTAAGGTGACACAAGCTTGTTTGGGGCCTCTAGGGATCCCCTCCCCAAAAGTCAACAGACTTTGGGCACTAAAACTTCCATCGAACGGTCTCAACAAACCTAGGGGTAGTGGAACACATATATCAAGGTAACACACAAGGGTCTTCTTTTAAAATCAGGTTTACACAATTCTTGTCAAGAGCAATACTATATACATGAATTAGATTTATTTGATAAAACATTTTACACTCGTTTACATCAAGCATGATGAAGGTAAAAGTTTTCATTGTGTTTGAATCACTTCTAATATATATCAATTTACAGCTTTTCTAAGGGTAAGAATTTGATTCAAAGTACAAACATTTCCGTAATAGAACAATTTCCATGCTTGAAATATCTCCATTTTAATGCACAATGTCACTAGAAGGCAAGGAAGAAGACAATGGCCTTTGTCCATGGAAAGAATATCACAAACTATTGAAAATTCACGAGAGATAAGTTATATTGCCCAAGGAAGATTCATGACATCACAAGAACTTGGTTAACTCGTGGATGATAGAACCAAACAAGAAGCATGTTACCTTGTTAATAAAACAAGCAAGATCTTAATTAGCTTGGTGAAAAGGAGCATATGCAAGGCCAATAGTTAATTTACATGGTTTAAGGATTAGAAAGATCTATGTGAGTTTGCTTTCCAAAAGAACACGAAGTTTTCACAACCACTATAATAGGGGTGAGGAAGGATGGTTTAAGATGTACTCACCATAATCATCTCACCAAAAATTTGATGTAACACATCTGTAAGAAAGGGTGAAGAAGAGTGGCTAAGTCTCCTCGATTCTTTTAACATACCACAATAAAGGAGTGAGGAAGGATGGAGTGGAAAAATAGGCACCAAAACCACTCAAGGAATTGGTGTCACTCAGATTTCACCCTGAAATCTGCGACTACCCTATCCGAAATTTTTCGTACTTTTAAAATAATGGGTTGTTTGTTGTTTTTATTGCCTGAAAGTTCTTGTATTGCGTCAAGATAATCCCAAAGAGCCATATTAGCCCTTTTCGCCAAATACCCAGATGCCCAAAATTGTTTTATTCTGTCGTTGGGATTTGTCTGCGGGAAATTTGTATTTAATTATTTTGAGCTCCGTATGAGGCTATTTGCGCTCTGTTTAACTCTATTATGAGTGAATATGTTATTATTCCTATGTGCCAGAAGGATTTTAACTTTAAGTTTTGGGCTTTATTTGTAACTTTTGGCAATTTTTCGTGTTTTTGTGATGTCCCGTTTTGTTTTCTATGAAATTTTTGTGGAGCAATTCCCTCGTCGGGTAAGCCCGATTTTGGCCTGGAGCAGTACTGGAAAACATATACGCACATTATGCCCGAAGGAAGTCACCATGAGGTCCGGATCACCGGGAAAAAGCGAAGTCGTGCACGAAAAGCCCTCGCGAGGATGGGCGCATTTTTGGAAAACAAAGGATTTAAGTGCGATCGGAAAAATAGCCGCAGGTATGATGGGAATTTTATACACCGCCCGCCTAAGAGGTACTTTTTCCCATGTTATAAAATTCACTTAAGCTGCAGTGGGAAAAATAGAAGCAAAGCAGGTGGGAATTTATTGCCTGCCTTGCAGGGTAAAAATTCCCATGGTGAAATAAAAGAAAAGTGACTTAAGTGAAATCACGGGATTTTATTGCCTGCCTTGCAGGGTAAATAATCCCATTGTCAAAGTCAAATCACTTAAGTGGATCATGGGATTTCCGGGGCTGCCTTGCAGGGTAAATAATCCCATTGTCAGAAATTCTTAAAAATAGAATTCTATTATGCAAAAAAGTGCGACCCACCTTGGGTGAATAATAATGCATTAAATAAATATTTGTTAATATTTATTCACCCAATTTTGGCACCTAGGCTTGTGGAAAAGTCAACAAAAGCAAAGGGGAATAAATCAATTGGAAATAGAATTCTAAAATTAAATAAATTTAATTTATTTAATGCAGCCCCTTTTGAGAAGGAATTAATACTTTTTAAAGTATTAAAAGATTATATTAAATTCTATTTTCAGTGGCTATGGTCAAAGCACATTGTGAAGCTTAAGTGAAGTGAAGTGTGGATGATTAAATTGGATTAATTTAATTTATTGGATGGCTGTCCTTAAACATGCTATTTTTAAAGAGAAGAGCATGATTTTTAATTAATTAATTGCCTTTAATTGTTAGGGCAATTATTAATTATAGAATTGTGAAGGTTATATAAGCATGGGCAGCCATATGGGTGAATTATTTAATTCACAGGTAAGTCAAGAATTGCAGCCAAGTGGAAAAGTGCGCCCTCATTAAAGGAAGGATTTTGCTCGTGCAAGGTGGAAACAAGGCTAAAAGCTTCCAAATTTGGCGCATGCTTTGAAGGAGGTTGATCTTTGTCTCGCATAATTGTTTACACAGTGTTACAGAGCTCGTGTGTTGTTGAAAGGATTCATGCTCTCTTTATGTGCAAATTAAACACCATTTTTGGGGCAGAGCTTGAAAAGTGCAGATTTTTACAATTAAAATTCACTATTCATGCTCCGGTGGCCATTTTTGTCTGGATAAATTGCAGGATTCATTACAGGTGCTTTACAAAGGAAAATGAGTTTTTATCAATGTCCAATACATTGCATATATCCTCCAAATATGAAGAATTGCCAGATCTCGCACAGTCGCAATTGAAGAATTCCAGTCAAATAAGAAGAAAAAGACATTCGACAAAGATAGACAAAGCTATGGCGAAGAAAGATGAAAAAGAAAGCACAACGAGTCATGCATCACTTCTAAATTTGGACACGGATCTAGGCTTGGAACCTCTTGTTAAATTGATAGATAGATCTAGAGCAGAAAGACTTCACTCATGCGTGGAGAAACTTCACTCATGCGTGTAGATTAAAAGCAAAGTGGAATTATTCGAGTGCAACTTTTCCATCCATAGCCCTGGGATTGCTGAATTTGTTATGCAGTGCAGATCCATATCTAGATGCGAGATGCGGATGCAAATCCATATGCAGATCCAGATCCAGATCTTATAGTTGCAAAAGCTTCTCGCACAAAGGCTTCATCCTCTTGTTTCGAATGCAGCCCATGAAGAAGAGTGCGTGGGAAATTCCTTTCAAGACCTTGGCATGTGCTCTCATCTTCCAATTAAGCCTTCATTGAATTTTCATTCACCCCGAGTGCTTTCCATAATTTTTAATTGCTCATATGCAATTAAAAATAAGGATGATGAGTTATCTACGACCAACCTTGCACTGATGCATGTACAACAAAAGAACTGCAAAAGCTTCAAGGATAAAAGAGAAGACAATGCGGAGGCAAAATTCCAGCTTGCTTCCAATTCCAACTGCTTGCAATTCCAGCTTGTTTCCAATCCAGTTGCTTCCAGATCCAGTTTGAATCAGCTACATGCAGACATGAAAAAGGATAAAGTCACTTTCTCTTCCTTCTTCTTTCCTTCGACAAAGTAATTGAGCGATCAATTAAATTATACAACTTACGTGATTGGTTTAAAAGCCATTACTTGAAGAAGTCAATTACTTGGAGATAGGTGGCAGGCGTACAAAATAGAAGGTTCTATTTTCAGTTGCAAATCATACATGTCATGCAAAGAGGAATTCCAGGAAGGAGATCCACTGTTTCTTTTTCGACTTCCACATGTGCGATTCAATTAAAGCTTCCAAACTTGTAATCGCCCTCTACATTCTATAAGTAGAGGAAGAACCTTCGGGTTAATGATCGATCAGAATTTGTAAGAAGCAATCTTGTGTTCTAGACTTTGTGCTGAACCCCTGAGAGCCACTTGTTGCAGAGGAATACAAAGAAGCAGAGTTTCAAGAACTTTGTGTCATGGTGTATTGTGTTTCTTGCTTTGAATCTTAGATCTCTTGATAAACTTTGTGTTATTTTAGATCTAGATCTAGAGCTGCCTTTGTTTTATAATTCTGTGTGTTCATATCTATTAAGTTTCTTCTATGTGCATGTAATTAGCTCGCTTATCTACAATTGGGATGCACATCTTCCCCATTTCTTCTCTGTATTTCCTTTACTTCTTTCTTCTATAACTTTCCTTTCTTAAACAACTGCTTACTTGCTGCAAAACTTCTTAGTTATGGTTCATGAACTAAGTGGTTAAAGTAAAACCCCTGATAGATAATAACACATTTTTATTGACAAATCTGACACGGGAGCCTCACCGGTTAAATGAGGGAGATTTATCTCATGACTGCCTAGGTTTGATGCTATGCAGAAAATCTAGCCAACAGTTTTTGGCGACTCTGGGAACAACTATCTTTGCAGATCAAAGCTTATCTATTGAAGATTGGAGTGTTTTCCACACAAATCTCAACCTGGCTGAACGTCCATTCACCCGATCCGTGAAGGCGCAAGGAAGGACTGATCATTTCTTCAGACTGCAGGAGAAATTCAATTTCAATCATCCTCCTCAAGTTAGAAGCCGCAAATCTAGTCTTTCACCAGGAAGAAGAGTGCACGCTCATCCAGATCCGGATCATCTTCAGCATAATCCGGCAGCTGGAATTATTCATCAAGTCTACTCTTGGAGAGGACGTGCCCTGTTCATCATGCTGAACCGAAACCCACTTGCCCCTGCAGCGCCTGTTCCATGGGGTGCAGCCTTTGGACCTCTGAATCTAACTCCTATGCATGATCTACCTAAAGGGACGAGAAAGAATTTTCCGAAATTCTTTGGTGATGGCAAGCAGAATCCAGATGACCACTTGGCTGCGTTTTTCATATCCTGTGGAGTGCTTGCAGTTGAGCATGAAGATGTATCTCGTGACTTTTACAGAGACTCAGTATGACTCGGGCCGGAGAATGGTTCTACCGGCTAGCTCCTGGCACCATAACCAATCAAGCACTCTTATGCGGGATGCGTTCCTGAAAAGATTCAAGGCAGCCGAAGATTCCAGCACTTTGATAACCCAACTGACTCAGTTGAAGAAGGAGCCACATGAGCACATGCGGGATTTTATTGCAAAATTCCAAAGATTACTGTACAAAATTCCGGCTTCTACTTCTCTGAATGACGAGAATCAAAAGGTGTTCTTCATCAATGCTTTGCTTCCTGAAGTAAGCTATATCAAGCTGCGAGAGCACGTCTTGCTGATTTGTTAGAAAGACTCAAAACATGGCGGTTGAAATTGAAGACGACCTCATTATGGTGGAAAGATAAAAGCAGCACTTCTAGAGCTGAAAGTTCATCCTCTGCTACTACTTCCGATTCACTACTGCAAAAGTTAGCAAATGAGATGATGCAGATGAAACAAATGGCTCAAATGGCTCAGGCAACAACACCGCCCGCTCGAATTTCGACAACAACAAACCGAACCGCATTGCTGGTTCCCAAAGATTAGCAATCAAGGCTCTCCCGAAACAACGTGGAGATGAATGAAGAAGACCAGAAGTCTTGGCCGATCGGTTCGAGAATGATGATTTTGTAGCTCCTGCTGGTGACTCCAACATTAATTACCTGAACTACAAATTTGAACATGACGATGAGAAACTTCATGAAGATGATCATGGTCATGCATATGCAGTACTTACAAGATCACAAACTCACCAAGCTGAGGCATTAGCTGACGAACAAAAAAGGGGCAGCCCTTTACCTTCTTCCTTGGCTCCTAGAGATAAGAATGCAAGTTCTTCATCTCAACCACGTAAAGCGGCCTGTATCGAATCTATTCCTTCCCTCGACATTGTTGATCATGCCAAGAAAACTAAAGTTCAAATGTCGGGTTTGAATACGAGAGCTTTTCCGAAAGCGATTAAATATGCTAGTCAAAAATGTGCAATCACCAGGACAATCCAAGACATCAAAAGGCCTTTTGCTAAGCCCAAGGATACTCCTCCCGTAACAACACGGCGGTTGTTAAATCCTCACCATCTTCTGAAAAAATGGAACCATTCTATGTTTCCCTATTGCTTAATGGTTTCAAGTTAAGCAATTGCATTTTAGATTCAGTGCTTCTGATAATATCATGCCAGCTAAAGTTGCAGATGCTCTTGGGCTTACCTTGACGAAGACCATAAAAAGATGCTACTCCATGGAGAGACAAGTCCCTTTAATAGGACAAATCAAAGATGCACAAGCATTGCCCAGCAGCCTTTTCCCGATAAGAGATTAAAGATGACAATCTTAGTTCAGAGATATTCCTGTCTCATACGGGATGTTCTTTGAGTAGAAACTTCTGCAAAGAGCTGGGAGGAGAAGTAAAGATGGATTGGTCCTGTGCGCACATTCCTATCAAAGGGCTTAACCATAAGCTGGAGCCGGAAAAGAAGTCCAGGTACACAGTTACAAAATCTGAGGATTCTAGATCTCAGATTCTTTTTCAGGAATCTGACCGTGGGGTCTACTTCTTGGAAATGAATAAAGATGTTCCAGAGCCAGAAATTCAACCAGAACCAGAGCCAACAAAAGAAGAAGAAAAAGTTTGGACTCTAGAGTTTAAAGGCACATGTTCTTTTGGATCAGGAGCTTGGTGCTATGTTAATATCTCCAGATCATGAGGTATTTCCATACTCCTACAAGCTGATGTTCGAGAACACCAATCATACGGCGGAGTATGAAGCATTGCTTCTAGGAATGGAACAAGCTAAGAAGAAAGGAGTAAAACTCCTCAAAGCCCAAGGAGATGCTGAACTTCTAGTAAAGCAGGTTCGAGGGCAGAGTCAAGTCAAAAGAGATAAGCTGGAGCATTACAGAGATAAAGTGCTTTCCGCCACGTTCGATTTTGCAGCCTTCTCTATTGACTTCATTCCAATAAATCAAAACTCCAAAGCAGATTCTTTGGCAGTCACAGCTATACTATTGAATCCGGATAGACCACCGTCCATATTCAGACAAGGAAACTATAAAGTGGAGATGGTCTACCACCCCAGAGTCCATGAACAAACATCTGCATGTCTGCATGTTGAAGGGAGTGAATCACCACCACGACAAACAGTCAAAGGAAAAGTTGATCCAGGTTATGATGACAATAGTGGAGTAATCCAACCAAAAGGTAACAAAATCCCCAAGGGTTTAGTTTCCTTAGTGGAGACTTTCAACAAGCATTATCAATATCTGAAAAAGAACAATGAATATGGTGATAGTTCTTCCTCAGAAAAGCAACAAATAAATCTGGGAACGAAGCACGTTGATGCAGACTTACCTGTCACGGAGAGAAGAAAGGATGAGCCACCACCAGATGAAGTTGATAAGGACTTGCCCAGAGTATTTGACAAGAAGGCCAAAGAAAGGAAGTTCGAGATCGGAGACTGGGTACTCTGGTGGGACAAGAGACATGAACCGAAGGGCATACACGAAAAATTTGATCCACTCTGGAAAGGGCCCTTCGTGATCAAAAGAGTTGTAGGGATGGATACTTTCTTCCTTGCCTACCGGGATGGAATTGAGTTACCATTGCCTTTCAACGGGCAACATCTGAAGTTCATCAACTGAAAAAGCAGGTTAAATCTTGTATGTATATAAATAAATCTTTGTTTTTGTTTTTTTCCTTGTTTTGTCTTGTTTTGGTGTTGTGTCGTGTTGTGTTTGTTTGCCTGACCCCGTGCCCAAAGAACAAGATACGAAACCGGAGATGCTGGGATCTCATCTTTTCCCTTTGTCATTCTGACAAGAGAAAAAGATGTCCACATGACGGAGCCAATGGTGTCACTCGATTTCACCCGAAATCTGCGACTACCCCATAGCTTTACGAGACGGGGACGGGGAGGCGGGCGGGACGGGGGGACGGGGGTTTCCGGGACGGCAAAAAATTTCTAAATTTTGGGGACGGGGGACGGCTAATTAAAAAATATATAAATATTTAAAATATAAAGATATAGTGACTAAATTATATAAATAAGCTGAAATAAAACCATTTGAGATTTAAATAAGGTGAAACTTGAACTCATAAACATCAAATACATTCCTTAATACTCATGATTCTTTCAGAAGTTTGCAAGAAGTTGCTTGGTCCAAAAAGGTGCAAAAATTGATTTTATGAAAATAAGAAAAATATTGCCATCAATGCATAGAGCTCAAGAAAATATGCACTTTTAGAGAAAACGACACCTGAAACGGAGCCACAGAATGAAAGTTATGGCACATGCAAGTTTTTGCTGCTACATCTTCCCGGACCCTTTCCAAAAATGGCAATTTTTTTCTGTCCTTGTGGTTTTTTCACCAAAAATGAAAAAATTGCCAAAAAAGGAAATAAATTCATGGGGGACGTCTGGACGTCCCCCCCACGTTTCCCACGTCCCCCCCACGTCCCCTCCACGTCCCCCCCACGTTTCCCACGTCCCCCCCACGTTTCCACGTCCCCGGGACGTTTTCCAACGTCTTCCGACGTCCCCCGGACGTTTCCTAGAGAAAAATAAAAAAAGGAAACGTGGGGGAAACGTTTCCCCCACGTCCCCGCGTCCCAGGACGTCGGGACGTCCCGGACGTGTCAAAATAGGGGGACGCGCCCCCGTAACTTGGACTACCCTATCCGAAAATTTTTCGTACTTTTAAAATAATGGGTCGTTTGTTGTTTTTATTGTTTGAAAGTTCTTGTATTGTGTCAAGATAATCCCAAAGAGCCATATTAGCCCTTTTCGCCAAATACCCAGATGCCCAAAATTGTTTTATTCTCGTAAGCCGGGATTTGTCTCATGGGAAATTTGTATTTAATTATTTTGAGCTCCGTATGAGGCTATTTGCGCTCTGTTTTAACTCTATTATGAGCGAATATGTTATTATTCCTATGTGCCAGAAGGATTTTAACTTACTTTAAGTTTTGGGCTTTATTTGTAACTTTTGGCAATTTTTCGTGTTTTTGTGGTGTCCCGTTTTGTTTTCTGTGAAATTTTTGTGGAGCAATTCCCTCACCGGGTAAGCCCGATTTTTGGCCTGGAGCAGCTGGAAAACATATACGCACATTATGCCCGGAGGAAGTCACCATCGGAGGTCTGGATCACTGGGAAAAAGCGAAGTCGTGCACAGAAAAGCCCCTGCGGGGATGGGCGCATTTTTGAAAAACAAAGGATTTAAGCTGCGATCGGAAAAATAGAAGCCGCAGGCATGATGGGAATTTTATACCTGCCTAGCAGGGTACTTTTTCCCATGTTATAAAATTCACTTAAGCTGCAGTGGGAAAAATAGAAGTAGCAGCGGTGGGAATTTATTATGCACTTGCAGGTAAAAATTCCCATGGTGAAATAAAAGAAAAATGACTTAAGTGAAATCACGGGATTTTATTCCCGCCTGCAGGTAAATAATCCCATTGTCAAAGTCAAATCACTTAAGTGGATCATGGGATTTCCGGGGCTGCCTTGCAGGGTAAAAAATCCCATTGTCAGAAATTCTTAAAAATAGAATTCTATTATGCAAAAAAGTGCGACCCACCTTGGGTGAATAATAATGCATTAAATAAATATTTGTTAATATTTATTCACCCAATTTTGGCACCTAGGCTTGTGGAAAAGTCAACAAAAGCAAAGGGGAATAAATCAATTGGAAATAGAATTCCAAAATTAAATAAATTTAATTTATTTAATGCAGCCCCTTTTGAGAAGGAATTAATACTTTTTAAAGTATTAAAAGATTATATTAAATTCTATTTTCAGTGGCTATGGTCAAAGCACACTGTGAAGCTTAAGTGAAGTGAAGTGTGGATGATTAAATTGGATTAATTTAATTTATTGGATGGCTGTCCTTAAACATGCTATTTTTAAAAGAGAAGAGCATGATTTTTAATTAATTAATTGCCTTTAATTGTTAGGGCAATTATTAATTATAGAATTGTGAAGGTTATATAAGCATGGGCAGCCATATGGGTGAATTATTTAATTCACACTCAAGAATTGCAGCCAAGTGGAAAAGTGCGCCTCATTAAAGGAAGGATTTTGCTCTGTGCAAGGTGGAAACAAGGCTAAAAGCTTCCAAATTTGGTGCATGCTTTGAAGGAGGTTGATCTTTGTCTGCATAATTGTTTACACAGTGTGTTACAGAGCTCAAAGTGTTGTTGAAAGGATTCATGCTCTCTTTATGTGCAAATTAAACACCATTTTTTTGGGGCAGCAGGCTTGAAAAGTGCAGATTTTTACAATTAAAATTCACTATTCATGCTCCGGTGGCCATTTTTGTCTGGATAAATTGCAGGAATTCATTACAGGTGCTTTACAAAGGAAAATGAGCTTTTATCAATGTCCAATACATTGCATATATCCTCCAAATATGAAGAATTGTCCAGATCTGCACCAGTATTGAAGAATTCCAGTCAAATAAGAAGAAAAAGACATTCAGACAAAGATAGACAAAGCTATGGCGAAGAAAGATGAAAAAGAAAGCACAACGGAGTCATGCATCACTTCTAAATTTGCACACGGATCTAGGCTCGGAACCTCTTGCTAAATTGATAGACAGATCCAGAGCAGGAAAGACTTCACTCATGCGTGCAGGAGAAACTTCACTCATGCGTGCAGATTAAAAGCAGTGGAATTATTCGAGCTGCAGCTTTTCCATCCATAGCCTAGTTGCCAAAATTTGTTATGCAGGTGCAGATCCATATCTAGATGCAGATGCAGATGCAAATCCATATGCAGATCCAGATCCAGATCTCATAGTTGCAAAAGCTTCTGGCACAAAGGCTTCATCCTCTTGTTTCGAATGCAGCCCATGAAGAAGAGAAGCATGCGTGGGAAATTCCTTCCAAGACCTTTGTGCATGTGCTCTCATCTTCCAAATTAAGCCTTCATTGAATTTTCATTCACCCCGAGTGCTTTCTAGAATTTTTAATTGCTCATATGCAATTAAAAATAAGGATGATGAGTTATCTACGGCCAACCTTGCACAGCGATGCATGTACAAACGAGAAGAACCGCAAAAGCTTCAAGGATAAAAGAGAAGACAATGCGGAGGCAAAATTCCGGCTTGCTTCCAATTCCAATCGCTTGCAATTCCAGCTTGTTTCTAGATCCATTTGCTTCCGAGATCCGATTTGAATCATTTGCATGACGCAGACATGAAAAAGGATAAAGTCAGCTTTTCTCTCGCTTCTTTCCTCCGACAAAGTAATTGAGCGATCAATTAAATTATACAACTTACGTGATTTGGTTTAAAAGCCATTACTTGAAGAAGTCAATTACTTGGAGATAGGTGGCGGGACGTACAAAATAGAAGGTTTTATTTTCGATTCGCAAATCATACATGTCATGCAAAGAGGAATTCCAGAAGGAGATCACAAATGCTGTTTTTTCGACTTCCACATGTGCCAGTTCAATTAAAGCTTCCAACTTGTAATTGCCCCTCTACATTCTATAAGTAGAGGAAGAACCTTCGGGTTAATGATCGATCATAATTTGTAAGAAGCAATCTTGTGTTCTAGACTTTGTGCTGAACCCCTGAGAGCCACTTGTTGCAGAGGAATACAAAGAAGCAGGTTTCCGAAGAACTTTGTGTCACGGGGTATTGTGTTTCTTGCTTTGAATCTTAGATCTCTTGATAAACTTTGTGTTATTTTAGATCTAGATCTAGAGCTGCCTTTGTTTTATAATTTTGTGTGTTCATATCTATTAAGTTTCTTCTATGTGCATGCAATTAGCTCTGCTATCTACTAATTGGGATGCACATCTTCCCCATTTCTTCTCTGTATTTCCTTTACTTCTTTCTTCTATAACTTTCCTTTCTTAAACAACTGCTTACTTGCTGCAAAACTTCTTAGTTATGGTTCATGAACTAAGTGGTTAAAGTAAAACCCCTGATAGATAATAACACATTTTTATTGACAATCGACGACACGGGAGCCTCACCGTTAAATGAGGGAGATTTATCTCATGACCGCCTAGGTTTGATGCTATGCGAGAAAATCTAGCCAACAGAATCCATCTAACAACAACACCTCGATAACCACTCAAGGATCCATCTAACAAAGAAAAGGTCCAAGGTGACAACTATGCACGTTCTACAACCATGCTAGAACCAGCTCATCAATACACTTAATGAAAGTTATTTGAAGCTTTATTAAAAACTCAAGAAAATAATGTTGCTTTTGGACGTAATTCAAATTCTGAAATAAAATAAGATGAAGACATTCACATTACTTGTACCATGTGGCCTTTGATGACCACCTGGGAGTAATCTTGTAAAAACAAAGATTGAGAATGACTTGAAATAAATAAGATTGACGCACCAATCTAAAGCATACATGAGCTAATGATAACCCTGTTATGTAGCAAATCCAAAAAATCACTGCTAAACATAGTTATTTTATGTAGCAAAACTAAAAAAACATCACAACTAAAAATAATTCCATTATGTAGCAAAAATATATCAAGAGTAACATTGTGGCTACCATAACCTCCAATCTGCATTTATCCAAGAGTTTCCACAAGGTTCACATAGTGGTGAACAACACACCGGTTGCCTGCAAGGAAACTAGTAATGGGGGAGAGAGGGAGTTTCAAGACCATGAAAGTGACCACATGTGCATAGAACCTAACAAGAGTGAGGTATGCAAAAGGGAAAAGTGGATTTTCAACCTACTTAGGTTTCACTTCCTAGCCCTTATCAGCGGTCCAACAAACTTATGGAATGTGTTACAACATCCCTCACTCTACACTACATTTAAGCTATGGCCGATAGGGAGCAAGTGATGCTACGATATCACCACATAATGCAACATCTCATTAACACAACAATTTTGACAATAGTATCATATACTCTGTGGTATAACAAAATAGGGGTTATACAACATTACAAGTATGTCCAAAATCACAATAATGTTTCAAACTAAATGCACTCATTCACTTAATACCACAAATTGTATGCTTTCTAATGCTTATTATTTTTCCTATTTCAAAAATACTTATGCATATGTTTATACAAGTTTATTGATAATTCTAAAACGTATTGCCTTCCTTATGCCATAAACATGTTTAATACATCAAACAAAAAGTCAATTTATATAAACAATTTAGTTTACATTGCTTACATTATCTTTGTTTCCAAAGGAAGAAAACTAGTGTGTCAACCATGATGACAAAAGAGGTCATCTGTTTTTTAAGGTATTTTGAGGGCAAGGTTGCTAAACACTCATCACGAAGGATTACAAGTGGTTTTTAGGGATAGTTGGCCCTTAGTGGCTAATTAATATTACTATATAAGAGTAAAACAAACATTCCAACCCATCAAGTTTTATGAGCAAAGGATGAAAAAGGAACATTGTCGAAATACAAACAAAACCAATTATTCTCAACGACCCATGGTGTTAAGATTTATACAAATTGGATAATATTGTTGACTTCTTATTATGTTATAATTTTGTCGTTCTACTCTCGCCATGTTGCTCTTTTTTTGGTAGTGAGGTCAAATGTGGTAAAGCAACCAAGTCATAGTGGCGTATTGCACAAGGAAACACACTTCTTGTTATTGTCGTGAATTGGTTGTACTACCCCATGCAACACCTGTCTTTCCAGGAGACATACCACATGCACAAACTAATAGTAGGTCATTGTGGAAGATAATGAATCAAAGTTAGATTACCTAGAGCTCTTGGTGTTGAAACCATGCTCTTATACCAAGTGTCATGCCCTAAAATTTTGTACAAAATAAAACACCGAAAAGACAGTTTATTGAGTTGAAAAGTAATTTTTGTATTGTTGTATGAAATATTTTAAAGAGAAAGTACAAAGCAATTTGGACATGCGAAACATTTACTGTTCATAATTGAATCATAACAAAAAACGGGCGACATGTATAGCAACAAAATACGAGAACATAACAAAGACAATATGGTCATGGTGTGTGCACATTCGTATGATGTCAACTCAATGTGCTAACTTCCGAGAGAACTAGGAAAGGTTAACAAAAAACAAAACAAGACTAGCCCAAGGAATAGGGTACTAGCGGTTGCGACATATCTATGGGAAAGAAAGTTGCTCAAAGATTCATTCAAAGGACATTATATATCATACATACGAAGAGAAATCGAAGCAAGTGTCCCATTTAGAACTTCCAATAGGCCCCAAAGCTCGAGAAAAATAACATGTGTGTTGTTTCTTATGCATGCCTTTTGCGCATGAATAAGGAATGTCATTCAACAATCACATTCAATACACAAGAAACCTTCAATACACTTGGGGTAAGAGTTCCACTCGATAGAGTGATGTATCACACCATTCATGGAAGAATGTCAAGAAAACATTTCTTTTAGTGAACACCCATATAAGAAAAGCCTAAAGGTAATCTACTACAATCATCTCGTAGGCTAACAATCATCATTTTATTATATATAATATGCATAATAAGTAAGGTTGACAATATGACCATCGCAAGGTCAACCAAGTTGTGATCAACAACAAGACTTAACTAAACATAGTTCATATCTCTAACCATATAACAATTAATCCATATACCCATGGTTTCGGATGAAGCACATAAACGTGATAAATTTCCAAGGCAAGTTAAGATCTCAACTACACAAAATGCCATTGGATAAGGGCCACAATTAAACAAGAGAACCCTAAAACACTACTTTTGGTTGAGGAACCCTCATCCCGAAATTTGGACCATAGGAGAGACTCGAACCACAATGTGGGGGCACTAAGAAATACGTCCAAATCCTTGTGGTTGCAAGAAGTCGAGGGGCAAGGTCGGATAACAATAAAAACGTCAGCAATCAATCTGGAAGGCCTAAAGCGTTTAAAATGACCATTGGTGTGCCCTAAACTCCGACAAGTTGCAAAAAGCTACACCTAGATAAAGTTAGGTTTAAAGTTGAAATCTCAAATGACTAAATCTTGACCTATTTGGATTTCAAAAAACCATCTCCTAAATGGTAACTCCTATAGCTCTAAAATCACTTCCGAGAAGGTGCAATGGGCCTAATTTCTTATATTTACGAAAATAATTTAACATTTATCATACTAAATATGGATGGAAGAAGTTAGGTTCAAGCCCAAGGAGAAGAATGAGTAATGTAAAACAAGTAAAAACCGTTATAGTAGAAGAAAAGGATGTGACAAGGAGCTATTTACAATAACTTGTATAGTCTAGTGTAAGGGAAACACAAGAGTGTTAACCTATGATCCCATCAATGGGATGATTGTCTTTTATCGGCTAGTGCAAATTGCATGCTACGTGGGTGAGGAATAATAGAGATAACTAAGTCATCATCTAAGTTTGAAAATTAATCGTGTGTAGTATAATAGTATTAGGAAACTTTAGTGCCAACAATGTGTATACATAAGCTATGGGTCATGAGTAGTCATTGTAACCTTTGCCTCCATTGTGTATTAGGAGAGTGCATTGGTGTTCTACATGGGTAACACTCACAAGGTTATTGTAGAAGTATTGTGCGTCGTGCACGACTAAGTTAACACAAAATGAACTCGAGGGGACACCGTCCAAACTTAATTGGGACTAATCAATATTGGGGAGTGTGCGGTATTTGTCTAGGAATAGGATCAACTATTTGTCAAGGCGGATGTTGAATGAGTCACGGAGGTTGCGCAGTAGGGAGTTTGACAAAATAGGTTGGGCCAAAGAGTCAATGTGATCGGTCAAATGGGGTACTCATAAGGAACGTTCAAGTGTAACCATGTTGTGTGTATATTTCAAACATCTATGTAAAGTCAAGGAGTTAGCTCTCATCTCATGAATCGGGAACATTTGAGCAACATGTCATTGTATTGTTGGAAGGTAATACTAAAAACCATGTGGCAATCTTCTTAGGTACGACCTGTAAAGGTAATACAATGTCCCCAAGCAAGTGTTGATGACGTCCATCAAAGCCATTGACTAAATCTATTGTACAGACTAATTCAAGAGTATTGTACCCAAGAGTAGTCAAAAGTGTCATAGTGCATGGATTCTTCGCCTTTGGATCCGTTCTTGACCATGACATTGTGGATCAAAGGTTAATCAATATACGCTCAAATGAATAATGTTTTATCATAATCATTGTCATCACAAGGAATCTCGAATCATCGAATGTAATCATAGGTGATGGTTGAGGTGCATTTGTAGTCATGCCAATAATGCCATCTCAGGTGGTGAGAGTCGGTATTTTAAGATGGGGAGGCACAACTTGATAAGCCATGTGTACCTTGTCATTTGTGTGAATGTCCACATGATTAGGTAGAGGATCAATATGGGTTGAATAAGGTTGGGATATTGTTGTATTGGTTGGGCTCTTGATTTAATTTAACTTGGTGTTAAATCTAATTTCGAGTAACTATCAGTAACTAATGATATACAAATGATATAATACAGTAAATGGACAAGCAACAAGCAAGCAATAATATGAAACCCTAAGCAAGTGAGAGAGATAGATGACTTAGCTGATTTCCGAGTGATCTAGAAGTGATCTGGGCTGAGGAACTGTTGGGACAAACTAGGAAGAGGGTTGTCAAGGCTCATTGAAGGTTCGGAACTCGAGATGTGCAAGACAGAAGCGCCCATGGGAGGACAGGAGTGCTTGGGCGTTAGTGACTATTTTGGGTGCTCGTGTCCACCCAGATGCTCAGGTTCTGTGTTACGATATTTTTTGGGCAGGAGGAGCTTCGTTATTGATTTCCTTTTGTCACTTTGGTTTCGCTCCAATGTCGCCGGTTGTGCCTGTAACTTGCAAAATAGATAACTAGCTGCACATACCCACAAACCACATCAAACCTAATAAATAAGATACAGAATGGGGAGTCGACCGACCGGCCGGTCACCCGAAGAGTGATCTTACGACCGAGCGCTGCACTACATCTCAAACTCCATGTAGTTTTGTGTGAATGTGTGTGTAATGATGCCCTAGGTTGCCCTTGTGCAAGTTGCACTATGATAGTGGGCTAGATCTAGAATGCTCCAAGTATGCAAATGTGTGAGATGGAATAAAATGAACTTCCCCTCTTATGTTGTGTATGCAGAGTGATGCTGACCCTTGTCCCTTGTATGGATTTGCTAGATGTATGCCTTTGAAATGCTCTTGTGCCTTTGATGCAAGCTTAGGTGATAGTAGATAATGCTTAGTGCTTGCTTATTTGATTTTGGAGAAGTAACTAAGTATATATATGATTCCCTTGTTTGAATTTCATAATTAACAACTAGAAGGCCGACCCAAAGTGTTAAAAGATGCCCAAGAAGTAAAAGAGACCCAAAAGGGTGAGAAAAGGATAGAGAGGGTCAGGAGTGCCCATGAGGGACAGGAATGCACGGGCGTTTGTGTTCTAACTAAGTGCTAATGTCCGAGGCCATAAAAGATAAGTTCTGGCAGGGTTGTAAGATGTGTGAGACCAAAAAGAAGACAAGAGATAAAGCAAAAAGGCCAAAAGGAATTGTCAACCACTAGTTTTCTTTCTTAGGAATCATGTATATATTAGTATACTTTAGGACCTAGAAATGTACCCAAGTGCATAGGTTTTGTGTATATAGCTACCTTTTGTGATATTGGTAGGCTTTTTGAAGTCTTCTATTGAAATATTAATGTTGTCGATAAGCTCCTGAATTTTATGTTGTAACTTTAAGCATTTGTTGGTTATATATCCAATGCATCGGTGGTAGTCACAATGTGTTTTACTATCAAACTTCAGGTGTTGCGGCTTACTAGTGTCAATTTTGGAAGGTGGAGGTAGAGTTATAAGATTAGAATCAAGTAGCTTTTGTAACTCTTTGTAAGGAGGTTCTAACTTCTGCCAAATGTGTCCATTGTCTTTGGAGGAGTAGAAAGAACAAGCAGTGCAGCTTGCTGTTTTGCACTAACAACCTTATCATCAGTCTTTTTCATGTCATTAGTCTTAGCTTTGTATGATGGTCTGTTTTGAAATTTATCTCCACTTCACATAGGAGCGTTGATGCCAAATTTTAGCATGTTTCCTGCGAGGAGCTTAGTCTTGTAGACCTTGACTATTTGGCGTATGTTGTCAAAGGATGCAAAGTTATTGAACATGACCTTTTTCTTGAGTTGTGGAATTAGGCTACAAGTGAATACTCCTTGTAACAGCTTCGTCAACATGTTTGGGTCCATGAGACAACAATCTTATGTTGCAACACATAATCTGTGACTTTCTCATTATGTGGTTGTTTGATGTTGGCAATTTGTGCAAAAGAAAATCTTTGGCTTATGTTCATAGAGAAGTGAGCTAGGATGCTATCAGCCAAAGGTTGGAATGAGTGAACCGAACCTTGGGGAAGAGTGGGGGGAGTTTGGTCAACAATGTGTCATTACTTGCATAATCCATGCATGAAGCTACAATGAGCTCAAAGATGTTGCTTGGGATCAATCTTGCCATCATATAAAGAGATCTTGGGTGAAACAAACCCTATGGGTAAGGGTAATTCGAAAAGTGCTAATGGTTTATCTATTAAACTAATGAAACTTGTGGCAGCATGCAACTTACCTTGTGTCAAGAGAGCTAAGTAAGCTTGAATGGCTTGTATTTGTTGAGTGTAAATATCAATTGAAGGATTGGTAACAACATGAGAAGTGCTAGGGTGCAACAAGAATAAGAGCAATCTGTGTAGGCATAGGCATGGTGACTTGAGGAGCAACTTGTGATGCCCCCACAATCGGAATACTAGGTGTAGGCAATACTTTTGTAGACACATGAGCACAAGCCCCTAATGTGGAAAGAAAGCCTCACAGAAGGTGAATTTGTATTAGTCAAAGGTTTAGCATGAGCAACTTTATGAGACTATATGGCCTAAGGAGTTGAGACTAATTCGTAGAAGATTTCAAAGTTTGCAAGCTTAGCTAGGATGGGTCCTAGGATTGAAATTCTAAGGGAAGTTCTACAGTCTTTTATAAGACTATGACAAAGTAGGTAATGTGTTTGTGGTTGAGTCGGCAATCTTTTCCTTATATTAATAGAAGAAGCTTTCGTTGTTTCTTACATGATGTGCTAGGATCTTGCCATGTGGGATCTAACCATAAGAATTGTGGGCTTCATGGGCTAAAGGCCATCCCTTAATTGGGACCCCAACCATGGTATTGCATCATATATCACCGTAGAAAAACACATGAACATGACACTCAATTGAACCCACATCAAACAAGTGAATATAGTCAATGAAACATAGAATCCCGAAAGCAACATTATGGATAGCCAAACAATGGCCACCAAAGATGATATCCTTAATGCAAGAAGTGAACGGAAACAACAGAAAGGGAAGTAGAGGCTTGGCTTCTCCGCGCTCCAAGCATGTAGGACAAGCCAATACACTCAAGAGAGCCTCCAAAATATGGGTGCTAAGAGATAAGAGCAACAAAGAGGTTGGGTAATTTGATAGGATCTCCAAAATAGTGTGAGAGAAATCAGCCCGAGCGTAGTGGGAAATTCGGCAGGATCTCCAAGATAGGTTTGTCTAGATAGACCAGCTAAGAGGAAACTAGGGAATCATGTAGGATCACAAGATAGGGTGTTGAGACATTGGACAATTCCAACACACGACGAGAAGGTTGGGATAAGAAACCTGCCTTAAACAACACCGAAAATGAGGAACCGTAGCCCAAATAGTGGTCATGGGCACCAAAAGAAGGGTGTGTTATGACTCATATTTTGCATCATTGTAGGTTTTTGGGGTATTTTTGCACAGGCTCAAATGAAGCCAAATGTATCATAAGACTATTGTAGTAGAGAATTTCGAGACTGTATAGTCTTTTGCTTTGATATGTCTTTGTGCATATTTTATTTTGATTGTATGTTTTTTTGTCTTTTCAGCACTTATTATTTTCACCATACATATGTTTGTATGCTAATAATGAACCCACACAGTTCACACACACTGTAAGTATACCCATAGGGCGTGGCATTTCATGAAGGGGAGGATTTTGTAGTTCCACTAGATGCGAGCTCCCGGGGCTTGACACAAGCCATTACACAATAAATTTTGAGGAAAGACACATTAATTGGGTTCTTGAGGGAAATCTCAAAATTCGCGAGGGGTAAGCACCGTCTTCTAAGTTCCCATTGATGATGAAGGGACCACACCATTTAGTAGCTACCTTGTCCCTTTTGTGATCTTTGCTTAAAACAAACACTTTGTCACTAACCTTTGAAGAACATGGGCAACCTTGCTTTTCAAAGTGTTGACATTGGCATTTTGAGGAACTCGTCTAAGCTGTTCCAACTTAGATAGGTGGGTGGCTACTCCTCATCCATGTGCCTCCCAAAGAGTTTGACTGTAAGGATGGGATAATGACTTCGAGAGGGAGGATGGATTAAGAAATAGAACTATACATGAGAATAAGGGTTGCCCTCATGGTAGTACACACACCTATGTAGCTGATACGACAGGAGAGGGGCACTAAAGCAGTGCACGAAACCTACCGGGTATAGGTATGGCTCGGAAAGCGGGGGTGGGAGCGGGAAGATACAATGGGGTTTTTAGCTACCATACACGGAAAAACATATAGCGGGTAGGGTATTTTTGAAGTTATACGTAGAGAAATAGAGAAATACAACGGGTAACTATATCATTTCATCCGGAATCTTATTACTCCAACCAACACGTGGAAATCAGTATGAATACGTGGAAGTCTCGAAGAATATATATGAAATTAGAATTTAATATTTATTATAGACTATGGTAAATGATTTTATATATTATTAATTTATTATATATTTTAAAATAGCATCTATAAAATACTAATAGACTATAGTTTATAAAATATCTAATTATATACAATTATATATATATATAATATTTAGTACTATATATAAATAATAATATAATAGTATTAGTAATTATAGTGTTATAATAATATTATAATTAATATTCTTATGATGTCATTTTAATATTTTATTATTTATTATGCACTATATTGTCCAAAATCGGATATTATTAATAATCATATAATGTTAGTATCTTGTCTTTCATATGCATAATATGTGGTTAATAACTTAATTCTTATTTAGAAGGCTAAAATTTATATATTTTTTAATTTTTATAGGGTCAATTTTTTTTTGCCGTATCCACGTATCGGATACTCCGCACCGCATCCGTATCCAAAACGTATCGGCTACTTAGACACACACTAGTCCGATATGCCCAAAGATTTGGAACATTCGGAGATGCTTATCACTTTGAGACTCCACAATTGTGCGACGAAGGATCTTCTTTAGTGTTATATTAGAAGATTTGGCTCAACCATGCCCTTGGGGATCTTAAGTAGAGGAGAAATGGAATTTGATGTTGAATTTCTCTCCCAACTCATGTATCTCGTGGCAATGGGAGCTTGAGCCATTGTCAACCATGATAAAAATGGGTTTATGAAATAGTTAGATAATCTGATTAAGAATACATTTGGCAATTGTGTGACCGGTCGTAGTAATGGGGAGCACGCGGTTTCAACCCCTTTTAAGATTAATTAGTCGCAAAGATGATCCAATGATGCTCATCAAAAGAGGTGGGTTTGAACTCACCCAAAAATCAAGATACCAAGCTGAAAAGGGCTAAGGAGCTGAAAAAGATTGAAAATCTGCGATGGGGCTATGGATGGCTCTCATGAATTTGATATTGTTTACATGTCTTTGCATAGTTTTCATCATCCTTGACAAGAGTGGGGTAGTAGTAGCCCATTTTGATACTATGTTAAGGGGTGGCATGACCACCAAAGTGAATGTCATGTACCTAGGGATAATGATATTATTATGTATATGGGTTTATGGATATGTCGACTTGTGGCACCCATCCCCTTAATTACATTGGTCTAATATATCAGTCAAATAGGTAACTTGTGGAATTAGTTATATCGGGTAATGAGTCGGCCTACATTACGATTAAGGGGTTACCCATCTTTTAAGAGTAATAGAGGTCTATAGAAAGTTGATGAATACCAATGTGAAGGAGCTCAAGTAAGTGGAGAGTCTTCTATTTGGCAGAAGAATATTGGAAGTGACCCCTTCAAGTGGTATTCCCACATTGGGAGATCTTGTGAAGTCATTCCTTCCTTTAAAGGAGTATTGTATGGCATTGCCCTAACTTAAGGGTAATTATTTTATTTCTAAGTATATTGCATATTAGGGCATCTTGGCCCACAAATATCTCTTACGTTTATGATCTTCAGTACATTCTGCATATTATTTATATTGTTTATATTATTATGTGTGAAGATCTCATCATATAATAAGATACCACTTAACCCATTTTCAATCAAAATGGTGGTTGTAATTATTGAGTTTTAATATTAAGAGGTACAACATTGATATGGTTTTAACAGTTGAAAAGGACAGGGATGATTGGTCTTGGAAGGAATTGGAACATGTTTTTGTAGTTAGATGGGACATAGAAGAAAAAGAAGAGGAATAAATTAACAATGATGCTGGTAATGAAGGGGATGATGTATATAATGAAAAAGAAAAAGAAGAAAAAGAGACTACAAATGATGCAAAAGGAGAGAGGAAGGATCATGACGAGGAAGGAGAGATGGAGGATAAGGGTTCACTTTAGCTCCATAGAAAATAACTTCAATATTTTAGTTTCATGGATGCATTCAAAGGAAGGTCATTGTGTCCATAAACCCTAGCAGCAAGTGTAACTTCATCAACATGGATGTGGTGCACCATCTACATGGTCAAGCAAGAAATATCAAGGAAGGTCAAGTTGATGGTAAGAAGATTTCAAGTTTTAGAAGATTTGAAGCCCAGTTATGGACAAATATGTTTTGCATTCAGATTTTTATGCTTTGGATATTGGTGGTTTGAGTATTGTTTTTTTATATCCTTGGTCAAAGACCATAGGAACAATCATGGTTGATGTGCAAAAGTTCATGAAGTTTTGGTATAAGAGAAAGAAAGGTCACCTTGCATGATATCACACTTAGCGAGGAACAAAGAAAGGTCAAGGTAGAACATGAGGAAAAGATGGTGGCAAAGAGCATAAAGAAGAACAAGAAGAAAAGAACAATTCATCTACTCAAGAGACAAAGACACTAGTAAATGAAAAGGTGGAAGAGACACAGAAAGTAGAAGAAAAGGTTGATAAAGTCAAAGATACTAAGGTTGAGGCATATAGATACCCACATCATCATGAGAAACAACAATCATGGAGGCATGTTATGGTGGGTCATAACATCAATCACAATGCCTACATAGGAATCCGAGGAACAATCACAATGGCTATACATGGAATTAAAGGATAAACAAATATGGGACACAAAATCATAGGGATAATTCTAGTGGCTATGCATGGAAGCCAAGGAGGAACAACTATGGTCATGGATGGAATCATAGTAGCACAACAAAATCAAGAAATAGGTTTAGAGAGTTGTCACCCACCAAGATCACATATGGGTGGTTAGATGGTTGAGCATGGCAACATGTGTAATGATTCGAAGAACACTCTTTATGTGGTTTCTTCATATATGTCAAGGAGGAAACATGTCAAGGAGAGATGGCATGTTATGTACCTAGGGATATGATATTATGATGTATATGGGTTGATGGAGATGTTGACATGTGGCACACAACCCCTTTAGTTATATTGGTCTAATATATTGGGTGAAATAGGTAACTTGTGGAACTAGTTATATTGGGTAATGAATCTTCCTGCATTTGGATTCTTCGTTCTTGATCCATTAAGAGTAATAAAGGTCTATATAAAGGAGATGAATACCATTGTGAAGTAGGTCAAGTATGTGGAGCTCTCTATTTGATAGAAGTATATTGAAGCTATCCCTCTCGAAGTGACATTTCCATATTAGATCTTGTGGATTTATTCCTCCTTCAAGGCTTACCATATGGTGTTTCCCTACCTTAAGGGTAATTATTCTATTTTTGAATATATTGCATATTAGGGCATCTTGGCCCACACATGTCTTGTGTTGTGTGATCTTCATTACATTTTGCATATTATTTGGATTATCTATATTATTATATGTGAAGATCTTGATAAAGCCACAAGTGTTATCATGAGACTCTTCAAGGGCACATTGTGTGTCCTCAAGATCGAGGCTGTTAGGAATTAGTCCTAACATGGGCGCATTGGTGAGCGTATATTTTTGTGTGGGATAACAATATATAAAGCATAAAGAAATAATGTAAGTGAGTTAAGAAAATAACTCATGTAGGATTTAGGAGAGTGATTTTAGGGTGTGAGAGATTTTAAAGATGGTTAGTGGTTAGGAGAGAATCTAGGTGGTTAGAGAAATCATGCTAGATTAGTGTTAGTGGTTATATGTGAGTTAGAATAGCTAACTCTATATATTTGTATCATTTGTAATATTATATGTTGAATTGAATTTCTATGAGCGTATGCTCGTCTCCAAATATGGGGGTTTCCCACATCCAGTATCCAATTTGGTTTCGAAAGGGGCCTCTCTGGTTTTTTCACTCCACCCATGCCTCGATCGTCGGGTAGACTTAGTGAAGCAGGCGGCAGCAGATACCATGCACTCTCGCAACAAACCCGTTACCTTTGTCTTCGTGTTCATCCATCTGTTGTAGACCCAAAACGTTCAAGCAATGGATATGCAGAGTGGACCTCGTGCAAACCCCATTGCTGGTTCATTCACCCATCTTGTATTCTCGTCAACGATGTAGTAGAGCGGACCTCGTGTGAACCCGTTTGATAGGCATCATTCATCTCGCACCGTCTTCCTCTTCCACTCTTTTCGCTCTTTCCGCAGTAGTTCATCCATTCTATTCACAGTTTTCATCAAAAATCAGAAAAATAAAAAAATTATAGTTTAATGTGTGGCTATCACCCCTTTTTTCAATTTGTGTGGCTTTTGAGAAGCCCAAGAACAAATTTGTAGAGAATGTAATTATTTTATTAGTGACCATCTCTATTGGATGAACTATATGGACTTTGTTCGAGAAAATTTTTGGTCCATTGCGTGGCTCCCGAGGTTTGAGGCATGAGAATGTAAGCAAATGAAGAGAATCTCGAACTTGGCGGATTTGAAAAACCTCCAAGTTTTGGACCTGTGTAATTGCCAACGCCTGGAGGAGTTACAGGATTAAGCTCGTTGGAATTCCTAACAAAGCTTGACATACGTGGGTGCACCCTCCTCAAGAATCTGAAATCTTTATTCTTAGGAAGATTGAGGAGTTTGCAGACGTTGTACACGAGCATGCCTGATGTCAATGGTTTAAATATATGTCAAATTGTTCAAGATATGCCGTTTCTTCCTGAATCTGATGCCAGGCAAATGCAAGATCAGGTATTAGAATATTCTAGATTTATCGAGATATTCTCATTTGATGTAAAGCAATCTGAAATGCGAATGAGTCATATTATTCTTCGAGTTCGAACTAAACAATGGAGCAGCCGAAACTTTTCCCATGGAAATACCCTTTGTTGCAGATGGGGAAGAGACTTATATGACTAAAATGTTTATTGAAGGAGCCGAGCAGTTAATGTTCATTTACGAGAACAAGACATCCCGTGGTCTTTTGTGCGGAGAAGATGAAATCGAATGGAGATGCAGGGATATTGTTGGTATCTCAGTCCTTGGAACAACATGCCAAAGAAAGGAGAAAGAGAAAAAAAAGTTGCATGCATCTCTTGGTCGATATCTTCTTGATGGTCTTCTCGATGGAACACCCCATAGACCTTGCTCGAGACGGTTTTTTTATTTTTTTTTTTTCCTCTCCCACAAAGCGACAAACCCCTTGCCATGACTCAGATCCACTACCTCGGAGTTCACGCACTTAAATGCATTCAAATCTTTGGCTTCAAATATGGTGTGTTTGTTCTGATCTCCCAATGGCTCCTGCGGCAACACAAGATACAATCGATTATTCATGGTGTCATCTCATTGCTTCCTGTAAATAACTCTCTTGTTACGGAGGTATCTCGACTCTTCCCACGTGATGACACATGTTTGGTCAAAATTTAAATGTAAATGTTGGTCAACTCAATGGCCCAAACGAAGATGAAGTCTTTTAAGGATCTAAGGAGGTAGTTGAAATCCCGGAGCTAGTTGAAATCCCGTATGGCCACGCAGTTTTTTTTTGGGTTTATTTTCCTATTAGGGAATTATTTGTAAGGGATATAATTATATTTTTCGAAAAAGGGGGGAAGGGATATATTTTCGAAAAATTAAAAAGGGGTTTACCATCATGTGTAATTGGATGTATTATCGGTTTAACCGACATCCAAAGGGTTTTCATAGTAGGGGGGGGCAATACACACCAGGAGAACTTCTAGCAGTAAGCAACAATCCGAACGACAACGTAAGATGTGCTGAAGCTTTTGCTCAAATGAAAGGGACATTCTTCTGAAGCAAACAAGTGGGGGATGAACTTATAAGTATCTCCTTAAAAAGTTGATTCCTTTAAGAAAGATTCCAATCTCTTGACATTGCAAGTGAGAGGCATCTGAAATATTGTTTTTATCTTGTTGGGGTCCACCTCAATGCGCCGTTTAGAGACTATGAAACCCAAAAGTTAACTGGTGGAGACCCTAAAAACACACTTTTCATGGTTTAAGCTAATATAAAATTTGCAGAGCTTGTGGAAGATTAGTTTCAAATATTAGAGATGTGGCTACCGCTTATGGAATTTCCCAAGGAAATCGTCCACAACATTTTACAACCCTATATGAGGTCATGAAAAACATGAGTCGTGGCTCGTTGATAAATAGTACCAACATTGTTTAGACCAAATAGCATGACACCATATCATAATGTACCCTAGTGGGATGGTGAATCCTGCCTTATGTTTGTCATGGGGTGAGATACATATCTTGTTGTACCCCAAGAAATTGTCTATAACTTAAAGCATATTGAAACTAGCATGTTATCAATGATGTCAATATAAGGGATGGGAAATTATCCTTTGGGCAGGCCACATTGAGATTTCTGAAGTCAATGCAAACACCTACATTCCCATTCTTTTTGAGGACATGGATGGTAGACCCATTTTCGGATGGATGGTAGACCCATTTTCGGCAATCCACAACTTTGATGAAGCCCGTGTGACTGAGATTTTCAATATTTTCTTTCACCAATTGGGAGACCTTGAGAGCTATGGGATGTTGACTTTGGTGAACGTGCTTTGAGTTGTTGTCTGATATGAACCACGACAAGTGAATCCATCCCTTACATATTCCTAGGAGAACACATCCGAGTATTCGTGAAGTAGATTGTTGAGAGGTTTCTTTTTAGGAGAGATATACTCCAAAGTTTACAAACTTTTGTTTTTCTTCAGAACCCAACTTAACATTGACAAAATCCTCAATAGACGATATTTCCTTCTTTGAATCACTTAGGGGCAGGACAAAGCTCTTGGTAGAGTTCCTTAAGATCAATCTATGAGATTTTGATTTTAGGCTTGCTATGGGTAGAGTCTCTAGAGGAGATCAAAGATATAAAACATGTCAATACCAAGATGGTGATAAGGGGAAACCAATCTCCTAGGGAAGGTTTCATGAGCTTCTTATAGGTTTTCGCTTGTTAAATATTATCTGAGAATTAAGCTGTATATAACAACACTGTACACTCGAGGTAGTGTTCATTGCTACAAGTGGCATTATAAATCATTAAACAATGCTCCCAAAGATGGAAGGGCCAGCAAAGACACTTGCAGAAGTAGTGAAAGCTTCTTTATTTCCCAAGAATGGTGAGAATCCACTAGGATATCAAACGCTCTCTTCTAATTACTAGGAGCAAACTTAATATCCGTAAGGAGGCAAAGATCAAGTGCTGATTCTTGGGTAGCAATGGTGAGAGTTTTGTCTCTAGCTTTGTATTTGTTTTCGCTCCAAGCCCAAGGGATAGGATTGGCTGGAATGGCATGAATCTTACTGTCATGTTCAAATTGAACCGATCAAAAAGTTGAAGGGACAACCTGAATTCAACCACAAGATGTTAATATTTTTGTACATTACAATATTTTGAATGAATTAAGGGCTAGAGAATGCACCTGAGTTGCTGATTCTGGCTTGGTTTGAAGAACCAGATTCGCTGGTATGGTGGTTTTTTTTTGCCTTGGATATGGCTTGGGTTGGGCTGTACAAAAAACAAAAATATATAGAAATTCTAGCTCAATAAATGGGAAATTAGTGAACTAACCACATAGTATGCATCTAAAAACAAAATAACCAGAAATGAAAATACAAACTGAATATCAAATGTCATAAATCTTAAATGTCATGCGGTATTCATAATTAATAACATCGAAATTAATATTCATAGTCATCTTGCTCTTCATTGAGAGCATCAATATCAACATTAACATCATGATGTGGTTCACTAGAACCACAAGGACTACCACTCTGGCTAGGTGTGCCACTCATGCTAGCTAAGCTATGTGTCTCAGAAGAGTCAATGTCAATTGAGTGGTGAGAAATGGAAGAATTCAGGTCAACTTCCTCTGGATCTGTCCCAGTCTTTGATGACCCCTCCTTGTACTCTGGATTCTTGTGCGATAGAAGGCACAAGTTGCGGTGTATGTAGACCAACTCCTTGGCCTCTTTTACTGCGAGCTTGTTGCACTTGTGTGAGTGGATGAAGTTGTATTTGCTCTGATTCTGCTCTCAAGAAGATGAACTCGCAATCTATTTTAATATTTATAATCATAAAAGGTTAAAACTCAAGTCTTAAACATAAATGTTAAAACAAAAATAAAAGAGTTAAAAAGTTAAAAAAACTTACCTATGACAAAGCCTTGATAGCAAGAGGCTCAAAGGTCGGTGTTTCTTGGCAATGGAGTTGCCACCACATATGCGCATCCTTCTTGTATTTGACCCAAATAGCGCCAAGGCTACAACCTTGGGAGGTAATGAAACCCCCAAACTTGTTCATAACCATGTTTTCTACATTAGGATCAGGGAAAATCCTAGAGAATGCCAACTCGTACCCTTCAACCACTTCGACATTCATGTATGGTGCCACCCTCCTTGGAAAAGAAAGGATGTTTGTGATAAAGAATTAGGGAGTCAATGCAAAGGAAAGGAGATGTAACATGGTGGTCATTTTGTTCTACCTATCAACAAGGATCAAATGCACTTGTTTGAAAAATGTCTCCTTGGGATGTTGTTCTTTTGCATTGATGACGACCTTTATCTTCTCAATCATTGAGTTGATGCTGTCAAATACTTCTCCCAAACAGGGCTGATCCATGTTAGTGAAACAAATCGTACTCATGCAATATGCAAAGACACTCGCAAAAGTACTAAAAGCTTCTTTATTTTCCCAAGAGTGGCGAGAATCCACTAGGATATCAAATGCCATCTTCTAATTACTAGGAGCAAACTTAATATCCCTAAGGAAGCAAGGGGCAAGCAGCAATTCTTGGGTAGCAATGGTGAGAGTTTCGTCTTTAGCTCTGTATTTTGTTTTCGCTCCAAGCCGAGGGGTTAGGATTGGTTGGAATGGTATGGATCTTACCTTCACGTTCAAATTGAACCAATAAAAAAATAGAAGAGACAACCTGAATTTAACCACATGATGTAGTTAATATTTTTGTATTTTTCAATCTTTTGAATTAATTAAGGGTTAGGTAATGTACCTAAGCTATTGATTTGGGTTCGGTTTCAAAGAACCAAATTTGCCGGTATGGCAATTTTTTTGCCTTGGATATGGCTTGTGTTGGACTGTACAAAAAATATAGGAATTCTAGCCTAGTGAACTAATAAATGGGAAATTAGTGAACTAACCACATGGTATGCATATAAAAACAAAAATAACCAGAATATGAAGATACTAACCGAATACCAAATGTCATAATAATCTTAAATCTTGAACGTCATACGGTATTCATAAACAACCACATCAAAATTAATATTCATAGTCATCTTGCGCTTCATCGAGAGCATCAATATAAACCATTAACATCATAATGTGGTTCACTAGAACCCAAGCACTACCACTCGGCTACCTATGTGACTCACGCTAGCTAAGCTATGTGTTGTACAAGAGTCTTATGTCAATTGATTGGCGGGAAATGGAAAAATTCAGGTCAACTTCTTCTTGATCTATCCCAATGCTTTGACGACCCCTCCTTGTACTCTGGATTCTTGTGCGATAGAAGGCGCAAGTTGGAGTGTCTCCTTGGCCTTTTTTGCTACGAGCTTGTTGCACTTCTGTGAGTGGATGAAGTTGTATGTGCTCCAATTCTGCTCACAAGAAGATGAACTTGCAACCTATATTAAAATTTATAATAGTAAAAAGTTAAAGCTCAAGCCTTAAACATCAATTTTAAAACTAAAAGAATAGAACTAAAAACTTAAAAAATAAAAAACTTACCTATGACAAGGCCTTGATTGCAAGAGGTTGTAGGGTCGATTTCCCTTAACAATGGAGCTACCACTACATATGTGCATCCTTCTTGTATTTGTCCCAAATAGCACCAAGGCTATGACCTTGGGAGGTAATGAAATCCCAAACATGTCTTCTACATTAGGATCGGGTGAAATCCTAGAGAATGCTAACTTGTACCCGTCGTGCAACTTCCACATACAATAATGGTGCCACCCTCCTATGAAAAGAAAGGATCTTCGTGCTATAGAATCGGGGAGTCAATGCAAAGGCAATGAGATGTAGCAGGGTGGTCATTTTGTTCCACCTATCAACAAGGATCAAATTTACTTGTTTGAAAAATGTCTCCTCGATCTTGCTCTTTTGCATTGATGATGACAACCTTTATCATCTCAATCATTGAGTTGGCGTTGTCAAATACTTCTCCCAAACATGGCTGATCCATGTCAGTGAAATGGATCATACTCATAATGGGCTCTGTAAAACTCAATACATAATCTACACGGGTCCACCAATCGTCATCTCAAACCATACTTTTCACTATTTGGGTCCTACTCTTTGCTCGAGTGCCTCCATATAGTCCACATGTGGCTGATGACCATGATATTAAGTGCCTCTCGAACCCTCACAAGTCATCTCAAGATGTTGGGGGTAAGAGGAGAACCTAGTCCCGACAACCTATTAGAAAATTAAAAACTTATGAAAATCATAAATCTATAATTACTAGATTAACTTCAAATTTAAAAACAAAAACAAAATTACTAAATTAAAAAAATCTACTAAGTACCTTCAACAACTCCAAAGTTGAAAAGAATTTGAAGATGGCTTGGGAGAGGTGATGGTTTGTGACAAACATCTGAATCTCCTTAGCTTTGGCATAAACATACTTGGTCTGCTCATTTTTCTCGCCAATATTTGCAACATGAGGTTGAGAAAATGGATTGCACAAGGTGTCCAAAAATGTGCACGAACCTTGCTTCCACCAATATCCCTGTTTGACAATCTTTTTGCGTTGTCCATTATGACTTGGATAACATTGTGAGGCCCCACCACCTCAATGGATTCAAAGAGGATGTTGGCAATGAACTCAAATCCTTCACATGCCCCTCACAATCAATGACCTTCAAAAAACGTTGCCCTTTTAGGGCACACTGCAACCATATTGATTAGAGTCTTGTTTCGTGCATCTTTCCATCCATCGGAAATGATGGAGACACCTATTTTGGCCCACAAATCCGTAATTGGATTCAAAAAATCCTCAACAAGTTTTTTTACCTTTGCAAATAGGGTGGTGCAGAGCTTATCAAAACCCAGCCCCTTGTAACCTTTTGGGGCCTCATCGAGCACTTTTACCATTTCTTGACAATATCTTGACCTAACCCCATTGAAAGACAATCCATTTGCATAACACATCGCACGAAATGCTCATCGGTGATATCCCCAACATCATTTTGAAAAGACCTTTCCAATGGTCCTTTTGTTCTCTTGTTTGAAAGAGGAGAAGCCTCTTCATGCATGAAGGGTGATGCAGAAAATGGATGTGTTGAGGCCACTATTGGAAATTGCTATAAGGACTTTGGAAATTGGTGGCTTCCTTGATCCTTTGACTTTCTTTGGCAAGGGGCAAGTTGATTTCGTGGCTTGGGCTGCATTTGTGTCTTCTTGCTCCTTGATGAATCCAAGGATTTGTGCTTGTTTCATTGGAGCAGCAGCCTTTTGCTTGCAACCTTTGATGCCCATGTCAGGTATGTGATGTAAGTGGGCTCTCACCCGACTCTATGAGCTAACATATTGAATATTGCAGCAATTGCATTTCCAAATATACCCCCACCACCTGAAATCTGCTCTATCATTGTCACATGCCTCCAAAGTGGTGATTGTGCATCAAATTTGAATTGGGGTTGGCCCACAAAGGTAGAACTCGTTGACATTGTAGTATATCAAGCTGCAAGTTAAAACCAACACAATATTACCAAAAATTTAAAACGAACTGTACATTTACTTGACATCGGGCAACTTATTAAAAAAATGACCAAAAACCAGTTTAAAACTCTACCTTGGCAGCAAATGGGCTCCTCAATCAGTGTAGGAAAATGATTACAATGATGTTTGATGAAGCTTCAACCCTAGATCAGCAATGGAAGGTAAGTATGCAATGAGAAAATAAGAGGTAAGATATTTTGATTTTGTGTTGTGTTTTTTAATCTTTTCTTTGTGTTTCACTTAGCTTTTAGGGTTTGAAAAGCATTTTTATTATATTTTATTGTTACTTTATGTTTATTTTTGAGCAAAAATGAAAAAAATAAAAAAACATTTTAAGGCTTGGGTTCCTCGTGGATTCTTCCTAGGAAATGGGATTTGTCCAGTTGATCCTGATTCCCAGGCTGTACCCTTCCCAAATCTCAGATGAACTGGACCTGTACCCTGTAACCGGGCCGTACCAGGGCAGGGTCTTTCTGTGTACCCTACTGAATCAGTATCTTAGGAATGCTCTATTCATGCTTTCTTGATTCTCACATGAACAAGATCAACGCAATACAAAAATGTAAAGACCTAAGTCAGTTTAATATGCTAGAGACCATATGAATCCAAACCTCAGTATGCAAACATAGCAGCATGCAATACAAAGAAACTTCACCTCGCTAATGTAGGGTGCCCTACGGTCAGCTCTACATTTGGCATGTGGAGAGACGACCAACCAAATTTAAGGAACTATGGGCTGTGGGGCAGTATTGTGAGAGGAAGGTGTAGGCTATCGAAATCAATAGGAATGTTTGTGAAAATGTGATGGACTAGTGTGTGAGACATGCAAGAGCAAATTAAAGTCTTGTGATCGTTGTTGTAGATTTGATAACCTTGTTGTAGGTAGTTGTACCAAGCAATGAACGCTAGTAGATTGAGCAATAGTAAGAGTAAGATGTATTATGAAATATGTTGTAAGAACTTTCTAAAGAATAAGGTTTACTAGATGCATATACACCATAGTTACCAGGTTCGGAAATCCGATTAAATTCGGAAGGGCAAAAAAATCCGAAAATTCGGAGTTCTCGAAAAAATCCGAAAAAATACGGAAAAATCCGGTTCGGAATATATATACATATATTATTATAAATTTATATTATTGTATACTTATATCATTATATATAGACAAATCATACAAAAAAGCATCCATCTACCATAATCATCATCATCATAATGATTCTTTCAAAAGATTGCAAGAAGTTGCTTGGTCCAAAAAGGTACAAAAATAGATTTTATGAAAATAAGAAAAATATTGCCATCAATGCGTAGAGCTCGAGAAAATATATACTTTTAGAGAAGACGACACCTAAAACGGAGCCACAGAATGAAAGTTATGGCACATGCAAGTTTTTGCTGCTACATCTTCCCGGACCCTTTCCAAAAATGGCAATTTTTTTCCATGGCGATTTTTTCACCAAAAAAAAAAAATATGCCAAAAAAGGAATTTTTTTTTTTCCCTGCAAAAACAGGCCCGAACCGAACCGAATTTATTCGGTTGCTTCAAAAAATACGGTTCGAACCGGATTTCATACAGATCCGGCCGAACCTGGTAACTATGATATACACACACACACACATTTACATATATACATATACATATATTGAGCCTAACAGACAAGGAGAAGTGTTAACAGGTAGGATGGGATACTTAAGGGTAGGACAGACTTAAAATTTAGGACCACCCTAGGAGAGGGTTATGAAAACTAGTTGTTACCTGTCCCTTAGGACCTAAAGAATGGTCACAAGCGGTGCCACTGCGGCTTTTGAAAAAGGCACAGCGTAACCAAAAGCGATACCACAAATTTCCTAGAAGATTTGTGGAGATGCTGCTAGTGTCCTTATAAGGCAGCCTATGGATCAGGGGAAAACACTGAAAAAAGGTAGTATTTGTGCACATAGCAGAATTCATCATTGGGTTCGAGTTTCAACAAAAAAGCATTACACAATCCATGAATACACATTATTTGAATCAATAAAATGAATTGAGCTCTTGATATATAGCACCAAACAATGAGATGATGTGCCTTTTCCTGCAAATTTTCACACGATGGGTACTACTACTTTTAGAAAGGATATGCTCTTGACCTGTATGTTTGGCACATGGCTTGCATGCACATTTCTTCTTTCGAATACTCTTACACTGTTGGTTAGTTTAGCTGAAATGCTTCCTCTACCCTTTGGGTCCTTGAATTAATGATGCTCTAATTGAGCTTTTGTACTTCACAGATATCATATAGAACTAACTAGTAGCATCCTCTGTACTGATGGGGTATGCAAAGCAATGTTAGGATGTACTGTAGTATGCTTATGATTCATAACTACATTCAAGACAGGTTCCTGATCCATGCTGTTTTTGGGATCAATGCTTCTGATTTCTATGCTGTTTTGGAATAAAATCATTCAAGACAGGTTCCTGATCCATTATCTTCACTACCATTAGATACAACTGTTTGTCATATCGTGTTAAATTTTAAGCGTAAAGAGCCTTAGGATGTACTATGATTTATTTATTTCTTGTAAATAACCTTCAATTTGCCATCCTTCTAGTTATCTTTAGCCACACTGAGAGTTTCAAAATGAACTCACTTAAAATTTGGCTCGTGATCTTTCTCCTTCAATTTTACAATCTCTCATTTTCTGTTTTCTTATATGCACAGTCACTAGGAGACTTTGTTATCTCAGGGCTAGAAATTTCTGGTTATGTTATATCTGAAATGGTACTGCAGGCCCATAGGGTTAAAATTATATTTTTTGGGCTATTTAATACGCAACAATGTTATAATTTTCATATTATGGCCATGTTCAAAGACTCCACACAAATTTTATATGGGAGCCATGTGGAAAAACATCATATTTAATTCACAAGTCAAGTGCAGAGACCCAACACAAATTCTATATGATAATCATGTAAAACACATCGTATGTAATTCATATGACAGCCAAGTCCATAGACTTCAAATGAATTTTATATGGCGTTCATGTAAAAGAATCTAGTATGTAATAACCATTCTATGCCAATTTGTTATTTTTATGTTTTTGGGAATCAGCTTTATCTATGTTAGTCTTTCTCAATAAATAATAAGCTGAAATTTTGGTGACAATTATAGAAACGTGTTCCTGAGATTTTGGGGACAAAATTTGAGATGCTGAAAGAACTTGATTTGTATGTTAATTTGAAGGCTTGCACAAGCAATTTTTTTTAGATATCACTTGTGTGGGATTTTATACTGTGTTTTAGTCACTATCCAAATGACCTTACCCAAGTGTCTTTTTTTGCTTATGTATTTTTGGTAATATTTGCAAGGCAAGGGGACCCACTTTAGCACACAGCCACCGTAAGCATTTGTTACATTCATCATTCCTCCCCCTACTAACAAGTACTTATGGTGGCTGTGTGCTACCTGCTGTAACCAATAATTTCTCACTAACCTCTTTGCTGCTCTTAATTGTGAAAGCTTTTTCCAATCTGTACATTACTTTGAGAACTATGACTTGATGCACAATTTGCTAACCTTTTTGAGATTTTACTTGCACTATACCCAAGACAAATGATAAGATGGTCATATCTATCTGTATTAGATGCATGAAATTTTGATATACAGATGATTATTGAAAGGTGGTTGACAAAGATTTAGTTAAAGATGAAAAGCGTTCCATGCTATAACACAATTAAAGAAAGAAAAGGAATATGATTGCATGCCCTATATTAATTATCAACATTCAATGAGAATTACATGTTTTTGATTTGTATGAGATCAGAGGCAGTAAGATTAATAGAGCAAGGATACTGGTGATTGCATTAGTTAGAAGCCTGAAACCATCACAGAACTTTTAAAATTAAGAGCAACCACAGGGTATAGCCAAAAACAGCTTTCCAAATGGAAAATTTAAAGTTCACCCTAGATTGAATAACACTAAAAATGATTGTATCGGCTAGAATCATAAAACCATAACAGAAAATTTAAAAATAAGGGTGGACATAGGGTGTAGCCAACAACGGCTTACCCAATGGGAGATTTTCAAATTCACCCTAGATAAAATAGCACTAAACAAGAATTGAAGACTGTGTAACCTGTAAATCTTCCTCTGAAAAAAGAAAAGACGTGTACCTTGTAAATCTTCTTCTGAAAGGTTTTGGAAAATTATATAAATTGCAAATCAACTAAAATACTACTCATATGAGAGCAAAAAAAAACACCAGCATGACCTGATGTGCACAACTTGCACTATAGAAGTGGAAAACTACTCCCAGAATCCAATGACCAAGTAGGACATGCAAATTATGCTGTAAAGTAATTTAGACAATGATCATCGACTCCTCTTAGAATGTCCTGCCTTTGAGAGTCCAAACAGGAATAGCAATTTTCTCCATCATCCAATTATAGATGGAAGACATAATCAACTAGAAACAATTCTAACAGAGATCTTAGAATAAAAGTCCTCGTTTGAAAATTAGAATTACCATGGTGGTTTAATAATACACCTCAGCCTGAGTAGAGATGAGCAAAGGAAAAAATGCTGTAATACTATTGAAATTTTACAGTCACGCTCATGAATATATTTTCGCTATAATTTGTTTATTCTTAAGCACGCATAAGGAGGGAATTGCTGATGTAGTGATTGTTGCATGTACACCCTCATCCAAGAGTTGCAAGCAAGTTGGAGTTCTATTAGCATAGGGCTTTGGTTGAATGGACTACCACTATATTTTTAGATATAGTGGTGAATAATAGATATGATCACTAGATCTTTGTTTCTATTCATAAACATTTAGACTTGGGTGCAGGGATATGGGCTTGGGTAAGTGTTTGCTTTGCAATTGTTGATTGAAAATGGGGTCACAAATATCAATTTGAATTATGCAATTTTAATGTATATTTTTACACTAGTGTCATTGAAGTTGCAGATAATGTGCTTTGGCATGGATATTGTATTGACCAATAATTGGAAACAATTGCAGTTATCTTTTGGGGTCAAACAATCTGCTGACAGCTCCTGCTGATCTGTTTTCACTCGTCCATTTTACTTTAGTATATTACAACTAGTTACTCATTTTGTTCGTTTTGATCCAACCTTGGCAAAATGTGGCCAACTTATACGTTCCATTCTTTTTTCATAGTTCTGCTATATGAGACGAGCTTGTCCATTTGGATAAAATGGGGTCACAGATATCTCTGTGAATTATGCAATTTTCATGTATTCTTTTTATATTAGTGTCTATGAATTCTCAAATAATGTGCTTTGGCATGGATATTGTAGTGCTCAATAGTTAGAAACAATTGCAGTTATCATTTGGGGTCAAGCTCCCGCTGATCTATTTTCACTTATCCATTTTACAGCAGTATATTACAACTAGTTACTCATTTTGTTTGTTTTGATGTCTTTCGTAACTCGTTTCATCCAACTCTGGAATAATGTGGCCAACTTATATGTTCTATTCTTCTTTAATGGTTCTGCTATATTATACGAGCTCATCCATTTGGATTTTTTTGGCTTATCAGTTGTTACTTTGAAAGCTCTCCATTCTATCATGAATCCCATTTTTGTCACGGCGGTTAAGAACACCTTTACTCATAGACTGAAAGCCATTTTTAGCAATTTATTTTCTTGCCTATCACATGTTTTGGTTCTTCATCTATTATTCTTCTGAATTCTCACATCTTGGTAAAGAATAACATTTTATCATAGAGATTTGTTTTGTAACCGAAGCATTTGTTCTGTACCATCACAGGATCCTTTTGTGGACATGCCTAATGATACAATACAGGAAGCATTAAAGGTTTTGCTTGGTAAGATTTTTGAAGCATATCATCTTTACTTTTTGAAGTATAAGTTGTAATTTTCATACACGATTCCATTTTATATTTTTTGTGTTGATGCAGATACAAGGAATCATCCGGTTCTAATTCACAGTGAAAAGGGCAAGGTAGAATGAAGTGTTCTTCTACGAGAAACTTATACCTGCTTCACCCCTCAATGTTCACACATTTTATTTATCCTTATTTATTGATCTAATTCTAGACAACCTATAATACTCATGCTAACATTCTGAAAGTTGTGCAGCGACGTACAAGTTGCCTAGTAGGATGCTTGCGCAGAGTACAGAACTGGTGCCTTGCAACGATTTTTGAGGAATTCCAACGATTTTCTGGGATAAAATACGAGGTGCTGGATTTACAGTTTATTGAACAGTTTGATGTGTCATCTGTGAAGGAATATGGTTATTCTTTGAACCATCCACATGCTTCTGAAGTCATGATTTCTTAAGTAATTATTGGAAGTACTAATTACTGAGGCAACAAGTTGTATTAGAATGGAGGGAACAAAGCAAGCAGGTTCCTTTTCAAATTGCTCGATATTGTTTTTATAAGCGCGCTCCAAAGTGGTGGTCCCTGTCCACCTGTTGTTATATATGACCATTGAGTTTTAGTCTTATTATCTGATAATCCGATGCTGGGAAGGTTAGTTTGCTCGAACTATAGTGTATACAGAATTCTTTTCTACGAACATGACTGCAGTGCTACTGCAAGGTTCAAGGTGGGAATACAATGTTTATCAATTTGAACACAGGTAGATTTTTTTATTTCTGTTTTTCTCATGTGTTTCAGGCTCCTACCTACAGTAACCTAACAGTGAAGTGCAAGATGTTTTCTTCCCAATCTTCATGGTACTTGAATTAAAATTTCATTTGCAGACCAGCTTCATTTCTTCACTTATTATATAATACACACTGTGGAGTGAATTCTTGCAGTGTAAATTTGCAATTTGATATAATTGATGAAAGAAATTTTAGCATAACGAAAATAAGTATTGCTTGATGTTTGCAATCAACCATATTAGTTATGGAGATAATAAAAACTAATAATTGACAGGATGATATAATCTTGCTTTGTAATGTGGCTGTGATAGCCACAACAAGCTGCTAGCTTTCCAATGTAGGTTTCCTTATGATGAGATGCAGAGAGGAAAGAATCTGCTAGAGGCAATTTTTAATTTTTAATTTTTCCAAATTTAACAGTAGGTAAAAGAATTCAAACATCTGAAAAAAATCTACAGAAGCAGCTCATGACAGCTCAATTTGATCACTATTGTCTTGCTTCTGGAAGTTTGACTTTGTTCTTTTTCTGATGTTACACATTTCGATGTTGGGAATCATGTGAAGTAAAAACCCAGAAACATATTGGACCCCTTTGCTAGAATTCAGATACTAACAAATATGACCATGATTTTCCCAAAATTGAGAACAATATTTTTTTGTTATTGTAAAGGAGCCTTTCAGTATATAATTTATTGGTCTGTTTGATACTTTGGTTAAGTGGATCCTAGACAGAATTCACGGGATGTAACACCAATTTGATACTCGAATAACATAACTATAATTTCAAAATGGTCTTGTAAAATATTAATTCGGTGTACGCAAAATGGACGAAAGTTTATTTTTGTCTTATCGGAAAACATTTCAGATAATTGTGGATTCCAATTGCGTTATAATCCTACATGCAAGTAGCTTTCAGTGAATGCAGCTAAATTATGTGCAATCCAATTGCGTTATAATCCTACATGCAAGTAGCTTTCACTGAATACAACTAAATTATGTGCAATCCAATTGCGTTATAGTCCTACATGCAAGTGGCTTTCAGTGAATGCAGCTAAATTATGTGCAATCCAATTGCGTTATAATCCTACATGCAAGTAGCTCTCAGTGAATGCAGCTAGATTATGTGCAATCCAATTGTGTTATCTAGGGAGAGCCCATAGCCAATCACATGTATGTAAAGAACAGGAATCAATACCAGATAATACTACAATTTTTTTTAATAAGATCAGAAGTACATATAGAATATGGAAGGCCACATATTATGGAGAGCTCTTAGTTAAGAGTCATCTACCTTCAAATCTCTTCTTATAAATAGATCATTATGGTAACAAGTCTCAATGTCATATACACACATCCAAACTATCACTATAACTAGCTCTTACATCTGGCCGTCTGTAAGCTATTAGGCAGCCCACTTAATTCGATTTTTGTTTTGGGGCTGATGCATAGTAGAACCGGGATGGTATACGGTGTTGCTTACAAAAGTCTTTTCCTCAAGACCATGATCTTCAGAGACCATGGTGTGTAGTGGTATAGCTGGCTTGGAATTGATAGTATCAAGAATATTCACTATCATTTACTTGCTTTTGAATACTGGAGTAGGAGCAATTTGGGTCAATCTATACGCATGATTAATTGTTGGATCTAGCTCTTTTTTACCTCTTGGCTTTAACGTGTTTGTCATAGTATTGATATTCGTCAAAGCCGAGTCACGTTGCTTCAACTTTGTTAACAGTGTTGATTTTCTTTGAGCTTAGCTTCCTCCCTCACCAAGGTATTTAAAAGATCCTATGTTGTATTAAATATGAAAGATTGTTTCCTTAAGCAATTTGTGTCAACATGGTGAAGACTTTAGATCATAACTAATAATGGTTAAGTAAGCTGTAACTGACAAAATGTGTTTATGTTTATGGACGTTAAACCTATTTTACTAGAACACTAAGTTCAAAGAGATATCGTGTGGCTAAAATTTGTGTGATGGATTTGTGTTATGTGGAATTTTGAGATAGACGGGATCCTTGTGCATGAGAACTTGCGACTATATTATTTTCTACAATATTTCATAACAAGTCTCTATAACACAAGATTAGGTCCCTACACAACTCCACCATGCACGAGATGCCCTCATGTTGTCATGCATCAATTATATCACTAATCCCCTAAACCCCTAAAGTTTACTCACCAATTCTTGAACATTAGTATAACCCACTTTTACTGCCTTCATAGTAATTTGAGCACGGGAATGGCTACATAATTTTATTTATTGTTAGAACTACATTTTATGCCTTTTGTTTGAGCATTTATTATGTATAACATTATTTGATCGAGATATTGAGTGTATGGGTTAATATTGCACATTATGACTTTGATCCTTGTGTACTTACAACATTGTTTTACACTCATTACTTTTAGAATTGAGTGAATAATGATGGAGTCATGAACAATATTATGAATCATCATGATTCTATTAATATGATTTTACGGTTTTGCGAGGTATTCAACCCTCCTAACTTGGAGATGGATTGGGAGGGAATCTCCACATCAATGGATAATCGTGGTCATATGCACATGGGACTATTGAGCATTTACACATTTATTTTTGAATTTGCTTTTTGTTTGGCATGCAATGGTTGTTGCAAGGTTATTTGTTTGGCATGTCATTTTATGTATGCATGAGTGTTGTACGATTTACTAAATGACTTGCCCGGCACCGTGATCTTTTTAAAGATAACTTGGCTTGTTTCCTTGTTTGCACCACTAACAATATTAACAAATAAAATTATTAATCTATGACACACAAGGAAAAAGGAAGAAGTAACCTACACAAGAACACATCTTGTTACCTTATGTAGCCCCCATATAGTCACAAACTATTATGGCAACGTGAAACATTCCTAGAACATGCATGATGTTGATTAGGTCTTGTTATGCTTTCCATCCAATGTAGAAAGATGATGTGAACTCGTACTCAAGTGAATTAGATTTCCCTATTGCCTTATTATGAAGGTGCAATAGTGAACTTGTGATTTGCTAAAGATTTTGTGTGCTCTTGCTAATCACATCAAGACCACAAATGAGAAAGAAATGAACATGTGCTTTTCTCTGTGTGTAGGTGTGTGACAAGGACATGATAACATGTGTGCTCTATTTATAAAATATACACAAAATATAAAATATAACGCCACTTAGGTAAAATAAGGAAACAATTTTATAACAAGTGAAATGAAAGCATAGGAACTAGCAACAATGCATCTCAAACCGTTCTTTAAATTTCATAACAAAGCAAATTGTAAACTCGATTCATAACATAGAAACAACAAAACTTAAATAATTGTGAAATAATTTAAATGTGATTATGGTTTTTGAGGAAAATGAAAGAAAATCATAAAAAATGAAATGAACAAGAAAACATTGACAACAAAATATAAAATTATAAAAGATAGAAGTCATGAACACAAGACAAAACACTTTTAAAAATAAGACATGGCATATACAAAGCAACACCACTCGAGCATGAGTAAAATTGAAACGAGTCTAGATAAATGAATATATAATATTTAAGGACACGGAGATAAATCAAAATTAAGAAAAGAACACAACAATTGAGTATAATCAAGGAACTGGAGTGTTGTAAACCTAAATATGATATAAAAAAATTGGGAAGGACAAAAACAAAATTAGAAACATTAAATAAACAATGAAATAGAGCATAATTTAGCAACAAAGGGAGGGCATTAAAATAACCAAGCAATGACAAAATTAAGAGAAAATGTATGAAAAACAAAAGATACCTTCTATCAGTCAAACATACCTTGTTCCAGGGTTAGAGACAAGGAAATTGTAAAATGCTAGAAAGAAACCTTTTTCAAACAATTGTAAGTCAATGATAAGGGGGTGTTTGGTGTATTAAAGGTCAATGTGAAGTAATAAGACTTTTGGAGGAAGATGTCTCAATCAAAATTGCATATATAGGTCTCATTGTGTAATGCCCAGTTTTGAGGGCTTAGAAGGAAACCATCATAGTGAAAAGTCTTAATCCATACTTTTGAAGTATGTGGTGTCTTTTGACAAGTTGGAGGAAGGTTTAAAGTGACTACGAGGCATATGAATCTTTGTATGAGCTTAAAGTGTTTAGAAGGAGAAGGAGATGAATACACAATCTTCTAACAACTTGTAGCAACAAGACCATTCTTGACAAATAGTTGTCTTAGGAAACAAGTTTATGAGAAAATAGTATTCAAGAATTTTTGTGAGGGTTTTTAATATGTTTTAGAGCCTTGAGGAAGGTAGAGAAACTTTATACAAAGCAAATCATGAAGTAATATCGACCGTCATGTTTTGAGTCCTTTAGAGAAGTTTAAGGGGCAAATTGGACAATTGGTAAGAAGAGTCTTAAATGGGAGTAAGTGAATAATTTGAGGGAAATGATTTATAGGTGTGAGGATAGTGACATGATGTGCAAGAAAAATTTAGAAGAAGCCAAGGAAAGAAAGGTGAAAACAAAGCTTAGAAGCCAATAGGGTGTTAAGAACAAGGAAAGACTCATAAGCCAAAACTTAGAAAATATGATGATTGATGAAATACAAGGTGAATGCACATCAAAAGTACCTATACTAGGCAAATATAAGTGGTAAAAGGTGATTCAAAGGTGTAAAACAATGGGCAAAAACAACAAAACCCTAAGAACTTGCTTGAAACCCTAAGAAGACACGGTGAGCAACCTAGTTGAAAAGAAGAAATTGGAGTTAGGAGAAATGTATTGTGAGTTAAAAGATGAAATTGAGCATGAAGCAAGAACTCAATAATGACTAATAGGAAAAACTAAACACTTCATCATGAAAGTTGCCCGTTTATTACCATTTATGAGCTTTGTGTGCTTGGAGGGCTAGAAAATAAGGCTAATTGTGAATGGTAAAATGAGAATAAAAATGGATAGCCTTGGAGATAAGAGTGAAAACTTTGGAGTCATCTTAAATGCCATAAAGGGTGATAGAAAAATTGGAAGTGAGAGCTAAGACCTTGTAGATTTTTCTATTCATTTAAATTTGTCATTTAGGAGGGCTATAAGCTAGTACGAAGGGTATAAATGGTGAATGGTGAAAAATGATGGTTTGAAACTTCTTGAGGTGTCTAAACATGTTTGTTTGATGTATTTGGACATGTGTAAGTTGTTCTTAGCCCTGCGATCAATTGTTGGATGCATTTTGGTGTTTGTGAGCAAATTAGGCTTCTTGAGAAAGAACATAGTTCATTGTTTTGATGATATTGAATGATAGTGGAATCTAACTTTGTTGTTTGTTCCAAGAACTTAATTTTGGTGTGAAGGTGGTTGATTTTTTTGTCATCGGTTGGCTAAACAAAATTGGGAAAACAAAAATGAATAATTTCAAAAATTAAAAATTCTTCAAAGGCGAAACATATACACGCTACTAAACCATTTTACTTTCTTCTTTTATTGTTCTCATTTGCTTGTTATAAACAAATCTTTTAAATGAGTCAATGGGAGAAATAGATTTGTTTAGGATGGATGGAGGTAGGTGGCATCGTAGAAAATTAATGGTGCTCACAAAAACAAAAGATGAAAGAGAGAGTTGAGATGATATCTTCTTAAATGTTAATTAAATTTATTTTTAATTAAATAATTAAAAAAATTATAAGGTTGAAGAAAATTTAATCTTTAATTATATAAAACACCCCAAATAAATTTTTATGACTATTTAAAAGCAAGTAAACCTTTTTACTTAATTTTTTTTTATAGTCATTAACAATTTATTTATTTTAATAAGTTTTTTTTTCAAAGCTTTTGAAGATATATATTTTTCAAATTGTATGTTGCGAGAACTTGATATAGTTCCATCACCATAAGTGTTTTTTCAAGAATACAACTCTAGGATGCTTATATTAAACACAATTTAAATTCATGTAATTACTTAATGTAGTGTGGCAATAAACATCAATGAGATGGAAAAATAAAATTATGTTTTTTACAAAATATGATTATTTTAATAGGGAGAAAATGTTTACAATGGTTATATGTCTAAATTAATGTCATGTCTAACAAAGTTTCAAACTACATAAAAATTGTCACACACCGAAACTTTGTATTTATTATTTTGGGACATTTTCGTAGTGGGTGGTGGTGGCCACCGTAGAGACAACATATTATTGCTGATTAATTTTGCTTAATTAGCATTATGATGTGTTTTGTATCAAAACATTTATTTTTAGAAATTGAATAAACACCAAATGGATGTTGAATCGGATTATAGTTATTGATTACGATTAATAATAATATGTTGTTTATGTTTTATTGGAAGTTGATTTATTATATTAGACATATAATGCACTAGATATTGTTGTTTGTACATGTGCGGGCGTTCTCGGGAAACGAGAAAGGGCATCATTAGAGAGAGAGAGAAGAAAAGATGTGGTAACGAGCATTGTAAGATAGAGATGGTATGTGTATGAAAGTGCTCAAAAGCTGGTTAAACCATAAGTCCGGTTGTAAACCCCACTCCCCCTTCCCCACCTGCGTAATATAGTTTTGTATAGTAATGTGTCTTTTTGCACAAGTAAGTTTGGTTGGTTACACTACGACATTGAGATCGGTTGTATACACTATCTCGTGAAGAGCACAACATCGCTTGCTCGGCCGGACCTGCAAGCGATACAATGTTGCTATGTGAAGAAGTACATTTATAACACCATTATTGTTTTATTCCATGGTTAATTCTTATTATTGGTCAAATTAAATGACTAGAATTTAATCACCTTTTACATTGCAAATTGAGTTTAGCAATAAAATATTATTGGAAGAGACCAAGTTTGCATTCTTTGATCAAGGTTTAACTCATTTAATGAATAAATTTGATTGAGAACTCGCTTGCGTGCTTAAATTGGTTTTCTCTTGGCCAATTGGTTTGCCCGGATCTTATATGCTCCCCATGTTCCTTAAATAATGCAAAAAAATTCGATCGTTAGGTAAATGAATTAGCTAAATTCACAATATGTTAACGACAATAAAAGTAGATTTTTTTGCACATAATAAAATGTGGGATCTCAAGATAATCATGGATGGTTAAATTTAGAGCTAAGCTATGAATAAGTAAACTTTAGTTTGACTCATAATTAAAAATAAAAGAGGAACAATTCTAATATGCCGAGAAAGATAGCGAAACCGTGCAATCGACAAGGATGAATAGTTTAGTTTAATATGGAGTTTGCTTGGGGAAGTTGCGGTGATCAAATTTGAAGTCGTCAATGCCCTTCAAACATCTTTCAACTTGTCATAGAAGGGTGCTTAAAAATTTATACTTCAAAAAAAAAGTAAAATTTAAAATTACACGGAAATATTGAAATGAGGTTACTTATGGTGTTATATAGTAAAAGGGTGGCCGGCAGAGGACACGACCTAAAGGGCGCATTACATCATGAGCCACTTATGTTAATTTTTTCGTTAGAAGGGCCAACTAAAAAATAATTTTTCATACAAATATTATGTTATGTTACTTTTGTTAAATATTATATTTATTTTAATAAATGGATAATATAGCAAATTAGCAATACATAATTCAAACTTTCTTTCTATTTTCTATGTTAAAAATATGTTTCCACTTTACACAAATCACACACAATAACTGGGAATAAGGGCTAGTCACTACAAAATACACAATTAGTTGAGTATTTCTATTTTCATAATAGCAATATTAGTTTTTTAATTTTTCTAGCCACTAAATCAATTTTCAGATTTTATTCTCAATACCCTTGTTTATTTTGGAAAATATGTTTTTAAATATTAGTTGTTTATTTGAATTTTGTATTCACGTTGTTGTTAAGATAATAATGTTATGTCATTACCTCTAAGTTAATGAATAGCTAAATTATTTGAGGACTCCTCTAGGCAACAAATTGACACCGTTCCCCTCTTCTCCCTCAGTTATAATTAATGTTTGGTCTATGGAAGAGATAGATTCTTTACAACAGCTTGGAATGAAAGATTTTAAGTTTTTCTCCTCAAATGCCTAATTCTGGAAGCTAACCAAGTATTTTTTCCACCACAAATTTGCATTTTCACACAAATTTCAGAAATTTAGTAATTAAGAGTCTACCGGGATTTTGTGTGGTCGACATTACACTTAAATACAATTTGACATTTAAGAAAAAAATTAGCAAACTTTGCTCTATTTACTGTGTAAACTAAACACGTCTATGGCATATAAATATTCTTTTTAAATCATTTTTTTATGCATTCTATTCTTTGAATTGTTTTGTATATTTTATATTTAAATAGACGGGGAAGATTTGGTGAAACATTATGTTACTTAAAGGTTTGAGAAGACCTAAGAGAACAATAGTTACAACATATTTAACCAGGAAAATCATTCCTAAATATATATGGTAAAAACAAGAAAAGCAATAAATGTGAATTTGATTTATTAATTTATAATCTCTAAAGCCCAACCGTGGGGAAGGAGAAACAAGAAGAATTTATGGTGCCAAATAAAAAAAGATAGTAAAAGGGAAACCTCTAGAGAAAGACTTGCAAACCAATTCCAATCGTTATGCAATCCTACAGTCAGAAGATGCAAATCAGAATATGGAAGATATTGTTGTCTCACAAGTTCCTGAAACACAAATTGTGCTGGCAGCTCTTGTGCCTAATGCAATTGTAAATTCAAAAGAGAATGAACCTATTGCAGAACAAAGTGATAACAATGTTCAAGAGGATAATATCAATGGTTCTCAACGGAAACACAAATTGTCTGGAGCAAGTGAAGAAAAGGGTCCACAGGTGGCTCAAGTGGAAGAAAGTTGTCTAGCCTTAATGCTTCCTCCTCGTCTACTTGGAGCTGGTAGCAATACAACGTCGTTTGGGGTGTATCAAGAATCTTAGAAAAAATTGAGATTGGATACTCTGCTACGCCTAGGACAGAAATCAAATAGTTCCCGTATTCAGAAGACAGGTCATGGGTTAACTAAAGGAGGGAAGGTAGGAGATCTAACAACCTTTATTGAACAGGTTTCACAATGAGGGTCATTACATGGAATGTGCGGGGGCTAAAGGGGAGCCCTTCTAAAATAAATGAGATTAGAAGATTGATGCAACAATATCAGCCTCATATGCTATTTTTGCAAGAAACTAAGACATCGGTTGAATTAATGAATGTTTTGGCCAATAATATTAGCAAAAAGGACAAGTGCTTGCATTAGGCTCTGATGGAGCTTCAAGAGGTATGGTGTGTATTTGGGACCCTCGGCGCCTTCAAATCTTACATAGTGGGGGCTCGTATGGAGTTCTATATCTGGGTGTGCGAGATATGGAAATTGATCAATTACTGCTTTTCCTTAATATTTATGCCCCAACCAATGTTGAAGGCAAGAAAGCTCAATGGAACCTTATTAATTCTGTTGTGAATGATCACTTGGGGTATCTTTGCATAATAGGTGGAGACTTTAATACTATTCTCTCTACATAGGAAAACATGGTGGAAATTCACACTTGGATGCTTCATCAGCCATTATGAGTAATTCTATTCAGAACCTTCAACTAATTGATGTTCAGACCCAAAATGGTCTTATGACATGGTCTAACAAAAGAACTAGGGATAACTACATTAGGGAAAGATTGGATAGATTTATGATATCGAGGATTGGATGAACATGAATTTTCTCCCAATTGCAAATGTCCTTGATCATGGGGGATCTAACCATTGGCCGATATTGTTGGAGATTGGACAATCAAAGACATTTAAGGCACCCTTCCGTTATCAATTAATGTGGATGAGGCATGAACAATTTCCTGATTTGATTACAAAATGGTGGAAAGATGGGAAGCCAAGATATGGGACCTACATGCATAGATTTTACCGAACTCTTAACTATGTTCAAAGACAAATTAAGGAGTGGAACAAGAATGTCTTTGGAAATGTGCATGCTAGAAAAAGGGATCTCATTGAATCGATTTAGGTCCTTAACCAACAATGATTAGATTGCAAGGATTTTCATTCGATCTACGAAGAAGGAGATTGAGCTCACTAGAGATCTACGGGAGTGGGAGCAAAGGGAAGAGATATTTTGGAAACAAAAGGCACATGTACAATGGTTAAAGGAGGGAGACAAGAATACTACTTTTTTCCACAAATCAGTCTTGGCTCATTGAGCACATAACTATATAACATCTTTGACTACTGAAATGGGCCATCAAGAGACATCCAAGAGGGGAATCCAACAAGTGATTTTACATTATTTCAACAATTTGTTTCAAAACTCTTCCCTAAATGGAAGGGCACAATAGACTATCTATGATAATATTCCTTCTATTATTACAGAGGAAGATAATCACCAATTGCTTAAGCCTATCTCTGAACAAGAATTACATCAGGTTGTGTTTACTATGAAGAAAGGAAAAACTCCTGGGCCAGATGGATTTCCGATAGAATTTTATCAACAATTTTGGGAGCTGATTAAGATAGATCTTTTGGAGGTGGTTGAGGAATGTCGTAAGGAAAGAAATCTCTTGAGAAGTCTCAATTACACTCATATAGCTTTGATTCCCAAAATGGCGGAGGCATCTACCATTGTTGAATATCGCCCAATTGCTTTATGTAATGTTCTGTATAAAATCATTACTAAAGTGATGGCTGAAAGGCTAAAACAAATTATACATAAAATTATATCGCAGAACAAGGAGGTTTTGTTCCAAGTAGAAAAATTGCAGATGATATAGTTTTGGCGCAAGAAGTTCTTCATTCTATGCAAATTCAAAAATTCTGCCATGTTCCTACGATTAGACCTTGCAAAAGCATATGATAAAGTGGACTTGGGATTTCTGGCTACTCTTTTACAAAGATTTGGCTTTGCTGCTTAGTGGATTGAGTGGATCCAAACTTGTATTACTACAATCTCATTCTCTGTTCTCATCAATGGGGAACCTTCCCCTACGTTTTTAGCCTCAAGAGGACTCAGGCAAGGTGACCCGCTCTCTCCCTTTTTGTTTATAATTGTGGCGGAGTCTCTAGGGTGATTGTTAATTGCTTCCGAAATGAAAAAAAGCTTAAAGGTATCCAACTTGTGCGATAAGCTCCACCTTTGACACACTTGCAGTTTGTGGATGACTCTTCTATAATGGGGGAAGCCTCTAAGAGAGAAGCATCTCATATTGCCACTATTCTACACCTTTTCTCTCAGGCTACTGGACAAGATATTAATGAAGGCAAATCCAAAATCATCTTCTTTCATTGCCCCCCAAGACTTGAGCAGGACATCCTTCAGAAGTTGAGGTTTCAACAGGGCACTTTTCCACTTAAGTACCTTGGTGTTTTCCTTTCTCCTCAAAAGCTCATAGATTGGACATGGGTTACGGCCAAAATCAAAGCCAAATTTGACAGATGGACAAACAGATGGCTTTCTTTAGGAGGACGAATGACCCTGGTCAAAACTGCTCGCAGCCATTCCAATATATATTGCATCTCTTCTTCATATTCCGGCTAGGATTCTTCATGATATAGATCATATTAGTCAGAGGTTTCTTTGGTGTGGAAAACAACAAGAAAAAATGGCATTTAGCCAAATGGGAGATTTTATGTCGTCCTAAACACACTGGGGGACTTGGTTTTAGAGATAGTGTTAAGAACAACATGGCTTTGGCAACTAAATTATATTGGAGGCTTCTCCAAAATCCGCAACAGTTATGGGTTATTAATGTGTGTGCTAAATATGCAAGTGGTTTACCAACGAGTCAACTCATTCGCCATTCCTTACCTACTAGCGGATCTCCTATGTTGTTTGTCCTTCGTCTAGGTGAGACTCTTATCAAAGAGAATTTATTTTGGATTGTCAAAAATGGTTCAAAGAAAATTTTTGGACAAACTCATGGAATGGGTTTCCACCAATTATATCTCAGTACCCAGATTTGCTACCTGTTATGAATGCACTTTGTATGCACGGGCACAGAGCAGATAAAATTCAGCCATTATCAGCAGTCACATCCTCAGAAAGAGTGGCTTCCGTTTTCTCAATGGCCAATGACCTTATCGCAACAACAGATCCAACAACTGATGTACATTTTACAGACCGCGTCAGCTATCCTTGTCAGGCATGGAAGATGAACTGGGGTGGGGAAGGCAATCTGATGGCAGTTACATGGTGGCGGAGGGGTATACTTCTTTGGTTGGAACACTTAATCATCCATGGATGGATATCTTCATAAAGATATGGCAATGATGTTATGGCCGAAAGTGAGCTTTTTTACCTAGACCCTTCTTCATAAACAGTACTCACAAGGGAAAATCTTATGAAAAGAGGGTTGAAAGGACCTTTTAGATGTGTGTTATGCTTAAATGAGGTAGAAATGCGTGATCATATTTTCTTCTCTTGCCCTTTTGCTTTACAACTATGGAAGTACATCTGACATGTTCACACTAGTTTGGAATGATACCACTGACCTTGTGCAGGTTATTCATAGTTGGGAATTGGTTGTAAAAGATACCCCTGTGATGAATATTGCTTGTTGGATTTCTATAACATTAATGTTATGGAATGTCTGGAAAGAAAGAAATAGGCACATATTTAAAGGGAAAATACAGGAACTAGCCTCTGTCTAGACCTCTATCAAAGCTAATATTGTTGAAACACTCCAAATGAAAGTCAAATTTCCAAACCCGGTATCGGATAAATGGAAGAGAGTCCTTGCAATTATTGAACTTTGAGAGGAGAATATGCAACAAAGTCCTTATAGAAACCCATCACCATGACCTAAATGTTGGTAGCTGCCTCCTAAAGGCTGCATTAAAATTAATACAAATGGGGCATCTCGAGGAAATCCGGGACAAGCTAGTATAGGAGGAATAGCTAGAGATATGTTGCGGTGCAACAACACCTTTTTATGGGTAGAAAATTATAATCACCACAAACAATATGGCTGAAATCCTTGCCATTCAATATGCTTTGAAGGAAGCAGCCAAAATGGGGTGGACCAAAGTTATTATTGAATCTGACTCTCAAACGATTATTCGACTACTTAATAAGCAAGGCAACATTCACTCTTCTAATTGGCATATTTCACAGATCCAAGAAAATATTGGTATTTTGGCTCAAGCTTTCCAGACAGTTCTTTATGTTCATACTCCTCAGGAGAGTAATAAAGTAGCGGATGCTTTGGCCAACTGGGCTTTGGATCAGGAAAATGTTCATGTGATAGGTCATATTCCTATAGGGTGGTCCAGGAGAAAATCCAAGCATTTCACCGAATTCTTCATTTGGATGAATCACATGGATGACTTCTTCCTATTGTACTATGCTTTAAGCTGCTACCATGGTATCTCTAAGGATGCTTCATGGTGTATTAGTTACACTGCTTGGGCACTATATCTATTTATAACATGTTATTAATCATCAAGAAACATGTTACAAATAGATACAATGCCAAACATTCCTCTTATTCTTGTCTAGGTGAGCAGGACAATTTAGACTTTTAAGTAGTATACTATGTCTTTGTACAAGCCGAGGTACATACTTTCTCACGAGGGTGTTTTTAATCCTCATTAACATAGTGTATTCAATATTCATGTGACAACTCTTCATGAGTCAATATTTCTTTCATGGCCATACTTAGCCTAGATTGACCCACCTTTTGGAAAATCAAGAAGTACACACTATAGAATTTTCTTCTTCCATTTAGGTTACAAAGCAAGGGTCCTCTCACCTTGGTTTGATGTGATTGTAAATCCTTATTGAAACCATCTTGTTGAGTGAATGTTTTCACCCGAAGCATGGTGGCTCCCAATTTTACACCCCGTGGGTACCGACAATACTTCCTCGGGGTGGGGCGGCTTTGAGTATGAAATATGTTTGTGGGATGTGTCGTTTGTGGCCGAGAGATGTATCGAAATTCTTTTCTTCACCATACTTTTGGGATGTTTGAGAGGCACATACAAAGGAGATGGCCTAATCCAACTACTTTTGGTCCTACCTAAACCAGGTGAGAAGACCCTCAATGTAACCTAAATGGAAGAAGAAAATTCTGCAACGTGTTCTTCTTGATTTGCCAAAAGGTGGGTCAATCTGGGCTGAGTATGGCCATGAAAGCAATATCTACTCACAAGAGTTGTCACAAGAATATTGAATACACTCAGTATCTTAGACACGGGTTACGAAATATAGTGGAACTTGGTTCTTTGTACATCAGTTGATGGGAATTCATGTGTAATGCTTGTTTCAAGGATGTCTAGATTAGAACTCAAGTATGGTAGGTTGAATTTTATAGTTATGGTAGTAATGGTAGGGTGGTGAGATATGCTTGTTTTATGGAGGAAGGGGGAAACAAATGACAACCAATTTACTGAAACAAAGTATTAGTAATCACCCAGGCAACATTCTATTCTCGAAACGTAGTAAAAATGAAAATTAAGAAACAACAACTTCTAAGAACACAATCTTCAGAACACTCAACACAAAATCTCATGCAAGAGTTCTAACAAAAACCTTCATTGTCTTTACTTTTATACGCCAAAAATGCACTTTAAGGATGACAAAAATCACTCAACAAGATGGTTTCCATAAGGATTTTACAATCAAATAAAATATTACAAAGAATGTGCTACAAGGCAATATTGATTTGATGACCAAAAATACAACAACTAAGGACTGATCTAGTGTATTATATAAATGCAATGAAAACAAATATTTCAATAGGAGTTGGGATTCATTAATCTTTATTCAACATATAGGATAAAAAAACACATACTGGGAATCATAGCAAACATATTTCATTTCAAATTATCCATTCTCCCTCAATAAGGAGAAATAGATTAAATATCTTCAATGCTTATAAATGACTATACAGTGAAACCACCTTGGCATAAGGAGTCCAGAATTCAAAGTTCATATGCTTTCTATTGATGAAAAACAAAAATATATAGTTACTACAATATTATCTCAACTTCATAGATAAAAACTATCCCCCTTTTTATATAACGACATACCCTCATATTTATACAAAAATTGCTATGAATTTCATTTGATTTCCCCCTAAAAGCATATGCGAGCAATCCCAGAAGGTGTAAAAATGAACTCCATATTTTGAAAATATCTTTCAACCGCAAATATTCTTATGTTAGCCATCAAATTGATTCTATTTTGTTTAGTTGCGAGATATGGACGCGTGTAAGAATTTTTTTAAATTTCATTGTCCAATCCTCTTTTTTCTTGTTCATTTTGTCACAATCACTCATGTTCCCAAATACAAATCGGTTGTTGCTTGATACCATTACTCCAACTGATTTTACACTTTCCTTTTTAGAGAATATTTTTTGGGAAATGAATAACTATGAATATTCATTTGAATTTGATGCTTCCCTTATGTAAAACCTTTGATCAAGCCAAAATAACACTTTTTACGGACATCATTCTCGCCTTCCCCTTTTTCAAATTCGTGCTAGCATCTAAAATTAATCTCGCATTCAATCCTAACATGATAATTCATGTATACCTCTCCAAGATTCACTCTCCTATAAATTCTGAATGATTTCTTATGAATTTGCAACTTCCCTTGGGTGTTACAAGTGATTTTTCTTTTGAAATAATTAGTGTTATCATTTTCCAGCAATGGCGAGAGATGGAACTAGGAAAAAAATTGAAAGATATTTCTTTAGAATCTTTTCATGTGATCTTTAATATTTCGTGCCCAATTGAAGCTTTCGTTAGGATGTTCTTCGTGTTTGAAGACCAAGAAGAGCCCACAGGACATCTAACTATTAACATAGTGTGAGTTGCTTTGATGAGGAAGCTAAGCAAACCGACTCCCTTCTTGTATGTATTCCAAATTTTAGTTTATAATTTGTTTCGCCCGAGATGATCATGTAACCTAGAGAAGTTGAAGAAGTTTTGGATTCATTTGAGGTCATTGATTAATGAAAATTTCATACGAATATCCCCCACTTTTTTCAATAGGGAGATGAAAGAACAAGAAATACCTCTTGATGTTGTCTAATGACGAGCCTCAAGAGGACATATCCTCAATTTCCCATAGAATATCCAAAATAGAGCAAAGGTTCAAGGCGCTCTTGAAAAATATTTTGTGAAGTCTACCTCGAGAAAGCACCGAAGTGCCTCTACCTCCATTGAAGAAAAGTAAAAGGGGACTAGTTGATCTAGTAGGTATGTCCAAGTCGGTCTGTTGATATGATTGATGTACCTGAGCCAGTTCCTTCTATGCCAATTGATGTACCTAGGCCATCCACAACCTCTAAAACTACTACTCATTGGGGTACCAAGACATATCTCACAGGAGGGCTTAACCTTCTTGAATAGGCCTCTTCTTATGGGAAAAAGTTGGAATTGATTAAGATTTTGGAAGGCCCAAGGACACATATAAAGGAAAGTATGGATAAGGGTATGTCTTGTGTAGTGCCCACATTTTACACACACAATTACAACAATAAAATACTAGGATAATTTTTTTTTGACTTACATTGCTCATTACACACAACACAACAAGGGCTCTAAGTACATAAACTCGACTCGCATACGACAACCACATAAGTCATCAACTCACATAGACACATGAAAACAACATAGGCATGTTGATGCCACGTTTTTCCCAATGAACGGTTACTTAAGAATGACCCAACCACAAGAAACATGACTTGGGATGGAAAATCCCACAACACATCATTTATTTAATTGCATCTTAGTTACGATTAACATTCTAAGACCATTATTGTGCAAGAATATATTTCTCCTTTTTCCATCTACAAAATCTTAAGTTCATTCCACGTTTAATTTACAGTTCGACCATTTTAAGTTGGCTTCCTTTATGCATCACGGAAATTTCCATAACTTACTTGCTTATTTGGCACAATTCAAATCACATATAAAGTACTCAATTATCTTGTTCTTATGTTAAGAATATGCTTCTCAAACGTTTATTTAATGTTTAAAATTTACTCTTGCTACACAAGAGAATCTAACGTGATGTCAAGATGAAATCTTGGGATTAAGGAAGACATAGATTCGAAATAGCTTTTTCCCAAGAACATCCTTCGATCACGGAATAGTTATTTCACTACCATAGTTAATAAAGTTCAATAACTTATTGACTTCCATTTATATTTATATATCTTTTGTTTTCTCGAAGTTTGGTCACACCAAGGCAATACATATTCTTTGAAAACACATAAAGATATTTAATTGAGTTATAAGGACTCCAAGAGTAGCAGTAACCCTAACCTCAAATCTCTTTTTTTTATTCCTCTTCTATGCCTTACTTTTACATCACATTATTACCATCGTTTATAACAAAAGAGTTACGAAAGCACTTATCGGACCTCTTAAGGAAGTACATGGTTAGAAGCATTATAAACTACACATGAACCACAAGTGACCTATGTTCACGAAGATCCCATGTCTCCGCATTTCATGATTCCGCATAAGAAATATTCCTTATTCCTTAATGCCATAGAATGACATAACAAGGGATTATGGGACAAGATTTCAGTTTCTAAGGTTCTCTAGAATCAACATCTTTCAAAACAATTTCGTATGCAATGAGTTAAATTATAGTTTTCTACCCACAAGTTAACATCCTAATCAACTAGGGTTTAGTTTAATTCCAATTTCCACTTAGGGCTTTACACTCTATTATAGATTAGATTAAGGTTCAAAACATATTCACCCTATAAACCCTCCATAAAAGATCAAAGCACTATAATGTCACTAGCCAAAGATAGTACATATAGCTAAGAGGATCTATTCATTAACAAAATTTTAAGTGATAGAACCACTATTTCTCTAGCTCCATGATGTCATCTGGATCCCACAAGAAATTCATTCGATGCAGAAAATTTAATTCTAAATCTATCTTCAGAAGACAAGGCAGTCCACTAGGACACGAAGGAAGCGTTAGCTCTACTTACTCCAGGTCGAGTTTGATTGTGTTGCTCCTATATGTCTAGTTTATGTCGATGTCACTAAACGTACCTACTAAGACGATCAACCCATTCAGGGGATCTTATTTTCCTAAACTAGGATGTTCCATCGAGTGTAAAGGTTCGTTTGAAGGTCACAGTTTTCTATGCTAAGGGGTCAACATAGGCAGGTTAGTTATATACAAATTTTGAACTAAGGTTGACTGTTGTGGTTAGGTTCCTTTATTACATTTTCAAGGTAAGAAACACAACACCAACTATTAAACCAATAATTGCACAATGAAAGCTCTCTACAAGGTATAAATTTCAATTCCTTTTGACATTTGTATTCCACTTTTACCATAACAATTTTGGGATCAAAATAACATCCATGAAAGAAATACCAATTTCTCAAGCTCTTATTAATCTATCGATTTTTACATACTACCAATTTCAACAATAAGTCTTTCAATATATTACCAAAAATAAACAATGAATTACTCAACGCCTTTACGTCATCATTCTTTCATCCTACAAAAACCACGTGAGCAAGATATCAACGATAAATCACTGGCATGGCATCCACCCTAATCTAACATAATTATCATTTTTTAGTTTCCCATTTACATATGATAATAATTACAATTTGCAATCGAAATAAAAAGTTTAGAGACATGTATTCATTACATTTCATTTTGCTTCTTTTTGGTAACCCAGGAGAGAGAAAGAGAAGGGTAGAGAGAGAAAACATTGTTTTGTCAAAAGTTCTAATACACACAACAAGTTTCATTATAGTGTTTTAAACAGTTATTTACATGTGTTAAAAGTATCTACGGTGGTTTGGCAACCCGACGGGGTCCCGCAACTTCCTATTTTTACATTTTCTTACTAGCTACAAAACATTCAAAACGAGCTCGGAGGCTAAGAAACCGCTTCCAAAAGTTATCTTCCGATGAGAATGCACACCACGATTAACTTTCTATGTGTCCCCAGATATACCAAGAATTCATAAAGAATGCGATGAATTGGGAAAAAGTGAACGATTTACGTTTGGTGGCTAGTTCTCCGGGGCTACTGATCGTAGTTGACCCAGTTGTAAAAGGACAAAAGTTAGCTCGAGGGCTCAAAAAACCATGTCCAAAACTGACGTTTGATGGATGAGCACGCAACGAGACACTTCCTACTAGTTCCCCTATATAAGGAGAATTCATCAGAGTTGATGGGACTGAGAACTAGAAAAACCATTTTCAAACGGCAACAAGTTTTCTGGAGCGACAAGTCGAACTTGGTCCAGTTTGGCCTCATCAAACTGTGACCGAAGGCCTACAAAATGGCTTTGCCAAACTATCCGAAAAGTGATTTTTCCTAAACTTAATGTTCCATGCAATTGTCTAGTATAAACACTAGAGGTTTGCGAAGAAGGAAGAAATTTCTCCATCCAGGTTTCAAATGGCGGTTCAAAATGAAAGCCAACTTGCTAGATTTAAAGGCTTTTTACTGTTGTAACCCAGTGTAACAGGGCTCCTATAAGAGCGCCAAAAAGGTCACATATGTCCGTTCGGGGTCAATCCAGAGGTCAAGGTGACTCCCCACATAACAAGGTACACGAAGAAAGCTTAACATCTCGTTTTCAGAGTTATGAAGGGTACTAAAAGAGTCTCCGAAAAACTACAAAAATTAACTATTTAACCAAGAAGAAGGTCAACAATATTACTGGGAAGTCAAACTCATTTTGTCGATAAAACAATGTTGTAGTGATTCCAATTGGGTAGGAAGTTTTCTACATCACCTTAGAATGAGGGTGGAAGTTCGTGTTTTAATGCAAACGGGTTATTTTGACTTGGTGAGTTTTTGACACGACATTTCATTATTTTTGCAATGAGTTGAAAACAACATTTAACGGTATTAAAATCCTAATAGTTTAAAATTCTATCAAGTTGCAAAATAGAACTAAAAACACGAGAATTATGAGAGGTAAGGGAAGATGAACCATGCATGGAGAGTGAAGTCGGTCGAAACTGCGGGATTTGGTTCAGTAACTTGCTTGGGCACATCGTCAACCAGATCACGAGCATCCACAACTCCACCATTTAACATACACGTCTATCAATAAAATCTGTAACTACATATTTGAAACCATTCCGCTACTCTGATCACATTTCTCCTACCTTCTGGATTCGACCCACCACTTGTTGAGCATGATCAAATGGTTTCTTATTGTTGTTGTTTGGATAGAATGAGATCTTCCTCCTTTTGTGCATAGCCTCAAATCTTGCAACCATTAGACCATGATTTTTGAAGGCATTTAGTCAAACACTTCACATGCCTTAAGCATGCCTCCACATTTTGCACATTCTCATGTGCTCATCAAAACCAAACAAACATAATGATTAATTCTAGGCATGATTCTACAAGAGGCACTCATGCCATCGAAGTATTTACAACCCTCATGCACTGAACCTGCATGGCTGAAAGCTAATTAAACAAAAATGAAGCTTACATGGTCAGGGTATGTTCCATAAGACCACATCTCTTTGAGGCATTCTGTCAAACAGTCCAAACGCCTTTTTAACAAATCCATTTTGTGCATATCCTGCACTCATGGCACTCCATGAGACCGCATTTCTTTGAGGCATTCTATCAAACAGTTCACATGCCCTGAATACACTTCCACATTTTCACGTATAACAACTATGACACTTACAAAAAACCAGATTCTATTGTTCATACCCTGCTCCAAGCTTCCACGTTTTTTTTCACGGGTTGGAGAAGAGGGCCTGCGAATGGCACAACTTCATACACGCCCCCCACGCATTTGCAACAACAACATCTGACAAAATCTCTCTTTCCATTCTGCTCTGATGGAAGTCCACGCTTTGCAGAAGGTTTGGCGCGGCTGGGAGGATGCTGAAAAAGGTTGTGGAGTCTGGCTTTACACATATCAATTGCATTTACTTGAAAGTTTCCAAGGCCTTTTCAACAAACTCATTTTGTGCAGATCCCTGCACCCCCAAACCAGCTGCCCAACGCCTAAAACCAATGCATTGCAGGTTTGCGTTTACAAAACAAGGGAAAGATTTTTCCCTAATCCGCCCCTTTACGGGCCTTTTAACTTTTATTTTATTTATTATTATTTTTTGTTTGTTTAAATCTAAAAAGATGTCATAAAACCCTAAAACGAAGTAGAATAACAATAAGCACGAATAATAATGATCACCACATTAACAAAGATAACACAAATTTATTAATAATAATAATAATAAAAATAACGCACATTTATTAATCATAGCCCGTCAACAATGAGTAAAACAATAATAAGTACAAAACGACAATTCAATATAATAATTATTATGTAGATGTCCCTTCAAGTTGGACACACCATAACGACATCAAGACATCATTAAACCACCTATAGAATTGGAGAATGAGATTTTTCTTTAACCGGATAGTCATCCATGATGCTACGAGGCCCATAGTCTGGGGTGTCGAAAATGACCGAAAGGCAAGAAGGAGAGGGAAGGTGCAAAATATTCACTGTGACAAGGAAAAAGTCAACAATGGTCAACGAGAGCACACGCACACAAGTCTCCCAGGCTTAGCAACAGGTTCGGCAAGTCAGGGACCGGGGGAACATTGAACGGGGCATTACATCTTCGGATGAGAAGGATATGTACAATATGTTTATGATGCTTAGAACAACAAGGAATTTGAGTTTAGGATGAAAAATATGTTAGATCATCTCCCTACCTTCATAGAGGAGTTTGTAATCATAAATTGACAATGTAATTAGCTACAAAAACATCCTTTTGTATATGTATACCAAGAAGCTATATGAATTTCAAGCGGGGGCCTATAGAATCCCCATTTTTCTCCTAATATATGTTACAAATTTCTCACACACGGTTTTTATGTTGATTCTACTTCAATTGATACATGTATGTTTGATTTCCTCAATTTTATATTTTATATTTTACTTCATATAAATTCTATGAGTGTTTCTTGTAGTACTTCCAAGTGTTTCTTATGCCCTAGAATATAGCCATTAATGATACCTTTCCAACAAGATCAATATTGCATGATTTGGTTACCCACAACAAGATTTATAGGAGAAAATTATCCATCGCTCATTTCATAGATTTTCCTTGTATTTACCTCTTCCTCACAGAATTTTTGAAGTATTTGAATGTTTTGAGCATCTCACGGAAATTTACTCCTTTGGTATATTCTTAAGTATCCCACGGATTTTGAAGTCTGCCGTAACACTAACCTCTCGAAACATCCGTGAAATATTGAATCGGTGCCGTGGATTTGTTACATAGCCTCACTCTTCAATCCTTCACAAAGGGTCACCCCTGCTATATCGATCCTTAACTAATCAACCAATTTTACTTAAAGCATTATCCACTCACTTTCTTTGGTTCACATATTCTTCCCTTAGCCAATTTTTGAATCTCTCTGGTAGGCTCGAAACTTGTGGTACCTTGAATTTCTTTAGTGATGATACTAATTTGATGTTTCGATGGCCAACCATATCGTAATCCCACCTAAATCTTGAGATAATTCATGTTGCTCCTTGGATTGGGGAAAACATGCGAAACACTAAGTTTTGCACTTCGTGGAAGACCGACTTAGTGTACCATGGATTTCTTAGAACATAATGGCCAAGCCATGTTTACAACTTGTTTCAAAATTATGGGATGGGGTAATTCTTGGACAACATAACTCTCTCGGGTGTTCTTGAACCTATGTAAAGTAGAGTCTTAAGGATAAGGGAAAATCTTGGAAGAGTCAATCCAATTTTGGCTATGGGTTTAGAATGAGTACCAACACCTTTTTTAATGGAGATCATAAGGATTTTAGACCAAGGGATGTTGTGATGGATCGGAATAACGAAAGATATTAGAGGGATTTAGTTGACATTCGAGATATTTTTCCTTGTTTACCTAGGGATGGGGATTTAACTGATTTAACATCACATGTCGGAAGCGTAATGATCCCTCAAAAACTATGGATAAGGAATGTAGGAACTTAGAGAATCAAGTGCTCTTAAAGAGACTTCTTATGATGTCCTTGAAAGGATTCTTTTTTGAATCTTGGCTTCAAAAAACTTGGAAAGGGTTGCATCGATATAATCTTAAATACTTAGTTAAATGTTGGTTTATTGTAAAATTATAGAATTTTTAAGATAGATATTGTGTCTTCACTGGAATTAGGTTTTGAAGGAAAAAGATCTTAACTCGGCCATGGCATCCTAATTTTAAGAAACCTAAAAGAGTAGGTGGTATGGATTTGTGTTTCATTAGAGAGTATTCCATCCCTCTAGAATACTAGTGGAAAGAGATATTTCAGAAGATTGGTGAAGATTTGGGAGGTTTTTTTCAACTAGATTCCTGATCTTTTAGAGTGGATGTTTATTTTGTACAATTGAATGTTAGTATGGAAGATAGAAAATTTTTCCCTCAAGTTATAATTTTGAATATCAACGGGAAATAATTGGTACAACCAATTGAATATGAATATTTGGGGAAGACATGTAATATATGGCAAGAGAAAGGATCAACACGGTCATGTGGACATAAAAATATGACACACCTAGCTCCTATCCATCCAATTCACACGATGAATCAACAAGGGTCATTTGACACAACAAAAGTTTATAAAAGGATACATAGATTGACTAATATGGAAAAACATTGTACAAAAGGGAAGATAAATAAAAGATTATGGTTCTTCTTATTGTGCATACTAACCAAACATTTAAGATACTCATTCCAAAAAATTGATGTATCCTAACGGAGAAAATAAGAAGAAGGATAATGATATAGAGATAATATAACTTGGATGTGCATGCTTGGAAGAAATAGATCCACTACATATGGAAGGTACATGTTTTCCTGAGACATGTGAAGGTAAGATTGATCTCCCTCCTCTAATTGTAAATGAATTACATAAAAAAGACAACTAGATTCAAAAGTAGCTATGGAAATGGTAGTGGAGGAGTCTCACCGCAACATAGTGGCTATAGAAGTGGATAAAAAATTGACTATAGATATAGTTATAGGAACAACATTATTTCAAGGATACTCTAGGTAGGTTGGCCACATAAAACTCCCCGTGAGGAGAAAGGAATCCTTGGTTTGCATTTTACTAGTGGAAAAATGTCACATAAACATTATAGGGTACTTTGGCACCGAATCTATTACAAAGGACATGAATTGCAAATTGTTCCTATACATTCTATCTCCGAGGAAAAAGTGGAAGTGAATGACATATCTTTTTCATCCCTGAAAATTATGAAGTGGGGGTAAAAGTCCATGTTGGAAAAATTGGTTAAATAATATTTGGATGAAGTTAAAATGGGTTATCAAAAGACGATGGTAGAAATGTTTTCTACCACTAGAAGAAAAATTTTCATATGATAAGGGGATATTTGATCCCCTCCTCATTCCCTTACAAAATTTGGTCTATTTTTTAAGAATGATAATAAAAAATATGTAGTTGTGGGTGTATCATAGGATGATACAATAATTGATTTAGTTAAAGTAACAAGGGGCTTTGAATGTAGATAACCGTATTGTGGAATGGAATGCAATTTATTATATTTATTTTTGGCTAATATTATAGAATTTTCGATGATGGAGCACGTCGTTTGATCTTATGGATGTGGAGGAATCTTTTCTGTTGTGTTTTTGTTTGATGCAAAAGATTTGTCTGCTTGATCTAACTTGGGTCTAGGACACTTTTTAAATATTTTTAGAGGAACTCCTACAAGATGAAGTTAAGATCAATTATATGAAGATGAGTTCCCATAAACTCTATCTCATATTAGATAAGGATAACAATGCTACCAAAAGCATGAATACGCTATTGTGACATTGGGTGAATTAGATGTTGTAGGATAGGATGGAAGAAGTATTTAGATTGGTAAGGTTAAGGAAAATGATTGGAATATGTTAGCTCTTTGGGGTATGTGGAAGATACTAGTATAGAAAAATAGAAATCTTCTCGAATACATTACATTAGTAAAGGTCGAGGTTATATGTTGGAAGAGTTGCATAAGTGAAGAGATGATCCAAAAATGGGAAATTTAAGCATATGAAGAGTAGAAAAATAAATGTGGCAATTATCTAGAAAAGGAAAAGTTCTAGTAGAGGCACTAAAGTAAAAACTACAGAAGAAAGTGACCATGAAGGAATTAGAACAAGGGATCATATGAAGGAGAGATGAAATAAAGGAAGAGTATTTTAAGATAGATAAGGTTGGAATTTTAAGGGGAGTTTATACATTATGAGATTCTAAATATCAAGGAATTGGTTTGTGTTATGAAATAAATATTAGTTAGTTTGGTTAGTTTAAGTATGAAAGTGTAACATTGTGTATGATATTAGATTTTGTTGGTAGTGGAAGACTTAGTTTTTACCTCATAAGACTTATTTTCCTAGTCTTCATTGGGTTTGAGAAACTTGATAACTAAAATATTATGAAGATGGGTTATTTCATTACCCTTGTTGTGATGCATATTTTGTAATTAATAGTTTTTAATGATTATTGAAAGGGTGATGGACCTAATAACCTTATTTTTATTGATCATAAAAATGGTCAAAAACATTATTTTAATTGATGCATTTTTGGAGAACCCGATGTTCGTATGGAATGTATATTTTAAAATTGTGAAGATTTTTATTATAAAAATGATATGCATTGAGCTTTAAGTCCCGATTATTTAAGCGAGTATAAACACATCAAAGGATGAATGTAATAGAATTAGGAATCCAATCAAAACCTTGATTCTCCTAGTAACTCAAAGTCCACACATTATAATTGTGATAAACCAAACATATGCGCCAAATTGAATAAATACAAGGGTGGTCCCCAATGGTAGTGGAGATGATCTATGTCAGCTGATATTAATTAGAAATAGTCAATAAAAATACTACAAATAAATACTATAAGAACTTAGTCCTCAAATATTTATTTTTTAATTTATTTTTTGATGCGGTAAAACTAAAACTATGTAAACAAATTAATGTGAGAGAAAATGACTATTATGTATCATTTGTTAAGTACTTTTCAATGATAAACCAATTAGTAGACAAAAACCGATTGAATTAAAATATTAAAAAGGTGTGGTCATGTATATAGGTTATCTTTGGAAGTATTTGCTTGGCGGGTGAGAATCCTAGCACTCACTTAAGTGAAAGCATGAGTAATTGTACTATGTAGGTGATCATAGAAACAAATTTCATGAACAACATGAGTGCTTGAAATATTTTTATGTTTCCATTTTGTGTGCTATGATTCCTCTCCGGATGTTTTTGCAGTAAAAGTAGGAAAGTTGGATATCTCATAGTTTAGGGATACATAGGATAAATAGATAATATTAGTGAGTATGTGAGAATGTGTATGTGTGTGTGTGTTGTACATACATATATACATATATGTACAATATATTGTATATATATATATATATATATATATATATATATATATAATGTACATGTATACATACACACACACACATATATATATGTATATATGTACAATATATATACATACATACATATGTGTGTGTGTGTGTACATGTACACACACACACACACACACACACACACACACACACACACACACACACACACACACACATGTATGTATGTATGTATGTATGTATATGTGTACAATATATGTACAAATACATATACATGTAACATTATATATATATATATATATATATATATATATATATATATATATATGTATGTATGTATGTATGTATGTATGTATGTATGTATGTATGTATGTATGTATGTATGTATGTATGTATGTATGTATGTATGTATGTATGTCACACACACACACACACATGAGTGACTTGTATAGGTTGTTTAAAAACTCACATACATATGAATAAGGTGATATATTGTAGGGATTGACTAAATTTGGGTTGATAAGGTTTGAATCCTCTTTTATAGTGGATTAAAAACCTATATATGTACTTCTTGTTCAATGCATAAAATTTTATTTTATTTTTAATTATATAATGTTATACCAAATACTACAACATTTGTCTTTTCTATTACATTATTCTTGTTATTTTCCCTTTCCTTTTACCTTCCACTTGGATCTTATATACCTAGTTTATATTGTTGGTACAAGCACCTCCTTGTTTATTCTTGTGATCTTAGTATAGATATCTATATTACTATCTCTATTCTTACAAACTATGATTCTAATAATACCCCATCCCTTATCTTATTTATAGGATTTGGTAATCTACACCTATGGTAGAGTGTGGATTATCATCTTCTATATCCATGAATCATACAACTTTGTTTTAATATCAACTTATGTCTTGGCTCTAGAATGGTCTTCTATCTATATCTTAATATAGTGATTTGGAAGAGAAAGAGGAAAATAATATTAACCTTATCATCCCATATACATTCTATTTTTTGATGAGGTTGATATATTTGAATAAGTGATTGGTAATTTTCATAGCGCTCTTTGGTGATAGCATGGATATCTAAATTAGTGTCAAGAGGAATTCAAAGGTGATATTTTTAGGTCTTGAATTTTTAATAAGAATGCCCAATGTTAGCATGACACCAATAGAATAGATTGGGTCATAGTATGTGGGAATTGATTTTGAAGGATCGATGTGATTCAATCCAGAATACACATGATTTTTTTAGTTCTTGATATTTCAAGGGTGGTTGGTGAGGTTTTAATGAGAGATTAAACTAGTTGGATTGCAATTAGGGAAGAAATAATCAAAATGCATTTTCGTGAGAAGGAGCTTGATTTTGGTATCAATTGATGGTAGTAATTCTATTTGAAAGTGTCCTTGGTTTAGAGGGTTGTGAAAACTCCCTCGTAGGGTGGTATTCCTTCTTATCTTATTCAAAGGATTCCTCCAACATGGTGGGCGATAAATACCAAACATTATATTGTAGGTTGGGATTCAAGGCTACAAGAAAGATTAAAAAATATTTTAATTATCTAGAATATGATTATTAATTTTTTGATGGATTTCCATCATTTGATGAAGTTATGGGATGATTCAATGGGTTATTATTTCATATTGAATTTTTTTGGAAAGCATTTTCAAGAAGTTCAAGTTGTTCGACTCTTTCACTAAGGAATTATGATATATATAGAAGCCCGTTGTTATAACATTCACAATGTATAAACCAAAATCATAAGCCAAAATTAGGGTAATTTTTTTCTTTACATGAAAAAATTGCATACATGACACTTAGGAATTAGTTGGTACAACACAACCATGCTTGATACACTTATATAAACATGAGCTCACTCATGCATAAAATACATTACACTAAATGTAAGGATGACACATACCACCAAGCCTATCCATAAGGCTTGAAAAGGAGAGAACAACATATTTGGTCTGTTGAGCCCTTTTTGTAACAGGTATGGTCCCTTTAAAACTATTTAGCAATAATGATAAAAAAAAAAAAAAACTCCTTTACGCCCACAAATAAATCCTAGATAATATTTTGTTCCTCCAATATATAACACACCACAACAAAAAAACATACCCCTTATCCATCCATTTAAACCACCCCCTTATACATCAACTAATACTAGCCACATATTCCTTTGGTTCCTCCAAATCAACAATATACACAAACTCCTATTCCTCCCTTCAATAACAACCCTTATCCCTCCAATAAATAATGATGTAATCTCATCCCCACACATAGACACACACAAACATGCAAGCTTGAAAATAAAAATTAGCTCAAAATTTTCTCATAAGAGTGAAACACAATAGATAGACCACTAAGAGAGAGAAGAAGGAATTTCATCGTAATTTACATAGATTGAAATTATCTTACACTTATATTACAATTAAATTCCTTGTTTAATATTTTGTTTTGCAGGACATTTAAATCATATAAGAGCCACATACCACTTGTTTTCAAGTTATGAATTTCCATTTCTAGTTAGACATGTTTCCCTCAAGGAAACCCCACTTTACTTTTATTAAGAATCTAAATGTTTATAAACAAGTTTAAGAGGAAACATCTCAAGTTTGAAATTACATATTCGATAAAATCTTGTTAGTCACAATTTTTTTAATAAGTTATAAGGTTACAACCACAAGTGCCTTCCTAATAGGTCTTACAGGTTGAGTTCCTTCCAACTTTGTAATGAATAGAACATAATAAGATCAACACTAGGATTAACACAATATATTTATTTAGTAACCTTAAGGTTTACCAAAAGTTTAAGAGAGAAAATTATAAATTACATATTAGAATGGATTTTTAAATCATATGTTACTCACCAAGAAACACTATTACGGATAAGTAAAAATGAGGTTAAATGCATGAGTTCATTAAGTGAAATGTAAAAAGTAAATTGAGTTCAAGTTATGAAGGTTTACAAGAAATGAAAAGCATGAATAAGGATTGGTAGTCCTAAGCTCCAAATGGGGTCACATAGTCCTAACTCACTTCATACAAGATTACCAAAATGAAGGAGTAGTCTAGTCACTTTCTATTCAAAATATTCTAGGTAAATAATTCATTGTGAGGATAATCTTATCCAAGTTCCTTTTAAATGACAAGCTAAATCCTTTCATGAGATTACAAGAGTTATTTCATATGGGTTAACTCATTTTGGATTAATCAATAAAAGAGAGCATGATGATAGGTTTTGGGAAATAATCGGTTTAATTTCTTTCATTTGTTGGTTTCATTCTATTTTTTTACTTTACTTGTATCCTAATAAGACTACAACCCAATTATAAAGATTAATTCCTAAGACAACCTTTTTATTTAGATACAAAATAATTTTCATAAACACACAATAATTTATAATTTCCCATAAATTATATTATAACATCCTTTTCTTTTTAACTTGATACACTAATATTTGGTTAAATAAATAAAACAATACAACAATTCCAATGAGCAACCTAATTTCCTTTTCAAATGAACTATACAATTTAAAGAGAACTATTTACAATTCAATCTTTGAGTACACTACTCATTTTCATTTTCATTGTGTTTCCTACCACCTGCATTAACAAGGGCTCAACAAAAAGATGGAATGGTTTCCACTTCTCAATTATAACAATGCTATCATATAATTTCATTCACAATTAAAAGATATTAAAACAAATCATTAGTTTCTACAACATTTCATATAAAAATCACCTTTCTATGTTTGAGAGAAAGAGAAAATGACACACATTTTCTTTACATAAATAATCAATATATTTTCAAAATGAAGTATTATTATGAGAGATACAAATAAATATTTTTCATACAAATTCATTATCTATTCACTTTTAGAGGTTGAAGGAGAGAAAGGAGTTTTCAATTTCTTCACACAATTTTTAATTTTCATGCACATAAGGAAGGCTCAAGAGGGGAGCATGATATTTACATGCGATCCTAATTTCCATTCATAATTTTTTAATGGTGTTTAGAAATGTTATTTATAGCTATTAAAGATATTCTCAAACATCAATTCAATCATACCCTCTACGGGTGTCTCAAAATTTGAATATTGGTCAACATGACTTAATCACACTACCATTTAAACTAGCCCAAGTGGCTATGAAAATTCCTTAGAAAGGTCTCCGAACACACAAATAAGAAATATATTGCTTCTATCCTATTATCCTAATGTAGTCACTTTTACCTACTCCTTTTAAACCCCAAGCGCTAACCGGCACATCACTCATCTTGAACTGGGTGCTCACCCAAGGTGCACGAAGGTGCCAAGCCCCTCTTTTATGTGAGCCTTGTAAGAATTTTCACCATTAATGGAGGAATATTGCAGAAACATAAATACATACATTCATTCTAACACAGAGGTAAAGAAACTAGATCCAAGCACAGATGCACCATAATATGAACGTAATCATTATAACAACACAAAGGAATCAAATCTGAACCATGAGAAATATGAAGAACAAGGGTTTGGACCCATAAACATAGATATTTAGAACAATCCACCTCATATATTGATTCACAATTGTTTATAGTAGTTAGATTACATCAAAAAGGGTCATAGCAGACCGAATACATCAAGAAATAACATCCTAACCCTACAAAATGATTCTACTCGAAGATTTCTAGCCATGTTCTCCCTTATGCATCTAAAGTCTCTCTTGCATCTCTTACATTGCATCCCACATCTTCTTCTCATCCCTCTTTACCTATTTTTTATCCATCCTCTACTTTAGATCCAAACGCATTCTTAAGTAGAGCGTGGGCTATCTCCTGCACCGCCTCAAAGATCACTCAAGAGCAAACCACATGCCAATGTCATCATACCCTTCCATACTTGAGTACTCTAAACATGCAAGTGCCAGCTAACCCATAACTAACTCTACTTTACAATTCTTAAACACACCGATCATATTTTGGAATATTATTTCCTTGGAATGCAACTCTCCATGCTCTAACCCTTATCCATTATCACACATATCCACATCCTTACATGTTTTCCATGAAACACCATAACCAAAAGTGTGGCTAAGTATCAAACCCATTTATGCTCCTGCGTCTACAAACCTAGTTATCCATGTGTGCTCTTCCTCATGCGCCTTCTTCCTACAATGCCTTCCGTGCGCGCCGATCCTCTCGCTCTGAGACTTAGTCATTTTTTGGGCTCAAAATTACTCCACACTAAACGTGTTGTCTGTCCTCAGAAACAATCTGATCTCTAATAAAGAATAAAGAATGGAAGAATAAGATGACCTGTATCTCGACTTACGCCAAAGAACAAAAGAATTTTTTATTGTTGTACAAGGATTGGGAAAGTTTTATTCAAGGATTCTTTAATCTCGTTCCAAGCATCCACCTCACTCTACGCTGTTTAAATAAATCCCCTATCAGCGCATTGACCTCATCGAATGTTAGTTCTTCACCCTTAGCCTTCAATGTGTCAACAATATTCTCCATTTGCTTGCTAAGGTCGGTCAACGTGTCCATCCTATGTGTTACTTGGGGATATAATTCCTTGACTTTACTCTTAATAGAGGTCCTTAAAATTTCAATTGCCTCGGATTTCTTCTCAACCTCCACCAGGATCTTGTCACGTTCCGCCCAATTGCCTCTGTTCTTGTCCTGGAACTCCTTCAAATCTACCTCATGTGTAGCAACCAACACACTTTCTACCCTGTCTCTTTCCTCACAGTTGTCATAGACAACTTAGGCCATGCGAGCCACAATTTTCATTGAAGTAAGAGTTTAGTGTACCAAGTTATGGTCTCCTCAATTTTTAATCTCTCATGCTCTTTCTGACGTGCCATAACTTCTTCCGCCGACTCCAATGCAAGTGGTTTCTTCTGCATCATGATGATGCACATCAAATCCTCTAGGCAGTGGAAGGTGACTCATACTTACATCGTGCAAGGGAGCTGAATCTGGGCGTGCTAAAATAATGTATTCTGAGATATTATCCACTTTCTTGTAAGCTTCACACACCTTCCCCTTCTCTTCTCTCAACTCAGTCCTCAACTGTGCAATTATAGACTCTTTTCCCTTTATCTCCTTGTCCCTCTCTATAATCTCCTTGTTCTTTTCCTCCAATTCCTTCTCCAATGCTTTAATCTTGTTATTCCTCCCAAATAACCTTGCTTCGACCTCCACCGACACCTTGTTCAACACATTACATGCCTGCTCATCAGTCATCTGTGAGAATCCACAATAGGATTTACCTCCACAGAGCTCGGTGTGTCTAGTAATGTACCTACATTAAATTCAAATTCTAGCTCATTAACATGGGACTCAAAATCCCATGACAACGTATTCCTTGTGCACGAGTACGTACCATCTATATCAAATGATGACCAACATAATAGGTGGTATGTAGGCATTTTGCTTTGGAAACACATGTGTAGGACCTTATGTGGATCAACATCATAAGTCATTATGGGTCCTTGTGATGTCGACACACCCTTGCCACTGTGTGCTCCCTTTGGGAAACCGACTGCTAAACTTGTCTCCCAACCTATGTTTTCATGCTTCACTTTCTCCATTTCTCATGCACTGTACTCCACCTCATGCTCTACCAAGTCCTTGATGATACCTGCCACCTCCTTCTCCACCGTGTCCTCTAACTATTCACCAAATAGGTGTAGGGTCTCATGCACCTTTGTCCCCACTTCTTCTTCACTTATTTCTCCCTCTCGAGCGTCATCCGCAAATTCATTTCTCTCCTCATCAGATTTATGTACATTGTACACGGGAGTTCTTCTCTGACTCACATCCATCGTCCTCCTTTTCAGTCTCATCACCCTTCATGCTCTCCATTCTCTCAGAGTTTGAACTCTGCACTACCCTCTTCTTCTTCTTCACTGGAGATTTCTCCTTCACCGCGGAATTTTCCTTCTTTGGGATTTCTTCCTATAAGTATAAGTTCTTGTTCCTACGCCCGACTCATGTGCCCCTGTGGTCTGAACCACACGTGTGCTCGGTGCCATGCTTACGGGAGTTTCCTCCCTATATTTCTTCTTTTTTCACTATCTTCTTCCTTCTAGCAGGGTCTTCAAGGATGGAGACATCATCCTCAACATATCCACCTTTATTAAAACTAGGCCTTAGGTTTATGTACACCCTTGTCATTATTGTTCCTACAAGTGGTAATGTTATGGGCCTTAGCATATGTATTTCATGAGAGACATACTTCTCCGCATACACTCAATTTTGAGGATATACAAGTGTTTTTTGCGCAATGCACGAGCTCTAATCTACTTCACTTAGGTCAAACCTCAGTTTATTAGCCTCCTTAAACCTCGTTGACTACACTTTGAAAATACTACGCTATGAAGGAAAAAGGAAATCTACACCATGGGTTCTTGGTACCATCATTCAATGTGTACCTACCAATGTAGAACTGCTAGTATACTACAAATTCAACCTCATCCTTTACCAAGACTGACAATTGCTCTGGAATCCTCCATTCTGCTCCAAATGCATCACATATCTGTTTGTACCACTTATCCAAGCGCTTTATATACATGTGTTATAATTTCACAAGTATATGCTTCAAACCTCTGGATGGGGAGGGGTTCTCATCAGGGTACTTCAAAATGTTTTTATTTGGCCCATCGAGCAATACAATATCTAAAAACACAATGGTAAGAAGAATATTACCATACGTAATTTTATCTCCATCTCATGCAACATCAATGATATCCTCTACAATGAAGGTCAAGATGTTGTAGATGGTCCCCTCTAAAACTTTCCTACAAACATTCAACCATCTCTTGTTCACTTGTGTCCATCGTTCTTGTTCATTCAATTTAGTGAACAAGCATGCAACCATCTTCATGATTGGGTCCTTGATCTTGGTAATGTCAAAGGCTTGCCCACCCTTCTTGTATTCAAATGCCTTAGTTGTTTCCTTAACAACCTCATTGTCACCCAAGTCATCATCCAACGACTCTCTGTGTAGATAATTCTAGTGTACTTGGAGATCAACTATGTAGTTATGTGCATCCTTCTTCCCTGCGAAGTAAAATTAATCTTCGTGTATGCACGACATAAGCCACTGGTATAATCTCTCAGGCTTGCCAAAAATGGCAACTCATAGAGTTACAAAATCCCAACCTTCTCTAATGTCCTCTTCATGGAGTCATCATATACTGGTTTGTCATCTTTTGTTCTTTCTCCTATAGGGTGAACAAGCTCCAATGTCATCTCTTTCTCAGTTGTATTTGTCCTATGGTTATAATCACTTATAACCATTTTGCACATGTGAGATACCCAATCCATCCCCAATAATACCCCATCTGGGTATTACATCTCTCGTATACCATTCTTTGTTGAAACTTTTGACGCGATTGGTTTTCCCTTGCCCTTCCTCTTGGGTGAAACGTTTGATCCTTTCCTTGGTGCCATTTTCCTTATCGGGTCCTTGTTAATCCTTCCTTGTATCTTGATTTCTTACTGCTCAATCCCTTGGCTCCAATCCTCCTGCACAAATTATTCAAAACCGTGCCCTAGTTTCTCAAACCCTAACTTGGAAACCCTTTCTTCCATAAGACAATGTTAAAACCTATATAAATCCTTCCAAAAACCATACGCACATGCTTGTGTACTTTGTTCCAATCTAGTTCTCAAATATTTCACTTCACATGTGATTTTCATAAATTTCACACAAGGATGCCCTAGTTTGCAAGATCTCTTCCACAAGTAAATACAAGGTGAAAACAACTTACCCCGAATCCCTATTTATAGTTTTCCACTTTTTACCGTATTTATTTCCATGCCACCTACCACCGTACTACCGCATTAAATTCAAATTTTTCAGTAGCGTTCCTCCCATACATTTAATCTAGTGTGTTTCATTCACATTCCCACTCATGTGTAACCTTCTCGGACTTCTAGTGTGCAAATGAACATCGACCACGAGACTCCCTTACACGTGCTCCCAATGCTAAATAACATCTACCTCTATGTCTTATACAAAGTATTTCTTCCTTCCATCACCTACCTCATGTTTCTCTACACATTCATCATTGTACATGGATTTCATAAAACTATTTCTTGACACCATTTTATCCCCAACCGTTATCACTCTCTACTATGCGCGTTCCTCTACACTTTTATTTTTCTCTCTGGGCCACCAACAACATTGCTTCAAATGTGTGCCTCTTATTATGCTCTCCATCCCATACTAAAACTATGTGCAGTCCTCGTGCATGAAACCTCTTTAGAAAGTAATTGGCTCGCACATAGCACAACACAAGACTAAAAATACAAAGTATAACAATGATGAAAGGAAACACATATACAAGAAATTACAATAAAGGGAAACCTAATCTAAATGGCAACACTGCCTTATTACAAACACCAAGAAGAATTATTTATAGTAAAGCTTCAACTTACTCCCGTTAAAGAAAGCGTGCAACCGTTGGCCATCAAAAGCTTCTAACTAGCAAGCACCTGAGTCAAGTATATAGGTCATGACATACGGTCCTAACCAATGCACTTGGAACTTCCCAGGGTGGCGTAAAAACTTGGAATCATATAGAAGAACCATCTGTCTAACCTCCAACTTCTTATTTTTAATGTGTCGATCATGCCAAGCCTTCTATCTTGATTTCTCTATCTTTTGGCTCCATCGGGCTATGATGCACCTCTCATCCAACTACATCATTTTTTATATGCACTCTTCAAGTGCTTGCTCATCAACCAATCCTCCTACACATGCAATACATAGGGATGGTAACATAAATTCAACCGGTAAAACAACCTCAACACCAAACACCAACTGAAAGGGTGTTTCTTTGTTGAGTCTCTTGTAGGTTGTTCTATAAGACCAAAGAACAACAAAGACTTTATCATCCCAATCCTTCCTTCCAACATCACAGATCTTCGTCAATGTGTGGCTCAAAATCTTGTTGAAAGCTTCAACAGTTCCATTAGCTTGTGGGTGATAGGGTGTAGTTTTATGATGGGCTACCATAAATTCCGCCAATAATATCCTAACAATCTCATTCAAGAAATGAGTACCCCTATCACTTGTTAAACTTAATGGACACCCATACTTGCTTATGATATTCTCCCAAAGAAACCTTGCTGTAGTAGCTGCGGTCTGCAATGCTTCGTAGGTGTTGCTTATACCCTTTGTGTAAGATATTCTGTACAAATAATGATGTAGCGCGACCCTATCTTGTGCCTCGGGAGGGGGAATAGGACCCATGAAATCAATTGCCCATTTTTCAAAAGGTTCCACACTTTCTATAGGCCTCAATGACATTTCATCTCTATGCCCAAGCTTCCCAAGGCACTGGAAATGATCACACCCTGGTATATTCTTGACAATCCTTGTACAATGGCTCCCACCAAAACTAGCAATCGAATCTTGCGCGTGGTGGCTCAACCTGTATAATGTCCACCGAAAATTCCTCTATGAGCTTCCTCCATAATACCCACACACTCATGATCTAGTACACAACGACGTAAAATATCATCCTGCCAAGTTTGTATAGATCTCCACCAATCAACATATAAGGCACAAAGAAAATGACAATTTGTTTCCTTTCTATACTCTTCAGTCTGTCATGCGCCACACTTGTTCGTTAAAAAGATAACAATATCCTCCAAATCAGTGGGTGTGCATTGTAATATGAACAACTGTGCATCCAAAATTGTGTTTTCAATGCTCTGTGTGTCCTCACCTAAATTAATTCTAGAAAGATGGTCAAGTCTTGAATTACACTTTCTTGGTTTGACTACCACCAAAAAGTCAAATTCCTGAAATAACAAGATCCACCGGCATATGCGCCCTTGAAAAATAGACTTGTTTAACAAATAATTAAGTGTCATTTGATTTGTGTAAAAGATAAACAAAGTAGCCAACAAGTATTGCCTAAACTTATGCAACGCATAAATCATAGACAATGCTTCGCGCTCCGTTGTTGTGTAATTTTGCTTAGCTGGAGTTAACTTTTTACTTGTAAAACATAAAGGGTGATCAACAATCCCTTCTCCAAGTTGTGCTAACACTACTCCAATTTCCATACCTGATGCATCCACATGCACATGAAAGGGCTTGTCCCAAGAGGGAAAGTACAAAATGGGCACAATAGTAAGCTTCTCCTTCAACATATCAAAATCCACTTGTTGCACCTTATCCCAATGAAATCTTCCTTTATGCCTCAATAGTTCTTCCAAGGGCATGAAAATATTGACATAACCTTTGATGAATTTTTTTAGTAACCTGTATGCCCCAAGAATCGTAATCTTTGCGCTTTGATTGGCGGGATCCTCCAAACTGAAAAATAACAACCACCTTGTGTGGTCTACCAATAAGCCTTCCTTGCAAATAATATGACCTAGCAATGTGCCAAAAGGAGTAGCAAAGACACATTTCTTAATGTTTAGAGAGATACTTAACTACCTGCATCTTTCAAACATCAATCTCAAGTTATCGTAATGATCTTTTACTAATCCATACACTTTGTCAATCATCCAATAGACTTATAGAAAATTATGAATAAAGTCTTGGAATGCTTGTACCATAATGCATGAAAATACAATAGGCACATTCTTAAGCCCAAATGGCATAACCATATAAGAAAAACTTCCCCATTTAGTGGTGAAAGTATTCTTCTCTTGGTCTTATTTTGCAATCCTTACCTGGTGATACCCGAAAATCCATCTGTAAAAGAGTAGATCTCACACCCTGCTACACCTTCTAAGATTTCTTTAGTAAAAGGCATTGGAAAAGGATCTATAACACATGTAGTATTCAAGTCTCGTAGTCTACACAGATTTGTATCCTTCCATATTTCTTGATACTAATCACCATTGGGCTAACCCATTTAGATTCTTCAATAGCTTCAATGATCCCAGATTCCAAAGCATCTTGTCAATTTCTTCTTTCACCTTTACGCGTAGATTAGGATTCATCCTATAAGGTCTCTTCCTAATCAGGTGCATACCCTCCTTTAACTTAATCCAAATCTCTCCCAATGAGTGATGAACTCCTTTCAATTCATGGTATTTCTGGGAACAAATCCTAAAAGTCACACAACAACTCAATTATCTTTGAGACCTCTTGTTCTGTCTAGTAATCATCAATGATTACTTTTTCAGTTTTGCTTTTGTGCCAATGTTATCCTTCTTTGTCTTCAACGACTCGTGGTAGGCGCGCATCTTCTCACCCACACTATCCAAGACGTCACACGTACCATCTATATGATCAACATTGAGGTTCTCTATCTCTTCATCTTCTATCGATACACCATTTTTCCTTTCTCTTTTTCTAGGAAGGCACACTCAAACTGTACTTCATCCATTTCTTCTCCTTCCTCAAAGCGTGCCTCCAAATCAAGCTCCCCTAGAAAATATAGGATGAGGTCCTCAACTTTGGCACTATCTCCTAGAGTAAGGCACTTGACTACCTACAAAGCCTCATTCACTGATGGTTTAGAAGATAGATACTCAAAATTCTGAATAATACCTGTTGTCAACTCTTGCCAATTTCCCGTCTGACGATGTAACTCTGAATGGACATACCAAGCATGTGCACAACCCTACAAAGTGGAATAGAACTTATGCACCCAGAGTGAAGGGGGTAAAGCTTTCAGGCCTTCCGTCCAGGATTTCTCACATTCTTGAACGTGGTATAAGGCTGATTCCCTCCCATGATAGTCACATATCCTTGAAGGTGCATTGGTCCATAGAAATATAATGGAGAACATGATTCTTACCTTACGCCACTCTATAAGATTATCCCATCATCCACAAATGCATGGTTCCCACATAAGGTATAAACAAGCATATTCCTCCATTCTATTTCACAAGTCCACTGGACTTCCATTGCGTGCAAGAAGATCTCAAGGTTAGCTTCTCCCATGTAACTTGGTAATTGTCTTCCTTGAAACACCTAACCAAATGCACCTTGACAACACGAGTCACATCACCCTTTAATTCTCTTCCAACTAACTCATAAGTCCCATGCACCCAATTATCACATGCAATGCTATTCATATCACTTAAGGATTGAGTATCATCCCACTAAATGGCTCCTTCTCGTGATGGTTCAATATCCTCTCGGGTCTCTGATGGTGTGCACATAAATTTTATTGATGTCTTCTTCTCCCAAAGGCTCAACATAAGGCATGAGACTTACCATCCGTTAGTGGAATAATAATGCGCTCCTTCTTGTTCTCAAAGCTGATGTATCCCTTATTGAAGCACAAATCAACATTATTTTCATAACACCAAGGGCGTCCAAGTAATGCTTTGGGAAATTATTTGCCTTAGAAAGTAATAAGAGTTCAAAATCCCGAGTGAACTTAGCCCCTTTGTGATGTGCCAAAATCCCCGATATGATTTTGGTTTATATATATATATATATATCATGAGTACTTTGGAATATTGTTGTGTAACTCCAAAATAAAAATGAAAAGGTTTAATTAGAGAGGAACTTGTCGGGACACTATTATTTACATTAAACTAATTGTAAATTTGTAATTTGGAAGTTACCGTTGTAACCTTTGGTAATGAAACCGAATTGGGAAAAGTATTATTTAAATGGCTTGTAAGACTTGTTGAGGATCCCAGAGGGAAAAAGATTTTTTTTTGAAAATTTCAAAGAGCTTGTGGAAATTTTCCAGGGAAGCTAGGTTTGTAAGCAAGGTTATGGGCATGAGGGAGGGGCTCCAAAGGAGTCCTAATCAAGGGTACAGAGTACAACCCCAAATGGTTCCTGGCCACGACATCGGTTTGTGATTTTAAGGATATTTTCCTTCCCTCATTAATACGGCCATGGTTCTGGTGCTTACATCCAAGTGGACTGGGAATTGAGAATAGCACAGCCCATTGCTAGATTGAGATAAGTTTCTTCTCTGTATTTTTGTTGTATACTATGCAATTACGGAAAGAAATTAAATAAAAGAGTAAATTATTATGGTTCTTTTATTTGTAATATTTTGTTGGAATAGATATTTAATTTAATTGTGATATGAAACTATATTAATTGATATTGCATTGTTAATTTATTTTTTACAAAGTGTCGTATTGCTTCTCTGTATTGATTTCCAAAAAACAAAATAAATTTACACAGGTGTTTTGTGGTTGGTTGATTTAAAATAAATATAAGTTTACATTAAAATCGAACATTTACTTGAGGAAAAAAATTAACTCTTGTTTTGTTTATTTTTACTTGTATAGTAAAATAAAATAAAATAAGTGCATTTGAATAGTTAATTTGGAGAAAAATAACATGGTTTTTATTAATAAATGCCTTTGAAAATGTTTAATATTTTTAAAAATATGTATATTAAAATTTGTTATAAAATAGTTGAAGAAAATTTATTTAATATTTAATACTTGTGTTTGGCATGTTTTATTAAATATTATAGTTATAAAACTATACCTAAAACCCTATCACATTTCCCTCCTCTTAACGTGGAGCATATTTTATGTGGCCATCTTGAATATTATAATATTATATGACATATAACATTTAATTAAAAAATTCTACCCTGAACCTATGTTCTATATTATACTATATACTATAACTTAAGATCTTAATGGCTTATATAATGTTTTAATAAAATGTTTTAATGTGGTTTGTCTATTGTGTTGGGACCGACATGTAATTAAATAAATTAAAAACTATAATCTATATAAGTGTGTGTGTTTGGGTTGGCGGTCTAAGTACTAAATCTTACAAAGTTTAAACCTATATTTTAACTACCTAATCCTAACCACTATACATATTTAAACATTATACTTACCCATATTTAAGACCTATATATGGCTAAATAAATTAAAACTTCAACTTTTAAACTAAAGTACTTACGTTGGAGTTATTTAAACATATAATGTTTTACTTATTATTATTTTTAAAAAGTAGTTTTTATCTTTTTAGTTTAGCATTAAATAATTTAAAATATTATTTAAAAATTTTATATTTATAAAGATAAGGGATATAATTTGATGAATATTTGTAGTAGATATAAATATAATTAAATAGGTAGTTAATGCTAGTGTTTAAAATACATTAGTAGGATTTTTATATGGTAAGATATTAGGATTTTTTAATTGAGTTATTAATATCTATCATTCATAATGAGTTGTTTTTCGAATTTTGAAATGGATTTCTTTCTTTCTTTCTTATTCCATTTCAAAATAATTTTCTAATCAAAATGCTAATATATCATTGTTTCTTTTATGTGGAAAATATTTTTACGTTGCATAGTTTGGTGTAGAAAGTGTTGTTTTGTGTATGATTGTTTGTCGTTATGTTAAATGGTGTCACCAGCCCTTTTCCTGGTGCGGGGAAAGTGGTGTTACAATTTGGTATCGAATAGTTTTGATGTCCTTGACTGTGAGTTATGAGTCATGTAAGTAAGTGATTTTCTTATTTGTTTTGTTTGTATTTCCACATAGTGGATATCACATTGCAGGGATGAGTTACTCGAGGGTGCAAAATACAATGAGCAACTGGAACAAAAAATCAACAATTGGTCAAGGAAGTTGAAAATATTACCTTGCAATTAGAATATTTGAAAAATCAATTTACAGAAGTCATTTGTAAAAACAAGAGAGATAAATCTGTTAAATTGGAAAAATCTACTAGAAAAGAAAAGCACCTTCTGATAGTGAATCTACTTCTATTGAGAAAATGGAAAGTTCTTCTAATTCTTCTAGTTCTTCGGATTCTGAAAAAGAAAATGTTAGTAGTCATAGAAGTTCAAAAGAAATGCAATTATTTGCTAGGAAAATTAAATTGCCTGAATATGTTGGAGAAGTAGGGTCAGGTGAACAAGTTGAAACTTGGTTAACAAATTTAGAAAGGTATTTTGAATTACAAAGGACTAGTAAGCTAGGCAGAACTCAAATTGTTGTTTTTCAATTAAAAGACGTTGCTTTAAACTGGTGGGAAGACACATTAAAAACTGAAAAGCTTAAACCTCACAAGGTTAAATGGAGTAAATTTAAAAGCTTGTTTAAAAATAAGTATCTCTCTGATCATTTCTTACAACGAAAAAATGAGTTCTTTGATTTGAAGCAATGTTTGAAAAGTGTGAATGAATATAAGTAAACTTTTGAAAAATTAAATAGATTTGTACCTTTTATTACTGGTTATGATAGAGTGGTTAGATTTATAAATGGTTTGAGGGAAGAATATAAAGCATTAATAGAATTAATAGAATTTTAGAGGACATGCTTAGGATGTATATTGGGGATAAACATGGAAACTGGGAACAATATTTACACTTGATTGAATTTTCTTACAATCAAAGTTATCATACTTCTACTAAGATGACTCCTTTCAAGGTTGTTTATGGTAGAAATTGTGCTACTCCTATTTCCTGGTCTAATCTCAAGCATAGATCCTGGTATGGCAATGACAATGTAAAAGAAATGGAAGAAATCATAGCTAGGGAAAAACAGAATATGAAAGTTGCTCAGGATAGACATAAACAGTTTGTTGATTCTAAAAGGATTGTTAGAGAGTTTGTTGTAGGTGATAAAGTGTTTTTGAAAGTTAAACCAAAAATTATTTCTTTAAAGTTAGGGAAATATGCTAAACTTGCTCCTCGTTTTTGTGGGTCTTTTGAAATTATTGAAAGAATAGGAACCTTGGCATATAGATTGGCTCTACCTCCTGAGTTGTCTAGAATTCATAATGTTTTTCATGTGAGTTTGTTGAAAAGATATGTTTTTTATGATAAACATGTTGTGGATTGGAAGAACATAGTTGTAGAACCTACTTGTGAGTTTCAAATTGAACCAAAAATGATTTTGGAAACTAGAACTAGGAAACTTAGGAACAAAGAAATTAAAGTAAAATGGTCTTCTTGTGATGTGGATAGCGCTACTTGGGAAAGAGAAGATTATCTTAAAGAACAATATCCTTGATCTATTTGACTAATCACTCGTGTTTTTGTGTTGTGTTTTTAAAGTAGCTCTGGATCTACTAAGGACAATAGAGCGATTCAAGGGGGAAGGATTGTGATGTGCCAAAATCCCGATATGATATTGGTTAAAAATTATATATATATACGAGTACTTTGGAATATTGTTGTGTAACTCCAAAATAAAAAAATAAAAAGGTTTAATTAGAGAGGAACTTGTCGGGACACTATTATTTACATTAAACTAATTGTAAATTTATAATTTGGAAGTTACCGTTGTAACCTTTGGTAATGAAACCGAATTGGGAAAAATATTATTTAAATGGCTTGTAAGACTTGTTGAGGATCCTGGAGGATTTTTTTGGAAATTTAAAAGAACTTGTGGAAATTTTCTTTTGTTTGTGCTTTTAAGCATATTTTCTTCCCCTCATTAATGTGGCCATGGTTCTAGTGCTTACATCCAAGTGGACTGGGAATTGAGCATAGCAAAGCCCATTGCAGATTGAGATAAGTTCCTTCTCTGTATTTTGGTTGTATACTGTGCAATTACAAAAAGAAATTAAATAAAAGAGTAAATTATTGTGGTTCTTTTATTTGTAATATTTTGTTGGAATAGATATTTAATTTAATTGTGATATGAAACTATATTAATTGATATTGCATTGTTAATTTATTTTTACTATTGCTTACGTATATTGATTTCAAAAAAAAAAAAATTACATGGTGTTTTGCGGTTGGTTGATTTAAAATAAATATAAGTTTATATTAAAATCGAACATTTACTTGAGTAAAAAATTATTAACTCTTGTTTTGTTTATTTTTACTTGTATAGTAAAATTAAATAAAATACGTGCATTTGAATAGTTAACTTCTAGAAAAATAATATGGTTTTATTAATAAATGCCTTTGAAAAAGGTTTAATATTTTTAAAAATATGTATATTAAAATATTGTTATAAAATAGTTGAAGAGAATTTATTTAATATTTAATACTTGCGTTTATTATACACTTATATTTATTTTTATATTTAATTAGTTTGTTATAATGTTGGGGAAACACCCAGGGAAAAGATCAAGTGAATTTAATTTACATAAGGTTTATACGAGAGACAACTCTCCTTGAGAATAGGAAATCAATTTTTCCTATTGGTTCGTAATTTACTCTTGTCCCCTTGTAAAATTCTAAGTGTGTATTTTCATCTTTAATATTCAAAAATATTTTCCATGTCTAAAAATACCCCTTTAAATAAACTTGATTAGATTTATGTTGGAATAAAGTATTCTTATGTCTAACCTATGACCCCTTCCAATTTTCTATTGCAATCCTAAAAACTATACTTAAAACCCTATCACATTTCCCTCCTCTTAACGTGGATCATATTTTATGTGTCCATCTTGAATATTATAATATTATATGACATATAACATTTAATTAAAAAATTCTAACATGAACCTATGTTGTATATATTATACTATATACTATAACTTAAGATCTTAATGGCTTATATAGTGTTTTAATAAAATGTTTTAATGTGGTTTGTATATTGTGTTGCCTAGCTCAACCTACATGTAATTAAATAAATTAAAAGTTATAATCTATATAAGTGTGTGTGTTTAGGTTGGTGGTTTAAGTACTAAATCTTACAAAGTTTAAACCTATGTTTTAACTACCTAATCGTAACCTTTATATATATTTAAACATTATACTTACCCATATTTAAGACCTATATATGGCTAAATAAATTAAAACTTCAACTTTTAAACTAAAGTACTTACGTTGGAGTTATTTAAACATATAATGTTTTACTTATTATTATTTTTTAAAAAATAGTTTTTTATCTTTTTAGTTTAGCATTAAATAATTTAAAATATTATTAAATGTTTTTATATTTATAAAGATAAGGGATATAATTTGATGAATATTTGCAGTAGATATAAATATAATTAAATAGGTAGTTAATGCAAGTGTTTAAAATACATTAGTAGGATTTTTTATATGGTAAGATATTAGGATTTTTAATTGAGTTATTAATATCTATCATTCATAATGACTTGTTTTCGAATGTCGAAATGGATTTCTTTCTTTATTATTCTATTTAGAAAATAATTTTCTAATTAAATTATTATGTAGTTGTTACATTTTTTTTTTAAATGCTAATATGTCGTCATTTCTTTTATGTGGAAAATCTTTTTACGTTGTATAGTTTGGTGTAGAAAGTGTTGTTTTGTGTATGATTGTTTTTCGTTATGTTAAATGGTGTTATCGCCCTTTTCCTGGTGTGGGGAAAGTGGTGTTACACCCTTGAATGGTTATGGATGCACCCTTTAATACTCCGATGGGTATAGCTTTATTTCTATTCGCCATGTACACCACATTCGAAGATGGCTGCAATAGTGGTCTCCCCATCTAATTCCACGAATCTAGAGTAAGAACATTAACCTATGCACCTATGTCAATGATTATGTTGCTCGAGAATCCATCTATCAACTACCACATTCAATGTGATCTCCTTGTCATACTCAATACTATGAGGGGGAAAATTAGCATGCAAGATCTACCTCTCGCGCGGCATCCGACGTGCGATACCTTTCCTCTCAACCATTCTCCTAACAGGGGAATAATATTTTCCTGGTACAACATCTTACATACCTCTTTAACATCATCCACATCATTCTTACAGATCTCAACATTCTTTTCCTATTACAACTTCCATGACTACTCTTTCAAGCACTTGGATCTCACCTTTCAAGCTCTTAATCACCTCCATAGTATCCTGGTAAACCTCCTTCTGATAAGTCATATTAAGATACTTCCCATGAAATACCTCTTCTCTTGTAATGAGTGGCCTCTTCTTTGGTATTTCTCTGGCGTGTGTAGCTTCAGTGCGTGTAGTTACTAATACATGCTCCAACTCAGGGTTAGACGTTACCATAGGCATGAACAAAGGTTCAACACACTTTACACTAACCATTCCCACGCCCTTTTCCTTATTTTGGTTCTATCCCATGTGATTTTACAAGTAAGGGCACTCATCATACTTATGTTTCTTTCCACACCATGAACATTGCACAAAATCTGGGCACTTGTGCTTTTAGTTATCCGTACATCCATAATTGAAACAAGTTCCATAGGGGAATTAACTCCATCTGTTGTGACCACCACGACCTCTTAATCCTCCATGAAAGCTTATTCCCTTCCACCTCCATCTTCATGCCCTTCTTGTTGACACCCCTCATTCTTATAATTGTTCATAACGTTGACTGGTGCACACCAATATCAATTACATCATGAATTTGGTCTATCAACCGACAATCCTTAGTATCATGAGTGGTAGATGTAAAAATATTAATATAGTAAGACAAATTCTTACAAAGCGCGCGTTGTAACAAAGGGCATCTACTTGGATCATGATCCATGTGATAGATTTCACGATCTCTTTGTCGTCATGACGTGCACCGACTTTCGAGGGAAACTATCCTTGGTGTGTCCTTCTACTTCACAATTTGTACACCAAATTCTCGTTGCAAGTCTCATGTGTTGAATTCACAGACAATTTCTCAAGTTTCTTTGCCATGGAAGCAATCTATGCCTCCAAAAAGGGACTTACCCTAGTATCAACACTTCCAATGGCCTCAGCGCGCAAAACAACCTCCAAGGCCTCACATGGATATGTGAAAGTCTTATGTAAAAGCACTCATCTGAATGATGTTATCAAACCTCCAATGAACCACTGAGCATGTTGAGAGGGATGGATATCATAAGATAACTTTGACAAAAGAGTCTTAAAATGTGCATCATACTCCCACACACTCTTTTCCATACCTGTTGAATCTCCTTGAGTGTGTTGATTCTCTTTTCTCAAATTCAAGAATATGAAATTCCACCAAGAAGGCATCACGCAACATAGTATAATACACCGCCATATGATGTGGGTCATATTTTCAAGATTACCATGCTATATACGCGCCCTACAACATAGTTGTAAACTAGCTTGCCTTCCACTTTGGGGTAGTGATCCCCTTAGCATGCCATAGCAATTCACACTTGTGTACATGCTCTGCGGAATCCTCGACACCTTTATAATCAGGAAAATGAAGATACATCTCATAAAATACCTGCTGATGGGGTTATGGCCCTTGTCCACTAGATCTAGAACTTTTATTTCCTCATGTGTTTCCTCCACCACCAAATCCACTAGTTCCACTAACCCCTGACCCTCCAGATCCACCATATCCTTTGGATCCTCCTCCTGTAGTAGGTACAAGGCCTAAAGTGGTGTTAATCTGTGTTCCCACCATTGTACTAAATTGAGCTCCAACGGTCTATGAAGTTGAACTACTTCCAAATGTGATACCCACGTTTTGTGAGCCCACACCTTATCCAAATGACGCACCTAATAGGATACCACCAAACATAGGAAATGTTTGCATGGCCATAGATGGATGTAATGTAAAATTATATCTACCTGATGTTGTTTTCTTACCAATGCCAACCATACTAGAAATACTTGTCTCGAGAAATTGGAAAACTAAGTGCAAGGGCTTGGTCACCAGGTGGGTTTGAATGTACACCTATGATCCATCTCCTTTCTCCATATGATGAGATCTCATCAGAATATGAGGGGATTCTTCATCCACATTTTCCAATATGGGGTAGTAAAAACTGCTCAAGTTCCATGTCCTCCACGTGAACCTCAAATCCTTCCCACAACGTCTACCTCCAAACATCCATTGTCCCTGAAATCTCACATTGTCTCACCAATTCCCTCTCTTGAGCTTCATTATACTTGAGTTGCCTCTCTTATCTCTCCACTTCTGTCGTAGGATCTGTCATTTCTTTCCACACCCACTTCTACACCCCGCGCCTAGTGGGAGTTTAGCTAGCCATAAGAAATACTTATAAAATTAGAGTGATGATCAAGATCTTGATGGATACTTGTATAGCATGCAAGAAATATCCTCTCGGTTCTTATAAGAACTCGAACTCAACAACCTCTGGGAAAGAATAAGTATAAACTGTGTACTCCAACGTGTAGCTAGTCAACACACCACTCCACCAAAAATCAACAACACGAGTCTAAATTAGATCAGCATCATGAAGCCATTGATAATATTCTTAGGTCCACGCATGAGGTTGATAGTACCAAATCCTCCTTGATGCATACTCCGATAACCAATGCTATTGGGAAAAGCAAAATAATGTTTCATAGAGCTCATGATACATATGCTCCTCTACCCATGTACATGCATCAAACTTAGGTCTAGTGTTGAATCTCTGTGCAAACTCATCCTCCATGTTCTTAAGCCAAGTCTCCACATGCTGGCCAAAGTCAAGTGCTCTACCATCACACACCATTCTTACAACATCTTCAAAAGAGGTCCCAGCAACAGAACCAAAATGTAGTCACTTTTACCTACTCCCTTTTAAACCCCAGAGCACCGACACATCGCCCAACTTGAACTAGGCACTCACCCAAGGTGCACAAAGGTGCTGAGTCCCTCTTTTATGTGAGCCTTATAAGAATGTTCACCATTAATAGGGGAATATTTCAGAAATAGATATACATACACTCATTCTAACATAGAGGTAAAGAAACTAGATCCAAGCACATATGCACCATAATATGAATGTAATCATTATAACAACATAGAGGAATCATATATGAACCATGAGAAATATGAAGAACACAAGGGTTTAGACCCATAAACATAGATGTTCAGAACAATCCACCTCATATATTGATTCACAATTGTTTACAGTAACTCGATTACATCAAAAAGGGTCATAGCATAGACCAAATACATCAAGAAATAGCATCCTAACCCTACAAAATGATTCTACTCGAAGATTCCTAGCCATGCTCTCCCTTGTGCATCTAAAGTCTCTCTTGCATCACATCCCACATCTTCTTCTCATACTTCTTTACCCATTTTTATCCATCATTTTCTTTAGATCCAAACACATTCTTAAATAGAGCGGAGGCTCTCCTTTACCTGCCTTAGCATCACTCAAGAGCAAACTGCATGGCAAATGTCATCATACCTTTTCCATACTTGAGTACTCTAAACATGTAAGTGCCAACTAACCCATAACTAACTCTACTTTACAATTCTTAAACACAATGATTATATTTTGGAATATTCTTTCCTTGGGCTGCAAGTCTCCATGCTCTAACCTTATCCACTATCATGCCTATTCGCATCCTCATGTGTTTTCCATGAAAAACCATAACCCAAAATGCGGTTAAGTCTCAAACCCATTTCTGATCCCGCGTGCAAACCTAGTTATCCCTACAAACTCTTCCTCATGCGCCTTCTTCCTACAAGACCTTCACTTAAGTGCATGCATATCCTCTACTCCAGGACTTAGTAATTTTTAAGGCTCAACAATCCTATATGGTAAGAATGTAAGGAAGCTGGAAAAATGAAAACCAATAAACAACACTCTTTTTAGAGGCACGTTTCTAGAGCTAGTTGGTGAAATTTACTAGTTTACATTTGAGAAACGTAAGGAAATGTGGCTCCAAAATGGTGAGGAAATATTCCTTCTCAAGGGAATAAAATGAAACCAAATACGGTACATAATTTTCAATGTGGTAATAAAGAGTTCTAAGGTGGAAGAACACAATTTATTAGTTGTGAACATCAAAATTTGGAGAATTTTGAAATGGTTTCGCAACATCAATTGGTTTCCTACATGTAGACAACTATTCAACGTGTATCCACAATCGCTTTGAAAAAAACATTAAAATTTTGATAATGTGAATTTTATTTATTGTTTAGATATCTCCAAGTATCAAGGAATGCGTTCAAGAGATAAAATGTTATAATGGTGGGTTACGAGATGCTTCTCGCATGTTGATTATGGAATGAACTTATAAAATTTAATAGGGTTGTTTTTACTCTTTTGAGTTTCATTTCTTCAAGTGTTAATCATTCATAGTTTAGAGAAGGGAATCCATGTTTAGGTTTTTATTAAATAAGGTACACAACCGAGTTGGTTTCAACATTTCCCAAAAACAAGTATTTTCATGATTGGTTAAACTCAACACAATATCCATTTTAAAAATACTTGTAAATAGTTTAACAAAGTTAATTTTTTTCACGCATTTCTCTAAAGTTGAAGTCTTCTACTCAAATATAAATGCAAGTATAGAAGAAAGCTATAAAAAGAATATAAAATCATGCATGAAGGATGAAGAGGTGACATTCATAGGTTGATCATAGGTTATCTTTGTATGTATCTCATAAGAAATACATTTAAATGTGTTACATTCCAATTCAACACTTTTCCAAATAATGCATGTGCAAGAAAGCACCAAAGACACGCATACACTCACACTCCATAGGTTAATTTTAATTGTCTCAAAATACCTGTTAGTACAAAATCACAGCACCCCTGGACGCGCATCAGGCTTCTAGGTTGATGTTCAGGTATCCAGTGTGATTGCACAACATTGAATCCTTTCTCCAAGCGTGGGACTTGTAAAACCGAGAGAGGAATCTCCAGAGAAGGCTGGTTCCTACTCCTAAACTACCTGCCACAAGCTATTCCAGTGCAGGCAAGCTAATCTAATCCTAATCTAACCGTGCCAAGGAGACAGAGAGAGAGAGAGAGAAAGGAAAAAATAGCAAAAGCCTACACTAAAACGGTGATACACCAGAGAAGGAGAATGTTGAACATCTATCAAAACTGCCATGGGACAAAGAGAGGTGAGCCATTGGGAAGGATGGACAGAAGCATCACAAACCCAAGGATAGATTTCACACAGAAAATGTCCCAAAACTCCATGAACACAGCTCCAAACCTGCAATGAACATTCAAACACATGCATGACACACCGCAATGAAGAGAGGCAAGAAGAAGACAAGCAAAAACGAGAGAGGATGGACAGATGCATCACAGAACACGTTTTGTTGCTCCAGAGGTTTGCACAGAACATCATTCCATTAATGGTAAAAGGCAGGAACGCCATTACAGAGAAAGGGAGGAGGTTCCAACTCCATTTTCAACCCTAGAGAAGAAAAGAAGGGAGGGCAGAGCAGAAAGAATGAACAACCTCTTTTTTAAAATGAGCCAAATCTGGCTTTTACATTGCATGGGTCGAGCCCAGGGGACAGAAAACATGGGAAAACGTGCAAGCCCATTCCTTATTGACTGCAGATGCATTAAATCAGCATGGATGATCTTACCAACCCATACCTTGTCACTTTGAGCGATTTTGGAGGAGAATGCGACCCATTTGTATTAATTTGGCCGCTAAAATGTCACTCGGCCGCCGCGAGAAGAAGAATGCGACCCATTAGCATTAAACGAGTTGTTGAAAGGTCGCGCCGCCATTACCACACGTCAGAGCTGTTTCTCGATTTTCTCTCTTCAGACTGCACCAAAACTCGATATTGATCCCAGAATCATGTAGAGCATCTCAACAGCTTTCCGTTGATATAAAGAACGTGGAAATTCGAGCTCTGGATCAAAAGATATGGCGATCTGAAGATTTAGGGCACTAAGCAGATCAAAATGAATTTTAAAATGTTTTCCCGCTCTTCGCCATCTGGATGACACGTGGCACGTGCTGATTGGATGAGTAATTCTCTCTCCTCCATCTTTCGCAGGCTTTCCTTTTGAAATTGCTTGTGGGCCCCTTAAACTTGGACACGTGGCGCCATTTCATTGGTTCGGTTCAGCGCTCGATAACTCGCCCCTTTGACCTTTTGACTTTTTCTCCTGTGAGGACACGTGGTAGTTTCTGATTGGTCTTCGGCTCCTTCGCGTACTTCGCTTCCATTTGTCCCGGATGTCCCATTTGACTTTGGGCCCTTCGTGCTCATTTCGGCCGATTAATTTGGTTCGGGCATTTTTTGGCCCGCTTGTCCCACTTTCTTTGCTTGGATCGACTTGACTCTTTTTTCGGCGGTTCGGCGGTTCGCCTTCGCGGCCCAGATGTCCCAATCACTTTTTGACTGCCTGTGCTCATTTCGGCCGATTCGGCCGGTTCGGGCATTTTTGGCCCGAACGTCCCGAGCAACACTTAGCCAATTTTTCTTCCTCCTTCGGCCGGATCGGCTTTTCGCGTCCTCCGCGTACTTCTGGCCCGATTGTCCCAAATGCAATTTGGGCCGCCTGGAGGCTTTTCGGCCGATCCGCGCCTTGACGTCCCAAATGTCCCAATTGCTCCCTTGAGTAGGACTTAGCCAATTTTCACACTTTTTCCTGGATCAACCTACTTGCCTTTCTGCAACCTTTTTTGCATTTTTTCAGAGCTTGCTCCTTCCTTCTTCGGCCTGGGGAGTTAGAAAAATTCCTGAAGGGACCCTAGAAACCTGATTTTTACTCTGAATCAGTCAATTGCCTTGGGACTTGAACATTCTGACACATGTTATCAAATTTTACCCCTGGGGGGGTGAAATTTTGGATAACAATTTGGCGACTCAGCGGGGTCATCTGCCTGCTAGATGAATGATCAGTAGCCTGAAGCATCCATTGGGCATGGAGTCATGAGTTGCAACCTGCAACTGATCTGAACTTTGAAAACCTCCCTCTGAGCCACTTGGAAACCCATTGAACCTGGAGTGTCTTCACCAAGATGCCACTGAAATGAACTGTGCAAGAGCAGAACCAGCAACACCAAAACTATGTACAAAACTGAAAATCATACATGCCCCAAATGGAACATGCAGAGTGTGCACAAGCACTTCTTCTACTGAAAGCAAATCTACCTACTCTACTCTAGCTGGAAGCAAAGGCAAGCTAAACAAACCCTGCAACTGGTTGTGCAAAATAGCTCCCTTTCTTCAAAATTGGCAGCCATGCAACTGATTTGGCACTGATCATGGCTGTTTGGATGGATGGAAAATCAACAAGAAGCTGGTCTTCTATCCAAATCATCAAGGTATCAACTGAAAATAAATCCAATACCTCTTTTAGTTGCTCTGCATTTGGATTGGAGAGGTATGGCAGCTGATCCTTGGTACTTTTTAGCTCATCCTCATGCTCAGAATCAAGCATGACTGGTTGTGGCTTCTCCTTTGGCTCCAATGAAGCCAAATACCTGATTGGGCAAGGTCTGATCCGTTTGATATGCCCATTGCTGTGATTTTCAACTCCAAGAATGGAGTCTTCTTGTAGATCCACCTGAATGGATGATGTGGAAGAAATGGTGGAATCCTTCTGTCCTTTCTCTTCCTCCAATGAAGAACATGGAAAATCTTCCAATCTTGATCCCAAAGAGCTGCTGTAAGATGCAGGCTGCTGCAAATGAAAGCTCTCCTTCATGGCAGCAGGCTCTGGTGTTTGGAATGTGGATGATGAAAGAGAGAAAGGTGAAAGCTTAACCGGCTCTTCTCCATCAAAACAGTCCTCCAAAACTGACAGGTAAACTGCCTCATTGCTGTCCTGCTGCTCGTGTTCAACTTCCTCCATGGTGTCCTCTTGATCTGCAACTTGACCACCATGGTTTCCTTCACTTTCCAATATTGAGTTTGAGAGATCAAACTCCTTTTCAGTAATAGAACTTGAGAGAGATGAAGTGGAAAGAAGAACTGAAGGTTCTCCTGTAGCCTGCTTTGTGCTCGAAGCCCTTGGATCTGCACTTTTCTCCTCCACAGCTAGAATGTGCTCCTCTTCTTTTGGATTTGGAGCAGTTTCTCCTTCCTCCAATGTTTGAAGGCAATCTTGCTCTTGATTGAACTCTTCCTCCAGCATGAAGTTTGTCAAGTCAAACTCTTCAATCTGCTGCTCTAGAGGACAAGTTGGGGCTGCAAGATCTTCTTCTTCTGCTGCAACAAAATCAGTCCTAACCACTACCTGTTCTCCAACCCTAGCCTCTTCTGTAGGCTTGACCATCAAGGGGATCTTTGTCATCCCAAATTTGGCAGCCCAAACCTTCAAGCTGTCTGTCATTTCTTCTCTGTTGGGCTCCTCTTCTTGCTGTCCTTGATGACTGATTTTTTTAATTCCCTCTTCCCCATATGAAATTGGGAATGCAAGAGGAGGAATGGGTTGAAACTCAACCGATTTTACATTTTTTTGTGGTGGTGGAGGCAGTGAAACCTCTTGTTTCTTTGGAGGAGGGGGTATTTCTGTTAGCTCTTGTGGAGGGGATGACTGTTTGGAAGGGAAAAGAAAAGAAGAATCGAGATGGGGTGGAAGACTAGGGGATGGAGGGATGGATTCAACACTTGGGACAGCAGATGGAGGGTTTAAAATTTGCAGGTCCAGATGAGATGATGCTGCTTGAGTAATGGGAAGAGAGAAACCAGATGATGGTGTAGAACTTACCCATTGACAAGGTTGTTCAACACCGACTGTATAGGCCTCTATTTTTGCTGTCCATTGTGCAAGTTGGGGTAGCATCTTTATCATGAAGTCCAGCTTCTCCTGAGGGCTGAAGTGTCTTGGAAAAGGGCCTCCCCATGGACAAGGAGTCCTGCAACCAATTCTGAAAGCTCTCATTTGAGCTGTTGCTCTGGACTGCAACATCTCCACCTCCATCTTTTGGATTTTCTCCAACAGACCAGCATCTTGGATCCGATGGTCTTCATTGTATGCACACTCTTGCTCTTGGAAAGCTCCATTGCCAAACTGACTTTGGCACTGCTGTTCATATGAGTATGCATGCTGATCTGGAGGATTTGTAAAACGTGTTGGAGGTGGAATATACTGCTGTTGTTGTAAATGTGAGTTCCATGATGGAAATGAAGTCATGGTTGCACAACTTCATGGAATGGAAAAGAATGAAAGGGATGGAAAGAAGGATGAATGAAAAATGGATGGAAATGAATGGAAAGGAAGGTCTGCAACTTCAGAGATGGTTGTTGACCAGATGGAGTCGCCAGATGTGTTTGCAAGTGCCTCCAAAGGCTGAAATCTTCACAGGAACACATCAACCTGCAAAAGATGAAGTGAAAGACCTCTAAGGTCCCACCCGGCGTGCCAAAACTGTTAGTACAAAATCACAGCACCCCTGGACGCGCATCAGGCTTCTAGGTTGATGTTCAGGCATCCAGTGTGATTGCACAACATTGAATCCTTTCTCCAAGCGTGGGACTTGTAAAACCGAGAGAGGAATCTCCAGAGAAGGTGGTTCCTCGCTCCTAAACTACCCGCCACAAGCTATTCTAGTGCGAGTGCAAGCTAATCTAATCCTAATCTAACCGTGCAAGGAGACAGAGAGAGAGAGAGAAAGGAAAAACAGCAAAAGCCTACACTAAAACGGTGATACACCAGAGAAGGAGAATGTTGAACATCTATCAAAATTGCCATGGGACAAAGAGAGGTGAGCCATTGGGAAGGATGGACAGAAGCATCACAAACCCAAGGATAGATTTCACACAGAAAATGTCCCAAAACTCCATGAACACAGCTCCAAACCTGCAATGAACATTCAAACATGCACAGACACCTACAATGAAGAGAGGCAAGAAGAAGACAAGCAAAAACGAGAGAGGATGGACAGATGCATCACAGAACACGTTTTGTTGCTCCAGAGGTTTGTACAGAACATCATTCCATTAATGGTAAAAGGCAGGAACGCCATTACAGAGAAAGGGAGGAGGTTCCAACTCCATTTTCAACCCTAGAGAAGAAAAGAAGGGAGGGCAGAGCAGAAAGAATGAACAACCTCGTTTTTTAAAATGAGCCAAATCTGGCTTTTACATTGCATGGGTCGAGCCCAGGGGACAGAAAACATGGGAAAACGTGCAAGCCCATTCCTTATTGACTGCAGATGCATTAAATCAGCATGGATGATCTTACCAACCCATACCTTGTCACTTTGAGTGATTTTGGAGGAGAATGTGACCCATTTGTATTAATTTGGCCGCTAAAATGTCACTTCTGGCCGTGCAGAAGAAGAATGCGACCCATTAGCATTAAAACGAGTTGTTGAAAGGTCGCTTCTGGCCATTACCACACGTCAGAGCTGTTTCTCGATTTTCTCTCTTCAGACTGCACCAAAACTCGAGATTGATCCTAGAATCATGTAGAGCATCTCAACAGCTTTCCGTTGATATAAAGAACGTGGAAATCCGAGCTCTGGATCAAAAGATATGGCGATCTGAAGATTTAGGGCATTTTAATGTATCAAAATGAATTTTAAAATGTTTTCCCGCTCTTCGCCATCTGGACGACACGTGGCACGTGCTGATTGGACGAGCAATTCTCTCTCCTCCGTCTTTCGCGGGCTTTCCTTTTGAAATTGCTTGTGGGCCCCTTAAACTTGGACACGTGGCGCCATTTCATTGGTTTGGTTCAGCGCTCGATAACTCGCCCCTTTGACCTTTTGACTTTTTCTCCTGTGAGGACACGTGGCAGTTTCTGATTGGTCTTCGGCTCCTTCGCGTACTTCGCTTCCATTTGTCCCAGATGTCCCATTTGACTTTGGGCCCTTCGTGCTCATTTCGGCCGGTTGGCCGGTTCGGGCATTTTTGGCCCGCTTGTCCCACTTTGCTTCGGACTGACTTGACTCTTTTCGGCCGGTTCGGCCGGTTCGCGCCTTCGCGGCCCAGATGTCCCAATCACTTTTTGACTGCCTGTGCTCATTTCGGCCGATTCGGCCGGTTCGGGCATTTTTGGCCCGAACGTCCCGAGCAACACTTAGCCAATTTTTCTTCCTCCTTCGGCCGGATCGGCTTTTCGCGTCCTCCGCGTACTTCTGGCCCGATTGTCCCAAATGCAATTTGGGCCGCCTGGAGGCTTTTCGGCCGATCCGCACCTTGACGTCCCAAATGTCCCAATTGCTCCCTTGAGTAGGACTTAGCCAATTTTCACACTTTTTCCCTGGATCAACCTACTTGCCTTCTCGCAACCTTTTTTGCATTTTTTCAGAGCTTGCTCCTTCCTTCTTCGGCCCGGGAGTTAGAAAATTCTGAAGGGACCCTAGAAACCTGATTTTTACTCGAATCACCAATTGCCTTGGGACTTGAACATTCGACACATGTTATCAAATTTTATCCAGGGGGTGAAATTTTGGATAACAATACCATTATGATCTTTTCAACAACCCATTTTTACAGATCCTTGCAAATGTCATATCCCATGTGACCACATTCTCACAATATGTTGAATCTAGTTCCAAACCTATCTCATATTTTATTAGACACCTACAAAAATAAATCGATGCTTTCATATTTGGTTATAGTGTATAAGAACAATGAATTGAAAAACCAAATGGTCATATTTTTCAACATCTATTCCTCATTAGAGAATAAATATGTTGAGTTTTCTAGAAACACTCCAATCAAGTAGTTTAAGCATTCCTCAAGACCATAATTTTTATAGGCATTTTTTGAATTGGTTCCCTTGCATTCAACACACTTCCACCTTTGACATACATTTTTATCAAGGCAATGTAAACCAAAACATCTAAAAATATCCACCCTTAATAATGATATGATGGATGTCAACTAAATGTATTTTCATTGAGCCCTAAAGCATTTGGGATAAGTGCTTTCTTGGATGACAATGCCCACTCACCCATCTCAAAATCCAAGCATTATTGAGAGATGTGATAATGAAGGAGGATATGCACATTCTTAGATATTCAAAATTGATCATATAATGCCAAATTTATTCAACATGAATCTCTATCTTAAAATGATAGTATTTTTAATAGAGGGATGGTTAAATGAGAAGCCAATAATTATTCTTACGACCACAAATCCTCTAAAAATCCTTTACATATTTTTAAACCTTTACAAACCTGCAATCTCTAGGACTCCTTTTTACATAAACTTAAAGTATGCCAGAAATATTGAGGGGTATAGATTTATAATTTCTAATAGAGTTTTCTTATAGTATCTAAGGCCTTCATGACAAAATATTCTTGTACATATCGTGTTATCAAATATATCCAATTCCATTTCTTAAGACATATTTTCAAACAATCTTATGTCTAACATATGCTTCCACACTTGAATACATAATTGTTAACGTAAAATTACAAGCACCCTAAATGACCGAGTTGTGAATCGGGCATTCGATGTAAATTACCAACATGGTACCATTTCTCAAGTTATGGGACTTGTGAACTTGAGATGGTCCTCTAGAGAAGTTCAGATTCTTGTACCTAATCCTAATGTTAAACTACTCCTAGAAGGGAAAATGCAACGAACTAATCCTAAACTAACCATTCCAAGGGACCGAGAGAGAGAGAGAGGATTAGAAAGATGCAAAAGGGGGAAAAATTAAGCTAAGGGTTGTGATGATATCACCAAAAAGGGGTGTGAGATACTCTACTAAGGGAGGAAGAGAAGGAATATGAAGTTGGGAGAGGACAAACTAGTTGTGACGCTAACCCAAATCGCCACTTGCCATCAAATCTCCATAAAGCACAACCTCATAAACTTGCAAGTGAGAAATACATGCAAAAATACAATAACACAATGGAGAGGCAAGAGAAACACAATAAAAATGAGTTAGGGTTGAAGGAACACCACAAAACATAATTTTTATTGCTTTAAAACATGCACAGACCATTACATTGATGCACAGAGGCATACATACACTTGTCAAGTGCAGGAGAAGGCTTACATTTCATTGGAGTTGAGGGAAAAATCTACCAAAGTTTCCCCAGCTCCTAGAATGTCTCCTTAAAAATGAGGGGGTCAATTACATTATATAGGCAATTTTCTAACCTACCCTCATTAAAGAGGTATGGGCACCTATACAGATTTTCTTCCGAGAGTAATTTCACAAATGAAGACATGGGCATCATACCGCATTGAGTATGGTTGTTGAGTTGTCATTTTCCCATTTACCTTTACCTTTCCCGGGACTCGTAATCCTTACAACCATGTGACCCATCCAATCTCATCGTCAACAACAAAAGTTGTCCAACCACATGGTTTGTCTAACCTTGTGTGTTTCCTAACCTCAACCGCCCAACCCATAGGTCATATATTTTGTGGTTTCCAACCAACCTAGTGGTCATCACCTTTTCATCGTGGTCCATACAACATGTGAGGTTAGGTAGTTTTCCATCTCGCCCATACACCGTGTCATCGACCAACCCATCCGACCAACCAGCCGTCCAACCTAGCTATCCAATCGACCGGCCGTCCAACTTGGTCATCCAACATGGGGGTTGGACGGTCATCTCTCTTCCATCTAAACCTCGTCATCTCCGACTCGCATCGCCTTGAACACCCGAGCCCTCCAAGCCTCTTATTTTTTATGGGTCATCTAACTCGGCTCTTTCATCCAACCTATCTTTGTCATCCAACCCGAGGGGTTGGATGGTCAACCTGTCATCTATCCATCTAAAGGGGGTTGGATGGTCATATAACACCCATCCAACCCCCGCAATATTTAATCCTCTTGACTCGGCACTCGACTCATCCATATGTCCTACAACTTGGCCATCATCCAACTCAATTTCGACTCACCAGAAACCCAACTAGCTTGGTTTTTCGTGGCGAGTTAGTCAACTCAGTCAGGCCATCTTGTGTTGTCTTTTTCATATGATACTCGAGGCTGAAATTGATGGTCGTCCACATGTCCAATAATTTGAATGGCTAATTCCATTTATAATGAATTATCTAAATTAACCCAGAGGGTAAATTTGGGATAAAAATAACAAACCGGGAAGTCCAACTATGACATTTGATAAAACATTTCTCTCCATTATGATTGAACAATTCCCCACGTCTTTTATGGTCCCCAACAGATGGAAAGTGGAAGAATGTTGTTAAAATTTGATTCCTTTATCAAGAAGAATTTAGCCTTGTTAATTCTTCCACATAGGTGTATAGGTCTGCCAATTTCATATTCACAACTACAACATGTTACAAAATTTTCATCCCTTCTACAAAGCTCTTGAACTACTTCCACAATCCAATGCCACACCACTTTTAATCTTTTCTTCACTTTTTTAAATATAATTTATTGACATAAATTTTATGTATGAGTCTATTAATAAAATAATTAATTTCATATATATATATATATATATATATATATATATATATAGAAAAACTCTTGTGTCCTATGAGTCCTAACCTAATCCCATAACAATGCTTTGAAATTGGATTCTCAACGAGAAACATACCAATTTTAGTTAAGATACACTTACGTATTTTCCATGTGAGCCATTATATTTTAATATTATTATTATTATGTTTATAATGGAAATCTTGATGATTCTCTTGGTCAATTAACTTGTTGAGGTTCCACCGAAATACAAGACCAAGGTGCATGCGGTTAGGGTTTGTGAGGAAATTATGAATCCTTAATACAAAATCTCATGAGAAATGATTAAGCTAGCTACTTAGCGCGCCTCTCATGTGATATATAACTCCATTCTATCTCTTAAACTAAGATGAGGAGACACACACTAAACAAAACACACAATCATAATGAATTCCTTAATTATCAAGGAGTGATACACACATGGGAACAAGAAAGTTATAGGAAAGGAATTACATCTCCTCACCTTACAAGAAAATCATCCTCAATGAAATAACAAGGATAACTAGAGGTACACAAGAGTGAAAAGGAAACCGAAAATGAATCATGTTTCTATAGAAATGGAATTTGTCATTGAAGCATGACCAAAAGGGGAAAATAAAAAATTTGTAATTTTCTCAAGTTATTCATGTTCTATAAATATTAGTAGTTCTCTTACTTCATTATTCATTTAGTTCATTTCTCATATGATTTTCACAGTTAAAAATTTTAATTTCAAATTTTCACTAGTTACCCAACAACACATGACATCACAATTTCATACAAGGCTTGATAACAAAACACAATACAAATCTACAAAGTACCCTTTATCACATTTTACATGACTACTACTCATAAAAATCCACCTAATTTCCAAGAGAATAAAAATAGTCCACATATCATAGTACTCAAATCATAGACCTTAGGCATCAAGGAAAATAAATGACATGTGCCTATCATAAACAACAAGGCATCACAAGCCTACAAACTTTTTTCACATGACTCAAAATAACCATTGTCTCCAACACAGTTTTAGGATATGGGTCTAAATATCACATGTCATCAATAAGGATATTCAAGCCATCAAGCGTCACTAATATAGAAATAAAGGACTCACATAAGTAATTATTGAGCCCAATGTTGTATAAGGATATGCACATATGCATTTTGGATAAGTCCTTAATGGAAAAAAATTTGAGCGCACAGAAATTTTTGAATGTTGAGATAAGTCTTATCACCACTATTATAGAATATGAAGATAAGTCCTTGTGTGCAAATATAGGAGGATAAGGATAAGGATTCAATTGCGTGAGGATTTTGGGAAGCCCATGCAAAGGTGAGAACTATAAGGAAGTTCTATGGAGGATAAGGTCAATGGCACAAAAGGGAATATCAGTTCACTTTAGTTAACTAGAGAACAATGAGAGCATGTGGTAGGGTAACATAAGAAATGTGCAAGAGAATTAGAAAGGGATAATTTAACTACCAATTTGAATTCTTTAGAGTGATAAGGATTCTTCATTCAAAGTATCAAGATTTCCATTCGGAGATGAAGAAATGATGAAGTGACATGTGGCATATATGCCAACCTCTATGTAATAGTTAATTTATGTAGACTAAGGTTAGGGACATTTATACCTCTTATTTTACTAATGAAGGAAAAGAACCGATTAATATATATATATATATATATATATATATACCCTTTGAGCAATGAATGCAATATTTACCGTGATATAAATATGACCATGAGATGTATATGTGTGTGTGTGTGAGAGAGAGAGAGAGTATGTATGATATATAATATGTAACATGTATAAATATGTGGTTTATAATAAGTGAACAAAAAATTACTATGGAGTAATTGTGTATTTATTGCTTGCAAGTCTTTATTCCTATTGATGTTTTTATTTCTATTAGTCGATTATTTTGCTTCTAGTCTGTTTGTTATCCGAACACTTCATGTACAAGATAAAATTGGTGGGGTCCAGAATTCTATCATGCCTCAAGTGAGCACAATAAATTTTCTACCTTAGTTTGATAGGTCAATGCATGGTGATGTTCTTACTCTCTATGTGCTAGGTTGGTGTAGGTTTACGCATGTACTAGTATTGGAAGGTAAAAAAATAGATGCGCAAAATTTTGGTTATGTTTCGAGACCAATCATAATTGTGTTGAGATGGTGAAGTGGGTGCAAGATGTTTTTCTTCACATAGGATAACATTGAGATTTGATAGGATAAAGTAGAATATGATTTCACATAAAAATATGCCAAGTAGGAATAATTATTCTCTAAATTTTTCCTAGGACTTGGTTGTAAAAGAATATGTACAAATCTCTCTATGAGGCATTCATCAACAAACTCCTAAAAAAATCTATGCTTGTTAGCTGCATATTATATGAAAAAGTTTTGAATTTAGGAAAGAAGTACAAGTGGACTCTAGAGAACACTAGGAGACTTACGAACCATGACATGAATTTGACGTGCACCATTGATTTATAGTGCAATGGTACCCTTCACATCTATGTCATCAATACATGGTATCAACATTATCCTATGAAAATGAAGAATCATTCAAATTTTTAAGTGAGTTATGTGGATCTTATTTGAAGCAAAGTGTCATTTAGAGATAAAAAATTTAATGGTCACATTTGGAATTGAGAAATTCTATATAGATGGTTTAATCTCCTACACAAATGAGTAGCACAATAGGTTGGGAAAAGGAAGGGAAATTTTGATTTTGAAATGGATCAATTATATGATCAAATGTTGAGAAGGTTGTGTTATGAGGAATATCAACACAAGGATATAAACAAGAAGGGACTACTTCATGAAGATGAATCAACCTCTAGAAGTACTAGGGAAAACCATGAGCGTTGGTTATGGCAAGAAGGAGAAAAAAGTGATGAAAATTATTGAGAAATGAATGATATGTGTGTTGTAACAAAAGATCAAGGGGATGATGAGGTGTAGTAAAACTGGATGTCATTCTTTCATATGCTACCATGCATGCTCATGCAACTAGAGCTCGTGATATTAAATACCAAGTGATGATGGAAATTGATAGTAGAGAATAACTAGATAAAAAGAAGGGGAAGGATGCAATAGATAGTAGTTTCTTTTTTTTTTATAATAAATTACATTAATGTTAAATATGATACAATTATCACAAAATTGAAATACTCCTAAAGCACATAGATTTGGGATTATGAACAATAGTCAAATATTTCAAGTGGTGAAGGAAAGCTTGGAGGAAGATGTTGAAGTGTAACACTAGTTCAAAAAGTATAATAAAATCAGTCACGTGGAATAGTTACACACATGGTACTAACTATTACCGCACCAAGTGCGAGTGGCATAAGTAGTGGAGTTTATAGAGTGCCTACAAAAATAATATTAGCCTAGTGAAAATTTGTAGTTGTGACAACACAAATGTTAGAATAAAACATATTTTATGAGATATCCTTACTCCTTCATGAGTATTATAGCATGGAAAATGTTGTTGAACATGTTCACAAATGCGTGATCTTATTTAGCGTGCAAAGGGGGTCACTTATCTAAGCGTAAAGCAAACTAGTTTGCTATTACTTTACTAGATCATGTACATACATGGTCCAAGAATCATGATTCAAAACAAGTTGTTGTGGACTATGATCAACTCAAAGAGGTGTTTTAAAAGAGTTTGATATTGCATAGTTTAAGAAACAAATTATCTTCACACTTAAGAAAACTTAACAAGATTTGACTAAGATTGTGCACATATACGGCGCATGTTTTAATACTTTGATCTCAAAGTTGTCTTATTAGATCCACCCAAATCAGCATGCAAAAGGGTTTGTTCAAGGATAACTTATGCCATTCATACGTGCCCTATCTCAAAAACATTCACATGATTTAAGAGAAGTACTTGAGGTGGAACTATGAGTAAAAGTAATTGGAAGCATAGACATAAGGGTTAGCCAATTCATGCAAGATCAAATCATGTCTACGGTGACCCCGTTGGGTTCATAGTATTACATGGGAAACTACTTATTTAAGAAACCCATCAAAGACTGTATGTTTTTGGTTTATAGCTTATATTTAAAATATAAGCATGATAGATCCCAAAGTGAGTCAACTTTAAGAGTGGATCATGACCACCCACCTTGTATATAACAAGGTGATCTCATTAGAGATCGGTTACATGGTGTGTGACATATGAATGTGAGCTATATGAGTGAGAAAATTATAGATACATGATGTGAATGGTGAAAAACACATGAGCAAATGTATGAGGTGGTTTGTAATCCCTTCTTGAAGGTGTAACTGCAAGTGAATCTCTGGAAATAGTGGGAGTGTTGGGTGAAATTGAATTCTCAATAAAGATAAGTGATTTTCAGTGGTTTTTACCTTCCAAGATTTTCCCACTTATATCTTGTATCTCTCTTTCCATTTACTTTCGCTTTATGTTTTTACATACTATAATCTGTAATATAAACATCTTAATATATTTTTTAATTATTGCACTTCATAAACTATAATATTATTTATCCCATTAAATTTCCTAACATGGTATCAGAGCTTGTGTTTAAGAATGTGCAGGATAGATTTGGATGTTTTTGCTTTGTACGTGTAAATAAACTCGAAGATCTTCAAATCTATGAAACCTTATCTTGTTTTACAGCTTGCTTCAAGTTTATCAGGTTTAAAACTCCAAATTCCCACCAAAATAATTTGATTCTGGATGATCTAAAGTGTTAAATCAGTTTAGGGAGATTAGATCTTTCTTGTGCACATGTTTCTAGTCTCCAGAACAATTTGTGTGCCCGGATATGCATTTTTTCACCATTTGCGGCCTTCTCTATATGTTTACTGCACCATTGTGGAAATTTTTAAGTCCTTCATGGATTTTCCAAAGATTTATGCAGCCTTATTTAAATTTTTTTCATATTTTATATCCATTTTATAGTTGTGTGACTTATTTGAATATTTCATGTTTTTTAGTCATCTGCAGTCTTCCGCGGCTTCTCCAAGTCTTCCACAAAATTTTTGACTTGGGAATATTTCCTCGCCTCATGTGGCTTCTCAAGTGATGTGTAAATTTTCTTAGTCTTTTGTGGCTTGCATTTTCTTGTTTCATGGACCACTTGTTTTTTCCACATAACCATATTATCCTTATTTCATGGCTTATTTCATTTCTACCTATCTCGTAGATCTCTAAACATTTGAAAAACTCACGAAACTCTAGTGTACCACGCTTTTAAATCTTCTTTGAGAATTTTTTTGCTTGTGTGGTGTGTTATAGACCTTCATAACATGTTTTTCAAGTTTCACAACTTTTAGCTATATTTTTCGCAAAACATTGTTTCAAAGTGTACTACGGCTCCGTCAATTTTTTTAAGAGGCCATATCATTTTTCTTAGTACCTTGTATCCTCTCACAATTGTTTCTTTTTGTTATGAAGTCCTTTATCCTTGTGTGTTCTCATGTTAAATTTCTAGCATGAAAAATTGAAATCTTTTACCATGACAACTATGCCCAAACTCAAAAATCCTATAACCGGTAATGTAAACCTGCCCTTGACCAATTATTGACTATGTAAACCCCATCATGGCCAAGAGGGATGTGCTAAATGGATTTTTAAATTGTGTTTCATGTGCAGGTAATTTTGTGGGAAGAAATTCATGGATTCATTTTGATCCACTTTGAAGGAACTTCTCCTGAGGCCCAAAAAGGGCATGTTTTCAAGAGTTTACGCATGGTTAGCACCATTTGGGGACACACCAAGAAGAGATAATATATCCAAGTAGTGTGTGATAGAGCTATAAGACCATTTGAGGTATTTTAGGGAATTTCTACAAGTGAAATCAGGTTTGGGAACAAGCTATACAATACTAGGCTTCTTATAGCACTATGTAGGGAAATGAAAGTAGTAAAAAAGCAATTCATCTTGTTTTGGATGTTGTGGGAGCCTCAAAATATTTTGTAAAGTGAAAAAATATTCATTATAAAGCTAAGAAGTCCTACTTCACATTGTAAAAGGTTTCGGGATATTCTATCTCTTGGATTTTGAGATATTAGCCTAATAGTGCATAGGAAGATCCCCGATCCTAGTGAGGATTCAAATGAACATTCTAGGACTTCTGTGGAGATTTGAGTCCTAATTAAAATCCCAATGTGACATTTTCAATTCCATCTTCACTCACAATGTGTTGGTTTTCATTTTCATCATCATACTTTTGGTGGCGGTCCCTTTCACTGGTGCACAGGCTTGAGAAGAATTAAAAATGGGGTTAAATTTCAAATTTCAGGTAGAATTCACTCCTAAAAATTATGGGAATGATCTCATCATACCTTTTGAAGTCAAAATGATATAATCTTTTCCTAAGTAACTCTTAGGGAAGCTCTCCGATGGGGTGGGAGTGGTGCGGTCAAGTCACATGATTGTGTGCTTGCCCGGACATGTTCAAATCCCACCGAGGCACAATCCTTCTCAGAGGTGGTTTTCTACTAGATGTGGCATCTCTTCTCATGCTGAGGTTGGTGGTTACTCCTCTCATTGTTGACGTTGGTGGCTAATCCTCTCGCTGGTGGCTGCTCCTCTCACTGTTGTCGTTGGTGGTTACTCCTCTCGTTGTTGACATTGGTAGCTTCTCCAATCATCGCCGACGCTGGTGGATGATCCTCTCACTACTGACACTATTTTCTTCTCCTCTCATTCTCTTCACCTGGTAGTCACTCCTCTTGTTTCCATCATGGTAGTTGTTCCACTTGTTGTGGCTATTGCATCTTCACTATGGCTTCATGGTTGCTTCAATTGGGTTCCTAATGGTGGTCCCCTTCATTGTAACCTAGGTTGTGGATCCTATAAAAAAATCCTCAATTGTACAAGGATGTGGGTCCTTTCAACACCCTCATTTACCCTAATTCCAAACAAAACTCTGTAATTTCCTGGGCAAAGAATCACTCTCTAATGTCTATTTTTAGTAGTTGTTTGTGAAGGCGGGGTTTCCAAAATTACACATGGCACGTTTTCACACCTATGATGCAATTTTGTAACTTTTCACTTGGTTAAAATTTTCATTAGGTTAAAAATGTGCACCACCAAAGTGAGGAGAGCAAGGAAATGTGTTTTCATCACTTAAAAGGTCACTTGAATGGTTAGGTGAGTGTTATGCACTCACAAGTTATTTGGACCCTCTCCATGTAAGGCATGACCCATAGCACACCTAGAAGGATCTGATACACATTTTCACCTGGTGAAAAAGTGCATGAGGTGCAAAAAGTGTGCCACCAAGGGAAGGATTTGTTTTCGTCACTTAAGTGACAACTTCATGTGTTAGGTGCATGTTTTCCACTCACACCTTCCAACCACCCCCTCTCCATGATGAAGCTCACCCTTGGTGTCACTTTACACACATGTTACACCTTTGAACCTGGTGTAAAATTTCATTAGGTACAAAAAACAATTCCACCATGGAAGATCCCCATCTCTCGTTACTCACAACTTCACAACTTTCTTCGTAGTGCATTTTTCAACTCACCTCACTTAGCACCTTTGTCCCCCTCCTCATGTTGGTGACCCCATGGTGTATTTTATACATGATTTTGAAAATTTTCACCTCATATCCCCTTAATAAAAATTTTAAGATATGAGATAGGCTCCCAAACCCATTTAGTAACCCCTAACTCACCCTCAACCCGGGTTAAGAAAGAAGTGTTAAAGGTGGGTCAAGGGGTGGGTTTTCCTAACTTGAGTTAATTTTTGAATATTAAACCAAACTTAGCCATATTTTGGGCTTATTTTAAAAAAATTATTTCCCTCCATTTCTGAAGGTGATGCTTCCATGAAGAACCAGACACCCTCAAATCACTCTTTTGCTCATATCTCACAAACCCCTGCTCCGATCTCCACAAGATTTGAACTAAAGCTTCCCTACATGAATGCCTTTGGAATGAGTGTTTACATGACCTCATTAATTCCCTCATCCATTTTTATAGTCATATGAAACTTTCCCCTCGTATATCTTGAAAGTCATAAATGAGCCAAATGAGCTAAAAATCGGAGCATGAGATCCTAAAAAAATTAGCTTTCCAATGAGCACTTTATTGCCCCATGAAAATGGGTAGGATTGGAGTTATGGAGGAATATTATTTTTCTTCATTATTCCCTTTGTATGAATAAAACATAGACCTCCAAGTTCACTTTTCATTTCGTGAAGATCTGGACAAGAGAAATCCCTGAAAATTGAGCAAAACATCTTGGTGAGAAGTAGAATTTTTGAGACCTTTTTTGGCCTGATCCAACACCCCATGGCCAATGTATATTTTTATTAATTCCCCATTCAATAAAATTACTAAGGGTATTAGGTCTGAAGGATGAATGGATTCAAGACATTAAGTTTCAAAAGTGACAATTCGGTGAAATTTCCAAAACTAGTCACCCAAGAAGAACTTACTAAAAATAGTAAGTGTCTGGAAAAGGATAAAAATGGTCATGGTTGTTCATCCTCCATTCCTCACTAATTTAAAAATTCATGGAGGTCAAACTCATGTTTACAAAAGGTGGATAATGGCATTGTGTCTCAAGTAGGAGAAGAGCCTTCTCGTTCCCAATTTTGGTCACAATGGAGCATTCTGGTCTCAGTGTGTTTCTCACTTCACCAGATGGGTTGATCAAAGGCTTGAAGCATGTTTCATAAAATATATCACCTTCACTCATCACATGATCAGAGTGATCTTCACCTCATCTCATGGATGGATCCATTTCCCAAGGTCCTGGATCACCAAGTTGAATTGTCCAAACAATGGTCTCAAGTTGTATCAAGAACTTGGCATTTTAGGAGGCATTGCAGTGTTTCAAAGGTTTGAATGTTTGTTCAAGTGAGGTAAATCACCCTTCATTATATTCAATTATTAAATACTTTTTGATGTAGAGAGAAATAAAATTTCATTCATATAACTGATTATAAGAGGTTACAAACAAGAAACTTATCATAGTCTCTACATAGAGGATAATTCTATAGGCCTCTAAGGCTAAAAAATTATCTAAATAGCTCAAATCCTGTCAAATAACACTATAAATTCCTTTACTAAGCTTTGAATGACTAAAATTTTCATGCAGCACTATTACTTACTTCATTAGTCATTGTTTTGGTCATCCAATGACTTATCAAGCACAAAAAGTGATTTAGTTCTCCTTTTCTAACTTGTACTTATCTAGCTCTACTCGTGCTTTACTAGTTCTAACTCAATATCCCCTATAATGTCTTCTCCCAAGCCTTTTATCATATACCCCTAGCTGTACACACTCACCACAACATTATATTCAATAAGAAAAAACATTCACACTTCAAACTTCACCTTACCTTCACTCTACAAGACTATCCTAGAGATCCTTAAGACAATGCTTCTTTTTCCAACCCCGCCTTCATACTTTACAAAGCACCCATAAGATTTTGAAAATTCATTAGTTTTCTCTTACCTATCCTGACATGTGCCCAAAATTTCAAGCTTCAACTCTTTACCCAACTCCCTATACTTCTCCTTTTTCAATTCCACACCTAAACCCTCAACCTGGGTCTTCTAAAACACATTGTCCTAATTATCTTGGTTTCTCTACAGTTTCAAGGCAAGAGGAATAGTGATCTGGACACCCATTAAGGAATTTTTCATTTCTTCTAAGTTTCATAATCGACTCAATGAAAATGATAGTTCCTATGTAAATCACTCTTTAAACTAAGCTCTTGATTGTGTTTTAACCGCTCCTCCCTAGAGTATCACAAAAATCGGGAGATTACACCATTGGTCTCTTAAAATTCTTTCTTAATCACTTTCTAGATGTTATTTTCTTATTATATTGATTTTTTACGGTTATTTTCAATGATCCAAGTTGCCTCAAAACATGTTCCCTAAAGTCATGACACCTATAAACTTGCACAAGGAACCCGAGAAGGGTATTCTCGATCATAATTTTTACAAAGGATTGATTCAACCCCTAAAATTTTCACCTGAGATCTATTACTAGTAGTTTGGGAAAGATAATATAAATGTTACTTTCAATAGGTGAGGGGATGATATAACATATCAAAACAAGGGTATAAACCTTTAATGGATACTTGTGGTTTCAAAGCTAATTCAAAGGCAATGATGGAGTATCCCCCTTTCCATGAATCTAACACAAATCCTTAATGGTTTCCCTTTGTGCATAACTTAGGATACACCCAAAATCATTTTCTCGCATTCTTCATTATGACAGTCTTATTAAAATTCATTCACTTTGTTGTTGTGAGGAATTTTCATCGATTTTGGATAAGCCGCAAAGCTAAAGAGACAACCACGGAAAGATATAAGTAACAAAGAAGTTAAGGAAACAACCACTAAAAGCATAAAGGAAATTTTTGGATGAAGGAAAATCCAAGTATAGAAGGTGAAGCCGCGAGACATAGAGAAACCACACATAACTAAGGAAAGGCAGTAAATCTAAACGATGTCGTGGAAGACTAAGAAGTTGCATAATAAGGGGAAAAGCCGCAATACACTATGGGAAGTTGACTAAGAGCTGAATAATAAAGAAAAAACATACCAATATGAGACAAAATCCAACAGAGGCATGATTCAAAAGAAGTGTCTTTTGAAACATATTGTATTTTGTATATTTATTATAACTAATGTATTGTATAATTGTGCCTCATAAAAAGACTTATGTGAGAGTGCCTTTTTGAAATTTTGTATGTGAGTAGAGATAATAGAATGAAGAGAATATGTATGTACTAGAAACTGATGTAATTATCATTAATGAATAAATAAAGAATAGAGTTTGGAGTATAATTTGTTATCTGCTTTCATTTACATTTATGTTCTTAGTGTAGTGGTGGTGTATTTCCCACATACATCCTTGACAAAGATCGATTTTTCCTAAGCCCTATAATCATGTTGGGGTTTTAGGTTAACATTTGGTGTTTGAGCCCAGGTTTCTTTCATTAAGCAGATGTCAAGAAATATTTCACCACCATGGTATTGGAAACCCACGTTATTAGAAATTGAAAATTGGTGGGAAAAATAGATCGATATATTTGTTAAAGGAGAATCAAAAAGATAGAACATAACTTATAGAGTGGCAGAAAATGACTTATTTGGAGAATATAGAGAGGAATTTTGGGCAGAATTTCCACATAAGTTGTGGCCCTACTTATTGGCGCATGCAAAAAGAATTGAATGGATGTGGATGTACTTAAGACAACCCTTTGAGTGGACTACAAAAAAATTAACAATAGTAAAATATCTTGATGAACCGTGGACCAGAGCTATTGATTATTGGTACGAAACTACCCTTGATTCATATATAATTATGTGGGTGATTCATATATAATTATGTGGGTGATTCAAGTTTGGACTAGTTTCAACAACAAGAAGTAGGAAGTTCTAAGCAGAGCCCGTGGTCATTTTCTTCAATTTGTTTCATTCTTAATCAAAGTGTTAATGATCGAAAAAGGATTAATTAGAGAAGCAAACAAGTTCCTTTAGGGGGCATGCATCACATGATGGTTGACATGAGGAGGGGTGATCCAAGAGACATAACTTATCTGAATTAATGGGGCATTGGTTGGGGTGGCAAAAATAGGCCGACATGAGGAAAAGAAAAAGATAGAAAAATTAGAGGATTAGGATAGGAAGATTAAGAGGATTAAGGAGGATTATTAATTTGTGAAGAACTAATTAAAATGAGGAGGATGGAAGAAAGAGCAAGGTTAGTTGAGGAAAATAAGGAATTAGAGAATAAGATGGAGAAATAGATATTGGAGAGAGAGGAGAGAGAAAAGAAGATGAAAGAGAGAAAGGAGAAATTGAATAAAGTGAAGAAAATAGAAAAGAAAGTAGAGAAGAAAATAGAGAAAGAAGATTCACCCACATCAAGTGGAGGCCAGCAATTGGCTCACCCAGAAATGGAGGCAAACACTTCAAGTCTCGTTATAATACTCGTGTCTTATGGATACCAATTAAGTTTGGTCACCCCATGGAATCCCGTGGTGCAGTACATTGTAGAAAGTCCAATTCAGCAAGCAATGACAAGACAAGCAATATTAGTAAGAGATCTATAGCAATTAGTAGGAAGTTTAGACCCAACATTCAAAAGGGTTTTAGAAGTAGAAAGATGGAAAGAAGAGGAGATGAGAACACCATTGATGATTAGAGAGAGAGGATAAGAGGAAGAAGAAGTTAGTGTTATGAGGAACTTAATAGAGGAATTTGGAGAGAAAGTAGAGATAGCAGATGAAAAGAATAAAGAAAAATAAAATATAGATGAACAAGAGGAGGAAAGGATAGAAGTGATAGAAGAGAATATTGAAGAAAGAGATAGAAAAGAGGACCAAGAAAGAAAAGAAGAAAAAATAAGAAGAGAAGAAGTGATGAAGAGTTAGAGGTAAATCATAGACTAAGGAATATTAAAGATAGAAGAGTAGTTATTGATAATGTTAGTTATGAAAAGACGCCAAATAAAGAGATACCCCCAACCACCGCAAAGGCCCAAAGGAGATGACCCCACGGAGCATATGTCATTCCATGTGTTGCTTGACACACCGATTGGAAGTCTAGATAAAGAAAGAAGTTTGGAGGAAAGATACAACAAATTGAGAAAAGAGAGTCAACAAAGACAACAAAACGGTAAGAGAGTTTCAAGAATTATTAGGAAAACTCTACTTTGATATTGAATTAATCAGAGATAAGGGAAGGAGGAATACTTTAAAACCTATCTATAATCAGACAAAGAAATTAAAGCAAGTTAAACAACAACCCGTTGTTCAGACAAGAACAAATACTCGGCCCACAATGGCTTAAAAGATTAAGATGCCAATATTTGAAAAGGATTCAACTGATGCATTAGAAAATTTATTCCTATTGGAAAAAATATTGGAAGAGTAACAATACCACAAACAAAGCTACCAAGACCCAATATTTTGCATGTTCATTGTGGGATGATGCACTATGGTGGTATATGAGGTTATCATCACAAGGTATAAAACCATGGGCGGATATTGAGAAATAATTCAAAACAGATTTCCATTTTCCAGAGGCACCAGTGGAAGGTGTGAGTAAGATGAGGGATCTGGTTCAAAGAGAAGGAGAATCAATAAAATATTTTAGTCAAATATTTAATATTATTACTAGAAAATTAGAAGAGCCCCTATGATAAACAGAGGGTTGAGTGGTTCACTTCCAACTTGCTTCCCTATCTCAAAGCCACTCTAGATACACAATATTTTAAGGCACTATCAAAAGCAATTGATATGGAAATAAAATTGGAGGCCCAACCCTAGAGAAGAGAAGGTGAAACATCAATAAAAATTGAACTAGAAAGAGTACAATTAGAACTTGCAAAATTGAAACTACAGCAAGAAATACAGAGGATTGAAGGATTAAGGAATAGTTCTCCTCCTAAAAGTAACTCAAGGCCAAAAATTTGGTGTACGGTCTATTTGAATGAAGGTCATAGTAGACTTGATTTCCTTACTTTGAAAACACAATTAGATCAGCCACGGTAAGGTTATATTCCTCGTAGAAAGCATCGTCCAACAATGTAGCCCTAGCAGAATGGACATGGTGTGGGATTTGTAGACTATGGGACCAACATACTCAGGATACTTGTCCCTTACTGGAAGTAGCACCACCAAAAACCAATTGATGTATTATACGACATGTGGATCATATAACCATTATCACCATACTTGTCCCGCAGTGGATGCATTAGATGACTTAAAATATTACGCCAACAGAAGAGAAATGGCCACCAAATAAAATACAACACCTAACCCTCCTCCTATGTAACCATAGATGATTACAACACCTTTGCCACCTACACAACCTTCACAACAAATGATAATCGTGTACAAGATGCAAATCAACAAGGTGGTCAACCGTAGATTGGAGGTGGATACCAGGGAAACAATTATAACCCTAACTATCAAGGTTACAATGATGGAGGTTACCACGGAGGGTACCGTAGTGGATTTAGAGGAGGTTTTAGAGGAGGATATAGAGGAGGGTATAGAGGAGGCTATGAAAATTATCAAGGAGGTAGAGGTTACTAAGGATATCAAGGTTACAATGATGGTGGTTACCACGTGGGGTATAATCAAGGAGGAGGATACCAAGACAGAAGACCAATGAATTGCTATAAGTGTGGGCAAGATGGGCACCTGGCTAGAAATTGCATAGAACCTGATCCATGTGGATTTTTCCATAAGAAGGGACACGATGCATTCCATTTTCCAGAAGCTATGCAATTCTATAGAAGCGGATCAACAAGATCAAAGGCATTAATGAAGAGGCCCAGAGAAAAGTACAACATATTACTAGAATTCCTTGGGATGAAGAAACTATAACCAAGGAAAAATCTACGAGAACCTCTACTTTAGGAACTATAGAAGAAGAAAGAAAGGAGGAATCAAAAGAAATTTTTAAGAGAAGGAAGGCAGATAGTAGTGGAAAAAATAGTGAAGAACCACGATATAGAGTTGTTGCCACAACTAGAAGTGCTGCCAGAAAGAGGCGGCCCCTAAAAAGAAGAAAATAATAAGATCTAGACATTTTTGATACTACCATCACTAAAGTACTACTAGATCTTGGCACGGATGTCAATATGATGTCCAAAACCACATGGGAAATGCTTGGAAGACCTACTTTGGAACCTGCAAGATACTTCATTGGATTAGCGGTGGGTCATCAAGACAACCATTAGGGGTACTAAAGAATGTAGTAGTGAACTTTATGGGGATCAAAAATATGGTGAATTTTGAAGTAGTAGAAAATGTATCTGAGAATCCCTCATATAATGCCATCTTAGCCTTGGAGTGGTTTGTAGACTATAATGGAATGTTGAGCTCGAAGAAGAAGAAGAGGTGACCTTAAGTGTGGATGGCATATGTGTTCATATACCTCTACATGCAGGAATGAGTGCCACGTGGGCCAAAGAAGTATGGCATGACACGAAGGAGAAGACTTTGATGACATCCAAGGAGTCTATGCATTAAGTAAATTTTCTAATATTGACAAAGATTTTGAGCCAAATTCAGATGGGGAGATATCAGTTAAATCAGAAGATACTACTGAGAGCTCAGATAATGTGGTGGAAGCATGGATACATGGGTCCCTGAATCAAGGACTCAAAAGTTACATTATAAAGAAGGATACCACCAAGAATCATCACTTTAGAAGATAGTTACTATGTCGTGGGTGACATTTTTGTACCCGCCAAAGATACATTTGAAGAAGAAGAAGAAGAATACTACTCCACCCAAGAGGAAGAAGAAAGGGAGATATTTATGTCAGCCAAAGAGGAGTTTTCCATGGAAAAGAATAAGTGAAACAACTTCCAATCAAGAGAGTATACAGATTGAGTCGTGGGGCATCTCATCAGACATTACCAAAATATTCAAGCTTTGGAGATCTAAAAGGATATATCAAAATCATGGAGAGAATATTTCCTAATGAAAAGGCAAGGATGGAAGCATTGGATGATACTTTGACCATAAATTCTGCAAGTTGGTGGGTGGTGCACAAAACAACTATCTCTCATTGGAAATCAAGTAACTATACTATTAAAAGCTAGATTCTTGGAGAGTGAAGGCTATTATGTCATGATCCCTGAATACACTAGAGAAACAAATCCACAAAAACATATTCAAGCTTGTGAACAACATTAGAAGCTATGCGGGAGACCTCTCCCTTATTATGGACTCAATTATTTATATGGACCCTAGGGCCCATACCATGGTCATGGTATACACACCAGGAGATTAGGCGGGAGACAAAATAATGGGATCAAATAGTAAAATATTTCTACCATACTTTCACCTTTTGGGATGCGGACTTAAACATTTTGAGGGCTCTACAAAAGATTAGAACATTATTATTTATGACTCCAGAGGAAGCCACAAAACAATTTTTTGAGGAAAAAGAGAAGGCAGAATGGGAGATCTTGAAGCCACAAGAAATCCCAATAAAGTTACAAGAGATGACAAGATGCTATAATGTGGAGAAACAAGAAAAGGAAGAAAATCCAGAAAATCTAAGGTACAAAGTTATAGAAGATGAAAGACAAGTAGTAGAAAACAAGGATGAAGGAGAGAAATACTACTATCAACCATTGAAGATCAGAAATGAGAATATTGGGCCAGAAGGAATTGAAAAATGGCTAAAATTGGAGATTACTGGATAGAAGAAGTAGCTAAAATAGTGGAATTGTTAAAAGAGTTCCAAGACATTTTCCCAAAGATTTTAAAGAACTAAAGGGGATAAAATAAGAAGTTGGAACGATGAAAATTCAGATCAAAGAAGGGTTCAAACCAATAAAGAAAAGGCCATACAGGTTGAATCCAAACTTAAAGGTAAAGGTGAAATCTGAGATAGATAAAATGTTGAGTGCAGGGATCATTAAACTAGTTGATGATGCAGAATGGATCAGTCCCATGGTGATCCAAAATAAAAATACTAGAGAGATCTATGTATGTGTAGATTATCGAGAATTGAACAAAGCTTGTATACATGATCCCTTTCCAACCCCCTTTACAAAATAAGTACTAGAGAATGTGGCTGGTAGAGAAGTGTATTCCTTCACAAATGGTTTCTTTGGGTACCATCAAGTCAAAATTGCTCCGGAGGACCAACCAAAGACCACTTTTGCCACTGAATGGGGATCATTCATGTATATAGTTATGCCATTTGGCCTAAAGAACACAGCAGTATTTAGTAGGATCATGATAAATGCCTTTAAAGATTTCATTCATGATTTTCTAGAAGTGTATCTTGATGATTGGACCATTTACATTTTGTTGAAAAATCATATACAAGTATTGAGATTGATGTTTCAAAGGTGCAGAGCTTTACAAATTTCTTTAAATTTGAAAAAATGTATCTTTTTTACCCCTTTTGGTACTTTATTGGGGCACATAATATGTAAGGAAGGTTTGTTGATTGATCCTTTAAAGACTTCAGTGATTGTAAATCTACCACCTCCAAAAACTCAAAAGGATGTGAGGAAAATTCTGGGTTACACTGGTTACCATAGGAAGTTCATTAGGAACTACATAGAAATAAGTGCTCCTCTAGAGGAATTGTTGAAGAAAAGAAAAAATAAGCAAATTCCTTGGTCTAAAGAGTGTGCAGATGCTTTTGAAATTCTAAAAGATTAAATTCTTCATGCTCGATTTTGATTTTTCCTGATTGGAAGATACCATTCCACGTCCATGTAGATGCATCTGGGATAGCAATTGGAGTTGTCTTGACATAGCCTAGGAAAATATGGACCATCCAGTAGCATTTGCTAGCAGAAAATTGGAAAAAGCAGAGAGAAACTATACTACAACGAAAGAGAGGCCTTAAGTATGGTGTATGCCCTAATGAAGTATAAGAAGTATTTATTAGCCACTTCCTTTACATTCTACACTAATCATGAACCATTGAAATACCTCATAAATAGACCAATGTTACAAGGAAGAATTTGTAGGTGGCTTATGCTCTTCCAAGAATTTGATTTTATGGTAGTAGTCAAACCTAGGAAGTTAAACAATGGTCCAGATTACTTATCAAGGATTGAGAATGGAGAAGATGAAGGGCCTATAGATGATGATTTCCTTGGAGCACACTTATTTCAAATTGAATCCATACCAAAAGAGTTCGATGAAATTTCACAGCTACTACATACAGGAGAGTTTCCAAGCAATTATACCCAACAACAGAAGAAGAATTTTCTAACTAGAGCATTCCCATTTACTTTGATTCAGGGACAATTGTACAAGAAGGGACAAGATGATGTCCTTAGGAGAGTAGCATTAGAACATGAAAGGAAAAATGTGTTGATTGAAGCACATGAAGGTATAGTTGGTGGACACAATGGAGGGGAGCAGAAAACAAAGAAATTAATAATGGTCGAGCTATGGTAGCATACATTGTTCAATGATGCTCATAAACATGCTAGAGCATGTGACATCTGTCAAAGAGTTGGAAAACCTAATGCAAGAGATGAAATTCCACTCAGACTAGCCCCATTTGAGAAATGGGATATTGATTTTATAGGACCAATTAAACCAGCCACTAAACATTCTCAAGAAAGATTCATCGTCACCTGGAAGAATATCGATAAGGTGGGAAGAGGTGGTCCCCACAAAATATTATACTGTAAAGACAACGACAAAATTTTTGTATGAAAACATAATTACAAGATTTGGATGTCCATTAAGTATCACCAGTGATCAAGGAAAGCATTTTGTAAATGAAACCATCCAAGAACTACTGAGTGGGTTCATGATTAATCACAATAGAAGCACTCCATACCACCCACAGGAAAATGGAATGGTAGAAGCATTTAACAAGGTATTGGAGATAACAAATATTTTCTCACTTCAAACTGTTGATTGGGATTTGAAGATACCTGTCACTCTATGGGCATACCGCACAACATACAAAAGGCTTACAAAGTATTCCCCATTCAGATTGTTATATGGATTGGAAGCCGCGGTTCCCATAGAGTTTGTTCTTCCGAGCTTGAGAATTACAGTAGCCTTCTGGATGATAGAGGATGATTCTCTCCATGAAAGATTGATATAACTTGAGTATTATATGAAAATATATATATATTACCGTGTATAACCAGACACGTAGAAGAGAAGGAAGAAAACATGGCACGACCACCACATCAAGAAAAAACAATTTGACATTGGAGATCAGGTATTGCTTATATGATAGTAAATACAAATACCCAGGGAAGTTGAAGGTTAGATGGCTAGGGCCATATGTTATCAAGGAAATATTACCTTCAAGAGATATAAAATTACAAACACTACAAATGGAGCAAGGCTCAAAATTTATGTCACTTAGTGAGAGATCAAAAGTTATAAAAAAATACAAAATACCGACCTACTTGAAAACCAACAATTCGATGGGTAGGTCAAGGGTAGGATGAAAACTCATAAGGGAATCTCTACCCTTAGAAAAAAGAAAAAGGGAGAAAAATAAGAATCCGCGGAGGAAGAATACCCGCACAATAAAGAAAATACCGACCTGTTTGAAAACCGACAATTTAGTGGATAGGTCAAGGGGTAGGATGAAAACCCACAAGGGCATCTCTACCCTTAAGAAGGCAAGAGAGAACAAAAATAATAATCTACGGAGGTAGAATACCCATGCAATAAAGGAAGATAGACAAATACATCAAAGCCACAAAACAAAGAGATGAAATCATTCCGCAAAACAAAGAAAAGAAAAGCCATGAAAGGAACGAAATAGACAAATCCACACAAATAATAAATAGATAAAGTCGCACATAAAGGAGAATGATGAAACTACGATACGAATAAAGGAAAGAAACCACAATACAAAATTATAAAAGAAACTGCCAAACAAAGGAGAAAGCAAAACCATGAGAACAAATAAAAGACAACAAAGTGCACAAAAGGAAGAGAAAAATCTGATTCAAAATCATGTTCAAACCGCGTAACGAGAAAATTCATGAAATAAAGCGAGAAAACACGGAATAAAGAAAGAATTTGACCCTCTATAGAAACAATAAATGCAATAGGTGGGATTCAAAACTATATAAGGGATTCAATTACGAGAAGCTAAGGCATTACAAGCATACAAAGAGATCAAGAAAACAGAGCCACAAAGTGAGCTAGGGAAAAATTAGGTAAATCGAGAATAATGTATGGATAAACCAATGGAAGCTAAGTAAGAGGAATTCACATGACCCAAATTTTTAAAGAATTATGCAAAATCATACCAAAACAATCCAAAGGGCATTTTTTCACACATTTCATTCAAGGTCGTGCATGCATAGGATTTGTAGAAGTACATTCATTCACCCAGTGTTGAATACGATCATACCCAACTTGAGGTAGACATGGCATTATTGCTCACGAAAAATATGACTACTCAACAAGAAGAGTATAAGAAAAATGCAAAAGTCATTGTGGAATTGAAACTAGATGCGTGGACTAGAATTTTTTATTTTAATAGGGTAGACAAGGCAATTAAGGTTCTCAATCGTCTACATAATGAAATGCTTTTATTGATCAACCATACCATATTACAACATAAGTAATGGCTAGGATTACCGGGCTATTGGACAAAGGACAATCCCCATTAACAAAAAAGAAAACCCCGATGAAAGATACGACGAAAACAATGGGCGTCACAACATGCAAAAGGAGCATCAAAATCGTAAAAGTTCAAAACACTACTTTGAGATATGCCATCAAAGTCATTTGTTTGAAAATTTATCACATGAATAGAGAGGATGGTACCCATGGGGTGACTACATAATTGGTATTAGTTATGGTCATGGCCAAGTCTCAATATAACCTAGTTGAATTACTAGCCACATAATTTCATGGAAATGTGAAAAGAATTAAAGAAGGAAAACATAATTTTTGTTATGGGTCGATATTAATATGTTTGGCAATGTACTTCACAAAAAAACTTCTACAAAAAGATGAATCGGTAGATTGGAAATCTAGATACCCTGTGGTAGAACAAATCTGGGAACATATGAGAACCATGGATGTAATCACTCAAATAACATCACTCATTAAATGGACAGATAGAATCAGGGGGATAGTTGCAAATAAATCTAGGGTAACAGAACAAATAGTGGCCAAATATGAACACAAAGTTATGTTTATTGCAGACATTGACTATATTTTTATCAAACCACTAGTTCTATGGACAGGTCAAGTTCTTCCATTACCCTATGAAGCTTCAGATGAGGTAGTAGAAACATCAATCCAAGCACTCAAAGCATACCCTATGGATCCTAGGAAACATGTTCTTCCTAGCTTTGATGATGTTATCACTGAAACCTTTGAGGAATGCTAGCATAAGTTTCTATCATCAAGGAAATCAGAGACAAGTGGAAGTTGCCCCAAAACATACAAAAGGAAGAAATCCCCTACCATTAAAAACCAATTACTAAAAGACAGAAACCCTAGCTGAGAAGGAAAAGCTAAAATAAGTTGTGGTGAACAAGGAAAATGAAGAAGAACAATATGAGGAGGTAGAAGAAATTTCAGGGTTGGAAGAAGAAGAAGAAGAAGAATATACTCCCTCACCACCACATCCACAACACCAAGAGGTACCACAAATTTCAGAAGATCCTGAACCTTGGATAGAAACTAATCTCACAAAAATAGCCTACATATACTATCAGAAATGCTTATCTCCAGGTGGTATCTCTCAGTTAGCACAAGAATATGCGGTGAGCACAGGCAAAGAACAAATGGAAATAGTGAGGCAATAGTCTATTACTTAGATAAATTTGGCTTCATTCTTGAAGATATTATGAGCCTACTTCCGGATGAACTAATAAAAGAGATCCAAGAACAAATTGAAGCTGAAGAAACAAGCCACTTGAAGGACCTTCAAAAGGAAATATCACAACTAAAGGTTATAAAAAAATGGACTACAGAAGAGCAACAATAGTTTAAATAAGTAGAAGAACTTATTGGTTTCTTGAATAAAACAAGAAAAGAAAGAGAGAATAGAGCATCAAAATCTACAATGGCAGCAGTGGAAGAAGATAAGAATAAGAAAAGTGAAGAGGAAAAACAAAAATCCGAGGAGGTGGTTAAACATGAACAACATAAAGCATAAAAAGAAAAAGAAGAAAAATAGAAAAAACTAGAAGAAATTTAAAAAAGCAGTGAGAAAGAAAGGCAGAAAATAGAGTTGGAAGCAAAGAGAGAAGAAAAAGCAAGAAGAGATAGACAAGCAAAAGAAAGAACAATGAACAAAAAGAAAAGAAAGAAAAAGAAGAGGCAGAGAGAAAATAGAGAGAAGAAAAGGAGAAAAAAGAGCAAGAAGTAGCCCTAGAAAAATAGAAAATACTACATGAACTAAAGAAGAAAGAAGAAGAAGAGAAAATAGAGAAGGAGAAGAAGGCTAAAGAAGAAGCAGCCTTAAAACAAAAAGAAGATGAAAACAGGAAGACACAAAAAGAACAAGAGAGAAAGGAGAAAAAGGAGAAAGAAGAAAGAAAGAAGAAGGAAGAAGAAGAAGAAAGGAAAAGAAAGGAAGCGAGAAGAAAGAAAGATGAAGGAAGAAGAAGAAGAAAGGAAAGCTGCGGGGAAGAAGAAAGGAAAAAGAAAGAAGAGGAAGAACTAAAGGAAAAAGAAAGAAGAGGAAGAACTAAAGGAAAAGAAGGAAAAGGAGAAGCCATGAAGAAAAGGAGGAACAAGAGAAATAAGAACATAATATTTCACAAGGCCCCTCCTCCACTAGTATAATATCTACACAAGCACCTAGAGACCTATTAATGTGAAATCACAAAGCACCCCAAATGAGCTCTAAAAATCTACTTTTCTAAGGTAGACTCATTTGGTGTGATTTGCATAACATTGGACCATCTCTCAAGCTGTGGGACTTGCGGACTTGAGATGGCCCTCTCGGAGAAAGTCAGCTTCTTCTTCCTGATCCTAATGCTAAACTACTCCTAATGCAAAAATGACGTCTAACTATACCTATCCTAACAATGCCAAGGAGACAAGGAGAGAGAAAGTGCATAAAGAGGGAAATCCTACACTAATGAGGTGATAGCACCAAGAAAAGGGGAGTTCGGTCACAATCTCAGCTGCTTGAAGTGGAGAGAGGTGAGCAGAGGAGAGGGTGGACAAGATGCACCACAGACCAGAGATAAATTTCACACATAACACCACTTCAAAACCCATTAAACATAGCTCCTAGGACCTGTAACAAACATCAAAATATGCACAATATACCCTACAACGACGAGAGGTGAGGAGAGATAATAAAATAAGCAAAGGATGGACAGATGCATCACAAAACAAAATTTATTGCTCCAAAAGTTCACACAGTACATCATTAGTGGGAAAGAGGTAAGAGAATGCCATTACAAAGCCGTGAAAGGAGGTTCTAGACTCCATTTTCGACCCTAGGGAAGAAAAGAGAGAGGGGGTAGGGAAGAAGAATGAACAACAACCCTTTACAATGAATCTTGCCCCTGTATTTATAGATTCAACCTGAAAGAAGAGAGAGAGAAGTGGGAAAAGTAGGTTAGAACTCAACCACTGTTGTTAATGCTTCTGATAAAATCTGCCCCCAAATCCATCTTTACTGCATCGATCCTTGGTTCTAGCACCTTGAAAGAAGTGGAAATGGCGGAAACAGATCAAATCCGATCTGGTTGTTGAGACAGATGGATCCTACATTGAAGGCCAGAAGATGTTTCCTCCATTTTTCTTCACCTAACCTCCTCAAAATTAAAGTTTTAGACCTTCGTGGCGTAGGTGAGGCTGAGATCTTTCCAATGGTGTCATATTTGCAATATTTTGAGCCCTGAGTCGAAAGATATGCCCCTTCGAAGTTTGTATTGGGTCCGTACAGGAGGGTGGGCTTTGGCTTGACTCGGGCTCAAACACTGACTTTTTCCCTTGGGTGGAGTTGCATGCCCATTTTGCAACTTTTACCCCTTTTGGAATAACAAGGGGAAAAAAACCAACTTTCCCCTGACGGCCCGCTTTGACCTAGGACATGTGGAGATGCGGGGCTTGTTTGAGCCTCCCTTTATGGATTCATCTTTGGAGAAGTGCCGCTAGGACACGTGGCTCTCTCTATGACACTGCTCCTTCATTTTCGAGCCCACCTGTAACCTGTTTGTCATCCTGGAATGTGAGCTTGCAGGGTCTGAGTCATTTCCTTCATAATTTCCTTATGTGCAGGAGTTGTCTTGACCAAATTTTCCAAGGGGGCGAATTTGGGATAACAATTTGGTGACTCACGGGGACATCTGCTGCTAGATGAAGAGACTAGTGGCCTTGAAGCATCCATTGGGCATGGAGTCAAGAATGATGGCCTAACACTAATCCTTCTTATAAAATGGACTCCTCGACTCTCTGCACTTTGACCTCTGCTTGACTCTGAATCGCCCGACGTCGACACTCTCAATTTTCATAAGAAAATCTTAAAATGGAGTTTCTGAGAGTAGAAAATTGTATTGACCGAGCTTTCACCTGTCCCTGAAATGGACTATTTTGAAATGGCTTAAGTTTCTCTAGATTTGTTCCATTTTGGAGCTAGCAACTGTTATAGACCACTATGAGTCTTCTTGCCATGAATATTGAAGAGCCTGGCCTTATGCACCCTTGGAGCAAAATGGAAAAAACTTATATACAAAGACCAAATCATACATGCCTCAAATGAGACATGCAGAGCGTGCATAAGCACTTATTCTGCTGAAACAAATTCTACTCCTACTCCTACACTAATCGAGAGAAAGAATGCTAAACAAATCCTGCTACAGCAGGGAGAAGTAGCTTCCCTTTCTCAAGAGGGGCAGCCATGCAAATGATTTGACACTAAATATAGCTACTGTATGAGTGAAAAATTGATAATAAGTTGGTCCTCCACCCAAATCATCAAGGTATCAACATTAATGGGAAATACCTCCTCAAGCTGACTTGCATCAGACTTCTGGAGGTGTTGATGGTGACCCTTGGTACTTTTATGCTCATCCTCATGCCCTGGAGTGGGCATGACTAGTTTTGGCTTCTCCCTTGGCTCCAACGAAGCCAAGTACCTGATCAGGCACGTTCTGATCCTTTGGATGTGCGCATTTCTCTGAAACTCAACTCCAAAAATAGAGTCTTCTTATGGACCTTCTTGGGTGGATGTGTGAGAGAGATGATGACATACTCTTACCTTTTCTCTTCCTCCTCCTTTGAAGAACATGGAAGATCAAGATCTTCCAACCTTGGTTCAGAGGTCCATTCTAGAGTGTAGGATTTTGCACTTGAATATCCTCCTTCATGGTAGCAGGTTCATGTGCATGGAAGATGGATGGAGGAAAAAATGATGTGATCTCCATGGGTTCCCCTCCATCAAGGCAATCCTCCAAGTCAGACAGGTAATCTACCTCCTTGTTGTCCTACTGCAGGTGCTCAACCTCCTTCATGGTGTCCTCCTGATCTACAATTGACTCACCATGGTTCCCTTCATCCTTAAACATGAAGTTTGAAATCTCAAAATCTTCCTCAACATCAAAGCTTGAAGGGGATGAAGTGGGAGGAAGAACACCACATGAATTTGGAAGGAGAGAAATAATGAATCCATGAGCAAGACCGCTATAGAAGAACACAAGTTCGAAGTCATCAAACCACATATAGCAGAGAATCAAAAGAAAAGAAGTGAACTACAAACCGTGGTAGGAAAGATGGAGACAAAATTGAACAATGTCATTGTATACTATACATATACTATTGGTTGGCCAAGTATGACCGCGGAAGACAAGGTAGAGATGGAAAAGCTAGAACAAGAAATCCATAAAGCCTCTACTGAATATGATATTTCGAAAGATAAATATGGAACACTAGAGAAGGAAGCTAGCAAAACTCATAGATAAATATCAAAATCAGTAGCAGGTGTGGTAAGATAAGATCTATGACATGAGATAATGCAAAACTACCTTAGATAAAGCATTGGTGAGGATGTAACAAGAGACTACACTGACACAAGATCGATGGAATAAGGTAAATGCACATCCCACTCCATCAAATTTAGTCCATCGATTCAAGATAATACACGGCTACAAGATTGGATAGAACAGATAGATAACTATTTGGATTCTTGGCTCAACTACGAAAAGAATATCATTCCTCAAATAATAAAGTACATGCCACAAAGTACGCCATAAGGGCTTAGAAATTGAGGTTTCCCACAAACCTAGTCAGCAAGTCGAGCAAAGGAACTCTTCCTTACACCAGACATCTAAGTTCTAGGGAGGGGTATGTCTCTACAGTTGGCATCTCATAAATCCATTCAGCAAGTCGAGTGAGGGAGCCATTCACTACACTAGATGTCTAAGTCCGTGTCGTTGATGCCTACATAAGAAAATTTTGAAGCAACTTTTTGGAGGATTGGAACATGCATCTCCATAATTTTTGGTTGTCTCGAGGACGAGATAAAGTTTAAGAGGGGGGATAGTGTTGACAGGAATCTTCATCATATTTTGGATAATCCATAAACCTAAGGAGACAACCAACTATGGAAAGGTATCAGTAACCATGAAGTTAAGGAAACAACCACCAAAAACATTAAGGAAAGTAGTGGGATGAAGGAAAATCCATGTATAGAAGGTGAAGCCGCGAGACATAGATAAACCGCACATAACTAGGGAAAGCCATGGAAAGCTAGATAATGTCACGAAAGACTAAGAAGCCGCATGATAAGGGGAAAAGCCGTGATACACTCTTTGGAAGCCGTGGAAGCGACTAAGAGTAGCATAACAAAGACAAAACATACCAGTATGAGATAGAAGCCAACAAAGGCATGAGTCAAAAGAAGTGTCTTTTGAAACATGTTATATTTTGTATATTTATTGTAACTAATGTATTGTATAAGTGTACCTCTTAAAAACTTATGTGAGAGTGCCTTTTTGAGATTTTGTATGTGAGTAGAGATAATAAAATGAAGAGAATATGTATATACTAAAAATTGATGTAATTATCATTGATGAATAAATAAAGAATGGAGTTTGGAGTATAATATGTTATCTTCTTTCATTTACATTTCTGTTCTTAGTGTAGTGGTGGTGTATTTCTGCGTACATCCTTGAAAAATATCAGTTCTTCTTAAGCCCTACAATCCTGTTGGGGTTTTAGGTCAACAATTGTTCACTTGTTGTAGAAATTACACAACATATCATTGTTAAAGAAAAAAATTAAGTCTTATTCACTATTCACACCTCTCAAAAGCATGCTAAAAAAATTCTTGTTCACATCACACACAGTTCAACCTAGCTCGAGCTTAAGAATTCAACATGCATCCAACTAGAGCATTCAACAAGACAACATCCACTTCATATTCATTAGAAATGTACACAAACAAAGACCCAAATGCACTCCTAGAGTTGGTTCACACATACAAGAAAGAGAGAAGTTGTCATTTTCTATATCAACTCGGAAAAGTTTCATAACAACAAAGTTATGCATATGTAAAATTTCATATATTACTATTGCTCAATTTCCATACAAGTGTTATGTTTTTCTCACTTCTCATTCTTCCTCCTAACACAATGAATGAGTTACATAACTAACTTCCACTCTTCTCTATTCGAGCTCACACTTCTATGCATGTACTAACTCTCTCAAATGTAACTACTCTTACACACACATCATGACCTAATTACTAGGACTGACTTCACTAGTTACCTTTCAACTTCTCACAACATGAAACTTGTAACTCCCCACACACATTATGACAAGAATATTAATGATGCCTTACACACGCATGACTCCACACATGCTAATACATCACCTAGAACTATAACAACACCTAATATCACTTAATTCACCCTTTATACTTCATTACACACCATATAAGTATTACATTTATTTGAATATTCAAACATACCCTTTTGGAGGGAAAACACAAGAGAAACACAAATCAACTTTCTCAACTCCATTGAAAGCTTACAATGCATAATGCCTTGTATGACCCTACAACACTTCTAGAGCTCCTGCACAACACTCATGACTCAGAAAGGCTTGATCCTTTGCAATTGAAAGTTCTCTCAAGGATGCTCCTACATCATACTCCCAAGGTCGAGAAAAAGGCCATGCATATGCTTTGTTCTCTTGTTGATATCTTCATCCTCATAGTTTTTCTTTAGTATTCTTTTTTTGCTTTCACTATCCTTTTATTCTTCAATGCCACCAAGGTCCCATGTAGTTGGTTCTAGTATTCCATTTGCCTTTACTCTCTTCCATTTTTCTTTATTCTTCACCTTCACTCTTATCACCTTCAAGCATTCATGCTTCATACCTGCACATACAAAGGTTAAAAATAGAAAAAATATATTTTTCTCCATGTTCCATACTACCTTCCATCACTATATACTTCATTCATAACTTGTATTCACCCCTTATCATATCAAAATCTACATATGTCTGCTTTTTCACTTGTTCACACTATATCTTCACCGTCTCAAGCTACCTCAAAATTTCCTTTTCTTGTCCTTTGTTTTCATTTTCATCACCACATTTCCATGAAATCACCTTTGTCAGCTACACTTGCATTCTTCACTTTACCATCCACCTCATCCAACCAATCTTGTAAAATACTATCAATAATGTGTACAAAATCCTCATTACAACCTTACTTACCAACCTCAAATGCACAACTATCATCACTTTTTATAATTTCAAGGAATTCACCCACTCCATTTTCAATGTCAATCAGTAATGAATCAAATTTACTCACCTTGCATTCTAATTTTTCAAATCTTACCTCTTGAATTTGATTGCTTTCCTTGAGTATTTCTCTCTTCACCTCCTTATTGCTCGTCTCTTTCTTCATCCACACCATATTCACTTCATTTTTATTTTCTTGTGCTTTTAATAAGTCAATTTTCTCTCTCTCATTTTACTCTTGTTCACTTGTTCTCACCATCACTTACTTTTGTTTGTCATCTTCTTTCACTTTGTTGTTGATTTCTTCCACCAAATAGACATAATGTAACGATGACTAGGAATTTCTCACGATTTCTTCCCTCGCACTATTTTCTTCATTTTTCTCTCCCCTTTATAGCTTCTCTTCGTCATTATTTATCTTTCTTAACCTCTAATTTTTTCTAGTAATCTACATCACAGGCCATTTAACTTTCCTTTTCAAAACAAATTCAAAATCATACCTTGGTTTCCTCATCATCTCTGTCAACTGCTCTATGTATTCTCTCAGCTTCTTCATCTCTTCTTCCATCCACTCTTCATGATTATTTTTCTTATCTCTCCTTGCTTCTTCTCTTTCCTACTTCTCTATCTCTTCTTTCTTCCTCTTGTAGCTAATCGTTTCCATAACTTCACGATTGCTTCCTCTAGATCCATCTCTTACATAGAAAAATCCATTTCACCTTTCCTTCCACACCTCACCTTGGCCTCACCAGGTATTTTTGTGTCTTCTCTATCTCTTTTCACTTCTCACTCTTCCCTTACTTCACTTCACTGTCAACTTCTTCACTACACACTTCACAATACATTGTTAGCCAAAAAAACATATATTCACTCTTCAAAAATGAAATATCCACACAAGTCCAAGCTATGATACCCCATGATGCGAGAGAGAAATAACATTTCATTCATATAACTGATTACAAGAGGTTACAAACAAGAAACTTGTCACAGTCTCTGCGACAGAGGATCATTCTATAGGCCTCTAAGGCTAAAAACTTGTCTAAATAGCTCAAATCCAGTCAAATAACATTATAAGTGCCTTTACCAAGCTCGACTAAATAAAATCTACATGCAACACTAGCACTTACTTCATTCACCACTGTTTTGGTCATCCAATGACTTATCAAGCACCAAAAGTGACTTAGTTCTCCTTTTCTCACTTGCACTTGTCTAACTCTACTTTGTGTTTTATTAGTTCTAGCTTAATCTCCCTATAATGTCTTTTCACAAGACTTGTAGCCTCTACCAATTGCTGCAAAACTCACCACAACATTAGATTCAATAATAAAAACATTCACACTTCAAACTCCACCTTACCTTCACTCTACAAGACTATCCTAAAGATCCTTAAGACAACGCTTCTTGTTCCAACCATGCCTTCAAACTTCCCAAGGTACCTAGAAGGTTTTGGAAACTTAATTATTTTTCTCTTGCCTATTTTGACATCTGTACAAATTTTCAAGCTTCAACGCTTTACCCAACTCCCTATACTTCTCCTTTTTCAATTCTACACCTAAACCCTCAACTAGGTCTTCTAAAACACATTGTCATAATTATCTTAGTTTCTCTATAGTTTCAAGGCAAGAAGAATAGTGATCTGGACACCCATTAAGGATTTTTTCATTTCTTAGAAGTTTCATAAGCTCACTCCAATGAAAAGGATAGTTCTATGTAAATCACTCTTTAAACTAAGCTCTTGATTGTGTTTTAACTGCTCCTCCCTAGTGTCACAAAAATTAGGAGACTCCACCATTAGTCTCTTAAAATTATTTCTTAATAATTTTCTAGAGGTTCTTCCCTTATTATATTGATTTTTTAGGGTTATTTGCAATGATCTAGTGCCTCAAAACTCGTGCCCTTGTGACACCTATAAACTTGCATAAGGAACCCGAGAAGGGTATTTTGGTCATAATTTTTACAAAGGATCGATTCAACCCCTAAAATTTCACCCAAGGTCTGATTATAGGAGATTCAACTAACAATATTACCAGTAGTTTAGGAAAGAGAGTATAAATGCTACTTTCAAGAGGTGAGGAGCTGATATAACGTAGCAAAACAGGGTATGAACCCTTAATGGATACTTCATGGTTTCAAAGCTCATTCAAAGGCAGTGATGGAGCATCCCCCATTTCCATGCATCTAACATAACTCCTTAATGGTTTCCCTTTGCACTTAACTTAGGATACACCCCAACTTAGTTTGTGCATTCTTCATTATACTGATCTTATTAAAAGTCATTCATTGTTCACTTGTTGTAGAACTTACACAACAAATCATTGTTAAAGAAAACAACTAAGTCTTCTTCTCTATTCAAACCTCTCCAAAGAATGCATACAAAAATTCTTGTTCACGTCACACATAGTTCAACCTATCTTAGTTAAGCATTCAACATGCATCCAATCGAGCATTCAACAAGACAACACAACCCACTTCATATTCATTTGAAATGTACACAAACAAAGATCCAAACACACTCCTAGAGCTAGTTCACACATACAAGAAGGAGAAAAGTTTTCATTTTCATTTTCTATAACAAGAAATTTATGCATATGTAGAATTTCATATATTACTATTGCTCATATTCCATATAAGTTTTATGTTTTTCTTACTTCTCCTTCTTCCTCCTAACATGAGGAATGAGTTACATAACTAACTTCCACTCTTCTCTATTCGAGCTCACACTTCCATGCATGTACTAACTCTCTCAGATGTGACTACTCTTACAAACACATCATGACTAAATTACTAAGACTGACTTCTCTAGTGACCTTTCAACTTCTCACAACATGAAATTTGTAACTCCCCTCACACATTATGACAAACATCTTAATGATGTCTTACACACACATGACTCCACATATGTTAATACATCACCTAGAACTATAATAAAACTTAATACAATTAATATCAATTGATTCACCCTTTATACCTCATTGCACACATTACAAGTATTACATTCATTTGAATATTTAAATAACCCCTTTTAAAGGGAAAACAAAAGAGAAACACAAATCAACTTTCTCAACTCCATTGAAAGCTTACAATGCCTTGTATGACCCGCAACAATTCTAGAGCTCCCGCACAACACTCATGACTCAAAAATAGTTTATCCTTTGAAATTTAAATGTCTCTCAAGGATGCTCCTACATCACTTGTCACCTTTCCTTTCAATAAAATTCAAATATTCTACAAAGGTGCATCATTCTAGTGAGGTCTGAAAGAGAAAAGTTTCAAAGAATCAATCTTCATTGGCAGAGCATCACTACATTGCAGAAGGTCATCATGGATCAAAATGTCATCTTCAACACCATTGGATCTGATCTACATTGAGTGAGGAGGCATCTTCATCTATGTTTTGGAGCATTTCTTCTTTTCTCTCCTCATTTTTTCTCCTCTTTTCTTCCCCCTTTCTAATTATTCGTTGTGCATGATCATAAAGTTTTTTTCTATTCATTCAAGTGACAATGAAATATTTTTAAGATGTAAAAGTAATTCCTTAAATTATAATAGGGGTGCTTAGTTTGTTCTTTCCTAGGATAATGAAAAGTCACAAGTTGGATAGGAACATGAAAAGTCATGTGGGGGTAGAGGAAGAGTTGAATTGTAAATCTATAAAAGGAGATGACCTCCTCATTGTAAGAGGATGGTTAATTCTTGTTTACTAGCTCCCATTTTCTTTCTAGGAACAAGTTCCTTCATTTCCTCTATTCTCTTATCTATTGAAATTTTATCTCCATATAACATTATACCCCAAGAGCATTGTAAATTGTGTAACATGATGTAATAGAAATGTTTATTTCTTGTTGATTGTTCCTCTTTCTATGTGAATGGTTTCTTCTGATTGATGCAAGTGAAATACTTGTTATGAATTAGTATTTACATTGGGTAAATAATTATTTACCATTTACTATGATATGTTAGTGGTTAACAAATATATTATTGTTTTAACAATATATATATGTTTGTAGTTAACAAATATGTTATTTAAACAACTTGTGTACATAGGAAATTTGTTTAAACAACCTCCTTGATTATAGGGAAGTAATTTCCTATATATTTGTAATCTATTTTATATGAAGTATAATATAGAAAAATATTATTATTCATGTGTCATATCTGCTCTACCAAATCATTTGGTATCGGGGTGAATATGATTCTTGCAATATTTGAATATGGAGTGCTAATTTGTTAGGGGCACCGTTCAAATAAATTGCCCCTGTGGATGAGTATATCTTGATTTCCTGAGTGTCCTCATCTTTCTATTTGCGCAGAACATCGGATGTTGCCCAGAGAAAGAAATTCATACACAAAAGTATAAAGTTTTTATTTCATGAGAGGGAATAAATCAAGAAATGTTGTTAAAATAGTACATCAGATTCTCCTGGGTTGGACATTCCTTAGAATTTTAGATCACATTTATTTGGGGCGTTTGGCTCTTGATCCATGCAAGATTCATTGAATTTGTGTTTCACTCGCAGACCTATGCAGTGTTCTCTAAGCATATAGATGTGTGGATTCAAGCTCCATTAACAAACATAATTTTTTTGGAAAAACATTTACTACAGTCCTAAGTGCATGTATATCTCTCGGTCAGTATTCGTGATATTGAAGGACACTTCTCAATCTTGAAAAATTTGGAATGATTATTTCAAGTTGTCAAATGTTGAATCAGTTTAACATGATCTCATGTAACATCCATGCAAAAGAATTGTTTTCTTTGTATGTCAATTAATGGTTTGTTAAAACATCAAGATTCCAATAGTATTATATTAGGTAAAATTATAATCATTGCAATATTTTTCTTCTATCGCTACGCACATGTGCCTCAACAATCAATCATCTTGGAATTTTTCTTTGAATCTCTTACACAAGAATTTCCTTGAGATCATATCAACTGCGTTTAATGATTCTTGAGATCTTATTAATTCTTTTCATCACTTTTGGTATTTGGTTGTTGAATTCTAAATCCATGTAATATATGATTTTGTTTATGTCCTCATTTTATAGGTCTATTGTTAATCGTCTTCTCAAAAATTTTGTTGTCATATTTTTGTGCCATTAGTTTTTCGTGATAAGGGACTTTCAAAATCATGTGAATTAAATTTTAGTTATAGTCAAATGTTATTAAGTCATTTAGAGAATTGAGCTTTCAAAATTTTAAGTTACAAGTGTTCTCTTTTTTTTAGTCTTATGTTTTAGGTTTATAACTTTGGTCTAGTTGTTTAGGTCCTATTTGTGTCATTTCATAATTGTATTGTAATAATTTGAGTCAATATTAGATTCATTTCTATTATTGATTATATGATTAGTATATCAATTTATAAGTAAGTTGTCGTTCTTGTAAAGTCATAGTTCGTTAAAAAAATGTCATTCTAAAAATTTGTGTAAAAAAATTGCTTGACTTTTAATTAATTGGACTCATTTTTGCTTATACATGATGTCCATCTTGTGGGGATAAATTTTATAATGAGATCCATGATAAAATCTAGTTGAGTTAGAAATATACTTGTTGGAGGTTTGAGGCAATGGAGGATGGAGGGCAATCAACATCTCTCGTCGACCACCAACAATGGGGTTGCGTCAACATTAGTGGCACATTTTTTATAATATTTAAAGTTGTTTACTTTGAGAAGTTTGTGTAGAAATAAAACATGGTATTTATAGAAGGATTTCTACATTATTGTTGGGCTCTTCCATTCTTGTTATATTTTGTCACCCTAGCCCTTGTTCCTTTCTGTTTTGTTTTGTTTTTTCGGGACCTAAATTTTTCCTAAGTATGGAACTGAGCGTGGAAGGTATCCATATGTCCCTTCGGTGCATCTTGGAGAAGAACAAAGAGTAAAGAAGCCCTCAAGTAGTGAGCATCGAACACGTGGCCGAAGCAAGTCAAATCAACTTGGGTGGGTTGAAGGGTCAAAGTAAATAAGAGAGACGTGTTAGCCCCATGTGTCACCTGGGATAAAGTTTAAAAGGAAAAAGAGAAGAAAGGCCCCAAAGTAGCGTAGATTCTCCACTTGGCATCGAAAGAAGTGACCACCAACTGAAGGACCAATTAAAGGAGAGAAGGGATCAAGGTTTAGTGGGATAAATGCGATCTCAATCCCTAAGGCATACAATTAAGATTTGGCTACAAAGATCGAAGATTTCATACATGGAAACTAAATGCGAAGGGTGGAGATCGATTGCAGATATTGGAATAGAAATCGAAGGATCTATTAAGGAATGTTCTTGTGGCTAAGGGAATAGAGGAGAAAACATCATAAAGAAGTTCTAAAGCTTCATGGAGGAATTTAGGTTTAGTACATTGTGTTTACTAGCCTTAACAAGGCTCTATTGTAAAGGAAAGTTGTAATATGTGCCATTTTGGCCTTATGTATTGTTTTATTTATAAATAAGAAGCTTTTGTTATGTGCACTTAAGTTCGCAATGTTATGTGTCCTATGTTCCTTTCGTATTCTAGATGAATGTTTAAGTATCTATCATGCATACACCCTTGGATCTTCTACATAAATATGTTAACGTACTTATGCTTTAATTTCATTTGGCCTTTGATAGTTTGAAATATATTTGGAATAGTGGATCATGTTGAATGCTCTTCAACTAATCTAATAGTTGTTTCATTAATATCTATGTGATTTTTAGTAAAGTCTCAGAGACATCACCTTAGATAGATTTACATGTTGTTTTATTTCCACTCTAACCCTTATCTCAACATGAACAGAGAAGAGTCAGCTTCTATAAAATCTGGAGGCTATTTTAGGGAACAAGTCCCATATCTCTAAGATATCCCACAACTTTGATGGTCCATCTATAAAAATAATCTTCAACAAAGTATTCATTTCCTACTAAATTTTCAAATGAGGAGAATGTGTATTGATGATTCGAGAATAGTTGTATAGGAGGGCAACGACCGCAGTGATCCTTTGATTGCTTTGAGCTTCTCGATTGTCATAATTCTTCATCGATCGGCCGGTGAAAGAGCATTCATCAAAGTGAAAGTGGGAGTTGAGTTCGTGTATGTAGGTGTATTGGTGGAAGTGTGATCATATGGTGAGGGATTCATTGTGGTGAAGTGGATGGTCATTTGCAACAAGATCCAGAAGACAATATTTAGACCTAAAAGTATGCAGATGCATACGATTTTGTTTCTAGTTCTTGAGATGTGTTTTCTTCCTATGTAAAAAAGAAGGGGAATGTTAAGAATTAGTATTTACATTGGGCAAATAATTATTTACCATCTACTATGATATTTTAGTATTCAAAAAATATATTATTGTTTTAACAATAATATATATGTTTGTAAAGTTGTTTAAACAACTCACATACATAGGAGAGTTGTTTAAACAACCTCCTTGATTATAGGGAAGTAATTTCCTATATATTTGTAATCTATTTCATATGAAATATAATATAGTAGAAGATTATTATTCGTGTGTAAAATCTTCTCTACCAAATCAATACTCGATTTTAATGTAATAAACTTGCCTATGTTATTTGTTGGTTAAAATCCCCCTCTTATTTCCCTCTCATATCTCTCCATCTAAGTAATATTCCTCCCTTGTATTTCATACAAGAAGATGTCATAGGTTTAGGGAAGTATTCATGTGTGATCCCTATCTATGGGCCACCCTAAAAATTAGTTTAGTTTATATTTATTTCCTTTCTTTCAATAAATGGAGCTTCCCCATTCAAGTAGATGAACCTAGTCCCGGAGGATTTGTGACATCCCATAATTTTCCCTCACGAAAAATTATTTCACCAATATTTTTAGCACCTAACATGAGCATATTTAACATATCTACACCCAATATTGATTCCATAAAATATAAAAATAAATTATCCCACAAAAAGAGTGAGTAAAAATATGCTTTGAGTTGAATCCAAAACTGGATTAAAGAAGATATACTAGGATGAATAGATTAAGAGGAATTATTGATCCCACTTTTGAGGATTTACAAAATCAATAAGAAAAAATCAAAGATAACCCATACTACTTCTCTCAAGCTTCATCCCCATCTGATTCATCAAGTGGTACTCCTAGAAATCCTATCCAAACTCCTACTGATACTCCTCCTGCAAACCCTCTTGATTATCCCATCTTTCAACCACCATTGAACATTGAATTCTCAAGTGAAGAATGAGAAGAAATAAAGGAAGAATTTGGGGAAGAATTTACATAACAAGAAGAAGGAGAACTTGACATGGCAGCACAAGGACCTCTCCCTTGGGGATAGAACATTGGCCCATTGGCTTTGGCTCCACCACTCCATGAACTTCCTAGAGGATCAATTTTTTTCCCAAGTTTAGAGGTGATGGGAAACAACATCTAGATGAGCATATTGTTGCATTCATAACTGCATGTGGTGTGTTAGGATTTTCTCATGAAGATGTCTCTATTTTCTTGTTCATTGAATCACTTCAAGATGGTGTTGTTGATTGGTTTTATCATCTACCAAGAGGTTCCATTACATGATGGGCTCAAATGAAAACTAAATTTGAAGCTAGATTCAAATTGGTAGAAGATGCTCATGCCCTCCTTTCTCAATTGACAAAAATGAAGAAAGAACCTCAAGAATCCATGAGAGATTTCATGGTAAATTTCAACAAATTTTTCAACAAGATTCCCATCATTGTTCTTCCTACTACTGATAATTTGAAAAGGTTCTTTGTGAATGCCCAGATGCTTGAAGTGAGTTTCTTTCTACGAAGAGTGAAACCAAGAGATTAGAACCATGCTCAATAAATTTCCATTGAAGTGGAAGATGAGGTCATTTTTTCAGGAAAGATAAAAAAATCCTTCAATGAAGGATAAGGCCCGAGAACCCTCGAAGATGAGAGAACCGATTCATTGTTGCAGTAAATTCGAAAATGAATCGGTGATGTTAAAGAGGTAGGTTTCTTGACAAACATCCCATAAAAATCATAACAGAAATCAAATCGCAGGAGCACCCCAAAGGCTTGCCTTGGAGGCTCCACCTATCAATGTAATTTATAGAACTCAAGAATATGAAGAAGGACTTGAACAAGAAAGTGAGGACAAGTGATGTCCTAGAGATTGAAGAAGCATAGAATGATGTATAAATCATATTATGTGAATATTTAGGAGGTGAAGAAGATGATGATGAAGATGCACCCAATTTCTCATGTGTAGTATTCATTTGTTCTCAGTCTAAAAAAGAATCTTCTTCCTCTCGCTACAAAAATAATAAGATTGGAGATCCTCTTGTGGGGTGATTGTCAGAAAAAATAATCAGTCGAGGATCCCCACTTCCACCCTCCATGGAGTCTACATTGGAGAAACCAGATCCCATGGCAAGTAAGAGGCCATCTGTTATTCCAAGTAAGTCTTCTAATGCTCCTTCTAATTCTAATTCTACTTCTACAAAATCTAGTCCTTCAAGAGCTTTTGGTGTGCCTACAAAATCAACATTTTCTCCTCAAGCATCTTCTCATATTACCGTAACATCCTCATTTTAAGACTTCAATACAAGGAATTTTATTTATAATAATGTTTCATTGTTATAAATTAACATAATTTAGAACCAACATTATCTTAGTCAATCCATCCTATAACAATAAACCATATGCAACTATATGAGTCAGATTAAAATTGATCCCTCATATCCAATTTAATCAAATATGTATACTAAGTATACTTGTGGTTCCCTTATTTATTCAAGGGAATTCAAGTGTTATTCTCTAAAGTGTATATCTAGGCATTTGTTACCAATTACCCATCGATATCCTACATCTTTAAGTCTAGGTGAAATCATGATAACGCAATCAGCAGCTTGCATTACTTTGGCCAAAGTTTTAAGTCATGTTTTCCATGCTTTCAATTCCATGATGGCATAATCGTCATTTGGAATTTGTATTTCACCCTACACTTGAAAATATATTATCTAGATTAGGACTAATTTGAATTGTATCAATCACTTTCAAGTTGCGTACTAGGTACTAATTCAGATCAGCTTGCATGGGAAAGTGTTGATATGTCGGCTTAGGATGACTAAGGGGAAGTAAGTGTCTCCGAAATGACTTGCGTCATCTACGGGTCCACTCCCTTTCTTATAGTCATCATAAGATGACATTAGTACTTAACCATAAAAAAACTTTGTATTCGTACCTATAACGTTCTTGAATACATTAGCTTTACGATAGTTACGATTAGAGGAGCTTGACAAGTTATCACGTCATAGTAGTTGCTCCGTAGTAACCAAGTAATGACCTAAGTCATTAAGTGGGTACTACATAGCAGCGGCCATGACAATATAGCCCACCGAGTTCCACTAATTGGAACATTGTATCTTAACAAGTTAAATTAATTTAATTAATTCATGTCTTGTCAATCCCTGTTTACTAGTGGTACTCTCAATGGTAGTTTTCATACCTAAGGATCTAACGAGAGTTTTGATTGTCATTTACTTATTTAGAGATAGTATATCATGACCTAATTAATTGTAGGTTGTATATATAAATATGCATATTGTATTAATCTCATAAATCATACTTTGATTCATTAATCAAGTAAATGTAGTTAAGTATAACATTCTTCTTATTAAGTTGAATTCTAAGTAAGGAAAACAATCCAAGATGTTACTTATGTTCAACCAATAACAACCATATATATATAGAATATGAGTTCATATGAAGATTAATTATATGCTATAACTCACCGCTTTTACTACTTGCAATAATATCCTTACATATCACTTTAATCATTGTTAATACAAAGAGTACATATCATGCCAAGTATACTTCATATTCACAATTGTATCACTATACTATAATTTTGCATCTTAATTTCAAATCATTTATGCAACTAAGTTTAATGAATCTCTTTCAAACATCTTATGCAATTTAAGTCATAATGAATACATGAAATCCATTTCATTCATTTCTTTAAAATCAGATACAACATATTTGTCTAAGATAGAATAACTCTTACAAATCCCCTTTTGGAATTGCTACAAATAACTAGGCTAACTTGGCCTTTCATTTATCAAATCAATACAATGGAACTACATTTAATGATAAATACAACAAGTAATATAATTCATCTTTCTTTAGTCAAATTGAACAAATGCAATCTTTTAACTTCATCCATCTTTCACCTTTCAAGTAGTCCATCTGGCAAAATGTTAGCAACTGTCAGTTCATAAGAACTGGCATGATAAGATCTATATCTCCTATAATAACTTACGCCATCTAGTATTTTCATATAGGAAATACTACATTAAGTTAGAATCACCTAATCGATAAAAAAAACAAAATCTTATTTGTAACATTACAAAAATTAATTTACAAATACATTGATGTTTACTTCATTTAAATATAATAACTTAAATGTAAACACTCAAGTATAAATTATATAATCATTAAGGTCAATCAATCAATCAACCATTTTTTACTTGAATTGAGTATATTTGTAATATCATTAATTTTATAACTTTAATAATATCCAATTACTGATACACTACATACTCACATAACTTATACAAGATTCAACCGTTCTTATTTCATTCATTTAGATTCTAGTATTGAATAATACCAATCATTATGAATATACAAGTCAAACAGCTTGTTGTTTCCTTCATATATCTACCACTATAGAATAATACTCAATCATTATAAACTATAAAGTATCCTTTATTATATTTATCATTCCTCGATATCAAATTATATACTTACTTGTCAATCAAGAGGGTATCATTCTGAGAAGAGCTCATAGCTCAGATCACGGGTCTTAGCCTAGAAGGCACAAAATTCTTCAATAAGAAGGTCGACAGGGAGGTGGAAACCAAGAAATTTCTAGATGAGGGAGAGAATCTTAAGTTCGTAACAGTGGCCTCAAGGTGGAGTCGATCCCTGTTCCTTTTGATGAACTTGCCAAAATGGTGGTAAGGTATGTTACCCTTGAAGGAAGATATGTGACTATTCCTCACAAGCATCTAATTTTTCTTAATCATTTTTGTAGAAATAACATTATTAGCTTTCCTCATTATCTGATCAACTCCTTGGAGAAATCTATAAGGGAAGTTCAAAATCACTCTAGGGCTGTCCCTCTACACCAGGGCCTTATCCTCCCGATTCACCGCCACTTTTCCAACCGCCTCCCATGAACCCTATCCCACCTCCCTCCTTCATACCCCCACCCGCCCATCTGCTCCCACTCCACCCCTGCTAAAAAGAAAGAATGATGATGTTGGCTCCAGCAAGAAAAGCAAGAAAGCTAAAATCCCTGCTTCCCAACGAGTCCTTAGGAGCCACAAGGACTTAGAATTAGCTGAAAACCTCCTGCATATTAGCATGCCTATGGAGAAGCCCAAAGAGGAGGATTTGCTGGAGAGGGTTGACAGATTGGAGAAGGAGATTCAAGAGCTCAAAGGAGCTCTAAAAAACATGGAGAGAGCCAAGGGTAAAAGGATCCTTCAAAGTGAGGAGGAAGAGGGGGTCATCGATGAAGTCTTCAAGAAACTGCAGTCCCTTGATGGCAGATTGGGGAATGCCAAAAGCCGCAATGACTGCATTTTATCTGCCCTCAAAAGCATTTATAACTTCATTGAACAACATGTCCACAGTGTTTGCAGTTTAAGTGGAATCAATGAAGACATATGGGGCCCTAAAGAGAATAGGGACATTGCAATCTCCCAAGCAGACATGAAGGACCCCTCTCAGGCCATTGCCATTGCCTTTTTCATGTCACTACAGGCCATCAAGACCAAGATTGACAGGGCCATCAAGTAACGGTCATTGTCTTTGTTTTTTGGCTGCGATCTAGCATTTGTCCTCGGGTGGTTCAGGAGCTATTTTTTGGCGGAGCTCGTTATTTTGTTTCTCTTTTGGTTTCTTTTTGATCTTGTCTTCTTAGATCTGGATCTCTGTACGTCTTGATCCACTTTTCACCTATATTGTAATATCTGGCTGTTGAGCCTTCTTGGTTGACTGTTTTGCCCCTCTCTGGGCTTCTTCTCTCTTCTTTCTATCTCGGCTTTTGAGCCCTTTTGTTCTAAGGTGGTATAGTCCCTTCAAAACTATTTGCCCTTAATAAAAAAAAAAAAAAAGAGAGGGTATCATTATTTGTATTAAAAATGAATAACTTCAATAGCCTAATAATACGATATGAATATCGAGTGCTTAGCTAACTTACATATCAAAAATAATCTCATTACTTTATACAATCAAGGATTACTGAAGCTCGGTTTATATATGCATAGAACCCATCCATAATCTGAAGGATTAATATGATTAATTGATAACACTAATATAGAGGTTTGAAGATAAATAAAACTCGGGTAATATATTTCCCTTAATATTTGCGAAATATGAAGTGACAAGTTATTATTGTATAACAACCAACGTTTTGTGCACAGATCAGCCATACCGTCATGTAACCTATGGCCTACACTAATCAACTTGAGATATCATAAGCTTAACAATAAAGTAATGTATATAAGCGGCTCGAGGAAGTGATGTGTACTCTCCTAAGGAAAACATACCCAACAAACAAGTGAACGCATAAATTGTTTAGTGGGCCTACAAAATTGATATGATTTTGTTCTAATAGAGAAATAAATAACCCAAATCCTTGTTATTAACATAGACTAAATTGTTACAGTAACAAAAATAAATTCACAGGTCATAATTTCTATGGATATGTCCAGGTCGAAGACCAAGGATGATGTGTTCGATTCTTCAAGATTTCAACTTGGTTACATGGATTTTAGCTATCGACAATCCAACCCATCTAGGTATATTTATTTAACCTTCAAACCAATTAACCATATAAGTAAATTGAAGATAAACCCCAAATTAAAAATGACATCACCCCAAGATAAACAAATAGGAGGATCAATCTACAACCACTATGTCAAATACATATAAACATATATTTAGAGTTTACATATTACCTGAATCATTATAATCATATTGATTATATACCTAGAACCTTTAATGAAGAAAAGGGTTAGATGTACCAAGAAATACACTTCAATAAAACAAACCACGATCATAAATTTCATAAAAATACAAAGCTGTTGTATTAACTAACGACTTCACATATAAATACAACAGAGAAGCACATTTCGAGGTAAAGTCTCTAAGTCCATACCATACGAGAATCATCAGAATAATATTTTATTTTCCCAAATCGTTCATATTTAGAGATTAAACGATATATTTTCAATATTTAAGCTAAATAAAAAAACAAAACCACATAGTGATTGTAAACTTAATACAGAATTTTGTAAATAAAAATAATAGGTGGAGCAATATATTAAAGAAGAGATAAAGCCTAACATGTCCGGTATGCTTATTTTCTCTTTCCCAAGTTCTCCTTTGTAAGCTCGATACAATCTAACTCCTTAGAAAACCCATAATTGAATCCACATAAGCCCCAAAATCCTCCAACTTCCATCCTTCTTATTTATTGTTCACGGCTAAAAATATCTCCCTAATTTTCCTCACACACGGTTTCGAGAAAATGCATGCACATGCTCAAGTAATAGCTTAACAACAAAATAGGGGTTACAATAACATGCAGAGCTCCATGAGCAATCAAAACGAACAACAAAATAAAACAACCCTTCATTTTTCCCCTCCATGAAACCACTTACACATTCTCCAAGGTGGTATTCAATGCATGTGAGGACAGTGTTATTCCCCACTAATTTCCTCTGTCCAATTTCCTCAATTTAAATTTAGAGAAGTTTAAACTCAAAATATCACCCACTTGCTAAATAGTTTTACCCATGATCGTAGTCATGACCACTAAACTTAGCTAGGTCTTCTATCAATTTTAATGATGGTGAAAATTAATTTCAACCTCTTAAATATAGCAGGATTACATGCCAGTGGAAGGTGGTCACAACTCACCACGCAATACATAAAATATCCATTTGAATCCTAGGCCCAATTTAATATAACATTGGCCCCAATTTATAAACCTTAGTAATTCCACATTAGGTTCCTTTAATATATGTGATATAAAACATAAGTCCTCAACAACATGTTGGCTCTATATTTTAGTCTAGGATTTATAAAATTTAATCACTTGAACCATAATTTATATATTCAAATATGAACATAATTATCCATTACTAGGTCCTTAAATATATATGCCAAGGCTTAACTAATATAAATACAAGCCTTCATAATTTTAAATATATATAAACCTTAGTCTAGATTAAGGTTAGGTGCCTTTAAAGCAAGTAACCTCGAGCCTTATGCACATGAAGTAATGCATTAACATTACAAATCCAATTTATCATGATGACTCAAGATAATAGCCTGGGCCATAGTAAATTGAACCAGGGTATTATTGAAGCATAATCCTTGCATAATAATCAAATAGGTCTCAAATTAAATTAGACCAGGCCCATATTTACTAAGGTCATGCTTTGTTCAAGAAAAATAATAGTAATCACTTTAGAGCTTACCTTGTCAACACTATTCCACTCCCGAGTCTGGATCATATTGACCAAGTACCCAGAGTCACTAAAACTTATCAAAATGATCAATAAAACTAAAGGTAAGCAAATAACAACAGTGTGATCACAGTTTTCATACATATCTAACAACATATCATCAAGTACAGAATCTTAATAACCAAGATATGCAAGTATGTTAGATTAATTGAGTAAAATCAAACTATCCCGTCATGCTACAGAAATGCCTTTACATACAGTCCCAACAAAGAACACCAAGAAGAATACAATTCCATTGTAAAATCTTGTCAAACCAACACATAAATTCAAACATGGTGATAAGCAGCAAGGGTATTACATACCCCCATTAAAAGCATCATTGTCCGATGATTTACTCTAATCATAACAAAATTTAAGCAAACAATAATATATCACTTATTAAATCATCAATTATCCAAATAGTATGGTATGAACTTGTAAAAATCAAGTTTCAGAATTTTATAACAACGTCATATTGGCTATAAACAACACTTATTCAAGTTTTTGCTTGAAAAAAACAAACTTAAAAGTAGTTTTTCAATCAAAATAATCATAAAATATCATAGATTCATAGAAAACTATAAGTTTTTCTGCTAAAATATATGCGAAAAAGCAGTTTTTATGTCTTCTAGATTCTCCCAGGTTGTACTTTCTTCATTAAATTGGTCCCATTGGACCTTGCATTGGCTTATATCTCTATTACATAAAGCGCAACTTGCAATTTTCCAAAGCACCCTTATGGGTTCAACCACGATGACCCCGAGTCTTGGACCTGCAAAGAATTCTAATTTAACACATGCGAAAAATCTAAAACATACTTTTTAAGTAAGGAAATATGAAAAACATCATGCATCTTGGCCAATGAAGGAGGCAACACTAATCGATAAGCCACATGGTTGATCACTTCAATGATCTCAAAAGTTCCAACGTAACATGGTGACAGCTTGGTTGATTTTCCAAAAGAAATAGAACTCTTTTAGGCTTAACCCTTAAAAATACTTTATCACCAAGTTTAAATTTTCTATCAACCTATTTCAGATTTGCGTAACTTTTACGCCTATGGCGGCTTCTTTCAATCATTCTGAATTAATTTTCTTGTTTATTCCACTTCAATAAGCATTTGGGCTCCTATTACCTCTCCATCTTCTACGTTGTCCCAACTAATAGGTGTTCTACACTTTTGTCCATACAAAGTTCGAAAGGTGCCATTTTTAGAGAGGAATAGTATGTGTTGTTATACGCAAATTCAACCAAAGTAAGGTACTCCTCCCACTTGTATTGCTGATCCATACAGTACATCCTAAACATGTCTTCCAAAATCTGATTTACTCTTTCAGTCTATCTATCAGTTTCTAGATGGTATATAGGATTGAAATTCAGTTTTGTTCCTAAGGTTGCATTTAAAGTTTGCCAAAAATGTGAAGTCATTCTTGGGTCTCTATCATAAATGATTAGCTCAGGTACATCGTGCAGTCTAAAAATCTCATGCAATGAATCTTTTTGCAAGAACAGGTGAATCATCCTTTAGATTCCTTGGAATAAAATGAGCTACCTTAGTCAATTTTTCAACCATAACAGAATAACGTCATGTTTATTTTTAGACATTCGCAGCCCATGAACAAAATCCATGCTTATCACTTGCCATTTATATTGCAGTATGATATGAGGGTACAATAGTGCGATCAGTGCATATGTTCAAGCCTTTACACGCTAAAATTCTAAACAATGTAACACATAGTCAACTATGTCCTTTTTCATCCCTTTCCAAAAATATTGCTGTTTTACATCAACAAACATTTTTGTCACACCGGATGTCCAGAGTAACGTGTATTGTGAAATTCAGTTATCACTTTCTTCCTTTACTCATTTTCTAAGGGTACATATGCCCAGTGTCATACCTAACGACTCCTTCATTATCAAATATGAATCCTTTATATCTCTTATTATTGGAATCTGCAGTAAGTGATGTTTTGACTTGTTGATAATACGGATCTGTTATCATTGCTTTCTCTACCTCATCTTTAAATTGAGTTCTCAAGGTTATAAGGGCATAAATGTGCTTCCTATGACTAAGGGCATCGCCACTCTATTTTCTTTACCTTTTATATAATTGATATCAAAGTCATATTGAGACAAAAATTCTAACCATCTTCACTACCTAGCATTCATGTTTGGTTGTGTGAAGATGTATTTCATCCCAAGGTGGTCCTTTTCCAGTTCAATGGGATTCCTATAAGATAATGTCTCCATACTTGTAATGTGTGTACAATGGAAGCAAGCTTAAAGTCATGGTGTAATAACCTCATTTTAGACTTCAATACAATGGGGAATTTTTTTTTAATCTTAATTCTCTTTACCATGTTTCATTGTTCTAAATTAACTCAATTTATAACTAACATCATCTTAGTCAATCCATCCTATAACAATAAACCTTATGCAGTTGTATGAGTCGGACTAAAACCGATCTTCTCATATCCATTTCAATAATCACGTATACTAAGTATACAATGGTTTCATTAGTCCTTCAAGGACATTCAAGTGTTATAATCTAAAGTTCCTATCCTGGGCATCTACTATGGTATACCCATCCAAAATTTTGTAGCTTCATGACCAAGCGAAATCCGAACAACACAATCAGTAGCTTGCATTACCTTAGCCAAGGTTTTAAGTCAAGTTTTCCATGGTTGATTTCCATGACGACATAATCGTCATATGAAATTGTATTTCACCCTAACACTTGGAAATTATTATCTAGATTAGGACTAGATCATGAAGTGTCAATCATTACAAGTTGTGTACAAGGCACCAATCTGGATTGGCCTACATGGGTAAGTTCCTTGCAATGTCGACTTAGGGTGAATAAGGGAGAGTTAGTGTCTTTGTAATGATTTGCATCATTCCAGGTCACTCTCTTTCCCGTAGTCATCTTAAGATGACATTGGGTACATCACCATGTGACACTACCGCATTCGTACTTAGAACCATACTTGCATCTTAGTGCATTATGACCTTCTCATTTAGGGGAGCTTGACAAGATAACTCGACATATAGACTTGCCCTGTTGTAACCAAATAATGACCTTAGTCATTAAGTGGTTATAATGTAACAATGACCATATCGAGTAGGCCCACCGAGTTCCTCTAAATATGAATGTCATATCTTATGTATTTTAATTTAGTCATGTCAGACACAAGTTCAATGTTATTCTCAAATAGGTAACATTCCACACCTAGGGTCTACCGAGAACTCAATAATATTAAATGTATGTTCATAGACATTTTAATCATTATATGTTAGGTTGTAGTTTAAACTCGGTATTTTTCATTTACTTAGTAGATTATAATGATCCATTAGCACTAGAACGGTAATGAATCTAGGTTAACACTTAAGAGGATCGAGTCCAAATCTTAAGCAACATCTATATTTCAATACATATGAGTGTGTCAACATTTATAATGCCAGTTGCATAGATCATTCAATCTAGGTATTGTATTTAATTACCACCCGGTATTATATTTATGGTCCGCATAAACCGATAATAATGCAAATATGCCTTGTGCATGCTTAAGCACTTCATACTTTATAAATTTATAATTCATAATGTAATAACACCTAAGTTCCTTTATAATTCACTACTTCCTGCAAGGCTACCAACCATGGTTCTTTGTTTAAACATTTATTTATTCCCTGCAACAGATGGTAACACTTATATCATATAGTCATATGATCCCCCCACACAATTCTTATATCATTAACTGATATATCTTTTTCTATTTATAGTAAGTGATAACAATCAATGGAAAATCATAGGTGCACATTAGACTCAAAGGTTTGTATAATAGCCAAAGTATCCTTTTTGGAATACACCTATCTATCTAGATATTATGTCCATAAGGAACTCTTAACAACAATAATATTGCTTAAGTAGGAATCGTATCATCATTAATTAATATAATTTCCTTACAATTTTGCAATCATGTAAATAATCAATATAAAGAGACCTTTCTTTATTTAACAATAGAACCAATATTTTACATGTATATATAACAATCTTTAAGGATTCTTATTGCAGGTTCATCTCTAGTCCATATAAATTTTCATTACTTTTAGTAGGCTTAACAACCTTGTAATAGAAACATATGTTTTCCTTCAACACTAAAATCGTTATAATTGAATAGACAAGTTTTTTCCTTTTTAATTGGTAAAAAGAAAATTGATATTTCATTTAATTATAAAATCAATTATGTAGTATACATTCTTGTCTTGAATACAATTTATCATGGTCTAACTTCATCCTATTTAACATATCAAGGAATGGTACTTAATGCAACCAAGTCACATCAAACCCATAAAGATGACCACAATAAAGAACATGCTTGCTTGCCAATACAAAAACTTGTAATTCATTTTCAAACAATCATGAAATTATTATACCAAATGCAATGTTATCACGATCTTTAACTTATTTCACGGTACATCAAAGAACCTGCAATGAAAATGGTAATGTAAAACAACATTGCACATAGTTAGTCCAAATTGAACTGGCATGATAAGACATATCTCCACCTTAGTAATTTATGCTATTTAATATTCACTTAAATGAAATTGTAATCATTGGAACCATAAACATCATGGTAACATGAAAAACATTTAGCATCAACAGGGTAAATCAATTTACATTTATCTCTTTATCTAGCATTAATTTGTTTCTAACCTTAATGGCATTTACCAAATCGACTAGTTAAGCAAATATAAAATGCTCATTTCAATCAAGATATCAACACAGAATAGATATGTAACAATAGTATAAATAAGTATATAAAAATAGTTACACACACACACACACACACACACACACACACACACACACACATACTTTAAGGACATTACTGACTTGTTAACACAACAAAGCACATAACCCTTATTACACAAACTCATAGTTATGGTCCAAGATAAGGTATATAACCGAGTACCTACCATTTTAACCCAATTATTCATTAATAAGTTCTGATAGCAACATAATATTTGAATGTATGTTACCCAAATATTATATACAATATCAATTAGTATTGAAACACTTACTTTGGAAGACCGGTCTTAGTTAGTATTTATTTCCATCTAAGAGATCGTAATTAAAGTATTTAACACTCGAGCATGTGTCTATAGTACAATATTATAATCATGGAATTAGATACCATTGTAGTGGTAATTGGAATTTCTCCCTTTAGCATGGTATACAAATCTTATGTATATTCTCGAGCTTGACTTAACTCAACAACCAAGAAAGCGTCTCGGGTCAAACCCATATTACTATGGCTTCCTTTGTTAGGCGCCATCCCTACAAGTGGGTCATTGATATATTCTCGCTCCAACCTATATCATCTACTCACATCCAGCCTAAGTTCCATAGAAATCGATTTCAATAACCAAGGTTAAGTCTATATTATACATGCTTCTGATTTGTTTAAAATCCATACTTGTCGGACACTTAACAACTAAAACTACTTTTTCGGGTTCAAGGAGGTACAAGGAATTTTCTTCGTGGTTCTAGATATCAATATAATAACCGGAAGGGCACTACAACAGACCATTCAAATCAGATATTAGAATCGATAGGGGTTCTCAAGCTCCCAGAGGTACCCACTCAAAGTAGGATTCAAAGTTAATTTGCATAAGTAAACAACAATCGACACCCTAGGTTTTTTGTACTCGCACCTAAGGGTTCGACCCCATAACAATGTATGTATTACTATGGGATCAAAATGTAAATATGTTTTGTTGCTAAGGTTTTTATGCATCGATGTGATAGGTCTAACATTGACCTCATGGTATATCATTACATGATGTAGATTACGATTTATGATCTTGATCCAAAAATATAAACAAAATAATACCATGATCATCAGTTTCACATATGTGGACAAGTATTATGATCATCAGTTACACCTTACCCTTTTTAATCATGAACTAAGTTTTGCAGGGTGTGACATACTTCCCCTCTTAAATGAATCATCATACCGATGATTTATATCTCATTATTCAAAGTCAAAACAATAAAACACATGTCATATTCAAGAATCTTGCAAAAACAGTCATCATTTTCCATTCAAATTTATAATTTTCAAATTTGAACATAAATTCAACAAATTGTAAGAGATTTTTATTTAATCATTCAAAATCATTATATCGAAATATGACAAAAGACTTGTCATTATAGTCACAATTTAATTGAAATAATATCAAGTATGTCAAATTTTTGACAAACAACAAAATAATTTACTCAAAAAAAAATGTTTTTAGTATCAAAATATCAAGAAAAACTATTTTTTTAATTTCTTCTAGATTGTACTAGACATCTGAGTGGCATCACCATGACAGTTCCAGGTTCTGAAGTCTTTTTCTCCTTCATTTTGTGCTTCTTTTTTAGTTTTTCAGTTTACAATTGTAGCCTGAATACTCTTTTGTGGATTGTTATCTTTGTTTCTCAAGGGGAAATCCTTAGTGTAGTGACCACTGTCACCACATTTGAAGCAACTAGTGAAAGGCCTCTTCCTTTCAAACCCATCATTCCTACCAACAACGTTTTCTTGTCCATTCTTTTTAAATTTTACAACAAGTATTATTTGCACCATTATGAGTTTTATTATCTTCCTTCTTTCCCCATGCCTTTCCTAATGACAATGGTGAAGGAGTGTAATTCAATTACAAATTGGGAACCTTAGAATGGTGGACTAATGTGAAAAAATTTTCTTGTACATTGCGCATAGAATGGAAAATAAGGCACACTACAACATTTCACAATACGTTGTTGATGGTATTATTGAAGAGGTGAGGGTGCAGAACGAGGAAGGGGTGAAGATAACTTGGGGCTTGATCCTCCTTCTCATCAAATTTTGGGAGATTGGAGTACCTATTAGCCCGAATGATGATATGTGGGTTTACCCATTTGTAAAAAATATCTTGTTATACAATTTTTTGGCCACACTTGTGATGGTGTGATTTCAAATACATACAAGGCTAGAATTGATAAGTGGTATAACAGTTGCGTGGGGCTTTTGAGAATGATTAGTGTATTCTCGCATGAATTACCCATGGAAGTTGGGGAGTAGGTAAAGTTTGTGGTGGATAAACATTATAACTTATCACAGTTTAGAATGGAGGACGAGGAGATGCGTCCTTGGTGTAAGATACCCTTCGCATTCATTGCCTAGTACTTCAAGTCTTATATGAATAGGATTAAGAACACATAGAAGTTAACCTTCCATGTTGATAAGGTTGAGTCAAACTTGCACATCTTAGGCACAACATATAGGTATGATGTGAGGCATGCATACTTGGAGATGTTAGAGCATGATATGCGAGACTTAAGCCCCCAGCTGAACATTACCATTAGGGGATTATTAAGTCAAATATTTATGTAATTAAGGCCAAAGAATCAAGGTGGAATTGAGATGGAGGTTACATATTCTACCTTACCACGACTGGAAGGTCGGTAGTGCCACCATTGAAGAGAATGTACGAAGATGAAGAAGAAGAGGAGGAAGGTGGACTCAATCACCCACAATGCAAGAATATGTACTACACAAAAAAACAATAGTGGCATTGAAACATCTCAGCCACCGCATGAGAGCATGGAGAAGGAAAAGGTCAAGCGTAGAGGGGGTGACAGTTGTTTCCGGCTCGAGAGATAGGTGAGGAGTCGATTTGGAAAGGAAATGAAGAACTATACACGAGGAACTTGAGCACGAGTTGGTGAGTAGTTGGAGAAAAAGAATGTTGAGGATCAAAAGCAGACACGTGCCACAGGGGAAGAATAAAATAAGAGTTCACCCATGGACAAAACCCTAGGAAGAGGAGGTGCATGGAGAGAAGGTGATTGATGACACATATGTTATTAAGGAAGAAAAGGGCATAGGATTCGGGATAAGTGCAGGTGTCTCTACCCCGAAGAAGACAAGGAAAAAGGTGAAGGCGCAAAGGAAGAGATGGATGCCCAGGTTGCCACACATGGATTTTTGGATGACCCTAAGAAGGTCTTGAGGGCATGGTTTTAGAGCACATTTCCAAATGAGAAGTTGTATGCTTGGGAGATGATGGAAAATCATGGGGGAGTGTCATGAACCAAGAAGATGTTGATGGAACTTGCACAATTTTATAGAAGAACCTGAGTTCAAGGTAAGTAATAACTCCATCGGTGTCATTGAGTTGAAAAGTGAGTCGGGAGAAAGTATAAGGTAGTCAACCCCATGTATCTAACTGATGAGCAGGCGTGCAATGCCTTGAACAAGTTGGTTGTAGATGTTGAGCAAAGAAATCTGGATGCGGGTGTTACTTATGAAAGTCTTGGTAGTAAATAAGAAGGAAAAGGAATGTGAGTTCGATAATTTGAAAAAGGACTTCCGGGGAGAACAGGGTTGCACTAAGAAAGCGTATGATAGGGTTGACACCTTGGTGAAACGGATTTTGGGATAGTTCCCAACTTTACTAAACCAAGCTAGATGCGATTATAATGATGAGATGGAGTACTTGGAGGATCGGTTGGCATGCTTTTGGAAAAAATTTAGAAGTACGTAGGGCCAACAAAAGAAGAAATTGCAAAAGAGAAGGAAGCTAATAAGGTCATTATTGAGGCCAAAATTACCGAGCTTGAATATTTGTTCGCAAAGCTCAAGGAAGCAAGTGGAAAGGTTGATGTGGCCTTAATAGATGTCAAAAATGTGAGCCTATTATTGATGTGCATGTGATTGATGAAGAAGTAGTGCTTAAGACTATTCAAAAGAAGATTCCCATAAATAAAATTGAGTGTGATCTAGTTATGGCTAAGGCAACAAAACATAAAGAAGTGATTAAGGCCAAAAAGGACAAGTTAGAGCTCTGGGTAGGTTAGTTTCAAAATATGGTGTTGGACCACATGGACGTGATTGAGGGAGTGTGCATGAAACTGAATGTGGTCATTCAGGAGCTCAAGAGAAGGGTTGAAGAGAACAAGTTGGGCGAGAACCATTGTCGAGGATGATAATCCAATTAGTGTGGGGTAATGTTACATGAAAGAAGTTCATTAAGTATATGGCGTGCACAAGAGTTTGAAGTACATGTGAGGTAGGAATGAAGGTGTGTACATAGGATAGAATAGACAACGCGTGAAAGCTTGTGCCCTAACAGAATTATCTTGGACTTAGCCAATTTTAGAGCCACTAGCTAAAAATTGATAATGTTGAGATTGAGTGGTGTACAAGAAACATTCCATATTCGAAGAAAGCATGAAGACTTAGAGATAAAGGAACATCTATTTTGGGAGATAAAGCACATGCAATTGGAGATCAAAGGTCATGCATGGATCAATCTAATAATAGGATTAAAAGTAGAGTTTATTTATAGATTAATCTATTATTAGGATCGATAGAAAAACATGCACTACTTTATTGATGTACACATGGATATTTTGAGCATGCAGTCTATTTTGAGATGCATGGGTGGTGAAGGGAAAGTCCCCACCTTTATAAATATTTTATATAATCCATTGTAATTGATACAATTGATATTATAGAGTTATGTTGCTCTTGTATACTAGCGTGCATGACTCTCTAGTGACTATTATTATATACTTAGTTTTTGTAATCTTTATGTTATGAATGGATCACAGTGGATGGATTCGTAATTGATGTATCTGAGTATGGTGATCACATGATGCAATTGATCTTAGTAATGATTTGATCTGTTATGTTTCCTTATTACATGTGTTTCCTTATGATGATTGTAATTATCTACATTTGAATGTATGCTTTGGTAATGGTAAATATGAACATGCATGCTAACATCTTGACAAGATTTCATAAAGGAGGAACATTGTATCTTCGCGTGCTTTGGGTGAGCGTTCGAGATATATTTATATGAAGTGTCGGCATGCCTAGGTAATTGAGTATAAATAAAACACTACATAAATTTTGATGCAAATGAACCAGCCTTTTTCCCTTGTGATGGAACTAGATGGATGCAAATGGAGGTATAGATGCTTTGATGGATGCAACTTTAAGCGGTGATAACTAGTGCTTAGTGCTTGGTCCCTTATTATGATCTCATAATTTTATATTTATATGATTCCTTTGCTTTAATTTCATAATTAACCCGAAAAGGATGACTACCAAAAATATAAGGTGCTCAAAAAGCTGGAAATGACCAAGTCACGACAAGGGGATATAGCTTCCCGTAGGGGACAAGGGTGCCTAGCGGCTGACATCCTAGCTAGGCACCCCAGTCTAGAAAGGGTAAAATGAAGTATGAAAAAGACATACTAGGCCGTAAAGGTGCAAGACCGAAAGTGGCAACAAAAAGCAATGAAATATGGCCAAAGACATGGTTAATCAAGTACTTTTCTCACTTAGAAACCATATGAATAGTACTATGTGAATAAGACTAGATAATTACCCAAAGTGCATGATTTTTGTCTACACATGATTTCCTCTCATCATTGACGTTATAAGCATAGTTGTTATAAGCATCTTGTGATTCCTCTACTTCTCTCTTTATGCACTTTGTAAGTATAGTGTTGGAGAGGAACTTTTCATCCTCGATAGATGAATCTAAATAACTTTGTGTTTTAATTCATTAGTCCCACTAGCTTCATTATTTCTTTCTTCTATATTGAATGTTGAACTACTCCAGTTACTAGGTGTGAACTCTACAATTGGCCTACTCATGGCAGTAACCTTCCTTTCCTAATTTCTCTCCTTTCCCCTCATCACTGTGATTTCCTCCCTTATACCCCGTACAAGCAATTTTCCACAAGTTTAGTGGAGTGTTCTGTGTGATCCCCAACCCTTTGGGCCAACTGCTGAGCACTAGATAGGATTAGATTAGTTTTCATTTAATAATGGGAGCTACACCATTCAATGTACAGGAGCGTAGCCTCATGAATGTTGGTGGAGACACCTAATTTTCCCAATCGACAAATTTTCTCACCAACAGTTTTGGTGAATCCACTTGGGAGAGATTTTCCCAAGTGCACCCAAAAGGATATCTACCCAAATATATATATATATATTCAGAAAAAACAAATTTAAAAGAAAATCATTTTTGAAGGTGACTCCATCAAGGAATGAATCTCTGTCACGTTCGTTTCCCACACATAATGAAGAAATTTCCATATTGGAGTGAAGTACCGATGAGTGACAAGTGAAGAAGAAGAAGAAGATAGTGTCTAAGAAATAAATTTTTTTGATCAACCATGGTTCTGGACTAGTTCTTGCAGGAGGATATTTCAATAATATTAAAAGGGTCTCCTACTTCAAGCAATAATCTGTAATCAGACAAAGGAAAGAAAGTTGAACTTGCCAATGAAGAAGAAGGTAACGAATGGTTGAAAATGGCACAAAGAAGATACAAGATGTTGTGAATCCCAATAAGAACAAGAATTTGAAGGTAATACTCTCAATCATGCACAACTAAATGAAAAACTCAAAGCCATGTCTTTCATCACCCTCCCTTGGGATGATTTCCTTGCATATAGAAATGATGAAATGGAAGCCTTAAATATTGATTATGTGCAAGGATCACAATATCCATACAAGGAAATTTTGATCCTTAAATCTACCTTAAAATTTTGAAATATGTTGAAGCCTTGCAAGAAATGTATGAGAAACTCAAAACACTCCATAGCAAGGAAGAAGAAGAGGAGATTTGTCCTGTGGAGGAAGACCCTGAGGATTGTTCATACTACAGGGTGTTCATACTTGGAAGGTTCTTGGATGCTTTTGAATAAGATCTTATCCTTGAGCCCTCTCGATGAAAATCAAATCAGTACCTTTGAGAAGAACAATGAAGAAAACATGGAGGTTGAACCACCATTCATCGACTCATTTTGGCTCGAGGCACAACCCGTGGATGAAACAATGAACTTGAATGAGGAAGATTCTTGCTCCACTACACAAGATCTCGATGTTTTCGAAGACTCCATCAATCATGAAGAAGTGCAGAAAGCCATCCTTCACCTTGGACTCAAGATGATGAATGCAAGGTATTCATGGATAATTTTATTTCCAATTTTGACTTTTCAAATGATGAAGAAATGTTGAATGATGAGAGGGAGGCAATTGAAGAATCAAATTATATCCCCGATTCAATCATGGATGACCAAATGGAAGAGGCCAATCCCCTTCTTGAAGCCAAGGAAAATGAGCAATTTGAGCATAACCTCTTCGAGGAGCCGATTTTGTCATTCTCACCCAAGGGATATAACATTGATCATCATGATGAGTATGAAAACTTCCATGTTCCATATAAGCAAGAAGATTCAATAATGTATGATCAAAATAGAATGGAAAATCCTTCCCACATTGTTGCCCCAACATGGTCTTATGCTTCCCATCAAGAGGATGATATGGATTTTGAACTCAAAGGAGTGCCCTTCCCATGAAGTATGGACCTCTTCTCCTTGTTAGAAGGTGTTGTGAATCAAGTATACTTGTGCCTACAAGTAGGTGAGCCTTGGATGACATAAATCATAAAGAAGGTGAACGATGGTGTTTCAAATGAATCATGGGCATGTGTGGATCAGATTTTCAACCATCTCCCAAAGACACAATGCAGAGATTCTTCCCACAAGGATGAAAATAAGTATATGCCAAACTTGGATAAGTTATTTATGTAAGATATCTTGAAGGCTGTGGAAAAGACTAAAGACCCTCAACTTAGTCTCGAGTTCTGACTTAGGCCATGGAAATGCAAGATAAGTATGAATCAACTTGTGCTCCTCTTTTTGATACACCAATGTTTGATTATGAGATGGAGCAAAGGGATGAGCTCGATGTTCTCCCTAATGCCTTGGTCGGTGAGAGGGAATGTTAAGATATGTCCTTCCCTTTCCTATTTTGTGAGGAAGATCATAAGTGTAAAAGAAGGAAAGTTATTGAATCTCCTTTGAATGTCCCCAATCTTGAAAACAATGTCTCCGCCATGGAGGAAAATAGTAGGGAAAATGTTGAGTTGATTTGCATTGAAGAGAGTTGTTGAAACAAAGTGAAAAGTTGCAAGAATATTGGGAGTGTGTTCAAGATAAACTTATTCCCACCACTTCGGAATGCTCCACCAGTGCATAACAAGAGTTCATATGGAAAAATACACTCAAGAATGAATAATTCCTCTATGATCAAATCAAAGATTGTGGTTTTGAGATGAATGTCGAAACCAATATTGAGTGGATGGATATGGAAAAAAATCTTCAGACAACAAAGCAATAATGTGCATGGCTCTTATGAAAGAATTCAAAATCAGAATGAGCACACCATTTCCCAAGATCTAATTTTTCTTGAACATATTTCCATGCTACAACAAGTTCTTGAAGATGATGAAGACATTTGGATATATGATGTGACCTATATTTTTTAAAGTATTTTTTCAGAGAAACAAAGTGAGATGTTTGGAGAAGCTATCAAATGGGAAAAAAACTATTTGTTCTCACTCCTTCAGAGTTCCTCACTGAGCCAATGAATGCTTCCACATTGCAATTCCTAGATGAAGAACGTTTCCATGACAAGATCAATTTTCACACTTTTGAGAGCATGGAGGAATGCCTTCTCATGATCGCAAGACATCAAATGGGAGTTGTAGGATGCAAGAGTTTCAATAAGGTGACAAAATTTTCATTGAATACAAGAAATTTCTCAATATATTATGAATATGAAGATGAAATCTTAGTGTGTCTCCTTCTTCTCAATCCATGCAAAGCCATCATAGGAGCATGGTATGATCAAACAGTGACTTTTATGCTTCAAAGGTTAGACTTCGGTCTGTTGTTCCATGATGGCATGTACTTTTCCCAACCTGTTTCTAGGTATGTGTATATTATTTTCCCACCTTTGTAAATACTCCCTCCCTTGTATATATTTTACATTTTCATTTTGTGTGTTTCCATTTCGTATGTTTGTTTTATGTATGTGTGTTTGGAAGAAATGATTCCATAAATCCCAATGAATAAGGCACTGGTCTCAGTAAACTAAATTGAGATTCTAGAGTTCTCATGTCATTTCCTTGTTGTGCTCGATCCATAACATATCCCTAAGCTAGATCCAATTTTTTTCATGAGTTTTTGTAAGGGAAAATTTCAAACTTGAAAACATGACAACCATATGCTACTGTGAATTTTTTTTGCTTGGAAGTCATCCAGAGCCCTCCTTCAGATCATCATATCCCCTGTGTCAGGCTTTTCCTATCCTTACAATTGGTCTTGTGTGTTGTGTCTTCATGTCCATAGGTGATTTAGGGAGAATCAAAATCATTCAAATACTTGTGAGACGTTATATCTCAAGGTAAATTCACAAACAGACCTATGAATGGCTATTCTTCACCTTTCTATGATTGGTGCATACCCCTCGAGCTATATTGAAGTATCAAATTCATCAAGGAGATGTATTGGATAAATAAAAACATTTTTCAACTATTTTTGGAATATTCTAGGAATTTTTAGAGGTTTTGCATCAAGTTCAACGAAAGCGGGTTTTCAAGGGTGAAGGAGTTTGCCACCTAAAACAACACCTGAGCTTTGGAAAGTGATTCTAGTAGCTCTGTAAGGAGTTGGAGGCCAACCAAGACATCATTTTAAATTTATGTTAGAGATATAAATGATGATGGTTTCATATTTTCCCCAAGGCATCAACATTTCCTTCCAAAGATTGTTTTCTACATTCACAACAGGAAATCCCAAGAAAAATCCTATTTTATAGGGTGTTTCAAGTAGAATCAGGGGCTAAGACCCATTCCATTCTTCTCAAAATCATTTTTACAGTCAAAATCATATAAATAAGTACATGAAAAGACCTCTAGATGCTCAAGTTACGCCTCCGACAAGCTTCTCTCCAAGGTATGCATTTGGGAGTTAGTCAATTTTCTAGGTGGACACATGTCACTCCCAGGTGATGGCGCACTTTTTGCATAAACTATCACAAATATTTAGGAAATTTTGGACAAAAAGTTTTCCCAACCTCATTTTATACCCTTGGACCCTCATATGACCTTTGTTGAGCCTAACCAAGCCAGTTTAGCCCCCATGCTCTCATTTCTAGCCCTCGCCCTCATCAAATCACGCTCGCCACTTGTCAAGCTTGGGTGAGGGAAAAAATTTTTACACCAACCATCCCAAATGTTTGGGATGGTTGGGAAACTTTTCTCCACCCATTCTCATCCCCTTCCTTAGTCACCCACAAGAGCGGTTTCAACCCCTGAGGTGCTTATTACCCATTCTCTCTCTCCCCTCTATCGGCCAATCCCCATTCGCGCTTGTCAAGCCTGCAGACGAGAGCATAATTTTTTTCACCAACCATCCCAAATTTTTGGGACATAAAAATTTACCCCCACCAAGAGCATGAAAAATTATCTTGCAAGTTTTGCTATCTCCCATTACTCCTCCTTCATGCACACACGAGCCCATAAAGGCTACCGAAAAGTTACAAAACTTACTTCCACTCCATTTTTCTTTCATGGCTCCATGAATGATTCTGAAAAACATCCATTAAACCTAAAAAAATTCATATCAGCACCACCATAATTCTAAAAAAATTGAGACATCTTTAGCAACAAAAATGAAATTTTCTCACTACTTAGTGAGCCTTAAAGTGATCATACCAAGGGTTTGAGATAATTTTTCTCATTTGCAAGCATGTCTATGATGTATGAAGCTCAATGAATCCATTAATGGCTGCCAATAAATATCATCAAAATAGCAGCAAGGTACCTTTCCACTTCCCATAGCTCCAGTGGGTGGAATTGCACGAAAATTGGAGGAAACGATCCTTGAAAAATCTAGTTTCACTTGAACTAGTTTCCGCACCATGAAGTCCATGATTTCTCGAGATTTGGAAGGATGTGTTTTTTATTAGAATTCTTACCTCTTTAAATAAATTCTTAAATTCCCAAATATCTGGTGGGTGAAATCATTTAAAATTCAAGGAAAGGGTCTTCCAAAATCTAGTTTCATTTAAACTAGTTTTCACACGATGAAGTTGTCACTTTCTCAAGATATGGAGGACTGATTTTTATTAATATGATGCCCCATCAATGAAAATACCATTTTTCCACTTTCTCAAATGAAGTAATCACCCAAAATTTAGAGTGTGAAACTTCATAAAAAAACCCATAATTTCAAGACCTCTTTCGTTGCAATCCGACACCCGCAGTGAACTTACTAAAAATAGCATTGAAGACATGGCTAAAAATAGTAAGTGATTGAATAACGTGAATTCATGACATTCATGGTCCTCTAGACATGAAAGAAGCATCAGATCATGAAAACAAGGTCGTAAGATGATCCTAGAACTCAATCAGAGAAGTTAAACTTCCATCGAATCTTGGGAGCATCTTCTTGATCTCAGTTGGGGTGAACCGGTGAGTTGGGTGAGTCGGATAGCTAGGTGGTTTGAAATCAGTAATTTAGAGTAAGCTCGATGAGCTAAGGAAGTTGGTCAATCAAGTTTCAAAGAGGGTCATTGTGTCAAAGGTTTGTAATTATAGTGTTGGAGAGGGCTGTGCATCCTTGATAGATGAATCTAAATAACTTTTTGTTTTTATTCATTGGTCCCACTAGGTTCATTGTTACTTTCTTCTATATTGAATATTGAACTATTAAGTTACTAGGTGTGAGCTTTGTAATTGGCCTACTCATGACAGTAACCTTTCTTTCCTAATTTCTCTCATTTCCCCCTCATCATTGTGACTTCCTCCCTTATACCCCATACAAGCAATTTTCCATAGGTTAAGTGGAGTGTTTCTGTGTGATCCGGGGCCTTTGGTTCAACTTGCAGTAGTAGATAGAATTATATTAGTTTTGATTTAATAATGGGAGTTTCACCATTCAATACAAAGGGGAATAGCCCCGTGAACATTGGTGGAGACACCTAATTTTCCCAACCAACAAATTTTCTCAGCAATAGAGTATTTGCAATGTTGTTTGCATCTTTTCCAACACTTTACACTGCCCAAATCATTTCCAGATCACACAATAATCAGCTAGGTACTTTATCTCTCATAATTTCCTATAGGTTTGTATTACTTGAGTGCTTAACATTTGTATCCTTATTGTATTTTATCATATCAATTACTCTAAAATTAGATTTAATTAAGTTTTTATTAAATAATTTGGTGAACCCTAGTCTCCTTCAAACTCATTTCCTTATGATCCTACAAACCCTCATGGCTAGCAAGAAGTCCTCTTCTCCCAAGCGTAATAGCCCGATACATGCCTATAACTTGTTTTTGAAAATACTTCAGCAGAATTTGAATTTGACCTCTACCGCAATCCTCAATGTGATTCCTCGGTCTCCCAAAAACTTCTTGCTTTCTAAAATACCCTTCTTGTTGGCCTCGGCACCCCTAACATTTACATAGTATCCTATGACCAAAGCTTTACTTCATGTTCTCCCTCATCTTCTGTAGTCACTCATGTTGTTACACCATCTTCTCCTCCTCTTATACCACATGATAATATTATTGTAGATAATTTTCTTGATCATGTTCTTGCTTGAGATAATATAGATACCAATAATTCTACTTCTAATGTTGAAAATGCAAATGTGTGTGAGGTCACTTCTATTATTAGTCAATACGAATGTAAAGCTATATCTCCTACTCTTCCTACTTTTGAAAATGCTTCCAATGATTGCAATGATAAATATGATATTAGTAATCCTACCACTTCTTTGTATATTGATGATAGTCTTGATGAGATACTTGTGAAAATATGACTGATAGTGATGTCGATTATACTTTTGATCATGAACATGTTAGTGATGATGTTAATTCTCTTGATACTGTTGAATGTGAATTTAATACTCCTCTTTCTTTTAATTATGAATTGTTTCTCATGATGATTCTAATCCTACCACTAGTACACCTCTTATTGTGTCTCCTGAGCCTACATCTATCATTCCTATAGAGCCTCCATGTTCCGCTCCTCCTATCCCACATCCTTCTCTTCCTTCCACATCCACTCCTCCTTATCATGTTCCCATGATCACTCACAATGGAAATATCCAACCCCTAAATATTCCTCTCACTTCACCAACCATTCCTTCACACGATATTCTATCCCTCATGCATGTTTTGGCACTTTTTAATCTCACATCTATACACTCACCCTCGAAATTAAAGCATAGTATGCTTCCATTGACAATAATTCTCTGCATGAAAATCATATTCCTTAAAAGATTCACAATTCGCTTTCCCAAAGGACTCCATCATGCCTAACTTATCCTATTTTGATGGCACTGGCAATCCTTATTTACATCTCAAGCATTACCATTCAACCATGTTTGCTTATTCTAATGATCACTTGTTACTCAAAGCATTTCATCATAGCCTTGTTGATCATGCTCTCCAATGGTATACTCATTTTCCTTATGGATCCATTAGTACTTATTATGATATGGAGGATGTTTTTCTTAGACAATTTATTTCTAACAATGGTCCTAAAGTTACATATGAACACTTTCCTTCTTTGCATCAAGGAAATAAAGAACCAATTTTAGATTACATTTTATGCTTCAATTCTTACATGCATCGGTTATTATTTTAGCTGATTTATTTAGAAAAGAAATTTATTTTTTATCATGGCTTAATTCCCCCATTAAAGGCAAAGTTATTATATGATACATGTGAATCATTTAATCTTTTGTGTTATAAAGTTATTGATCTAGAAAAGGACCTCATTGCGGATAATGTCTTAACACCTTCTCCCACTTCTTATATTTCTCCTATGCCCATTAAGTCTTCCCCTATTTCATCTATTGAACCTCTTGCACGATTCCCATCTCCTCTTCCACTTAAGCGTCTTCCTTCCCCTCCACCACATCGGCATTCACCTAAGTATTCTTCATCTCCCACTCATGAACCATTGTACTTATCACATAATACAAAACCACATGATGTTTTGTGAACCTTACTTGATAAGAGGCTCATCCATCTACCTTCTAATCAACATCATCCTCATTACCACTTACACAACTAATGTGACCTCCCTTTCTACAATTTCCACCGCATCAATGGTCATCGTGATAATGAATGTTATGCTCTCCATGATCGCTTATAATAGTTAGAAGACAAAGGTGTCATTGCTTTCTTATCTTTCTCTCGTGAGCATTCTCTCCCTCTCTACTATTCCCCATAATCAATTTTCCACCATTGTTCACTTGTCTCCTTCACCTCCATCTAAATTAGTCATCCACCCACCTCCTAAGGCCATTATTCATTTGTTTCCTCCATCTACTCCACATATAGTCGCATCTTCTCATTCCTCCCACATTGTTGCATAGTACCTCATTGGCTTCCTAAGCCCCTTGTTTTTGCACTTCCTTCCACCACACCTTCTATTCTTGGCTCTATTCCCTTTGGCATCCAATTTGGCACTTACCCTCAAACCATTATTGCTTCACATGCTCCATCCATGTGTTCAGCAGCCTCTTAATCTTTGGTAGATGACATTCGTTTTCCATTTCATTTCCCTATGACACACCCTCATGCTATGGTACACACTTGACTATTGAGGGCATACTAATTTAATCAAACTCTCATTTCACTCCTCAAGCTCTGTACTTCATGTCACATCTTTCTTAGCATATACTCTCACACGAAAAACCCATTTCGGATGATACACTCTTGTTCTTTGGTTCATATTTTATTATTAAGGGGACATTTATAAATGATCCTCATTCTCATGTTAGGGGCATCACTCTTCTTTCCCCACTCCCGATTATTCGTAATGCAATTACGAACATTGTTTCACATATTCTCATTACACAATTATTAAGACACCATTATTCTATTCTCTTATATTGTTTGGATCACATTATTATTTCTACTTATTTACCACACTACATCGCATACATATATTTCTAATCATCACATATTACACGATTCACTCTCACTCATATACAAATCTTATTATACTCATTACATAGCTACTTTTTCCACATCATAATACACATTCAACAATCAACACAACCATTCCAACAATGCATATGAAACCTAGAAAATTAAAGTTCACATAATAATCATCCCATCATATACCAATGCACATCATCAACACATATGATACCAATATATGTCTATATATATTGCATCAAATATCATAATTACAAAGTACAATCGTTGGGGAAGCCCCATGCATCAATATAACATATATAATGCATCATACATCATCCTTGTTATTTATATAGACAATCGTGGAGCTCTAAAACTAGAGGCTTCATCACTCACTCTACGTCACTGATCTCGGCCTCTATATCTCTCAAGATGGATTTATGCCACATAAAGCTCAGCTTCTTACTCCACATATCGACCACGGATCTCTACATATCGAGTAAAAACATCCCGAGCTAGCCCTCCTCCTACGACCTCTCTCACTCACTCTACATCTGCACGAGCCTCATCGCGCTCACTTAATAACATGGTACACGTGGTTTCGTTATAGCCACTAACTCGAATAAATGGGCATACTTGCTCGCAAGAGTGTCAACCCGCTCTAGCATACCACCTCCCACGAGCACATTTAGGGGCACGTTTCATGTCAACGTGCATATCGAGGTGTCCACAATCAATGACCAATAAACATCACATGTAATCCCACAACCAACATTAGTTATTACACATCTTTACATGCATACATTATATCAATCAAGCAACAATAAAAAAATAACATACAAACAATACTTACGCTCCGCTCTCGCCACTACTACATCATCTACCACGGGGGCAAGTGCCCGTCCCTCACTCCTCCAACTACTTTTCCACTAGTCTAGTTGCATCCACCACTAATAGAAATAACAACACCCATTGATGTGTCTCCCACCACTCACTGCATGCCTAGGTCCACTGTATAGGCTCTATAGTCCCATCTACCTCATCCGGACCGGGATGCGTTAGTTGTGCTCTGTCGAGCCCGGCCTCACCCCCTGCTCGTCTCATCCTAGTAGATTAACACCATATATATAGCTCTACAGGGTACATCCTAGCCCATGCCAAAATGCCTCGATACTCACTTACCCTGGAATAACTTTGTCATCCCTGGGAAGCAATCCTCTAACCACATGGTGCGTTGAGTGTACAACATGACTCCACACCATCCTCCAACTGACCTCCATATAGTCTCTATATGGCCTCCATATAATGGCCTCAGGACCCATCTGATCTATCATCGACTTATAGGTCGTTATATCCATCCTCCTATTATGGGTACCCACTCACCTCGTTGCAAATATCTTAGGTCTAGCCCACTTAGCCCGTAGCCCACTGAGTGGCCTCAATATCGCAATATGCTCATATACCCATACGTGCAATAAAATGGTGGCTTTTAGTCCACCCCCATGATCCTCCTGAGTGAATCTATACAAATCTATATATAAGTGGGCCAATACACATCATGTCCATGCATATCTAGTCCCATGCTCCTCTATCCTGTGGAAAATATCATGCATCTTATATAAAATCCCAACTCCACCACCCTCCATTGCCATTGATGACGCTAGAATCACTGCAATAAACTTTTGTAAACACAGTGAACGCTGGATCTCAACATTACATCTAAACTGGTATGAGTCTTTGCTTGTACTCATGTGCCTATGAAATACCACCTTGTTTTCCTCATCATCGACCACGAGAATCCACTATAGTCATCACATGTACTCTCTCTCCTACAATAAGCAACCATAACATCTCGTATACATACTCTAGGGTCACCGTCATCTCACCAATAGGTAACCATAATGTGCACGTATCATCGTGCACCATCTATCACACAAAGTAATCAACATAGGCATATTATGGGGTAGCTCCCCTAATCTAGCAAAGTGTCGCAAACCGAAACGGTCCAATATATCCCACTCAACATCTAACACCCCTAAAGTAAGCAAAGTACTCAAATGGTAGCCCACCCAAAACTCTCTTGAGTATATATCCCTCTGCACAACACACAAAGTAAAAAAAATCTTCTATTAATACACCATACATACTACCGAAATCAGTTCTCATAACATCGAACTGATCAGAATATCAGCAGTTCCCGAACCCTGCTTTGGGACACCATCACCTAGAGCAGATCACGGGTGCTCAAAAATAGGTCACTAGTGCCTGCCAATGGGTGTTAGTGTCCCTAGGGGCAGAAATGCCCTGGTTGTTTCTCGCCTAGGTCAACAACACTTAGAAATACACAAATGTAAATTTTTCGTAAAATCGATAAAAACAAGCATCTTGGACAACATTTTACAAAAATCATCTTACATACCAACTCATCGGTCGTCTGCAAATCCACAACCATCGTTACCATCTCAAATATAGTCAAACTCGTTGCTCTAACACGTGGCATCCTCATAGCTCAAAGCTCTAAATTATACTCAATCTCGGTGTAAATGAAATTAAGGATTTTAGGTTCATATCACAGGTTGGATGAAGAATGAAACTTTTGGATATGTTGCGTGGAGAGGATTAGCACCAATGTTTTGGTTCATGTACAGAACCATCATCAGGGTGAGCATTTTCTTGAGAGTAGAGATGAAAAAATAACTAGTATAAATAATTAATTTGACCAAAGGACATGATGTTCTAGAAAATATGTGAAAAAGGACAAAAGTAAAAAGATAAAATAAAAAATTAATAAGAAAATGATGTAGGAGCATCCTCCCGATGATCTATATAAGTGTTTCACTATTTTCTTTACGTTTTCAAAATCACAAAAAAGATAAGGATAAGTGCAAGGAGGAATACTGTTTATGTTGGTAGGTTGATGGTTATTGCGCGTGTTCTAACTTCTTGATCCAATGCTGATTGTGAGAGCTTCCTTTTGGCTAGGAGGAACTACCTTGTAATAGAAAACAAGACCACAAGAGAGGAGTTAAATGATATATGACAGTGGACTGCCTAGCATGTGCTAGATCGGGAAGTGTGATACTCCCTAGATGGTTGTCAATCCACTGTTTAAAACAAATTAATGCGAGAAATAAACAAAGTCCTATTGTAGTTGATATGATTTAGGTATCTCATTCAAGCACAATAAGAAAATCTAATATAACAGGCTAGGTTATAGTCAGATCTAAATAATAAGTAGGTGTCAGGTTGTTGGAACTGGTCAGGGTCAGATTCTAGGTTGTTTAGGTCAACTGGTGAGATGATTGTTGGGTCTGTTCTTGGTCAAGGTATAAAACATAGAGACCGATGTCGGTCGGGTATGACCGATGTTGGTTTAGGTAGAACCGATGACGGTTGTGGATAACTAGCGTTGGTATGGTCGAGGTAAAAGAAACTCAAATAGATCAAATGGTAGGGGCTGATATGAGGTCAAATGAGGTTGGGAGAGTGGATGAGAAGGTCTGTGGAGATCTCAAGTATACTCAAAAATGGATATTAGGTTAGAATGGTGATTTGGTGGTGTGGGTAAGGGAAATGGTTGAATTATAAGCTAATAAGCAATGGAGGAATGAACATGCAAAGTATAAACTAATGACAAGAATGACAAAAGTTAACTATTCGAAATAAACAATCTTTGGTAGAGATGTACTTACTGTGATGTAGGTTTTGATGGCTGAATGGAGGTGGTTGTTGATCAGAAGAATAGTGTTAGATATCGTAGCAGTGGCTCCCAGAATGATTCCATGAGTGCAATGCTTCAATATCTGTCCTGGTGATGGCTCTAGATGTCTGGGTGTGTGAAAAAGACTCTCGTTCTGTTTGCATGCAGCTATGTTTTCATCTCCTAGCTCTCAGAATGTGTCAACCCAAAAAAAAGGTTGTTTGGGTGAATAAATGGTAACCGACGACAGTTCGGGGTCGACCGATGTCGGTTTAGGGGTGACCAACATCGATTAAGGTGGGATTCCCTAAGTTTACTAAAATGGGCAGATCTTTCTAATTTCTTGGGCCCAGTTAGTTTGTTTTTTCGGATTAGAACGGAAAATTCCCTTCTAATGAGCAGGAATGTGGTTAGAGAGATTTTAGGGATTGATTTTAGGGTTAGACCAAATCTTAGCTCATTAAGGCAAGTAAGACTTAGTTATTGTTGGTTATGGAAACATGCCAAGAATAAGTCTAGGGTGAGGTGGTTGGATGAGGTGTCTAGGTGAGGTGGTGGGGTAGAAATTAAGGTAATTAGATATTAAATATTGTGAGGATATATATTAATTTAATTTAATTAATTAAATTAATGGTGATGTGGGGTGGAAGGGGCCATGGTTAGATGAGTATGTTTGAGTTGGTTATTTGACAAAGGACCAAGGGGAGTGTGACCCAATTTTGGTGTCTACAATAGGACATGTTGGTATCAATGTTGGTTTGAAAACATGTTTTTAGGGTAATAAGGTCACAAGGGGTCACCTAGGATGGTTTGTGTGTGTGGTCCTTTACAAATTCAAATTCTACACTTTCCCTCCAAAATTGTGAATTTGAATTTTAAAGGCTATTTTGGCATGAGTTAGGAGTTTAAGGTTATGTTGGCTATGTAGGTCATTCGGGAGGTGTTAAACATGAAATAAGACCTATAAAGGTCTAGTTGGTCATAAATCGGTGTTATAGGGGTCTAAGAGTCTTAGTGTGTGTGTTTGGAGGTATAGGTCTTGGAGTCATAGTTTAAGCCATGAAGTTGTCTAAGGGTTATTCATACGACCAAGGGTCTAAAAAGGAGAAAGATTCATTTTTAAGTGCTTATGAATGTATTTAAACCATTTTGTAACTAATTGAGCCTCATTCCATTCAAATGAGAATCCAGGAGTACAAGAATTGAAGGAAACTTTGGGTGAAAATTCTAGTTTGCTAAAGAAACCGTGCATGATATTACATTGTGATGGATATTTGATGTTTTGTAATGCATGTCTAAGATTGATGAACCAATGATGTAGGTATTCGAGAGGTTTATAAAGGTTGTATTCATTCATTTCTAGTGATTTTAGTATTTAAATGAACTAGCAAGTCTATGTAGTCATTGTATAGAGCAAGAAGGTTGATGGAATCGACCAACTAGGAAGGATTTGTTCCAAATAATGGTTACATGTGAGTGTAAGAACTAAAAACTAGAGACACATACATTTTATCACCTTTGAAAACCCAACATATGAATCATTTGTTCTTGATTTTTCATGAGACCTTTTGGAGAAGCCAATATATTGTTGTGAAAGACAGAGTACATGGAACATTGGGTTAACTTGGGTAAAAAGGTGGTGCAAAAAGCCTATTTCATAAGTTAAAACCTTTAAGATAGCTAGTACAGATCTTTTGGACAAAGGATAGTCTTTGAAATTGTTTTTAATTGATTTTATAGCAAAATAATTAGTCCTTGGCTTGTATAGACTATTAAAACCACGAACTAGGGTTTCATAGGGAAATCTTACAAAAACTCGAGGATTAACCGGTGAAATCGATTGAAATTTGGAAGGGGAGTTTGTCTTGGGTTCGTTAAGAAGATTTAAAAAAATCAAACTATTACCTCTTGTATCCGAGGAGATTTCTTTACCAATTTTCAAGAAACAGTCATGGAAACCTATTTGATATGGTGGTAAGTGACAAAAAGAGTATGTTTTCCTTAATTTGATCAAGCTAGAGACCTCTAACATTGCTTAAGGAAATTCATTGGTGGTAATAAGTTCCCTTAAATTGTCTTGAATGTGTTTACAATGTTAAAGAAACTAAAACCAAGTTGTGAAAATCACACCTAGATGAAACCTAATAAAATAGGGAGATCATTGCATAGTAAAGGAAAATCTAACACCTTTAGAAAAAAATATACAAGGAGATTGAGGAATTTATCACTTCAAGTTGATAGATAATCATTAAATCTAAATGGAATTGAGCCAAATTGCTAGTCCTAAGGAGTAAATTGTAGAACTTAGTGTTGGAGACCATAAAAGCAGTCTTGGGAGAAGTTGGAAAGGTTAGTGTTTAGGTGATTTGACTATATAGGAGGTTGATGTGGTTTGTATATAACAGAGTGAAGGAAGGTATAGAATCCAAAACTTGCATGTTGGGGTCATATTTGACCAAGTTAAAAGAGGATTCTAATCCTAACAAGTGAGTTTGTCTTAAAAGGTACCGATTTTAGGAAGTTTTATCTAATTTGAGTTGTTGATAGAGTAAAGTTCATCTTGCTCTGTATTAGAAGATTAAATTAAATTAAGATGGAAAATTAAGAATGAGGAAAAAACAACAAATAGGGGAGTTACTATTCTCTTTTTCATATTATTATATATAATAATTCTCATAACTATTGTTTGTAACCTCTTCTACACTTAATACACATTACATCGTTTCGCTCATATCTTGAGCCTTGTAAATTCGTTTGTCTTGTTTTTCACACCATACAGAACATAAATTCCTCTACCATTATACCATACAAATTTTAATATCTCATATTCAACTCTGGCACAAGTACCAATTAATATCTACTCATACTTTGACAACACTATCCCATACTATTTCTCATTTACTATTACAACATCATATACGTCTTGATTTTAGCTCAGTGCTCATTTCTCCACCCTTCACCCTTTCACCCAAAAGGGGGCATACAATTGGGATCATCCCATAATCCCTCTCAGGTTACAATATAGTCAATCGACATTCCTAACACATTACTATCATACTTTTCTCTGATCTCATCCAAGAAAAGGTACAATCATTCTATATGACATTCAAATACTTTCTAATTTTCCAAAGTTATCCCCCAAATGACCTAATATGGGGTAAATCAAAACCCTCTCCTTGAGTAAGCTACTAAGTACATCTTATTACAAGAAATATCTTATCTTTGAAATCAAATCAATCAATCGATATAATAAGTACACTTACTATATATCCTAGATGACCTAACTTGGGAGCTGCATTACATTACTATCGCTTCCAGATGACCTAACTTAGAAGTTATCCAATACTATTCAAATTGGAACACCCGCTACTATAGGAGTGGGGGCAATGAGACATCATTTCCTTTCCTATATTGCTCTTATATGGGTTCTTCAATCGGAACAAATTATTTTTCAATCAGAACTAAATTTGGTCTTTATCTGTCTGCAATCTGGTTAGACATTTTGGGGATGTAGCCATGAATGGAGAGTAAAACTAGACCTCTCTCCCAACACTCTTCCTCTAGTGGTAGGATGCCCAAATCCTCCCATTTACAAACAAATCAGTTTGGGAATTGATCACTCCATACCTCTTCAATCTGTTTTGGAAACAATTCAAAATCTCCAAATCATTTCAACTATTTTTCCAAAGTGTTTCTTACGATATTTTACTATCTCCACTTACGCCACATGGTTGACCCATGGTTTGCCATGCTACAAGTTTCTACATTCTACACACACTTTACAACACACATGACTTCTCTAGACTCTACACATGTATGTTACTTACTTCCTTTACACTACTTGAATTTCATTGAAATAACATAAATGGGGAGAAAATGTAGACACGAAATCATGCACATACTACTATTTGACTATGTCGTCAAGTATGTTGTTATATGCATGGATCTTAAGTAAGAAAAGTATTCACTGGTGCCACAATAATTTTTCCATATACTTGTTTTAATTGTTTCTATTATCTTTCTCTATTACATCTGTCATTCATGTACCCAATTCTAGTCAGGTCATAAGGATCCTTGTCTATCGGTCTTTTCACATTTGTCATCATTTATCCAAGACATTAGCACCCATGCGTTCCTATCCATTATGGGCGTTCTTGTCCTCTTTGTTATTTTTACACATTTTTGACATTTGTGGTCAGCCTTTTTAGTTTTGTATCCTTATCCTAAGCTCATAGTCAACCTTTTTTTTTCACTAGTGTCGAAATTCAAACAAGAGATCTATATATATACACAACATACACTCTATTATTTTGGTTGGCAATTCTAAGGGGCAATCATATCTACTCACTACCATCAAAGGGACTGCATATACTACATATGAAGGGGGAGTGTTGATTTCAAATCACACATTTACATCTTTTATAGCTATAGCCTACTATCTTGGCATCATTGGCACAAGGGAAACCTAAGGACATTATTTCATACACAAGCACAAAGAACTACATGGATTCGGAATGTAGTGTAGCGTTCGGTCATAAGTTCATTCATCGGGTGACCGTCATGTCTAGTTTGACTTCACATATTGCATATTTCATTATGATTTGATGTATTTATGAGCTTGTGCGAGTAGTTGGGGTTTTTTTTTTTGCAGTTATAGGTACTATCAACAATTAAACAACAAATATCATGTGATGACAAGAATTAACGGTGAAACCCTCGCAACACATAAGAAAGCGAGATCATGAGTCTTTGTCAGAGTCACCAACACCGATAAGTAGTCACCGGTACTTAGACGCCTCTATCTTATACCCGACGCCCCTGTCCAAACTCATTCTCGGGTTCTAGAATTCACAGGGAGCAATTGCAATGTTGTTTGCATCATGTCTAACACTTTACATTACCCAGATCACTTAAGTAATTTATCTCTCCTATTTGTTTATAGCTTTGTATTGCTTGAGTGCTTAACACATGTATCTTTATTTTATTTTATTTTATCATATCAATTACTCTTAAATTAGATTTAATTAAGTTTTTATTAAATCACCGGTTTTTGCTCCAATGTCATCGGTCGTACCTATAATCTACAAAAGAGATACCTAACTGCACAAACCCACAAACCACATCAAATCTAATAATAAAAGATGCAAAATGGGGAGTCGAATTACCCCGACAATCACTAGAAGAGAGAAATTAGTACCAAGAATTTCACTACATCTAATACTCCATAGAGTTCTTTATGTAAGTGTGTGTAATGATGCCCTAGGATTCCCTTGTGCAAGTTACGTAATAATACCGAGATATATATAGAATGTAACAAATGTATAGAATGTGTGCGATGGGATATAATAGACTTCCCCTCCTATGTTGTGTGTGTAGAAGTGATGAAACCCTTTTCCATTGAGTGAGTGTGTTAGATGGATGCTTTTGATCCTCTTTGTGCCTTTGGATGCAAGCTTAGGTGATAATACATAAATGCTTAGTGCTTGGCCCCTTTATTGAGAGCTATATATATATATATATATATATATATATATATATATATGTGTGACTCCTTGTTTGAATTTAGTAACCTTGACAACTATAAGGCTGAACCAAAAGTATAAAATATGCCCAAGAAGTAAAAGATACCCAAAAGAGTGAGAAAAGGGGAGAAAGGGTTAAAAGCGCCTGGAGGGTCAGTGGCGTTGGGGTGTTAGTGTCTTAAGCGGGCGTTAGTGTCCTAAGCGGGTGTTAGTGTCTGAGGTCATAAAATATAAATCAATCAAATACCGATAGGGTTGTAGGGTGTGTAAGGTCAATAAAAGTATAAAAACAAAACAAGAGGCTCAAAAGACATTCCAATTAGTAGTTTTCTTGCTTAGGAATCATGTATATATTAGTATGCTTTAAGACCTAGAAATGTGCCCAAGTTATAGTCATTTTGCACCCACAAGAACAAGGGAACCTCATGTGCGTCGGCCTATCACCCGTAGCGGCAGGCGCTCACCGAGGCACGCGAGAGAGGGAGCCAAGTCTCTCTTTTATGTGAGTTTAGTGGAAGGCGTCATTCATGATCTTGAATTAGTGATTTAAAGGACATGAAAAGCTATAGAGCTCAGAACGGCTTCTATACCCTTTCAGTCATATCAAAAGTAAAGGCGCTTAACAAAATTAATAGAACTAGGAAGTTGTAAATCCACAAGTAAACTTAACATTCAAATCAGGTTCATGATTATACAAGAACAAAAGCATAATATAAATATGTAGATAATATAAAAGGAAGATCTTAATATAATTGTCATGGTAACCTTATCATCTTCATTCATAACATTACTATAGAATATCACAAAAGGGGAGACCGTAGTCATGCGCCATATCTGGATCCATACATGAAGACTTTCAAAACAAAATTTACATTCCCCATTCCCCATTACATCCTTCCTAGATTCGTCTACCCTTTTTATCCCATAGTAATTCTCGCAGTAATTCTCTGAGCTCCACTTCCTTCCTCGGGTTCTCCTTTCTTTGCTAAGGGCATGCATATAAATAGGCATCTGAGCTCCAACAAACTCCTTTGTAACCTCAGATCTAGCCCCAAGTGTCAAGGTGTGGGTCGCCCCAGGCGCATGCCTCTCCATGTCATGATTAGCTTTTTGGATCTTCTTATCTTAAGGCATATTCCTTCCGGGGACACCTGCTAGGCTAGAACCTTATCCAAACGAGTAACACGTTCTTCATGTGTTACGTCCAAAGGCCGAAAACGACTAATCGGAATCATGCTTTGCGGGCATGTGTCCTTGATTCTCTAAGAACCCTTTTTGAATTCTACCTTGCGCGCTCCCTTGATCATGCACGCCTACGCGCCTTTAAGATTTGGTAGCTACGTTAGGGTCCCAACACAAGTGCATAGATTTTATGTCTACACTAGGAAGGTTGTTAGTTATCAGTTAAGTTAACCTTAACCTATTATTTTATTTCATTTAAAAATAACAAGAATATGAGTTAGTTAGCTCATGCTAGTTCTTTGAATTGACCCATATATACATTTTCTCTCTCCTACAATTTGTAGGAAGGAAAGACATACAACAAGTGATTGATTAGATTATTTACATATGGTTTCCTCATGTATTATTTGTGCAAAATATGATAAGGATTGTTGTATTTAATTATTAATGTGAAATTATTATCTTTGCAAGATGATTTAAGGCATTTTTCCTATTGTACTATCATGATTAAATGTATATCATTATTTTTGAAAATAAGGACTTATCCTTATTAAGTTTAAATAAAATACTTGTTGTTTTGTATCATATTTTGTGAGATGTGAAATTATTTATTGTAGACACTAAATCATGCACTTGGGTACATTTCTAGGTCCTAATCACATACCACTATTCTTATGATTCTTAAGTGAGAAAACTAGTAATTGACTATTGTCTTTGGCCTCTTTCTTGTCTCTCTTGCTATCTTTCGGCCTTGTAGCCCCCACAACCTAGTTGATATGTCACTTGTTTATCTTTCTTGACTCTGGACACCAACGCCCATCCAAGATGCTAGCCCCGGGCATCCTCATCCCCTCAGGTGCCCTCAACCTCTTTGTATCTTGCTCGCTCCTTTTGGGCCTCTTTTATCTTTTAGGAATCTTGTTTTCTTATGAGTCAGCCTTTTAGTTTTCAATTACAAAATTCAAAAAAGGGAATCATACAAATACAAGATATATGATCATAATAAAGGACCAAGCTCTAAGAATCTACTATCACCACCTAAGGTTACATCCAAAGGCATTTTAAGAGCATCAAAACATCCATCTAGCTATCATTCAAGGGACAAGGGACTACATTTTCTACATACACGCATAGGAGGGGAAGTTCATTTTGTCATCCACACATCTATTTATGCTGCTACATCTAGCTATCACTCGCTATCATGTGCGTCTTGCATAAGAGATTCCTAGGGCATGATTCTACACACACACAAAACTACATGGAGTCTAAGATGTAGTGCAATGCTCGGTCGTAAGTTCACTCTATTAGGTGACCACCGGGGTCAGTCCGACTCCCCATTTATATCTTTTTATTTTTAGGATTTGATGTGTTTTGGGGTTTTATATGAGATCATTTGTTTTGCAAGTTACAGACAAACTTTGCGATCATCGAGCGACATACATGAAACAAACAACGAAGGTTAACGACATAAGAAAAATTAGTTTTTGAGGTTATGCGCAGACACATGCGCATAAGCACCCGACCAGATCCAGTGCTCTAGTCCAGTGCATATCCGAGAGCTACATAATTTATGGGGAATAGTTGCGGCAGGTCTCCTCCTCTTGTTCATCAATTTTCTAGTCCATAACACTTCGGTATTTATTGTGAAATCAACTAAGTCTTTTATTCCCTCTCTTACACCTAGGGTTTCAATATTCAATAGCTTGTTGCTTGCGTTAAATCTACACTTTATTGATTATCTATTATATGTGACTCTGCAATTAGGATTTCACAAATTCCATATTTCTAATCTTACGCTCCGTGCTTCACATCTAGTCTTTCTCATTTATCGTACATATATTGATACACCGCTTGTATCCTCATTACCCTATGACACACTCTAGTTCCATGGTTCATACTCAACTACCGAGGGTCTAAATTTGAAATGAACCTCACCTCTTATACACTCTACACTCTATGCTTCATTGATTTATTTATCTAGTGCACTTTTTCAAAGCATTTTTAGATGACACACTCTTGTTCTATGGTTCATTCTTGATTGTTGAGGGGTATTTTATAAATGAACCTCATCTTATACATACTCATACACATCCACTCGGGGCACATTGCTTCTATCACATTCACATTGCATATCATTCCATCTCATTCATTCATAACATACTACATAACTTGTTTGCACTTAGACTTGTTTGCTTATACTAGTTACATGTGCACTTTGTTTCACATGTTAGACAAATACTTCGTATGTCATTATATCTCTCTATATATAAATACGCTTTCACTTGTTCTCTAGTTTTCAATGCATACTTCCCACAAATCTTTACATGTAACAATGATGTTTGGCACTATACCTCTTACCAGTCCCATTGAGGCTCCTGGGGGCATCTACTTTTGTACACACTACATGTGTTATTGTTTCATTTTATACTACTTTATATTCTTACTAGCACACTACTTGTTCCATTGAAACATACACACTTTGACATAATTTTTATCTTTCTAACATGCTAATGGGTGCTTCATGTGCAACATTTTCTTTACATGACTATTTGCCACCATGGTTGTCTATTATATCTTACTTGATATTGTTTGCCATTTGTTTGCCATTGTTTGCGGGCTATGCCTTGTGTCTTGTTTGATCATTTCTTATATGTTCACTTCTTCCCTAATTATCTTGCGACATTGTGAGCGATGTCCCATGTTTAATACCCACTTTTCGCGGTGTACTTTTCTCGCACTATTGCTTGTTTACATTGTCTTATATATCATGTTTATCATCTTGTTTCTATTAACACGTTTTTCTATTCAAATTGTTTCCATGTGCCTTGGTTTCTACCATGCACATTCCCTCCCCTTATAGGGTATTAATTTCATATCAACACTCGGTCCTCTCCTTTGGGCCACATCCTCCTAGCGATGTCGCATACACCCCAAACGAGGGGGGCATATATTGGGTGAATCAGTCACCCCATACAACATCTCAAAGCTTCAGTACAGGCCTACAGAGTATAAGAACATAACAATATACGATTCTACAAAACAACCTAGATTTTTGACTTGGGCCCTTAGTTCAACACAGACACCAGCACCCAAATACAGACATGAGCATCTGGGTGCTCCTGACCTTTCCTAGGCGCCTATGGCCAAGGGACAGTTACTTTCTCATATCAACACATTCTTTAATAGTTCATATAGTAGTTTACACAACACATACACACCTCCAACAATCAGAATGCATTCTATCTCCTTTTTCTACTTGGATCGAACTTGATAGAATTGGATCAAACATGGAATAAAGCAGGATCATACCATCTGTAGTGGTGTATAAAATTTGGGAAGCAATCAGGGATGGAGAATAACACTAGACCTTTCTCCCCAACACTCTTCTGTCGTGGCGTGAGATTGCCCAAAAACTTGCACTTGGTGTGAGATCACCCAAAAAATCACTATTGGCATGAGATCGCCCAAAAAAATCACTCTTCTACAACAATTCAGGACACTTTCTATCCTTTTCACTCTTCACGGATCAAGTGCACATGTTCCTTTTACTATTTTTCACATTTTTACATACTTTCATAGAGTTTTCATAATGCATGACTTTGACCACTCTTTCACTCTTCTTTTGTAGGTTCATCCTTAATACACAACAAGAAGCAACCCTCCATCAAACAACAATGAAAACACGTACAAACATGGCACAACACGTATGCTTCACCCCTAGGGTCATTTCTTCCTCTTTAGCTTCCAAACTTCATTTTTATCACTCCATGTTTTTTCTTGTCTCTTTGGCATGCTTTCACCATTGATCTACGTGGTTATCATGTATGCATCTCTTATCTAATTTATCTTATTGAGTATTCACTCAACAACATAAAGTGGGGGAAAATGTAGACACTAAATCATGCACTTGGGTATATTTCTAGGTCCTAATCACATACCACTATTCATATGATTCCTGAAGAAGAAAACTAGTAATTGACTATTATTTTTGGCCTCTTTCTTGTCTCTCTTGGTGTCTTCCGGCCTTGCATGCCCCACATCCTAGTTGGTATTTCAATTGCTTTTATTTCTTGACTCTGGACATCAAGCACCCAACCAAGACGCGCGAGTGCTAGGCGCCATCGTCCCCTCCGGGCGCTCCTGACCTCTTTATATCTTGTTTGCTCTTTTTGGGCCTCTTTTATCTTTTGAGCATCTTGTTTTCTTATGAGTCGACCTTTTAGTTGTAAATTACAAAATTTAAACAAGGAAATCATAAAAATACAAAGCTATGTAATCATAATAAAGGACCAAACTCTAAGCATCTACTATCACCACCCAAGGTTGCATCCAAAGACATTCTAAAAGCATCAAATCATCCATCTAGCTATCATTCAAGGGACAAGGGACAACATTTTATGAATACAAACATAGGAGGGGAAATTTAGTTTTTCATCCACACATCTATTTACATTGCTTTACATCTAGTTATTGCTTGTTATCACATACATCTTGCACAAGATCTTCCTACATATGATTCTACACACACAAAACTACATGGAGTCCGAGATGTAGTACATAAATCAGTCGTAAGTTCACTCTGTTAGGTAACCATCGGGGTCATCCGAATCCCCATGTGTATCTATTTATTTTTAGGATTTGATGTGTTTTGGGGTTTTGCGAGAAGATCATTTGTTTTTCAGTTACTTGTGAACTCTGCAATCATCCAACGACATACATGCGAAAAATAACGAAGGTTAACGCCATTGATGTGACACAAGAAAAATCAATTTATGAGGTTTACGTAGACATGGGCACCCGGGAAAACTCTAGCACCCAGGCGCCCCTAACCCAATCCAGTGCCCCGGTCAAACATATCTCGATAACTACATAATTTATCAAGCACAATGGTGCGACAATCTCCTCCACTTGTTCATCAATTTTCCAGTCTAGAACACTTTAGGATTTATTGTGAAATTAGCTAAGTATTTTATTCCCTCTCTTGCACATAGGGTTTCAATCTTCATTAGCTTGTTGTTTGCGTTATATGAGACTTTGAAATATCTTAGGGTTTTACAAATTTCCATTTTTGTTAAATCATTTATATGTTGTTTTACAACAAAGTATAACTAAAGTAATTTGATAATATGTTATGCAATTATAACTAATTTTATTGATTCATTATAAATGATCATATATGTGCATGATAAACATAGAATTAAAAGTATAATTACGTGATGAAAACATCGTTAAATTATCATTGTACCATATTAAGTAAAGTGTACTATTCATAATAAATGATGATCATATGAGGATAAGGATTATTTTTAACAAGTATTGGAAGAATCAAATCAATGCGAGACTTGATTAAACAAACATATATTTAACGATAACAATATGTTGTGATAGTACGCTATGAGGTACTGATGTAAGATTGTAACTTGACAAGTTACTATAATCCTCTATCGAAAAACATATATCATGTAACAATACAAAATAACCTATCATAAACATGAACTTATTTACTTATCTCAGATAGATAACTAAAAGTGTAAACGAAGCGTAGACATTCGACCCATTGTTTCTCTCGATAAAATCCTAATCGTGCCAACTTGGGATGGCTACGGGAAGGATAGTGAGTACTTAATGATGAAAGTCATTACGTGGTCACTATATTTCCCATAGGGATCCTAAGGTGGAACTGATAGGATCCTTTCGATTAGAAGGGTGAGTCATGGTTTCTACTTCTTCAAAACTGAAACTTAATTTCTTAAACAATGAAAAGGAATCTTGATAACTATATGGAGATGGTTGTGTGGTGAAGGGGAGACAAGTTTTGTAGGCTAGTGTGCTAGTCTCGAAACTAGCTTGCAAAACAATGCTTAAAAACTATGGCCATAGTAATGTAAATGTTGATTACATTGTTTGTTCACCATTTCTTCTAATCAACAGTGTCCTGAGTCAGAGGAAGTTACATAAATACTTTACCGATTGACACTAAGGAGATGCACAAGTTCTCATAACCTATAAAAGTTTTTAACCAAAAGTATACAAGATATACACACCCGTGTAAAGTGATTGAGGGGATCAAGACGATCTAATAGACCCTTACTGATTGCACATGGTTATCTTATGTTATCGGTTGGATTTTAGAATATTAAACATTTATTTATGTTGGATTAATTAATTACAAGTTGAAAATCATTGAAGGCATTAATTGTACTTAAGGGGTTTGTTTTTTTAAAATTCCCTTAATTTGGATGAATCATAACATGGGTGTCATAGTTTTCATTATTGATCCTTTGTAATAGAGGGTTTTTGTCCTCTAATGCAACACTTTAAAGGGTTTTCATCCTTTCAAGTAAAAATAGAAAGCGATTAGCTCAACCAAATTCTAGATATGAAAATATGATAATAAAGTGATGCCTTCTCCATGTATGACGACTTGTTTTTATAACTTTTCCTTGGCACTTTAACCACACAAAGGACCAATTAGCTCTCTTCACTTTATTTAATATTGTTTATCACTTTATTTAATATTTTCCCTTTACTTTCTATCCCCATATGAGTCGCGACGATCGCCTTTTCCACTAGGGAGAAATAAAATAAAGTGACTTTTTTTTCTAATTTTATTTTTTTCATTAATAAATTCATTTAAATGCTTATAATAAAGTTTTATTTTGTAGTTTAAAATTAAACTTTATTTTGCACTTTAAAAATAATTTATTATGACTTAGTCTCCTTTTTTCTCATCCCTTAGTCGTCGGGAAACAATGAATGGGCTAAGGGTCTTCAACCAACCGCTTTCGAGAAGGGAACAAACCAAATCCACAAGAAGGAACGTGATTGTCAACATACATCAAAGTTTTAACTCCACCTTTCGGTATAGTCTCGACTCCATGTTTGCATGTTTTAAATTGAATATTTATCTTGATTGTAATTCTTTACACATGGGACCATTCGAGGTAGAGTCATCTAAGAATAATTTAAAATGTCTTTATGTCAAATGTCATAGTTATGATGAGGCTCGAAGGCTTTTCAAAGAAATGCCTTAACAAAACATGGGATGTATTTTTGGCCCTTTATTTCTATACAAAGAACACGATGAGGGGAAATATCTTCTTGAACTTTTCTTTTTATCACCTAAATATCTTTCGGGAGAAATTGGAGAAAAATATGGTGATTTCTTCTAGGAAATCCACAAAAAAAAGACATTCAACATGTGCCCAAATGAGAGATTTTGAATAGCGTATGGAGATCCACCTAAGAATAATTTAAAATGTCTTTTGTCGAGTGTCATAGTTGTGACTAACCTTATAGACATGCATGCAAGATGTTCTCTTATGGATCACACTCATTCTTTGGATATGCACAAAATGGACTTATTTAAAAGGCGTTGGAGTTAATGTTAGCAAATGCCATTATACACTATAAATCCAACCATGACAACCTTTTCCATCATTCTCCCAACTTATGCCACACTTGGAGCTTTGGAAAAGGTTATGCAGATCCTTCATAAAGTAATTGCAAGTTTTATTTTGTCATATGTAGTTACAAATGTTATATTGTAGATACATATATGAAATGTGGTAGCCTACTGAAGGCTCGGAATTTGTTGGCAATGTGCATAACGCAAAAATTACACTAATGAGGATTTGATTGTGTATTATCTAGGCCTAATGAATAAGGGTTGTTGTAGACATTTTTGACTGCACATTCTTTTCAATACATTAATCTTTAATTGTCGCCATTACGCAACGTAAAAAAACAAACTAATGTTGATAAACATATTACAAAACTATCACAACAAAATGTCATTACAAACTACCTTTAAATTGACATCCATGTCAACATATTTTTGCAACTCATGTGCAATTTCTAGTATTAAATATATTTTGATGAACAACGAATATTTACTTTTACCTTACATGTCAATAAGTGCTACCAACATACATATTTTAGATATATCTATGTAAGAGATGCCAAGATGTATCATTCTTAAGAGGGCCGAATTAAAGTTCGGGAGCGCCCTAGGCAATAGTTTGAGTGGGTGCCCTCCTCAAAAATTTATTTAATATTTTTTTCCATAAAGTAAATAAATAAAATATGTCTATATTTTTGTATTTTTAAATTTACACCATGGCCATAATAAAATAGTAATAATAATATATTATTAAATTATCACGTAAGGATGAAAAATACTTTATGGATGAAAAACATTAGTCATAGGAGATGCTCGAATGCAAAAATACAATATTTTATACAAGGCTTCTTACAAGTCTAATTTAGCCATATCAAGTAGGTGTCAGAACTCTATCTTGAAAGAAAGCACCATTTTTTTACAAAGAAACAAAAACATTTATGTAGCTCCCATGGTTTTGTGAAGAGTCGTATTTGGACCAAGCCTACGGATTCCTCCATAACAAAATAATAGAAAATTTCCCTAAAAATTAAGAATAGAAAATCAAATACTTTTTCCTTTAATTATACTCACCTCTACTAGATACACCAGCAACATTATAAAAAATACATTAACCTTTTTCTAAAACAAATTACACACCTACATAATCTAGAGCTATATCAGAGAATGGGTAACAATACCAAAAAAATCATATGTGCTTATAAATATGTGATATTTTCTTTTACTTGCAAAAATATTACAAAACTTTTTTATGTGTATGTGTGAAATTTATGTTACTATACAATAATATCTATAAATGGGTTGATCAATATTAAGTCTTCAATAAATTGTTTTAAAGTTAAGTTCTAAAATTAATGGATAAAAAGGAAATTTTTAGATTCAGGCACCCCACGACTATCGGCACCCTAGGCAAGCATTGCCTAATTTGGCTAAGGCTTAATCCCCCTCTGTTATTAAGGTGCGTACTATTCCACCTATATCTCAAATTCAGTATACACGTCTCAAGAATGATACCTCTTAACATCCTCTATATATATAAAATTGTGATACAATTACATATTTAAGTTGAAATATGAAAGTGGGTAATATTTATGTGTTACCTTGTTGAGAGTAAAAAAGTGGCCATTTTGGGATGAGGATCGTGTAGGTAACTTGGCGTTGACCGGTGCTCAAACCATGGCAGGCGCCGGCGCCTATTAACCGCGTTAGACTATACATTTAATCCAAATATTTTTTTGACAACGTCGACGTCATCCTCGAAGAATTTTTACGTGCCGCGAAAAGTCCTCCTCCTGGTTCGAAATAACTACTTAAAACGGTTCTCCGGACATGTTTACGTTTATCCCCAATTCCATGGAGTCAACTGAATTGAGCCGACAGAGGCAGAGACAGAGGCCGAAGCCTAAGCTGGAGAGGAGAAATGCATTAAAATATGTAGACTACGATCCTTCCTCTTCTTCTTCGGTATCATCATCTCACTCTGCACCACAGTCCCCAGCGCACAGGTATAGTGATGTGGTGGCTGACCCTACGCCTTCCCCTTCAGCGCCAGCCTCGACAACTTCAGAGTTCAAGGTCACGATAGCCTCCAGAAAATTGAACAGATTTGCAGGAGTTTAGGACTTTCAGGCCCCGACGACTTGGCTATTACTGTCGACGAGTTTAGGGCCAGGAAATCACACAAACCCTCTAAATTTGACGAAAAGTCCCATTTATTTACATCGATTCCCTCCCCAATTTCGGAAGATCAAATTTCCACGGTTTTGCGCCCCTCCGTAGTTATTCCAGACAGCGCAAGAGAAAACACCTCTACTTCTTATGGGAGAAAAAGCAAGTCGGAGGGTGACCGGGAGGTCGCGGTTTCGATTCGCTCCAGGGAAGAATTTATCCGAACGAAACCCTTACCTGTGGCGCCGGCTGCGGCTGCGGCTGCGGCTTTGGCTCCGCCACCGTCTATGGCTTCCAGGGTTACGGCTAACATTAATTCTGTTTCGACTTGGGACATTTTGAAGTCATTTGCTCCAGAGGAAGGGCAACATGAAATTGAAAGCGACAATGATACCGACGACGATGCAGCGGCGGAAGCGGAGGCGGAGGCGCCGGAGAGCGGGGTGAGCGCGGCGGAGGAGGAAAAGGAAAAAGATATTATCGAGTTGCAGAGATCGTCACTGACTTTGTCAAGCTCGAGCGGAGATGAGTCGTCGAGCAACTCTACGGTGTATGTGGTGTCTGCGGAGGCGAGGTTCAAGGTTCGATTTCAGTCGTGGATAAAGGGTCACGTACTGGGAAGCGGATCATTTGGCACCGTTTACGAGGGTATTAGCGAGTAAGTACCTACCATCTGTTCTTTTCCAATACAAGAAATAAGTTTGGTTATACCTGTGCAACTATAAAGATTTCCCAGTAGCAGACACTATTGAGGCCTCACTCATGAACAATGTTAAGATACTAAATATCCACATTAAATTTGATTATGCGACGATTCCAAGAAGGGGGCACGACTGACTTTTCACCAGGAACTCATTAGCAATTGAACGGTCAGATGCCCCATGGTGTTTTAAGCTGCGCGAGCATTATTTACAGGCGTACATGTCCTTTTTTAATCGTCCATGCTGCAAATCCCCATTCCCCTTCTCTAATGGCGGCTTAAAGTTTCCCCTTGAAATATTTGGGATGCAACTTTTTGGGGGAAGATTCTATGTTTTGCCTGATTTTCTAATTGTTAGGTGACATGTACCACAAATAGGAGCAGTAGGCCTTTCCAGTCCTTAAGCAGGGTCCCATCTAGGTGCAGCAGCTCCTATTTTCAATACGCAGGCAGCCTCATTAAAACTGGGAAATTTTGGAATCTTTATTTGAAAACCTGAGGCTGCTTGTGCAGGGTGGAGGAGGGGCTGGAAGTTCCCGGCCTGCTACTGTTTGTAGGAACGTCTTGTAATTTTTTTAGAACTTAAATATCATAGTTTCAAATACCGTCTGCCACTAAATTGCAGCGTAGCCTACCTATCATGGGACTGTCCTGACTGCAAACCCCTCCTAGAAATTTTCAGGAGTGCCTGCATAGAAAATTTAGGAGCCCTCCTTTTATGAATCCATTTCCTTAGTGTTAAGTTTAGATCACTTATTTTAAGAGGAAATGAATAGAGGTTTAGGATAGTGTTTTAAACTTGTATACAATTAATTGTACAAAAGTACGTGAACTGCATTTAAGAGGCTGGCATTTATTTGCCTGGGCAGACATTAGTGGTATATGTTGGCATACAATGGAAGGGAAGTTCAGAATTCTGTCTGCATAGTCGTGTTGATCATCTTGGGGAGTTCATGTATTAGTTCTTTTGTGTAAACTTGATGCAGTATGCATGCACTAATTTTGTTTTCTCAGTCTTCTAGATTGTTGGAAAATTCCTATGTGAGAGGGGTATTAGGTTTGTACACCAAACACATGTTACTCATAAACAATTGTCAACCTGAAACTACACATCAATGGGAAAGAAAGAACATTTGGTATTCTCAGAAGTTTCTCAATGAAAAAGTACTTTATAGCAAATGTAGATGACAGTACAACCAGTACAGATATCTTAAAAGACTTGGATACCTGGAAACACCAACCAGGGCAGCATACCCGTGTACTGACCAGGTACGGTTACTCGCCTGAAACATTTCCAAAACAGTTCTGAATATGGCAGATGTCTCTGTACCATTTCAGCAGTGCTTCCGTTTTTTAAATGCCAAAAATAAATATAAAAACACTAGATACTTCTGTTTCAGCAGTACTTGAGGAAAATCTAAATGATATATTCTAGAATCTAGATTATAATTATGTACATATGAAAATTTAAGCATGTTGAATGTTTTGAACTTTCATGAATACAAAATGCTTGAGTGTTTTATCTGTTATGGACAAAAATGAGTTTTATGCATTTTTCATATATATTTGCATTTTCTTAATATTGTATGAATGTTTCCGTGCTGTTATGTACCGAAGGGTTTTATGAAAATTGGCATTTCCGCCTTTCAAACTCATACCCATACACGAACCTGTTTCCTAGTAACCTAAGCTAAAATGCATCTATCTGAAAAATGCCGAGAGATATCAATATCAAGGCCCTTATCTTGGATTTTTAGCATATACCACAACTTCATAACCACCTTCACTAATTTCCACTGAATTTTGACAAATGGTATCAATCTAGCTTACACTAATGTGTAAGGCTTGAAAAAATATTTCTAGAGAAAAAGATATGGACTCCAAACTACACTATATGGCCAAGATATTACTATTTTTTGATTGACTTCTTCAAAAAGAAAACGGAAAAAGTTCTTAGTTATTGTCAAATGGATGTAAATTCAAGGTCGGAATTAGAGCTTCTTAGTTATTGTCAAATGGATGTAAATTCAAGGTCGGAATTAAAAGTGACAGACATTACAGCCCACCGCCTCCCCCTCCCATTGTAGAATGCTTCTCGATGTAATAAAAATACAAGAATATTGTTCATAGTCCTTAAGATGAGTATAACATCATGCAATTAGGAAAAGTGACTCAACTTGTTCAGTGCAAATTTACTAAAGATTCTGTTACAAATGATCTACAGTTGCCTTTGTAAGCCTATGCCTCCTAGTCTGAAAAATCACTTACACAAACAGGAAGCTAAGTGCCCATCCATTCTCACTTTCAAACTTTCTGATCTTTCTTCCACTTCCATCATCGGCCCTTTCTACCTAAATGAAATCATGGATTTGAAAAAATCGAAAGCCTATAAAATTTTCCATTTTCCTATTATACAATACTACTTCACAAAACTGCTAACTCAGAATGAAACTCCCATGTTAACCAAAAACAGAATGACACTCTTGAGATGCGAAGATGAAAAATTCCCCAAAAATCCAACATAAATTCTTACTTTCTAACTTTCTGATCTTTCTTCCACTTCCATCATCTGCCCTTTCTACTTAAATGAAAATTGGATTGGAAAAAACCAGATGCCCATAGAACTTTCTGTTTTTCCATAATCCAATTCAACTTCCTGAACAAACTGCTAACGGAGACTCGAACTCCTGTATTGACGAAAAACAGGATGAGATTCATGAGATGTGAAGATCAAAAATCCCCCAAAATCCAACATAAATTCCTCATAATATATAAGGGCTAAAAATACATACAGACAGCAGAAAATGCCAATAAAAAATAAGATGTAAAACTTGGAGAATGAATATGCTGTGGAAGGATAAACTAAGGAGAAACAAGATGGAGTGTAGGAGAGTTCTTAACTTCCCAGATTGGATTGATTTAGTGAAGCCTAAAGTAGATATTACACAACTATTGTGAAGAAAGGACACAAATAATTGATGAGAAATGATAAATGGGGAATAGAGACAAACCGAAGATTTGAGGCAGTCAGGGATGAGTGCAGCGAGCGGAGAATGTGATAGCAGGTGGGACAAGGGTCATATGGAATTGATACCACTTATAGCAGGCTTGCTACATGCGTTAACCCACTTTGGAATACAACTTGGAAATTGTTTAGGGTAACAGTGTTTCAATGATTTAATCCAATGCTTATCTACACACTTGAAGGGTTATAATATAACCTGGGAAATCTTTAGAGTGATAATGTTGCAATGGTTTAACACAATGCTTATCTATACACTTGTAGGGTTATAATATAACCTGGGAAATCTTTAGAGTGATAATGTTGCAATGGTTTAACACAATGCTTATCTATACACTTGTAGGGTTGTTTAGGGCAATAGTCATGTCCACTATATATTGTTATTTATAATTATAATTATTTATGACATAAAGCGTATTGTAAATACTTGGTATATAAACTATCACTTCTGAAACCCCGTGGACGTGACTTTTCAGTTTTAAGTAACATGTATGAGTGAAATATCATTGTACTAACCATCTACACTAGATCCAATATGTGACGCTTCCATATTGATACAAGAACACTGGGGCAACACGAGGGATCTATTTGGCATACAGCAAAACAATTGTATTGCATATGAAGTATATAATAGATATCTGATAAGTGTAATTCTTTTTAATGAAATAAGCATATGATAAATGTCAAACATGGTTTATGTTATTACAATGGTGATACCTTTTTGATTTAGGAGTTTGGAGCACCTTTTGTTTATTGCAAGCATTTAAAAACCACACAATGGGGTCAACTTTAATAGCTCACATTCTGAAATTGGGTCCTATCCATTTGCACAACTATCCTAGTACCATACAGACTTACATCACATCAAGTTTGCAGGCAGGAGGATGGTTTCATGAAGGTTGGAGTGACCTTCATGAGCCCAACCTCTTGCTCCCAGTCTTACACAAAAGACAACACATCACTGTTAAATAAAGCACGAGTCATCTAAATAGCGAAGCACAATACATGCTAAATAAAGCACAATAATTAATCCACATTAATTGCAATCATATGATCTACTCATAAGCAATTAATTCCCAATAATCATTATTTAAATAAATTAATGCCATCCACATAAAATAAGCCATTTATTACACCAAAATATTATTCTCTCTCTGAAACACAAAAAGGGGTGTGACAATTTCTTTTTAAAAGATCACATTTTCTAATTATTCTTGCTATATTCTGACATTATATCTCATATTACTATTTTGCAGTGGTGGATTCTTTTTTGCAGTTAAGGAGGTTTCTCTTGTAGACCAAGGTAGCAATGCAAAACAATCTATTTCTCAACTTGAGCAGGTAAGCAAACCATGTTCATTCAAAACAGTCAAATAAGCCAAAGTTAGCTTTAAATTGTTCTAATTGAGTCGACAGAGGACACTTGTTATTATGCTTTGGACTTTGTTTAATAGAAGACAATTTATTCAATATCAAGATTCATTTTATGGACAAAGATATAAAGGATTGCCAAGTTTTGCAAGCATATACTAATCAGTGTTTCAATGGAATTATGTCACCAATCAAAACTGGTGTCCTGGATACCGAGGTTGCATATTTATTGAAGATCTCACAATTTGTATTTCTATGTGATTTGCAGGAGGTTACTCTTCTAAGTCAATTTGAACATGAAAATATTGTTGGTACCTTGGCACCGATAAGGTAATTTTGTATGCACCCTTTCATAATTTTGTCTGATATTTTTATACCACGAAGTTTAGTCAAGTTGCTGAATGCCCATTCATGCACCAACCACAGGAAAAGTTTGTAAGTCTGGCTTATTGTCAACATTTGTGTTATGAGTTTTACCTGTAATTGTAATTTGTGCAATTTGTGGTTTTCCCCACTGATGAATTTTCAAGTGTCAAGGGTCTAGGAGTTACTAGAGTCTATTCTAAACTTTCTTAATGATAGGAATATCCGCCAAATCATTTTCAAATGATATTTGATCCTATGTGTTGGGTTACCATATATGAGGTTTATGATACCTCAAGTTTATGAGGCAGTGAGTGCATCACGTTCAGGTTCATATATATGTATTTCATTGGTTTTCATGCAGGAACCGGACAAATTATACATTTTCCTTGAGCTGGTGACACAGGGTTCACTAGCATCACTTTACCAAAAATACGATTTAAAAGATTCTCAAGTTCAAGCATACACAAGACAAATACTAACTGGATTAAAGTACCTTCATGAGAGAAATGTGATGCACAGGTGACACATAGTTTTCAATTTTTACCTTCTATTGATTTGCATTCAAATTTCAATGAACTCTATTTCTAAAAAATAGTAGTATATATTTTTATTTATTAACCTTTTGTATAAATTTTACATTAATGTTTGTAATCAAGCTTTTTACCTTTATGTGGATCTGAATTAATTGGTGCACACTCTATATTCTGAAGAGACATTAAATGCGCTAATATACTGGTTGATGCCCATGGCCTAATAAAGCTTGCTGATTTTGGGTTGGCCAAAGAGGTGAGCATGCTTATGTAGATCTTTCCATTTTTGATGCATGATACAGTGGCCATTGTAATGAATAGTCTTTTTCCTATTATCATTGACTTTCCTGTTCATTTAATAAGCCGTTTCTTTGAATCACAGACATCTAAGCTGGATGAACTGAAATCATGCAAAGGAAGCGCATATTGGATGGCTCCCGAGGTTAGCATTTCTGACACTATTGTTATATTCATTTAAACTGTATTAATGATCATTTTTATAGATTAATAATCCTTAAAGCTGCCAGTTAGTCAAGTTTGTCGATATTGATCTCCATGTGATTTGGTGTTCTGGAAATTCGATTTTTAATGTGGGGCATTGATAGTTTCATGTTTGCCTACATTCTGTTTGCTTTTGATAGATAAACGGATGCATATTTCCCATAGAGCCCTATAATACAGGAAATTATTTATAGAACAGGATGTAGGATATAAGAATATGAAAAATATGAGGGTATAGAGTCACTACTAAGTCTCACAGAGCTTCTCCAATGGATAAGCACTCTATATTTCCTTTCTTGGAGGAATATGGAATTTTGTTTGTACTCTGAAATATCTTACAAGTCAGTATTACAGGGTACTTCATAACCAGTAATTTTAGTTTGAAGCATAGTAGGAAAACTCGCCAAATCCAAAAACTCGCCAGACCCCAAAAAAAAAACTTGGCAAAAACTCGCCAATATTCGGCCAATACTTGGGAATACTCGGCAACTTAAAAATACTCAAATTTCTTTAAAAAACATAAATTTTAAGCAACACATAGCTACAAAATGTATCAAATGAGCCCATAAAATGTTGGAGAAGTGTTTTCTATTAGATTTGAATACAAATACAATACAAAATCGCATCATCATGCAAATACGACAACCGGTTGATACTAGTCCCCACACTCGGCTGCGTCTCCACGCTCCTCCTAGAAGGCTGCGAATCTGGCTCGATCATGGAACTAGATGGTGGTGCTGGTGGCTCCTCTGCTGCATGTTGGAGATCACCTCCAAAGATGTCATCCAGTCCAATATCTCCTCGGAGTCCTGCTAGTGCTTCTCCCTCCATAGCCTCCCTCTCAAAAGAAGCAATCTCGTCCGTTGTGAACGCAGGGTTTTCCTCTTCTTGCCCAGTCCACTCACTGTATGGATCTATCTCATCCAAATCAATGAGCTCCTCTGATGTGGCCTCAACTTTTTTTGTGCGAAGCCGGAGATTGTATTGCACAAAAACCAAGTCGTTGAGCCTTTTTTGAGTCAACTTGTTGCGCTTCTTCGTGTGATTAGTCCGAGCACGGGAGAATACTCGTCGAGTTTTGGCAAGTACTCGCCAAGTTTTGGAAAGCTATCCAATATTTTTAATTACTAATCTGTCTACAGGCGATCAAAGCTCATGATTCTTTCAGAAGATTGCAAGAAGTTGCTTGGTGCAAAAATGGATTTTATGAAAATAAGAAAAATATTGCCATCATTGCATAGAGCTCGAGAAAATATGCACTTTTAGAGAAAACGGCACCTGAAACGGAGCCACAAAATGAAAGTTATGGCACATGCAAGTTTTTGCTGCTACATCTTCCCGGACCCTTTCCAAAAATGGCAAATTTTTCTCTCTACTTGTGTTTTCTTCACCAAAAATCCAAAAAAGGAAAGAAATGCTGTCTTTGGCGAGTTTTTGGCGAGTATTCCAACTATACTCGGCGAGTTTTTTTTTGCATTTTTGGCGAGTTTTCCTGCGAGTTACTCGTTTAGCATAATTTTTGGCGAGTTTTTCTAAACTCACTGAGTTTTTGGCGAGTATTCTATCTATGGTTTGAAGGTATTATATGAAAGTCCTTACTTAGCCTTTTCAAGTCCTGCTACACTAAAATTTTCATATTTAAACTGCCTATTAATATTTTTTTGCATTATAAGATGAAGATTTTGTGTATTTTTTCGTAACGTAGACTGGCTAGAGATATACATTGTTTCTATTTATCCACTACTATTATGTGAAAAAATCATTCCGATTAATGTGACTTCAAATCCCCTTTCTTGCTTGCAAGTGTGCATGTATGAACTTCAGAGTCCTGCCCGTGTGTGGAGGTTTGATATTACAAGAATCATGTTTCTGTTATATGTGTATCTAGAAAAAAACATCATATGTTAAACTTAGGTGGTTCATTGAGCACTTCAAACCGGTAAAGGTAGGTTTTGATATTTCAAAATGAATGTAACACGGTGAAACTATGAAGTCAAGGGCTTGGATGAGTGGAAAACTCACAGTACATGGAATATTTGCTGAAGACATTTGGCACATTTCAAGAGATGGTTGTTCCACATTCCTTTGTCCAAGACAATGAGGACAAGTTGGTACATGAGGGAAGAACTGATCACATGTGAAGAAGAAGAGAGCAAGTTTATAAAAATCAGCGGTGGGAGATGAAAAGGGCAGATTGTTTAGCCACAAAAGCAGACTCTTCCAAAATGTAAATGAGGCAATGGAAGAAATCTGCCTATTGTGAGATCTGGAGTGCTGGGGCCTTGCGTCACTAAAGAGAAGTCTCCAGGAAATTTGAAGGGCAGAGAGAGTCAATTGACATGTTAAGGGCTTAGTTGTTGTCTTGTTGCCTCATTCTTATTGTGTGGTTATGCTATCTTTGTCCAAGTTGGGATAAGGCTGTATGAGGGTAGCTACATCCTTACATGTGCAAGGGGGTCATAACTTTGATGGGAACTCTTATGCTGCATTTCTGTTGCAAGTGCCAGAAGGTTTGGGTGGATTCTATTCTAAGCTATGAGATTGAATAAAGGCTGTGGAGTATGAGTGCATGTTGCTGTAGAAAGCCTTGTGGGCACTTGTGAAGAACTCCTTGAAAGAATGAATTTGCATACAAAGCACAAGAGCATTGAAGATGGGCTGATGAAAAGTCAACTTAATGAAGATGATCCTGAAAAGTTGTACAATGGTATTTTGAGTGTTGATTTAAAGCAGATAGGAGGCCATATGCAACGTTATGTATGGTAAGCCGAGATTAGGGACTTTGTTTAGTTACATAAAGGTGGTTAAGTGATTTTGGATCCTCCCTCAGTTGTGCTGAGCAACTGAGGCACTAGTGCTATCAGAGGGCTGTGTTAGACTAGCAATAAAAAAGCCCTCACCAAAGCATACCTCAGTTTTCGATGGTCATATAGAGTTCTAGCTTGGGGCTGTTAGAACTTTGTATACAGCTAGGTAGTGGGCGATCCCATTACAAGTTTGTCCAAGTTCTCCATCATTTTCTAATGTTTGTCTAGGAAATTCTGATCGGTAATAGCAGAGATTGATTAATGAAAGCATTGCCTGTCAATTCATCTTCATGATTGATATGCATTATTTTTTCTAGGATGGAAACATTCTATATTCTGTATCTCAGTTGTGGTTCTTGCCTAAGAGACCTACAAAATATCAAAATCTTTTAACAAATGCACAGGGATTTATAGTATGAGTAACATGTAAAACAATAGCAATAATTACTACTTAATAGTGACGATGAGATAGTTGTGAAAATCCTCCAATGCTGAGGTAAACCCAGAAAGAGCGAAGCTACTGACACCTAGAGAAAGAGATCATTAACCTTAAATTTCAGAATTGTGTTTCTTCAAACATTAGAATATCCCTCATCAAAATCTTCAAAGAAGATGGAAATGAACTTTAAATTTTAAGATGGGAAGGTGCAGCATGTGCACACCTTCTGCAATTTCTGCATCAGAAATGCTACATTAATATAACCAAAAAGTTGTGTCTGAACAGACCATCTGTACTTGAAAATGATTTTTCTTGGTAGCCTTTTGTTTAGTTTCAAGTGTACACATATCTTTCTCACTGAGATAAACTTTCACCCATATTAATACTGATGATTTTCAGACTCTTGTCTACCCAGAGATGCAATGATAAACTTGGAAGTTTAATGGAGAGCATGTTTGAGTTTAATATTATGGTTTTAGAATAAGTTCCAGGAACCTTTGGTTCATAGGTAATTCAGCATTTCCCAGAATAATCTGCAAGTCTTATTATGTTCTGATTACCAGAATGAAAACCTCTTCAATTGAGACAAGGATGGGAACTGCATTTGTAAAACTCTACCAAGTTAGAATGTCTGCTACCTGAGTGCTAGTTTATTTGGCTCAAGTCTAGTGAATGTACATATATCTTCTTCAATTTGGTGAATATCATATATGATTATTGTAGAGAGTGTTTGCCAGCAAGTTGAGTCTCCCAGGTCAGTAAAAGGGGTATATGAAATTCTGTGCTGATGTGGTGCTCCATACATTTGTGGGATAGGTAGATTATATAAATCCCGTGCTCATGTGGTGCTCCATACATTGTTGAGATTGGTAGATGATTTAAAACTTGGTTCAGAGAACATACTGAGGACATACAATGTAGAAATATGGATCTATCAGCACTAGCAGAACATGAGCACAAGACTAAATATATCATTCTCATTGGTGTTTCTAAGATTCTGGCTTTGGAGGGATGGCGGAAGGATAGGAAGAAAGAGAAACTAGAGAGATAAAGAATGACCTCAAAATTTGAACTGGGATGATGGATACAAGCTTAGCCAAACGTGGAATTTCCTGATCCAAAAACTTACTTTTAAAGTTTTAACTAGGGAATTCTAAATCTACGTGGGCCTACTTTGCCACTTCTGAAGCATTGGTCCAATCTTTTTAATTAATTTGTAACTAGGAACTAGCTAGTTAATGAAGTAATTAATTAATTAATTATCCTTTGATTAAATAATTGATAAATTCCATTTCTTTCCTATTCCCTTACCTGACCGTTACCTTTATACCCCTCTTCTTTTATAGAACCAGGTTTATTTCTTCATTGCGAAACATTGGCTATATTCCTTATTCTTTTCAAGATAGATCTACTATTAGGATCTGAAATATTGGACAAAAAACCTTTTTAAGCACATGTATCTAGAAGATTATTATACATTATTACACTGTGAAGAAACCAAGCTTAAAACGAAACTAGTAATAAGTTTATCTTTTACTTGTTCCATCATATATTTAGTCCATTTAATTCTTTTTCTAGATTGTGCCTATTTTGTATTTAGTGTGCTAAGGTTTATAGATGATAACAATTCTACTCTACCCCAAAAACAAATGACTAATTAAAAAACTATCAACTCTATGTAAAAAAATCATATAAAACAGCCTTATTCCAAAAGCAAGAAATATCCATCTCAAAGGAGGCCAACTCCTTTTTCAGGTCAACTCCTTTTTTTCAGGATATCTCAGTTGTCTCTAATATTTTCTTAAGAGGATGATGGTGATGATAGGAAGGCAGCCAGTTTGATTACAAGACTATTTGGACCACTATATGTAGGGACGATTCCCATTCATTTGTGTCATCGAATAATTTCTGGGAACTGCGCCAATCCAAAACAGAGCACTGCAATTTAGGAGAGGATGACTGAGGATACACCGCCAAAGTGATTAGGGATGGCCAGAGAACTATTGTGTGATCACCAAAGGCAATCATCATCAGTATTGGAGGACCAGGATTTATTCTTACATAAACTGATTATTACATTTCATTAGGTATGTACTATGAGTCTTGATCTTGTGCAGTAGGTATTGCAAGAGCCCCTTTGCCGGGTACCAGAAAACGTGGCGAGTTTTTTTCAGTTGCTTAACTAAACTGAAATTAAATCATGCAGACTAAATAATCATTCAAATTAGAACAAACCACTATAACTTTTAAACAAACATAAGTACAACTACTAATAAACGTAAAGTACAAATGGTGTTAATCAATGAGTACTGTTTAATTATAACATAAATCAAGATACAGAAGTACAATCCAGAAAGTACTGATATAACGATAATAAAAGCTATAAGAGTAGCCATACTACTGTCACAAATTACAATCAGTATGATATTACAATGGCCATCACAAGGTACAAGTAAGGAACATCCAATAACTCATTTCTTCATCATAAAGATATCAGTTTCTGTTCATAGATTACATCATAGATTTGTACTATCTATATACATCAGCAAATACATGTAAGAGTATGGTTGGTACATAAATGTTGCCAACTACAAAAACTTTGTAATATGACAAGTATGATATGTGTAAAAGTAAAGCACATCTTCAATTGCTGTCAGCGATGATGAGAATTAGAGAGAGAAGATATATGGAGAATATCATCGGGGTGCTTTCCCACCAACCACAAAGCCACAGGATCCCCTGCATGCCTTTCATTGCCTGGAGGTGACCCTACCCTTCACAAGGGTATCACATACGGGAGTGAGTAGAGAGAGAGAACTAAGTGAAAACATTATTGCCACTTCAATGCATGCGGCAATACAAGCAATACAGACCACAGACAATAATCGTGCTGATAAGGATCAAAATGACCTATAACAATCATATATGCTTTGGCCAAGACTACAAATAAAACACACAACTACATAAACCCCTGTATGCTTCTAGCTCTTACGAACGAGTTTATAGAACCCAGGTACACCCCACAAGATCAATTTTCGCATGTATGTTCAGCAAGTTCAACAATTACATCCAGGCAAAAACAAGCTAATGGTTTACAGGCACTAGTCAAAGGTATAATGACATGCTACTGATAATCACAAGCTAATATATGTAATGATAATCATATCAACCGATAGCATGTTTTTGTCTCATCCTCTCTCAGCATAACAGTCAAGGAGCAAAGATAAGGTCATCTAAGGATTGAGAGCTCTCAAATTATCAATAGATCAGCATAAGTTCATAAAGTATGAACAATCATCAGACATCTGTCAACCCACTGAGTCGGAAGTGGCCCTATCCTTGATGAGAGTTTAGATACAAGAGCAAGTAGAGAGAGGTAACCAAGTGAAAACATTATTGCGGCCTCAATGCTTGTGATGGTACAAGCAATGCAGACCATAGAGGATAATGATATTGAATGGGAACACAAATGATCTATGACAAATTAACAATCATATATGCTTTTGCCAAAGACAACAAGGAAAACACACAACCACATAAACCCCTGTATGCTTGCAGCTCTCATTAACAAGTTTATAGATTCCTGGTATGCCCCATAGGATCAATTTTCCCATGTATGTTCAACCATTTGTTAATTTCTCCCAAGGTAAAACAAGCTAATACTTTTCAAGCACCAGTCAAAGGTATAATGGCAACTGATTGATAATCACAAGCTCATATATGTAATAATCATATCAATCTATAACATGTTTCTTGTTTTATCACATCTTAGCATAACAGTCGTGGAGCAAAGGTGGGTCATCTAAGGACCACAGACTATCAATAGATCATCATAAGGTTTTTAAAGTGTGAACAATCGCCAGACATCTCTCCACCCATTGAGTGGGTAAGGTTATAAGAAAGTGGGTGAAGGAGTTAGCTTTGCAGCATGGACTATAGAGAGTGCCCTCTCTAGCATAACTCTCTGCAACCGAGGTTGCAAAAGAGAGAGACCCCTACACCCAAATAAACTTAATCAAAATAAATCATTACAACTTTGATTATAAATTGTAGGACCTTATCATTGGAAGGGTACTAACAATAAAATCAAAAGGTTCTATAATTTAGGAGGATATAAGAATGATGCTGCCTCCAGGAGCCTAATTGCTCATAGAATATCTCACAAACCAACTCATGATATGACAGAACAGTACCATATGAAAGCCATCAAATTCCTCAGTACAATGTCAAACTTTCCATGATAACTACCAATTTAAGCATGCCATCTACATATGTCTCAGTACAACCATTTCTAATCAACCATTTAATAGTGAAGAAATGTCATTTAATGCAAATCAATGGGTGGTACCCAATTTCTAATGTGGAGATAATTGTAAAGCATCTAATAGTCATAGTATAGGCAAACAAAAGCCCTTCCCAAGCATTCATCACACATACTTTAAGTACAAAGATAAAACCGTGCTAGAATAAATGCATGGATCCTATCTTGAATACTGCAGTAAAGTCATAAGTTAACTTCCAATGTACTAGTAACAACTTAAAGGAATGCGCCTTATCTAGCATACTTCACATATGTAAATGGACTCGGGAAATACTCTTATCAACTTTCTTTAGATATCCAAACCAGCGGCTCCTGAGTCTGTATCTCTGCAAGGCTGTCACCCTTCGGTGTACATCCCCACGGAAGGGTCTAGAGGCTCTAGAGCCCCCATGTTGATCACCTCTTTTTCCAATCCACCCAGGTGACAAACAACATTAACTGCCCTTTGGACACCAATATTTCACATATTAGAGCTGATGGATCAGTTAGGTGGCAGTTCTCTTAGTGCTCTATTGCTACTTAGATTATTTAGATCCCTCAACCTGCTCTTCCTTGGCCCCTGGTCATGCTTCCCCCTGTTGGCATGGTTCTACCCCTTGTTAGTGACATGGATCTACTATTTAGTCGTCCCCCATACAATAGGTGTAGACTCATATTATGAGTTTCTTTTCTACTACAGGAGCTACACCAGCCTTGGATGTTAGGGGAGATTCTAGAAGAAGCACTTTGCTTCCCCTATGATCTCACAACCTCACCCCTCTGACCTTGGATACTCCTCGATCGATATTGTTAGATCTTCCACAACGATCAATGACGTCTTAGACTCCTCCACTATAGGCATAGACAAAGATAGTCTATTTAATTTCTTTCTAGTCTTTGACACATGCTTTAGGGGCTCTTGTTCGCCCCACATTGGTATTTCTATTGATTTCATTACCACCTGTGTTACTGACATATTGCTTTATTTGTCTTATGTACTTCTGTTATTTTGCTTATCGGATTCTCTCTTTGTAGAAGTTTCTATTGTTACTTGTTATATCCTTGAGTCCCATTGACTTAATTTTGGTCATTTGTGGACATTAATATAATTTCTTTCTTTCTTTCTTCTCGTTAAGCAGTTCGAAGATTGAATTTGCCACTAACACCTCGCCTACAACCATACTCAATTGGATGGTTCAACTTGGGTTTTAAGAAATGTGTTACTCAACAGTGTCATCTAGTGTACAAAATCAAGCCTTTTCAAGATGCAATCCTTTGTGATGTTGCACCATTAGAGGTATGTGATGTTTTACTTGGTCAACCATATCTTTACCATTGACATGGAATTTATGAAGCAAATCCTAGAAATATTGTCATAGATGTTGGTGATATGAGATATTGCATATCGGAAGTAGTCCCTAAGCTTTCACTCATTAGTGCCAAGTAGTGCAAGAAGCTAGTCAGCTCTAGTAGGAAGTTTGTGCTCTTAATGGTGAAACCTGAACAAGAACACATCGTCTCATCTTCTATTCATACCGCGGTTCCTTCACTAGACGCGCGACAACTGAACAACATGTTGGAAGAATACAAGGATACTTTTCAGTCACCTAAGGAAGTGCCTATGCATTGTGCACTACAACATAGTACTGATTTGATCCAAGGACTACGTATTTTTGATGCCTCTTTATACTGTAGGTCATGTTTTGAGAATAAAGAGATTAGAAGTAGATCCATGAACTCCTGGATAAAGGACATATCAGACCCAACTCATCAACTTGTGGCAGCCCAATTGTGCTCATGCCAAAGAAAGACGATGCATGTAGGTTATGCATTAACTACTGAGCTCTCAACAAGATCACATAAAGAATTGCTATTTCTTCCTAGGATCGAGGAACTATTGAACTAGCTTTGTGGTGCTAAGCTCTTCACCAAAATCGATCTTAAGTTTGGGTATCATCAAATTCCTGTTGAACCTACAAACATTTGTAAGACAACTTTCAAAGCCAAGGAAGGTTTGTTTGAGTGGCTGGGTATGCCCTTTGGCTTGACTAACACACCCGCAATGTTCATGTGGATGATGAATGACATCCTATGGTCTTTCACATATTTGTTTGTTATATTCTACCTTGACGACATCCCGATCTTTAGAAAAACATGGGATGAACACTTGTGGCATATTCAACAAGTGCTCCACACCTTGTGGTAGCCGAAGTTATATGCTAACATGGATAAATGTTCATTTCCATGCAAGAGATGTTGAATTTAGGATACATGGTAGATGCACAAGGAGTTCATGTGGACCTGACCAAGATCCGCATCATCCAAGAATGGCCTACACCAAAGAATCTCACAGAGCTCTACAACTTCTTGGGGTTAGCAAATTTCTACAGGAGGTTTGTACTTGGTTTTTCTCACATCACTTGGCCATTGAATCAAGTTACCAAAGGTGGTGCCAAAGCAACCTTTGTCTGGTCAGCTGCACAATAGAAAACATTCAAAGAATTGAAATTTTGGTTCTGTTATGAGCCAATACTCACATTGCTCAATCTTCAACAACCATTCAAGATAGAGACCAATGCATCTGATCATGCACTCAAAGCTGTCCTAACTCAACATGGTCACCTGGTTGCTAATCACAATGAAACTTTTGCTACACAGATAAGAAATTATGCAACATATGATCTCAAGCTTTATGCTATTGTTTAGACATGTAAGCATTAGAAGCATTTTATCTTAGGCAAGGAGATTGTGATCCATACTGATCACAAGTTGTTTTAGTGCTTGCAAACTCAGAACAAGTTGCATCAAGAGTGTCATAAAGAATGGTCTTCTTATCTACAATAGTTTCACCGCAACATCAAGTATAAGGGAAGTGCCAATCTAGTAGTTGTTTTTTCGAGCCGACCTTCGGTTAAAGCTTTCCTTTAATGATTGACGCTTCTGGACATGAAATACATGCTTAGTCAGAATTGTATCCTTTAGATCCAAACTTCCTAAGATCTATCACAACTTAGTTAGTAGTAAGTCATTTCTGAATTTCCATTTGTGGGATGGATCCATGTCACCTTGATCACTTGTGTGTTCTATGCTTGGGAGAGAGCCAAAAACTAATATGGGAAGTTCATTTCAGTAAGGTTGCAAGAAACTTTGGAGAAAAGAGTAAGACCCTCGTGGTGCTACAAAAGTATTTCTTTTGGCCGCACTTGAGGTCTGATGTCACTAAATGCATCAGGTCAACCCGGTCAACAACAAGCAAGGCATGTATGTACCTCTTCGGTTCCACAAGACCACGAGAATCGGTTTCTCCGATTACCTCTCAAGCTACCCTACTACCAAGCATGGTAACGATTGTGTTTATGTAGTATATGATAGATTCTCCAAGATGGTAATTCTTATACCTTGTAGAAAATCTATTTATGCTCTGGAAATTGCTAAAGCGTACTTTGAACATGTTTGGGTCGACTATGGATTACTAGAAATTATCATGTACCTCTTCGGTTCCACAAGACCACGAGAATCGGTTTCCATTGATTACCTCTCAAGCTACCCTACTACCAAGCATGGTAACGATTGCCTTTATGTAGTATATGATAGTTTCTCCAAGATGGTAATTCTTATACCTTGTAGAAAATCTATTTATGCTATGGAAATTGCTAAACTGTACTTTGAACATGTTTGGGTCGACTATGGATTACTAGAAATTATCATCTATGATAGGAATACAAGATTTTTGGGGAATTTCTTGAAATTTCTTTGGCCTATGATGGACACAAAGTTGTTTAAATCTACCACATTCCATTTAGAATGAGGGATAAACAAAATTGGTTGATAAGATGATCGTGCATCTTCTTGGAATGTACAATTTGAAGAAGCAATGCACATGGGGTGAAATCCTTCTTTTCATTTAACATAGCTACAATAGAGCTCTTCATAGTTCTACTAAATACATCCCTATTTAGGTTTGTTTGGGTTTGCAACCTCTGACACCCTTTAATGTAACTTATCTTATACCATCATCAACAATAGCAACTCCTTCACTCAAAAGGAAGTTGACAAAGCTATTATGTTCATTGAGTATATTCAACACATTCACCAACAAGCATAAACCATTATGCAACAAGAAAATGCTAAATACAAGCAATGCCGTGACAAACACCGCACACCATACACTTTCTAGGTTGGTGATCGAGTATGGCTTTACCTATAAAAGGAAAGATTGATAGGACGTTAGTGCAAGCTTTGTTCTCTTTAGTACGGGCCCTACATTATCACCTAGCAAGTAGGCGATAATGCTTTTGAGCTTAATCTTCTCACTTACCGTGGGTTACATCGAGTCTTGATGCAGAACTCTTGTGCCACTACTTTCCACCTTTGTTGGACACTTGATAGTTGCAGAAAGACTCTTCAACAATTAGAAATCAATCCTGACTGTAACGCACCAACAAGAATGGATCTTGACATCGGGTCAAAAGGACGAGAATAGAAGATCCCTCTCTTTCAGATTGTCAAAGAATGTTAATCACCTTTGGAAGGAAAATGGTTCACTAGTCCATCGACATCTCTATTGATGGGTAACCTCCTTTTGGGTACTCTTTAGATGCCCCTCCTTGGCTTCTTCCCATAAAAGAGGCCATTATTAGGGCTATTAGAGAGGATATTTGCAAGTGGTACATCTAGGTCACTTGAACCTTTGCTTCTTAGCCGCTTAGCCCCAAGTTTTCTTTTTACGCTTAACACTTCTTACATATGGTGGGTGGTGTCATTTATTGTGGTATCTTTAGAGCCATTGGTCTTATGGCTTGAGGTTTTCCCTTGGCTTGTTGAGGGTATGCTTACACTAATTGCGGGTTGAGATTGATCATCACATTCCACGTGAGGACTATATTTGGAAGTGGAGATTGAGAAGCACTTCATATTCGGATGCCATGTTTATTGTGAGATTTGGGGGAGATACCATTGTCTTTATAGACACATGAGAAAACGCTTTCCACTTTCTTTTGGTACCCAAATCAATTGTGCCTGGCCCATTTACTTTGAGAGGTTGTTACCTTTCGACGCAAATCACTGCAGGTCCTTGAACATAGATCACTACAAGGAGTCCTTAATACCTCTAGAGCTCCCTAGGCTAAGCGGTTCATTCTTTTAGGCCCTTGGAGGTTGGTGGCGACGCTCATCTTTGCACGTTATACTCCTATAACATTGCATGCTATGGATGCTAGTAGAGACTCTTAGGAAATTGCTTTGCTTCATCCTAAAATTACCCAACCTGACCCCTAGTCCTAGGCATTCCCTGTGGAGCATTTTTGAGCTTGCATTGGCCTCTCGAGTGATATGGATTTGGCTATTTGTATTATTACCCGAAACACATGGGCTAGGAGGTTTATTGCATTGGATTTAACCCTCGTTTACTTCCATTGCTTTTAGTCCGCTTCTATTTTATTGTTCGTTGTGCCTAGGGTCCTTTTTGCCTTGACACTTTCAATTGTAATTAGACGTATTCTCAAGTCCCATTGACCTACTTTTGGTAATTTGTGGACATTAATATAATTTCTTTCTTTCATTTCACAAGGGTGAAACCTAAAGAGGTGCAAAATTAAACCAATATATGAGCTAAAGTGAAAAATTCCCTTGTTCTCACAAACGGATCCCATGTGCCAAGAAGGCATGCTGGCTAGAATGGAATCTAAAGCCGCCTTTACCTTTTCCTTATAGTATTAGTCATTATCTATACCCATATGTATACTTCCGCAAAAACTAAACTGGTATATGTTTATAAAACAACACAAAGTTTTCCTATAGGATTAAAAAAGCGTTATATGGCTTTTGGAGGTCGAATCTATGAGTTGGTAGAACTAGAAGGATATTTTATCTTGTTTATTATATACATTTGTACTAACTATATTTTGCTAACGATTTTTCGTTAATTGATAGTGTAAAGGTAAACCCAAAATGTACATTGATGTTGAGACCATTAGAGGACAATTATTTCTAACTAGAGGCAAGGAGAAATCTTTTTTTAATAAAAACTTACCAGATGCTAAAATTCCTGAATACACCTTCAAACTAGTGTATGTTCATTCATAAGACTTGTCATTTCTTAAAGATGTGTTAGCAATGGATGATGGCTTCAATAAAATATATTTGTAGATGAAAGTCATGTGTTTTTATGTGAATTAAGTTACAGGAGTATGTGTATGTTTTTGGAATAAGTTATATTCATATTACTTGATGATATCAAATAAATCAGTTAATAATTACAATTGGTATTCATATTTTTAGTAATATTTTTTTTTTGGGAATTTTGAGTCAATCTACATCGACCCATATTTAATGAGTAATGTTTCACAAGATGCAAGAGATGGGTTCTTATGAACCATCACTCATGAAATATGAGTCAATGCAGATTGTATCAAAAATACGTAGTTGAATCCCAAAAAAATCATCACATAATTTGATACTGAATGGAAATAGCACTTATATAAGTGAATCAACTAGGAGCTTTATATTCAATGTTTTATATGGCACAATACTTGTTGAAGCTTTTGCAAATGGGGTAGCAAGCTAAGTAGGTTTGACTTTGAGGGAAACTCCGAGTGCTAAGTGTGTTTGAGCTAGGGTAAACCGGGTTTCGTGACCTCTAGGAAGTCACGGTGCTTAACCCTTGTGACCATCACCTAGATGCAATGAGTGCCAAGTGCACCATTCATGCTCATGAGAGATGGGTTCATGTGAACTACTACTTATAAAGCAATATGCAATTGAATCGAAAGATCATCACACAATTTGATACTGTGTGGAAATACCACTTGTATGAATGGTTGAGCTAGGAGCTCTATATTGAATGGGTCATAAGGCACAACACTTGTTGAAGGTTTTGCAAATGGGGTAGAAAACTAAGTAGGTTTAAGCTGTTGGAGAAGTTATGTAGTTAAGTGCCCTTAAGTCGAAGTAGTCTTGGGATGGATGATGTCTTGGGAAGTCTTGGTGCGTCACCCCTGTGATCATCTAGATGCAATGAGTACCAAGCAAACCATTCATGCTTGTGAGAGATGGGTTAGTGTGAACCACTACTCGTGAAATATGGTTCGATGTAGATTGACTTGAAAATATGCGGTTGAATCCCAAAAGTTCACCACAATTTGATATGTTGCAGAAATTCTACTTGTATAAATAAATGAGCTAGGGAGCTCTGTATTGAATGGTTCATAAGGCACACCACGTGTTGAAGGTTTTGCAAATAGATTAGCAAGATAAGTGGGTTTGATTATGGGGAAGCTCCATAGTTAAGTGCACTTGAGCTGGAGTAGTATTGAAATGGCAACCTTCGGGAAGTCCCGATACTTCATCCCTTTAAGCATCACCTAGTTGTATTGAGTGCCAAGTGGACCATTCCTATTCGTGAGAGATGGGTTTTAGTGAACTACTACTCATAAAATATGAGTTGATGAGATCGACTCGAAAATACGCAGTTGAATCGTGAAAATCATCACACAATTTGATACTCTTTGGAAATACCACTTACATAAATGAATTAGCTAGGGAACTCTATATTAAATGGTTAAAGACACAACACTTGCTGAAGGTTTTGAAAATGGGGTGGCAAGCTAAGTGGGTTTGACTATGGGGGAACTCCATAGTTAAGTGCCTTTGATTCGAGTAGTACTAGGATGGGTGACCTTAGGAAGTCCCGATGCTTGACCGCATGATGAGCATCACCTAAATGTAATGAGTGCCAAGTGGATCATTAATGCTTGCGAGAGATGAGTTTACTACATTGAATCTAAATAACGTAGTTGAATCCTTAAAAATCGTCACAATTTGATACATTGTGGAAATACCACTTGTATGAATGAGTTAGCTAGGGACCTATATATTGCATGGTTCATAAGGCATAATAGTTGTCAAAGGTATGAGGTAGCAAGAAAATCGGGTTTGATTGTAGAGGAAACTTAGGTAAGCTCACTTGAGGGAGAGTAGTCTTGGGATGGGTGACCCTTGGGAAGTCCTAGTGCTTCACCCATGTGAGCATCACCTAGATGCAACGAGTGGCAAGTGGACCATTCATGCTTGTGAGAGATGGGTTCTTGTGAACCACTACCCAGGAAATATGGGTAGATGCAAATTGACTTGAAAATACAAAGTTGAATCCCAAAAAAACATCACACAATTCGATACAATATGGAAATACCACTTGTATAAATTAATGAGCTAGGGTGCTCTATATTGAATGGTTCATAAAGCACAACACTTGTTGAAGGTTTTGCAAATGGGGTGGCAAGCTAAGTGAGTTTGATTGCAGGGGTCATTCCATAATTAACCGTGGTTGAGCTGGAGTAGTATTAGGATGAATGACCTCCTAGGAAGTCCTATTGCTTCACCCCTATGAGCATCACCTAGATGTAGTGAGTGCTTAGTGGGCCATTCATGCTCGTGAGAGATGGGTTCTTGTGAACCATGACTCATGAAATATGGGTTGACTATGTGGACCATTCATGCTTCTGAAATATGGGTTTTTGTGAACCACTACTCAGGAAATATGGGTCAATGTAGATTCACTCGAAAATATGCAGCTGAATCCCAAAACATCATCACACATTTTAACCACTTGCATAAATGAGTGAGCTATAGAGTTCTATATTGAATGGTTCATAAGGCACAACACTTGTTGAAGATTTTGCAAATGGGGTGACAAGCTAAGTGGGTTTGACTGTGGGGTAAATCCATAGTTAAGGACGCTTGAGCCAGAGTAGAACTAGGATGAGTCCTCTTGAGAAGTCTGGTGCTTCACCTTGTAAGCATCACCTAGATGCAACGAGTGGCAAGTAGATCATTCATACTTGTGAGAGATGGATTGATGTAGATTGACTCAAAAATACACATTTGACATGCAAAAATCATCACAGAATTTGATATGCTACGGAATTACCACTTGTATAAATGAATGAGCTAGTGAGCTCTATATTGAATGGTTCATAATGCACAACACTTGAAGGTTTTGCAAATGGGGTAGCAAGCTAAGTGGGTTTGACTGCGGGGAAATTCCATCGTTAAACGTGCTTGAGTGGAGTAGTACTAGGATGGGTGACCTCCCGAAAAGTCCCGACTCCCAATGCTTCACCACTATGAGCATCACCTAGATGCAATGAGTGCCAAGTGGACCATTCATGTTCGTGAGAGATGGGTTCTTGTGAACCACTACTCATGAAATATGGGTCAATGTAGATTGACTCCAAAATATTCAGTTTAATCCTGAAAAATCATCACACAATTTTATACAATGTTCAAATAACAGTTATATAAAAGGTCTATATGGTTATTATGAAACAACTAATCAGGATAATGTTGTGTTTCTAGCGGCCCACAATATTCATCTTGTTTTTTTGTTTTATATACATTATTTATGCATTGTGTTCTAGCCTATTATTTCATCACGTGGAAGCCATTGAATCCTGTTAGTTGTCATTCATAAGATGAAATATTGGACGAATAATTTGGGAACATAAGGTTTCTTAGGCTGTTTTCGTTGCTTGTTCACATCCATTTTCTTGCTGTGGTTATATCACCAATATTATTTTATGTTCTATGTTTGAAGGGTGGTTATAATTTCATCAGGTGCCTTATTAGCTTTCAATTAATTAATGCTTTGAGAGTAAATGATGATAAATTTTTGCTGATTAAGGCATTAGTAAAATTCGTAGGATAGTTTATCTAGATCACTAATTACATACTTATTTATGTTTTGTTTACACAGGTTGTTAATCCTCGAAAAACATATTGGCTTCCTGCTGACATATGGAGCTTAGGCTGCACAGTTATTGAGATGCTAACTCAAGACCTCCTTATGGCAATTTAGAATGGGTAAGGAGTACGATGTATTTCCACAAAAAGTTGTTGGGTATAGTTTTTTTAAAAAGTAAAATGAAATCTTTGTTCCAAGTGACAATTTATCTGTATGTGCTCCAGTTTAAAGAGGTTGAACTCAAGGAAAGTGACAACAATACTCTTAAGAGATGAACTGTGCAATGCATTCTTTTTGAGTTAATCTTTCTTTTGATTATTTTTAGGCTGGTAAACATTAAACTTTATATAATATTCAAATTATTCACAATGTTAAAGACACCCTGAGTAGGGACGGTATCCAATCATTTCCAACACGGAGTACTATATACATAAGTGCCATTATATTCCTCCACATAATAAGTGGTTAACATTATAAGATTATCCTTATAGCATAATATAGTTAACATTATAACACTATCCTTATAGCATAAAATAGTTAGCATCATAACACTATCCTTATAGCATAAAATAATTATTTGCAATGGTTAGGGATCCATGTATTAATCACGAACCAAAAGTGGTAAATTATTTCTTCTGCAGATACTTGTAGCATGAAATTTTAGGCTGGTGGTCTCGACATTTTGATGAAGTAAGACTTATGTCTTGATGCTTGTTTCTCATTTAAGTCCATACAATGAGTCACTCAAAAACAATGCATCATTAAAGAATGTTCAAATACACTGCATACATATCTACTTAAAATGCGGCTATGAAGAAACCTCTCATATACAAAACCCATCATGGACTCCATGCTGAGAAATTTTACATTTGTTGATTCTTGTATGTCACTCTTGTTGATCAATGGCAGCTATTCTCGAAGGGTTTTACTTGAATACCGTATTACAGGATTTTCCTTTGTGACAAATAATACTTTGAGCCATCAATGCCATCTTAAACCCAAATGACTTGAGCCCTAATATCCTACACTAAATGATGTAGTTATTTTCCTCTAACGCAAATGGATTAAGTAACAGTGGCCTCTAATTCATTATGCATTCTTTATTGATCCTACGGGCGGAGTTTTGAAAGTATTTTATTTTGACATTATATGATTCCTTTTTAAGAGAGGAACTGATATAAAAGATATTTGTGTACCTTGTTTGTTTGAAGACCGACAGCTAGGAGGGCATTCTTCTGACATCATGATTGGGCTCAAATTTTCATAGCATTTCAGCATTAATGAAAATGGAGCTCATAAATAATTGGATCAGAAATTCTTCATCCTCTATCATACCACTGATCCTCAAATGGGAATTCTTCTACTGTCATTTTTCCTTGTTAATGACAAACATTAAGTTGCTTCAATAAGTGGTTAATGTGTCCTTCCAAATTTGAATTAAGCTGTTTAATCAGGGCCAGGGCCATAATATCAGCTTTGTTTTTACAGGCTAGTACCGTGCTTCAAACATTAATGATTTTATTCTGTGATTGTTTCCACTCCTCTAGCTTCACCTGGATTTTTGTTGAAGGCTCCACTAAAATTCAAGTTGTGATAATGTTGTGGTGATGAGGTTTGATCAATAACCCACCTTGTAGGATTCAAGTTGCTATACAAATGCCCTTCAGTGGTGGAAATGTTATGTATATTTTTGACACCAATATGTGTATCTTTCTCTAAAGCAAACTATTGTGGCAATAGAAGTACAGTTCTTAGTGCCAACAATATCACAATTCTGTGGTGGTTGAATATCTACAAATGCTTAAAATTTAAGAAAACGAGAAACATTATATAGCGCAATCATCGGTACAAATGAAATTATTTGAGTTTGTGTTTGATATATAAGTTAGTTATTGCTATGATGGAAATGACAGTTTTTAATAATTTGACAGCATCAAGCTTTGTGGAAAGTTGGACATGGCGAACCGCCACCTTTTCCCAGCACCCTATCTAGAGATACTAAGGAATTCATTCAACAATGTCTACAAGTGGAACCTACAGATAGACCATCTGTAAGTGAGCTCTTGAATCATCCTTTTGTGGAAGGATCATCCTCAGTAGATATGTCCTGTGCACCAGCTCCCACTGATTGTAGATTCCAGAGAAATCTGTCTTGGATTTTAAAATTCCCAAAAGGTGATATTTTCTTCAACTTCTAAAAATTTGTTGGCAATAATTTTTCAAAGGGTTTCAGCTCTGTGTCTACTCTACATTTCAGCTAATGTCCCGTCTGTAAGTTTTTATGAAATCTTTGAAATGATTCATACTTCCACCTTTCTCGCTTCTTACTAGTTTAACATCTGAAGAATTCAAAGATGTTTTCTTCACTTCAAGACTGCTCTTATGGGTTGACTTCGGTATAATTTAGTGTAATATGTTTGGCGTTAGAATTTCTCTTATGTTACACAGATTCCTGGATATGAGAATGGAAATGATTTCAGGAAACTACGAGGCAATTTAAAAATAAACTTTAATAATTAAATGCTAGAAAGTAAATTGGAATGCTAATTGAGATTGAAGAATCAAATCCATAAATGTCAATTTTGAAACAATAAATATAAAACTAATCATCCTATAAAATTATAAAGTTAGATTTTCTCGTCACATGTGACAGGTGAACAGGTAACACTTGATAATTTGCAGGTAGTAGATTTTATATTCATAACTTTAAATGTGGTGTTGATGGATCCAGAGAAAGAGAATCACTTCTATGATCTATCACATCCAAGGTTGGAGTGAACAACAATGTTTATGACCTTGGAGCCACAAATACTCTGTGAGGATGGCATTCTTCAATCAGGCATTCAAGGTACTCTTCACCTTGCTATCCAAAACATTATTCACCTTGCTATCCAAAATCTTCTTGCTACTCCCAAAAATATTCTGCTACTGCTTGCTATCAAGCTTGCTACTGTCAAGAAAACCAAGTGCTGCTGTGGCCCACGAGCTCCAATCTGCAAACTGTGTTTAATGAAAGGGTGAAATGAGAAGCTTTTTGGTTCTATACCCGTTAGGTTCAGGGTTTAGTAGTTTAGGGATGTGGCGGGGGCTGGGTCTACCCTTCTCATCTTCCTTAAGTTTTTCTTTTCTTTCAGGAAGTTAAAAGGGGAGATGAAATGTACCAGAAACTTCCTCACCATTTCTGGAAAGATTTTGGAAAGTCCCCAAGTTCCCCAAAACTTTGGCAAGTTTCTGGAAACTTCTGTCAGGTTTCCAAGCCCAGGAAATGTTTACTGGGGTTCTAGAAATCACTTCTGGGTAACATCAATTTTTTTGTGTTATAGATAGTTTGATCCTAAATGAAGTCAATAATCAAATGTTTAAAAGTACTTAATTTCCAGTGTGGAGACTGGAGTGAGTATAATGTAAATATTTTCTTGTTTTTGTACACAAGGACAGAAAATGTTGTAGCTGATATCTTTGCCGATCAAATATTATCTTAAGTATCCTCAAAGATTCTTAGGGCAAGGTCTCCGTGTTCTCTCATGTCTATCTCCTTTTGTAGAAGGACCTCATTCAAATAGCAGGCAGCATACATCCACTTTTACTTGAGGTCACAGGCCTTCTAAATCTCCTTTTTCAGAACCTGGGCTGGGTGCCAAGAGTGTATCACCAATTATCCTTCCACCTCAAGACACTTGTAGGCCTTAGATATTTAATAGTTTTCTTTTGTTGCCTTGCTTGACTATTTCTATTTGTGCTTTATTTTAGCACTAGGTTTTATCTGTTTTGGGCTTACCTACTCTTGTTTTTCTTTTGTTGTTTAGTTTTAGTCCTAGTCACTTTTTCGGCACCTAGGGTTGTTTCCATAGTTACTCGAGACGGGGACGACAGACGGGGTTTCGAGACGGCAAAAAATTTCTAAATTTTGGGGACGACGGGCGGACGGCTAATTAAAAAATATATAAATATATAAAATATAAAGATATAGTGACTAAATTATATAAATAAGCTGAAATAAAACCATTTGAGATTTAAATAAGGTGAAACTTGAACTCATAAACATCAAATACATTCCTTAATACTATAATATCAATATGTTCTTTTTCATAAATTGAAAATTCATAATACATATTTGAATTTTGAATTTGAGACAAGCTGAAATTTCAAATATATTATACAATATAAAAGTAAAACCATTCTAAATTATGGTTGATCAAGTGAGCCAATAGTTGATAATCATATCATTAATCTCATAACGCTCTTGTTCTTGCTCTCACTCTTGCTCTTGCCAAAAATGTGAATATGAAATGAGCCCATAATGTAAATTTATAACATAAAATTGCACTTTTAGGGTTAGGGTTAGGTTAGTAATGTTGTTTTTATATTATAAGTGATTTACAATTAAAAAAATAGTTTAGAGTGTTGTTTTTATGTTTTTTTATTAAAAAATGCGGGAGACGATGTGGGGAATGTCCGTATGTCCCCCCCATGTTTCCCCTACCCCCACGTTTCCTTGTCCCCAGGATGTTTCCTAGCCTCTTTAGACGTCCCCAGGACATTTCCCATCAAGCATGCATTGTGGGAAACATTTCTCATCACGTCCCACGCCTGGGCGTGTCGAAAATGGGGGACAGAGTTGTCCCACCATAATTATGGTTATTTTTAAAGTCTATGGTGAACTAAGAACATGGATGTGCGTGTCGATGGTTTGGATCATTGGCCCTTAGATAAAGTTTAAAATTCACACGAAGTTCGTGGAAGGGGGAAGATGGAATTACCCGAGGGATGTCAAGAAGAGACTTTCTAGAAAGAATTTCTGGCACCAAAGAGATGATATAAGAACTCCGTTTGGAGATGGAGGCGGTGTTAGAGGACTATGGATCCAATGGAGGTCGGTGTGGAGAAGATGGTGGAAAGTAAAATCAAGAGTTTTATTTAAGATCTCTTTGCAATTTGAGAAATTTTGGAGGATTCAAAAATAGAAGCTCTAGCTAATTTAAAAACCACACAAGAAACCAACCCCGTGGTGGGGACTGGAGGGGCCCCTAAGCCGCAAATGTGGCTTTTGGATAAAGCCCAAGATAAGGAAGCTCTTGTGTGGCACAAAAAGTGTTACTCAGAGGGTGTGAATGGCTAAGTTGGGTTGAGAACCGGTAAAGAGGCAAATTCAAGATTGGTAGAAAAGCTAGAAATGAAAGATGTTAAAGATGCCCCCCGGGAAAATGTGGTGGCCTTTCGGAAGAATTAGCTAAGTGAAGGGAAAAAGCCTTATGGTAGAAAACATACAAAAGGAACTCGAATCGGGGTGAAAGCCTTTATGGGAAAAGGGGACAAAGGGAAGTGGAATGCCCACCAAATGAGGAATTTGATAGTGATCTCATCATTGGAGGGAACCCCTCAAATGTCTTATGGAGAGTTGGAAAAGTAGAAGTCGCAACATGAAATTTCTCAAACTCTCAATGTTAAAGACAAACAACATGGGAGGGTATCCCTTCAAATGAGCATCCCCTACGAAGTCTAGTAATGGCCCCATTAGGTGGAAAGATTTCTGCGTAGTTGTGAAAAGTCCTGGAATACCATAAGGTCCTTGGTGAAGATGGTTTGCCCTCTGAGTGGTTTAAGGCGGTGTTTGGGCAAAAAAGGCAGCGAGCTTGGTTTTACAATGTGGGGAAGAGCCACATTTATAAGGCTTGCCTAAAGGTTATGAATTGCATTTGAGAGCATGGGGTGATTCCCTAAAGATTTTAATTAAAAGTGAGTTAGTTTCCATCCCTAAAGATATTGACCTAACACTTCATGACTTTATTTTAAAGGGGTATTTCCCTTATAAATGTGCCCTTAAAATCCTCACAAGTGTAGTCATTAAGAGAATAGAGAAGGATCTTGAGGAGAGAAAGTTCTTCTCAAAGCAAGCCCATCTTAGGAGGAATGAAGAGTGTGTACATGTCTCAATGCGGCGCTGCCCATGAAATCACTTTTTGTGAAGTTGGCTTCTGCTACGCCAATCTAATATGGAATTGAAAAGGTCCTCCCTTGAAACCCACGAATGGTGATGGGAAATGTGGCGTTCATGAAACTTTTAAGAGCTGGCCTATGATATGGTTCCACACTTGAAGCTTTATTTAGAAAGCTTGAAAGCAGTGAGTGGGGAAGGCCCTTGCAAATCATTCAGAGTTATACAACGGTTCTTTTGTTGGTCAACAATGAAGGCTTGCTTTCCTCCCAAATCCATTAAAAGAGGAGTAAGACAAGAAATGTGATCAATGACTCGCCCACTCTTTTCAATATCTTCATAATAATGACATTATCGCAGATCTTGAGGATTGGGTGTTGAGGTACTTGGTCTTCTTGAAGTGACTGGGCTTTTCTTTGTGGATGATATTAATTAAAATGGTGAATCTACTTGGAGGAAATGCAAACTTAGTAAGAGAGGATCTCGGTGTTGGAGTTGATAAGTGGGGAATGGAGTGTGGAATTGATAAGTGTGATGGGTAATGAAAATCTTTGGAGATGTCAGAGGAGCTAAATTGCAGCAGTAGAAAATTAATAAAACACCGAAAAACCAACTAAACTTAGGTGAGCAGAAGTCGATATTTGTGCAACAACTACAAGTATTTGAGGATCAAACCGATTATGGCCTCACAAGAAAATCATTAAGGAACAGCTGCATCGGGAAGTAGAACCTCCATGGGATCCGAAACCTTCCAAATCTGGCTTTAAAATCAGAAAGGGTCCCCACGGGTTAGGAAAAATTCTCACCTATTAAGGCAGGTCTTTCTCTTGCTTACCTTTGGAGTCAAAGATGATAGGAATTTTGACAGCTCACGAAAACTATTAAAACACCCCTGGAAGGGATGAGGTGGATTACTTGGGAAGTCTTCCATTATAACATAAATTCCAGCAACACATACTAACTCAAAATTAGTCAAATCATGGGCATTATACTTAGCAAAACATGCTAAAGTAGATCAGAGCCCTTGAGAAGTATATCGGTCTTAAGATAGTTATAGCGGAAATATGTGAACCTCAACCCACCCTTTAGGGTGGAGAGTTTGGATGTGGATTCCAAAAGGACCACAAAATGGCTATTAAGAAGAAATTCCAGAGCCATACTAATCAAAAGTAAGATGGTTCGTGAAGAAGCTTGGGAAGCCCATGGGAGAGCAAATTCGAGGTCTAGGGTTCCCTAAGGTTTTATAAGGATCAAAACCTCTAATGCAAGTGAGACCCAATGCTTCATCAATCAAAAGCGCAGAGGTTTGAGAATGTGTCACAAATACTCTCATAAAACAAGCTTAAATGCCAAAGTGGGGGGATTTTCACATAGAGTCGAGCCTCTAAGGATGGGGTGTTAGATTTGGAGGCCCTTAGTTACACATGTGCCCATAAAGGTGGTGTGAAGGAGGGGACACCTTTTACATCTCCTTTCGAGTGCCCGCATTAGTAGGCGAGAAGCTAGATCGTAGGCCTTTTCGGAAGTACTACAGAACTTTTTCTACGTTGCCCCAATCATTGCGGTGAGGACTTGCTTCTCATACTCCTTTTTGGGGAGTGTTTTCGGTGTGCAATCTGATTGGTTAGGCGATTGCTTCATCGGAGGGAAACTTTTAAGTTCGTGTTTGAAAGGCGAACCTCCCTGCAATGGCACTACCCCTTTATCGAAGGCCCAAAATAGGGTTGGAAGGGAGGGGAAAATGGCGCAATCCACCCCTTAATTGGGGTTCGGGGATACCTAACCACTAGTGAGCTAATCGATTTTCTCCATAAATAAGGCCTTAATTAAGCACAAAGGAAAGTTTCTCTTTCACTTGGCCCCTGTTTCTCGGGAAATAAATCGAGGCCTCCTTAAGGCTATTGGGTGGAAGGAAATCGATTTTCCCCATTTATTTTGAGCATTCCCTGAGACTAAATAATATGTTGGGGTTTTAATTGTAACAACAGACGATGTAATGTTACTTAGTAGGAGCTAAGTGAGATTAAAGTTTTTTTTTGTCAAGATATAGTTTAGAATTAAAGTTGAGGGTTTCAAAAGGGAACATTACATGGAATTTGTGAGCAAGGAACTCTTCGTTGGTGGAAACTGAAATTATTACTTAAGTCTTAACCCTGTTTTTGTTTCTCTCTCTCTCTCTCATTCCTCCCTCCCTCTTCCTTGATAGATCTCGAGAAGTCCATTCGACCTATATTACTTATGTGAACATAAATATAATTTCCTATGTTCTTTGCTTTTAAAGTAATGTCATGAACTAGGCCTTGAATTTTAGATAAATGACAAATATTAAATAATCTATAAAGAAGAAGCTTACATAACAACATAAATGATATTGTGATTATGTTAAATTTTAATATACCTAATTGTATATATATTATAAATACATCCCATTCAATTGATTCATTGATGACTTACATAATAAGCTAGATTGCAGAATCACCTTGGGTCCCCATACAGCACTGAAATGTACTGCAATTGGTATGGGTCCCTGGTACGTTGTGGGTATGTCGGAAACGTATCCACAGTGGTAGGGTACATGGTTCGTATCGGTTTTGTTGTACCCAACTGCACACCACTGTGCCACTATGGGTACATACCCGGACCGTACCGCTTTTAAAACATGTCTTTTTAAAAAAGACAAGTCATTAAAACTTAAAAAATATGCAATTTTTTTAAATTTTAAAGTATCCTATTTCTAACCTAACCCTAAACGACCCCCCCAAACACTTATTTAAACACCCAATCCCTCTACTTTTTTCTCACACTCAATCTTTGCTATTTTGCTAATATTGACTCTTGAGCTTGAAGGAGAGAAAGAGAGGTTGAAGGAGAAAGAGAGAGCTTGGAGGAGAGAAAGAGAGCTTGGAGGAGAGAGTGATTGAGCTTGAAGGAGAAAGAGAGAAGGAGAAGCAAGTCTACAAACATCAAGGAGGATTTTTCCAGGTATTTTTCATGCATTCAGGCATTTTTTTAAATTCTTTTGAGCAATGTTTTGTATATGAATATGATCAATGATCAATATCATGAATGATGTGTTTCAAACACATCATGTCATGATATTGATCATGTTTCTAAAACACATATTCATGATTAAATTTATTTTTACTATTATTAAAATATAATATATTAATTATTTTTCCGTATTTTAAGTTTAATATTGAAGTTTTATTTAATTAAACGTCTACCCTCTATGTATGCTCTCACCTCGCACCATTTATGGCAAACTTGGTGATCAGAATCAAAGATTGACGTGTAGGGCTAACTGTTTAATTTTTTAATTAGTTATGTATTCATTTTTTTTTATTTTAAAGTTTTAAATTGAATTTGTTAAAATTTAAACGTCTACCCTCTGTGTATGCTCTCACCTCGCACCATTTATGGCGAACTTGGTGATCAGAATCAAAGATTGACGTGTATGGGTTAACAAATTAATTTTCTAATTTGTATTTGTTGTTTTTAATTAAATTATTTTAATATTTAGCAATGTTTTAAAAAATATCTCTTATTGTAGGTTAAAAGTTAAAACACCATCATGACATCGACTTCAACTTGAGTGGGGCAAGAGGGGGGAAATGTTTCGGGTGGTATGGCAGTGAAAATGGATCCACATTCTCCTTTATGGAGGCATGTGGAAGTGGTAGAGCTTGTTGTCGGTGGTGGTGTCCGTGTTTGGACGTGCCCCCATTGTGCCAACACATTTAAATCCTCATATACCCGTTTGAGAGCTCATTTGACTGGGGTATCGGGGATGGGTATTAGACCGTGTAAGAAGGTGGAAAAGAAAACCATAGCCATGTACCTAAAAGAGCAAGAGGATGCAAACTTTGCAAAGCAAGAGCTCGCTCTAGAACTATTTCTTTACAACAAAGGACCATGGGAAAACCACAAACATCAACACCATCATTTCATCCTTTCATTGAGACTCGTGTTGAAACTGTTCCAGATGATTCCCCTTTTGATGCAAGATACCTCAGGGCCATCAAGCAAGAGAACAAAAGGCCCATTAGAAAAACATTTAACATTGAGAAGAGGGAAATTGCAGATGAATTGGTGTCTCGGTGTATATTTGCATGTGGACTACCATTCAATGTCTTGAGATCACCTTATTGGCAGCAGATGGTGAGAGGCATTAATGAGGCACCACGGGGTATACTGAGCCTTAGCTATAATAAGGTTCACACTTCTCTTTTGGCAAAAAAAAAGTGCAACACATTCAAACATCTCTACAACCAATTAGAGATTCTTGGGTGAATCAGGAGTCTCTATTATATCAGATGGATGGAAAGACTCCATAAAGAGACCTCTCATCAACATTATTACAAAGTATGCCCTAAAGAGCCAATGTTTGAAGGTTTGTTGATTGTGAGGGGGAAGTAAAAGATGCCCAATTCATTGCAAATATTCTCATTGAGGCTATTGAGTCAGTGGGTCCACAGAGGGTTGTCCAAGTCATCACGGACAACGCCAAAAATTGCAAGGCAACAGGATTGATAGTAGAGGGTAGGTATGAGCACATATTTTGGACACCATGTGCAATACACTCCCTGAATCTAATGATGCAGAAGATTGAGAAAATTGCATGGATTGAGCAAATATACACGGAGGCAAACGAGATTCAGATGTTTGTCACCAACCATCACATGTCTCAAGCCATATTCAGAAGATTTTCAAAGTTGGAGTTGTTGAAGGTAAAGGAACAATTCATTTTAAATTTAATATTTGATTTTAAATTTTTAAATCAATTTCAATTTGTGTTGTTATTGAATTGTTTCCATTCTTTTTTAATAGGTTGTTGAGACTAGGTTTGCCTCTCACACACTCGTCTTGAGACGACTTGTGAAGGTGAGACGTGCTTTGAGCATGATGGTGATTGATAATGTTTGGACCGTCTGGAGGCAAGCTAACATAGAAAGAGCCCAAAAAATAAAATCATGGATCCTTGATGAGAATTGGTGGGGAAAAGTTGAATATTTGTTGAGTTTCACGGAGCCTATTTTGAGTATGATACGATTTGTAGACAAAGATAATGTTTGCATTGGAGAAATATATGATGGCATTGACTCCATGCTTGAAAAAATCCATGATATCATACAAGCCAAAGAGCAGGACCCTGAGGAAAATTTTTACAGTGAAGTTAAAAATGTGATCGTGAAAAGGTGGAACAAAATGACCACCCCATTGCATCTCCTTGCTTATGCTTTAAATCCCAAATATTACAACAGTGAAATAGTTGGGAGAGCTAGTAGGCAGCGACCATATGATGACCATGAGGTTGCAAATGGGACGAGGGTAGCATTCAGAGGTTGTTTCGTAATCCAGCTTACATCTAGTGCGATCCGCCAGAGATGTCGATGTTTGTAAATGGACAAGGTAGCATGGGAGAGATAGAGGCTATTTGTGACAAACCCACCATGGATCCAATCACGTGGTGGACTTGTCATGGCCATGATGCCAAGTACTTATGACCAATTGCGATCAAATTGCTCTCACAGGTATAAAGTTTGTAACTTGTTATTTGATATTTTAATTACCAATTAAGAATTAAAATTCAAAATGATATCATTTTTTTTTTTAATTAATAATATTAATACTTTGTTTTTGTGACAGGTGGCTAGTAATTCTTTTGCAGAGCGCAACTGGAGTACTTATGGCTTCATCCACTCAGCCAAACGCACCATGTTGGCATCGAAGAAGGCTGAAGATCTAGTATACGTTCATTCCAACTTGCGCCTCTTAACCCACAGGACGCAAGAGTATACTAGTGGTCCTAACAAGCTTTGGGACCTCCAACCTGAAAACACGGACTTTGAAGCTTCTGCTGCTTGTTTGTCCAATGTTTCACTTCTTGGCATCGATGAGGAACTTCCAGGGAGCCCTTCACAAGGGTTCAAAAGTGGAGCTAGTGGGAGTGGAGCTGCAAGTGGCATCCATGAAGATGATTTTGACGATCATCTAGATGATATGCTCTAGAAGTTGAGAACTTGAATGTATTATGTTATTTACTATCATGTTTTGAACATTATGAATCAATACAAACTCAAGTCTCAATTCTCAAAGTATTGGAAATTTCAAATTTGTTTTCATGTTCTATGAATGATTTTAAGTTGTATGACTCTATGAGTATTAAATTTCAATAAGTATGCAATGTATGAGAATTAAATTTCAATAAGTATGCAAATGCTTCTTTAAATTTATAATTTATATACATACATATATATATATATACATACATATTACATACATACATACATATATATATATATATAACGTACCCAAAAGCGTAACGTGCCGAGATTTTAAAAAAATTGCCGTTTTAGCGTGCATCGAAACCGTACCGCACTTCGAGACAATCTAGTAAGGAAGCAATGAATCTATTTATGTTGTATATTTTACTAGTTTATATTTATTTCATAGGCTTAGATGGCAGCTTGGAAGACTCTGTTTCTATTTTTGACATGACACCATTCTATCTTATTTACATTGTATATCTTTGGGTCAACATGTCCACCATATACTCTTTTCACCAGTCATGATTTTTCCAGTTATATATGGATATCTGTTTGACATAACACATGATATATGCATTGGGTGCATAGGCATTTATACACACATGCATGCACACCCACACTTGTGCAAACAAAGACACGTGCACACACACTTGTGCAAATACACTCGCACATGGACACACATGTGCCAAAAGCATAAGCTGTAAACAACCATCGAGCATGCTGGGAACACCTTTAATAATCTAAGAGCTATCTTGCAAAGAAACTGGCCATAATCATTTTTATATTTTAATAGCATTCAAGGGAAATTTTTGGAAGTAAATAGCCTTTAATAAATATGTTGATTCAATTAGAATCTCAGCCTTGTCAAATTCAACCATAATATGCAAGCTTCCGAGCGAGAAAAAATGAAATTCATGAAAAACTTAATGGTCAAACTTCTTCATGTGTAGCTTACCCTATGAAAGTCATACCATAGTAGCCATGTTTGTAAAAATGAAATATGAGAGAAAAAATGTAATAAATCTACTTTCCATCTAAAAAGTGTTTTTACGCCAAGAGGCATTCTGCCGGTGAGTTGTAATGTCTCTGCGAACGTGTTCACTTTAATTACAACCTTCAATTTGACGTTCATTTGACTGTCACTAAGATTTTTTTTCTTTTTTCTCGAAAAATTCAATTGAAAAATCATAATATCTTGGTCATATGGTGGAGTTTGGAAGCCATATTGTTTTTTCTTTAGAAATATTTTTAAGATTCTACAAGAAGACAAATATTGCCAAAACCTAAGATTATGTACGTAATACAAAACAAACAAGGTTTTCACCAGCTAACTGTTTTGGCATCATCAAGTTGGAGACTCTAGCTGACCCCTAAGCCAGGTGCTGTATAATTATGAAGCCAACATAAGAAATATGGTAGATGCATTTAGAGGGGTATGTAGAGAAGCCAAAAGACAAGACATTAGTAAACTTGGCTACAAGGGTTAGTGTCTCTTTCTCTCACATGCCAAAGTGCGCAAACAACCTCATTTAGAGGGTTTCCAAAAGGGAGGAGAGGAGGCTTAATGTTAAAACCAAGTAAATCATGCCAAGGCGAGCAACCTCCATCATTCTCCATACCATTAAACCTCTATAACTCTACCACAATAAGAGAATTAACACATCCACCAACAAGAAATCCTTATTTACCCAAAAGAGAAAAAAGGGAAATGGTTGTGGTTTGCACACACAAGTCCCAATTTCTAGCCCTATAGCTTTTTTCACAAGCTTGAAAAACATGACCCATCACACCCTTCACCTCCCACCACATGCATAAATGGCTAGCCCAAAATGAGTAGCATAACAAGAAGCAAACACCATAAAAGAGTGAATGGATCGTACAAAACCCAATTAAAAGGGTGGCTAAAGGACCCCAACAATTGTACTTGAAGGCAAGCGCACACACACACTTAAAAAGAGCCTAAACAGGGCATGAGTTATTTCAAGAGAGGTGACTCTACATCAAGTCCACTAATTGATTTTTTTCTTCTACTCTTTTCCAATCTCCTTCCTTCTCCTAAGCAAGAGACTAATCAAAAGTGAAAGAACACCCTAAGTTCAAACTTAGATTTTTACGAGATAAGCTTCCCAAATTGCACAACCAATAGAATTAAGACACATGTCCCTTTCCCTCCTCATAACTTCAACTACATCTCTTACGAGCCCCCCGCTTTTGACTCAATTAATTCCTCTTACATATCACATGCAAACCCACACCCATTTCTTACATCTCATTTAATTCCTCTTACATTTCTCTTTCGAAGGATTTAACAAGGTGCTTGGTCATTCAAAAGGTCTTCCTTAGCCTTAAAAACTTTACCCGTCCCATACTTTATGGTCATAGCCCCTAGAAAACAACAAAAAGGTGGAATCTTGCATTTTCTACTATTTTAAAATTGGCCTTTTTTTTCCAATCTGGATACACTATTCTAGTTTTTGTGCTTGGATACCTACCGGTCACCTCTTGTTGTAGCTTATTGTATATCTGATTATTTTGTTAATATGATCCATCGATAAGTTCCAATAAGGAAAAATTTGGATTTGGCAAATATGAAAGATTTTTTGGTTGACGCAATTAACCCACTTGCACAAATAAATTTTTAATGGCTTCTAGGGTAAGGGTAAGACAAGGGAAAAACGGTTGAGACAAAGGTGGTCAAGTTATATGATTCGTAAACCTCTAGCTTTGGAGATTTACAGGACCACAACAATTATTGTTCTACTTTCAATTCTTTGAAAATGACAGTTCTTAATGTTAGTGAAACATTTTGCAGCAATGGAAAGATAACAATTCAACACAATATTTATCCTGAAACCCCAAGTTGAGGGAAAACCAGCCGGGAAGGGCAATTGCTCTTTCTTCCCAATATTATATTGGCCAATTTAAAGAAAAATATAGATTATAATAAGATGAAGGAAGATAAACAATGTCTACACCTCCCTTCTATACTTGCTTGCTTTGTTTTCACACCTTGCTTCTACAAAACAATTCCAACAACAATGGTTTCTTTCTCACTTTTCTTCATTCCAACTTCGATGCTCAATTTCCACTTGCTCTCTTGCTTAAATAACTTGCTCCCCATGTCCTCCCATGCACTGGAGAATGGGAAGAGACATTCCAAGGAAGAGACACGGCCAAACGGTTCAAATCCGCGATTGTTCGTGCTTATTTATTTTTCTGTCCATTAGTGACAGGACCGCCGATGTCTGCAGAGTGGCGGTTACTGCAACTCGCCGAGGTGGTTACGTAATCGCGATCAGGCAGAGGGGCGGATTACGCTGAATCGCTACTACTTTGCAGTGAGTGGCGTTCAGTAACTTAACAATGTGCTCCTCTTTCTATTTGATTTTTCTTGATTCGAGTTGTTCGATGAAGTGGTGTTCTTCTAGATCCCTATGGATCACACCTCCCGCTTAGGAAGATTTTGTTCCCACAAAAGCTCGGTGAAGGAGTAGATGAGGAAACAATTCCCTCACTTTCTCCTTCGAGTACCACGGGCTTGCCTTGGTGTCTTCCCCTTGAGTCCAACTTGCCAAGACTCTGTGGACCTCTCCTTGTCTCTCTGATCTTTTGTTGCAGCACTACGTCCTCCTCCAATTCGCCTCGTGAGTCCAAGACGCAATCCTCTATGGAAGGTAGTAACTGACATTCTTCTTCTTCATCAAGCATGGATGGCTCATATAGGTGCAAGTTCTCACAATTTACTACTGAGTACATTTGCATGAAATGTGGCAAGTCAAGCCTGAAGGCATTTTCTCCAACCTGCTCCAGTATAGTGAAGGGTCCATACCGTAGTGGCTTGAGTTTCCTTGTTTGGCCTTGTAATCTCTCCTTGCTCAAGTAAAGCCAAACTTTGTCTCCAACATGAAGTTTGTGCTCTCTACGATGCTGATCGTGTCTAGCCTTATACTTGGCTTGAGATTTCTCCAATTGTTCTTTCACCTTGAGATGGATTTGCCGGATCCTCTCAACGAACTTCGCTGCTCTAGTCACCTCTGAATCATGTATCTCCCCTTATTCCTTCTGCCCAACTGTTATGTCCAATTGATTAGTAGGTAGATATACCAAGCATGCTTTGAATGGTGACTGCATAGTGGATGTGTGTACTGCTCGGTTGTAGGAATGCTAAATGTAGGCTAGGGACTCATGCTAAGTCTATGGATATTTTTATTATGTCCTCTAATCAGCTGCTCCAAAGTCATGTTTACTACCTCTGTTTGCCCATCCATTCTGTGGATGGAAGGCTGTGCTCCTTTGTAACTTGGTGTCCATCTTGTCCCACAAAGTAGTCCAAAACTTCCCCAAGAACCTGGAATCTCTGTTAGAAATAATAGACTTTGGCAAAGCCAAAATGCACCCATACATTAGCAAAGAAAAGTTCAGCTGCCTCATATGCTTTTATTGTCTTTTTACATGCCATAAGAATACACATTTTACTAAATCTATCAACAACAACATATAGATAATCATGGCCATGTTTAGACATAGGTAGTCCTCCTACAAAATCCATAGAAATATCTTCCCAAGGACAAGTAGGGACCGGTAAGGGCATATACAAACCTTCCTTCCTAATTTTAGGCTTGCTTGTACAACAAAGTTTACATCCTCTTATGAATTTAGATACTTCTTCTTGCATATTGGGCCAATACACGTACCTTTGCAAGTGGGCCATGGTCTTGCCAACACCAAAATGTCCTACTACTTTCGAGGTATGTGCTTCCCTCATCAATAGAAGCCTTTCTTCCTTTGGCACACAAAGCTTCCCCCATCGGTAGAGCAGCCCATCTTTGAGATAACAATTTTCAGTCCCCGTCTTTTTAGCCCCTTGGGATTGCAACTGCTGATATGTCATCCCAAAATCTGTCTTGAGCATATGCTTCTCCGTAAGCTTCCTTCGTGAAGGGCTCAAACTGAGAGATAGTGGCCAAACTAGAGATTTTCTCTTGTGTGGGCGGCCTAGACAACATGTCTGCCACCAAATTTGTGCTACCTTTCTTTCACCTTGAGATGGATTTGCCGGATCCTCTCAACGAACTTCGCTGCTCTAGTCACCTCACGAATCATGTATCTCCCCTTATTCCTTCCGCCTATTGTTATGTCCAATTGATTAGTAGGTAGATATACCAAGCATGCTTTGAATGGTGACTGCATAGTGGATGTGTCTTTGCTCGGGTTAGGAATGCTTGAATGTAGGCTAGGGACTCATGCTAAGTCTATGGATATTTTTATTATGTCCTCTAATCAGCTGCTCCAAAGTCATGTTTACTACCTCTGTTTGCCCATGCATACGTGGATGGAAGGGATTTGTGCTCCTTTGTAAATCTGGTGTCCATCTTGTCCCACAAAGTAGTCCAAAACTTCCCCAAGAACATGGAATCTCTCTGTTAGAAACAATCGACTTTTGCAAAGCCAAAATGCACCCATACATTATCAAAGAAAAGTTCAGCTGCCTCATATGCTTTTGTTGTCTTTTTACATGCCATAATGATACACATTTCGCTAAATCTATCAACAACCACATAAAGATAATCATGGCCATGTTTAGACATAGGTAGTCCTCCTACAAAATCCATAGAAATATCTTCCCAAGGACAAGTAGGAACCGGTAAGGGCATATACAAACCCTCCTTCCAAATTTTAGGTTTGCTTGTACAACAAAGTTTACATCCTCTTATGAATTTAGATACTTTTTCTTGCATATTGGGCCAATACACATACCTTTGCAAGTGGGCCATGGTCTTGCCAACACCAAAATGTCCTACTACTTTCGAGGTATGTGCTTCCCTCATCAATAGAAGCCTTTCTTCCTTTGGCACACAAAGCTTCCCCCATCGGTAGAGCAGCCCATCTTTGAGATAACAATCTTCAATACCGTCTTTTCAGCCCCTTGGGACTGCAACTGCTGATATGTCACCCCAAAATCTGTCTTGAGCATATGCCTCTCCGTAAGCTTCCTTCGTGAAGGGCTCAATCGAGAGATAGTGGCCAAACTAGAGATTTTCTCTGTGTGGGCGGCCTAGACAACATGTCTGCCACCAAATTTGTGCTACCTTTCTTATACTTGATCACCAAATGGGAACTGTTGAAGGATCCCATCCACTTGTTGTGCCTTGCTGCAATGATTTGACTGTGCTTGCAAATCTTTGGAGAGGTTTGTGGTCGGTGTGCACAATGATTTTTTTTCTCAACAAATAATGTTTCCATTTCTTTATTGCTTGAACTAGTGCATACATTTCTTTATCATATATTGAATATCCCTTAATTGCTGAAGTGAAAGTTTCAGAATGATAACATATTGGCTTACCTCCTATAGCAACACTGCTCCCATAACGTAATCATTGGCATCTGTCTCTACTTCAAAGGGCTGCTGCAAATTAGGAAGAGCAAGTACTAGAGCATGACTAATTTTGTACTTTAATAACTCAAAAGCCTTGATCTTGTTCCTTACCCCAATCAAAACCCTTACTCTTTCATGACCATGTGTGTGTAGAGGTGCTATAATAGCGGAGAAGCCCGGAATGAACTTCCTCATGTATTGTACTACTCCCACAAAACTTCTAGTCTCTGTGGCTCCCGTTGGTGTTGGCCAATTGGTGATGGCTTCCACCTTCGGATCCACTCGTAGCTCTCCTCCAACCACGTGCCCAAGATAGACAAGTGATTGTTTGGCAAATTCACGCTTCTTCATATTGCATAATTGTTGTTTCTCTCGAGAACTTGTAGGACTTTGCTGCAAATGTGTTAGATGTTCCTCCTATGTGGTACTAAAAATCAGAATATCGTCCAGATAAACAATGACACATGAATCTATGAATTCCCGCAATACATCATTCATCAATCTCATAAATGTAGTGGGTGCATTACATAAACCAAATGGAAGTACTAACCACTCATACAAACCCTGTTTTGTCTTGAAGGCAATCTTCCATATATCCTCCTCCTTCATCCTAACTTGGTGATAACCCAACTTGAGATCCAACTTCGTGAAGAACTTTGCATGCTGAAGTTGGTCCAAGAGGTCATCTATGTGTGGGAGTGGATATCTGTTCTTTATGGTAATCTTGTTTAAAGCATGGTAGTCGATGCACATTCTCCAAGAACCATCCTTCTTTGGCACCATCACAATAGGCGAACCGCATGGCGAGGTGTTCAAACGTGTCACCCTTGGTCTAGTAGCTCTTGGAGTTGTTTCTTTACCTCTGTACTCTCCAACAAGGATTGCCTATACAACCTAATGTTTGGTAGAGGGGACTCTGGCAACAACTAAATCTCATCGTTTTAGTGGTAACCCGTTGGGAGTTTGGAATACTTCTTGAAAAGACTAAATGATGCTATCCAAATCCTTCATCCTTTTGTTAGAAATATCTGAAATTTCTACCCCATCTTGCTTATCTTTTAATAAAAGTAAACAAAACTGATTATGATTTGCCTGAATTAGTCTCTTTGCTTGGTTAACACTTACCATAGCAATTTTTGTCTTACGTTGGTGTACTCGGATGTTGAATCGATTCTATCCTTGACCCATCTATATCGGTTTTCCCTTCTCGTGAATATAGCATCCCGATATACAAGTAAGGACTCCCGAAAACAACATCAAATGCATCAAGTGGAATTACATCAACTTCCAATACATCTATATACTGAGAATTTATCCCAAACTTGAACTTACATCTTCTTGTTACCTGAATTTCTACACCCTTCTTCACCCATCCCAAAGGATAAGGATGTGGATGCTCATAAGTTTCAAGACCAAGCTTCTTTACAACCGCATCAAAAATCAAATTAGATTGAGAACCAATATCAACCAAAGCATTTACCTTAGTTCTCTTGATTTGGATTTTGATCTGAAATAGCTTACTCATCTCTTCCTCTTGTTCTTGGCTGTCCATGTTGGTGGTTGTGCATCCAAGCCTCTCGTCTACATCAAAATCATCCTCTATTTCCACCTCCCCATCTGTCTTTACAATTGTCATGGATTTCTTGGAATCCTTGGTTTGGTTCTTTGGATGCAATTCCGGATGTAACTTCCAACATGTAGTGTCAGTATGACCATTGATATCATAGTTCTTACAATTTTTTAGGATCTTTACAAGTATTCAAAGTAGTGGTGGTCTGTTTACCTTTCCCTTTCCATTTACCTTTGTTACTTGTTTGTCCTTGCTCTTTCTTTGGCTGATTTGTTGATTGCTTTGCCCTCGACTCTGTTTCTCCTTGCTTCTTTTCATCATCAATATAGTAGGCTTGCACACATGCTTCATTGAGATCCTTGGGATTCATGGAGATGACCTTCCTTCGAAGGTGAGTGTGAAGTCCTCCCAAATACTTGGTCAGAATATCCTCATCCTCCAAGTCCATATTAAGCAACATGGCTTGTCTCCGAAACTCCGTAGTATAATCCTGCACACTTTGACCATTGCCTTGTCTAAAATACTTGCCATTTAATCATCTGGTTAGTCTTATGGCCAATAGGATAAAAGTTAGCTCTAAGCAATTCTTTAAAATCCTCCCAAGATCTTACAATAGGACATTTCTTCTTTTCACAAGTGGCTAGATGGGTTTCCCACCAAACTAGAGCATGTCCTTCCATTTTGAGACGTGCAAAGGTGATCCTTTGTGCCTTAGTGACATCATGAACACTAAAATAAACCTCAATTGTTTTAACCATTTATCAAGCAATTTTGCATCTACTTGTCCTTCAAAGCTTTTATCTCAACCTTAGTTTCAACTTTAAAAGGAGCATGATCAGATTTTACCTTCTCTTTTACAACTGGAGTTTCTTCTTCATGCTCTTCCACATCTTCTTCCTCTTCGTGGCTCTTCCTATGCCAAAATTTTCGGCCAAAGCTCGAACCACTGAGTCCATGGAATCTTGCTTAACTGAAGCCGTCTTTTGCAGATCTGAAAGTTCTTGTTGGTGTCTATACAACCTATCCATCATGGTTTCCAGCATCTCAATTCTACGGACCAAGTTCTCTTCCTCCATTTGATCTCTAACTCTTTGTTTCCACTTCTTCGTAGATATGTCTGGATTGCAAGGTAAAACTTCTTTGCCTTTAGACCTTGTCATTGTCATACAAATCACAAGAACGAATACCACAGTCCTAGATAATAATCAACTTTGATACCAAAATGATCTGTAAACCTCTAGCTTTGGAAATTTACAAGACCACAACAATTACTTGTTCTACTTCCAATTCTTTGAAAATGACAGTTCTTAATGTTAGTGAATAAAATTGAAACTTAGAACTATTTTGCAGCAATGGAAAGATAACAATTCAACACAATATTTATCTTGGAAACCCCAAGTTGAGGGAAAACCAGCCGGGAAGGGCAATTGCTCTTTCTTCCCAATATTATATTGGCCAATTTAAAGAGAAATACATATTACAATAAGATGAAGGAAGATAAACAATGTCTACACCTCCCTTCTATACTTGCTTGCTTTGTTTTCACACCTTGCTTATTTATTTTTGTCCATTAGTGACAGGTCCGCATGAGTCTTTGCAGATCGGTGGTTATGCAACCGCCGCCGGGCGGTTATGTAACCGTCGGTGATGCGGAGAGGGTGGTTACGAATGGATGGGGCAGTTACAAAACCGCTACTCTGCACAGAGTGGCGGTTCCGTAACTTAACATTCTGCTCCTCTTTCTATCTGATTTTTCTTCTGATTCTGGTTGTTCTGATGAAGTGGTGTTCTTCTAGATCCCTATGGATCATTATAACCTACTTAGGCAACTGCAAATTTAACAACATGGTGATATTTCAAGGTGCAATATGGTTTCACAATTAACAAGATTAGTTCAACATGTGACAACCAAGAGGTATGAGCGGGTTGGCGACACGATTACTAGCCTTGGCAACATGATTATTCGCCTTTGTATCCTTGTCAGTTAGCCATCCTATGTCCTACGAACTCAATTCACACAACAAATATATCCAATATACACATAAATCTAAGCAACTACACAAGTTATTGCATACAAACGTATAAAAAGCTGCGAGTTATTGCATACAAGTACTATATACATGTATGTATATATATATATATATATATATATATATATATATATAGATTAAAACACTGAAATGCAATAGACAGTACCAGTTTTCTAGTTGCATTTTTTTTGGTAGGAGATGAGTCTTTGTACAACACTGAACAATACAGAAAGAAAAGAAACTATTATATATATGTAGGCTGTCTGTCTGTCTGCTGGCCTATATAGGCTGTCTATCTGTCTGTTAGTATATGTATATATATATAGTATCCTTAAACATCTACCATTAATCTTGTTAGTCATGAATTCCACCTAAAACACAAAAATGTCTCAAATAGATTAATGCCAATCACAGATAACTAAAGCGTTTCCACTCAACGAAATGAATCATCTACAAAACAACACATTTCAAACAAGAACATGGCCCTACTACTTCTCATGTGTCATTACAATGATATTATGAAAGGTGGAGACAGGCCAACGGGCATACACCATGTGCACATACACATTTTTGAAAAAATATATCAGTAAAAAAATAAAAAATTGGTAGAGGTATCTTTGGTATATAGTGTACAGGAAGGACCTGTTAACATGGTCTTCCATGCAGAAGTGATTCACCTACAGTTTGCACATCATGCAGTGTGGTTGACTACTGGTAGAGATAAAGCTTCGCATATTCAATATCTGTTGGGAGTGTTTCAAATTGTCTTCTTGAAGTTGCACATGAAAGTTTTGTCTTGTTCAATCGTGTATTTCATTATGTATTTTATAATCAACCAAACAAGTGTGTATGGACATATGGAAGCTGTTCCTTACAAAATAGTCTGTTGCTATGGTTGTTTATTGTTCTAGAATGCAGTTGTGGATTCGAAGAGCCCAAAGTAAGACCTGCTTCTCAAGCGTGGCAGTTGCTAAATATGGAGTCAGTGGTCAACACTTTGCAGTATTGCAAGTGGTTTGTTGGGGGCCAATGGAGTAACTGCAAGTAGTATTCAAAGGTGATATGCAGCAGGTGGCAGTTATTTCATCTAATTTCTGCTCAAGCTGGAGGATTTAACTCCAACATATTTTCACATAGATCTTACTAAAGCTAATTTCTGCTTTCTTTGGGGAATAGTCCAGGGCTCATCTTAGTCCTGAGATGAAGTGGCTTTGGGTGCTTGATAGTAGATACCTGTTACATATTCCAGGTGGTGTGCTAAAAGGCTGTAGCATTTCCATTGTTGTCATTGTGGATATTTGAAGGGCCAGGATGTGCTATGTAGCATGTGGTCAATGTGAGAAGTAGAACCCAACAATCTTAAACTGGCAGAACCTGCCCAGTCTTCACAAGATTAACCATCATCAAAATCAGCCATTGTACATTAATGGAGATGTCTATTATTTGGCCTCTGTAATTCTCCTGTTAGTCCACATTTGGATTCCAAATGGCATGCAGTGATTGGTCTCTATTGAGATAAATTTTGTACTATAAAAATATATTCTTGTAGCATATAGACATTTGGAGATTCTCTTTGTTCCAATGAAGTTTTCTCCTTCCCTGTTTTGTATGTTTTGTACACAGTTAATAGGATGACTTTAACTTTGCAGGTCAGGAGTTTTTGGCAAGATTGCTCATTGTTTTCCAGAAGAGTTGTTAATTGTGTTAATATGACATTTTCAATCACGGTGCTTTGTCTTCTTAGAGCTTTGTGATATATGAACGTGTAAGTCTATAGGCCATCGTATGGAGGCCAATGTGATTCTGTGTCAAAATTATCCCATTACAGATTCCATTTCATATAAAACACTATTATACATCCACCACCTTAATAGTCTTCTTGTTCCATTGTGATGAAGTTGTGGCCATCTTAAATCCACAAACCTTTTCAGCTCTGGACGTTACCTTTTATGTTTTCTGGCAGTTTAAATTGTTACCAATCAAGCCAGACCTAAAATTTGGAAACATTTGCAGAAAAGAAAAACAAATTAAACATTCTCGAAATATTTGGATTGCAACCTTTCCAAAACCGACCTTTACCATACCCACCTCTTCCTTGACATTTTACTGTTGATACAACTAAAGATGCGGCAATTACTAAAGTACTGGAGGAATTAAAATAGTTCTTGATGTTTTTAGCAGTTTCTGAAGATCTTAGAGTAGTGATTAATAGTATGGGCTGGTAATTACCAGGTTAAGTCTTATTACATCCGAGGAGTATAACCAGTCTGGATGTTAAAAACTAGAAAGATTACTTGAATTTAGTAAACATCAGATCAAAACATGTAAAGATGATATGGAATAGTAGATGTAACTTTAGGTGAAGCATCAAACATGATAGCCACTCGAGTGGTTTGTTATAGTTCTATTTTTCTGCTATATGATCTCTGAGCAAATTTGAAACGTCCAAATTTAATTAATAGAACTAAATATTCAGTAATAGAGCATGCAATGTTCTTGTTATAGCTATAATCAAGTAATCCTGCGTCCATAGTTTGCCTATTTGGTGAGTACTTGCCGAGTTGGCAAGTACTCTGCCAGATTTCTGCTGGGATGCATATTCACCCAAAAAACTCACCCACCAAAAATGACATATATTCGCCAATGCTCACCACGAATATTTGCCAAAACTCGGTGAGTTTAGCTAAAAAAATCGCCATACACGGCACGGATGCATAAAACAGGAAAAATGTGGATTTTACGCTGAAAAAACGTTGGTTTTGTATTATAAATGTATCACACTCCCTCACTTATAAAAACACAATTGTTGAACATCATTTGCATAAGTTGAAGAGATTTTATAGGGAATTTGAAAAACAAATTTGAAGAATTTCATTTGGATGTAATTTTCTTTTTACCCCCTTCTCTAGGATGGGGAAGAGAAAAATGTAAATTATTGTAAATTGTAACTTGCATAGATATGCAATTTATGATGATAATTTTCAATGACAATCATCATAAATTCATAACATTTATCAGTTGGCTGTTGTATTTGCATGATGATGCAATTTTGTATTCTATTTGTATTCAAATCTAATAGAAAACACTTCCCCAACATTTACTAGACTCATTTGATACATTTTGTAGTTATATTTTGCATAAAATTGATGTAATTTAAAGAAATTTGCATATTTTTTAAGAAGTTGAATATTCGCCAAGACTTGTTGAGTTTTTGCCTAGTCAATTTTTTTGGGTTTGTTGCATATTTGCTGAATATGAATTTGCGAACTATGATCCGACTATCAATATGTGATATATTGGAAGAAGAGATTAAGATTACTTCATGTCATTATTAAGAGGTAATATATGGTATTAACTTTTCAAGTTACAAGTACAAATTATGCATATTTAGTTATGGAGCTTGGCTTCTAATCTTAAACAATTGTGGAAACTACTAGCTTCGGATTGTTTTAGGGCGATCAATGTTGTTCATGCTCTGATAAGTAATGGCCTTTAATTTTGTCACCAATTTTCTGGGGCACACATGCGGAGTACATCTACTTGGAAAAGAATATTTGTATGATTGATTGGATTTAGTTTCGTCTTGTCATGACTAGTTTAGAATCTCTATTTTCAAAAATGCACATAGAATGTCTAAAGTCCATTGACAATATTTTCTATCATAATCAAGGATTACATGGGTGTGAGGGTACTAAAGCACCTCCAAACTAGTGAACAATTAGTGAATAAAGAAGCAGCAATGGAAGTACCTAGGAATGGAGCTCACATGTTTAAAAATACATGGGCATTGCGGGATGAAGTGAGAAGGGTGCTGTGCCAGGGTTTAACCTTCATATAGGGTTTGTAGCTCCTTTGATCATATTAATGAGCTATCTGCAGAAAATTGCTAGCAAAATAGATTGTTTTGATGCATTTTTGTGGGAAATTGTTTGTTTGTCTAATTGTTAGTGATCAGCCTTATTTAACAGTGACTCCACTGTAGGTGTTAGTTGATGGCATAATAGCTGGAGAAAAGCATAATCCAACAAGGTCAAGAAATTCGAATGCAAAATCTTATATGAAATGATTTACTCCTTCCGAAGAAATATAATTATGCGGTTCTCAAATTTTGATAATGCTTGTAAATGGCTTTGAGTAGTAATTTTTTTTTTTTTTTTTGGGGAGTTTTGTTGGTAGATAACTTGAAAGTATGCTTAAGAGTTGAATTTACAATGCATGGTAGCCTTATGATATTAAGGTCGAAGGGACATGTAATATGGCCAAATCCTTTTTTGTATGTTACTTCTCCAATCCTAGCACTACACAACCATAATCAATCATCGACTTTGGGTCATGAAAAGCTAATTTATGTTATTTTCCTTGTGAACTGGATTTTATGGTTTTTGATAAAGTAACCTTAAAATCCCGATATGGATTGAAGTCTTCCTGTACCCAATTAGGCATTTATTAATTCCCTTATTTAACCTTAAGTGTGCTTTATCTATCATGAATGGAATAAGTTTTTCTCCACTCGTCTTGAGTGGATGGTTGTTTAGACAATGACGTTTAAGGACCTCAAGAATACGTTGGTACTTAGATAGTGATAAGTGTTTTATGAATCAGATTTTGTACATCAAATTGCACACTGTTTATTTCTGTTGTCAGTCACATGAGAAGATAAAATCAAGGACAAAATGCTTTATGGACAATGCCACTAAAAAGCTAGTGGTTGATGTTGGAGAAGCCATGGGCCATTGCTAGAAGCAAAATGATAATTACGCTTACAAGGTTGGCTCAGCCTCCTCCCTTCTGGCAGCGGACTGTGCAGGCTGCGTCGGTACTTCGTCAACATAATAATTTTTATTTTGAACTATACTTCCTCCACATAATACTATTGTCAGTCGCATTAGGGATTGAGCCGGAGCATTAAATTTAGCTTAACCTGGCGGATTACGTGAGTTTCAGTCCCTGGTGAATTTAAAAGAGGAAGTACAAATACTCTGCAACGAAAACTGTACTATAATGAAATCTTTTCGAACATCAACAAAAGAAATGTAAAAAGATTTAACCTTTGTAGCAGGCTCTTCTGAAGTGCCTTCGTCCTTGTGCACTTCAGAGTCTACCATGTTAGGAATCTCGCTTCCTCGTCCATGCTTCTCTGTCAGCCAATCTAATGATAAATTTGATAAGGAAAAAAACCACAAAAACGCTTTTTAGAAATGACGAGGAAAATGGAGATTTGGCAGTGTATCTGTTATTTATAACGACTGGCTGATGCGGGTCGGGCACGGAAGTCTGCAGATCCAACAGCCACAATTGCAAATGCTAACAGAATGACTATAAAGTTCGCTATCTTTTGTTTCCTAAGATTGTTTTTGACTTGATTTTATCCATTTTTTTAATTTTGGCCCCTCTAAGTGTAAATTGCACTCACGTGGATAATGTTAGCGAGAATAAGTTGATAAAATGGAACATAAATAGCAGATATTATTTTGATGTCACAATTTGAGTCATGGAAAAGGTGTAGTACATGCATGTATTAATTTTCACTTTTTCATTTCCAACTTTCCATTAATGTAGTCATCTTTTGAAAAAATCAAACGTCGTCCAATCGAAAACCTTGACGGTGTAATAAAATAAAATAAAATAAAGATAGATTGGCAGATAAAATATACATGTTAGTCATATGACTAATCACTGGAAGGGCTCAATTATCAATGATTGTTCACACATCATCTGTTTTCCTAGAATTATTCTTGTTTTTACTAGAGCCTAAAACTTAAAAGGGGGATACAAAGTGCTACACGGAAAAAATAGTGTGATTGAGTTTGAACCCAAGAAACTATTGGATTTTCCCCATTTTTAAATTTTGGCCCCTTTAAGCTCGAGCTTCACTCGAACATGAATAATGGAGTCTCAATATAAAACTTTTTCTCGCCAAACATGTATGGCCAACCACTAGAGGGACTCAACTATCGATGATTGTTCACGCATCATGTGTTTTCCTGCACTTACTCGAGCATAAAATTGAAAAGGGGCCTACAAAGTGCTCCAAGAAACAAGCATTGCAATTTTGAACATGGAACCTATTGAATTTTCCCCATTTTTATTTAGGCCCCTTTAAGCACAAATTGCACTCACATAAATAATGTGAGCAAGATCAAGTCGATAAAGTGGAACATAGATAACACATTATTTTGGTGTTTCAATTTGCGTTGTGGAAAAGGTGTAGTACATGTAGGTATTTAGTTTTCACTTTTTATTTCCAACTTTCAATTGATTTATTTGTCTTTTCTAACAAATCAAACATCGTCCACTTTAAAACCTTTACGCCATATTTTTTTAAACAAAGTTGATTGGCAGACAAAATCTACCTGCCGCTTATATGGCCAACCGAGGAAGGGCTCAATTATTGATGATTGTTCATGCATTGCATGTTTTCTTGCAATTACTCAAGCTTAACCTAGAGGGGCTCAATAAACAATGATTGTTATAATTTGAGTGAATTTGAGATGATAAATTGAAGCACAAATAGCAAATATTATTTGGGTAGGAACAATATGAGTCTTGGAATAGGTGTGGGATGTGCAGGGTTTTAATTTCCATATTTTAATTTCCATTTTTCTATTCATGTTTTACTCTTATCTAACAAATTAAATGTCATCTAATCAATAACCTTGCATCCAAAAAAATAATAAAATAAAAAAAGAAAATGCCCATGGATGAAGGACATGGGCACCATTTCTTCCTTGGATGTAAACAATAAACAATGTCTATTGTATTTGTGTTTGTGGGACAAGATTGTCAAAGTGTGGAGGATGTCTGGTTTCAAATATGTGGAGTCTATTAAGGCTCAAGTTGGTGCCATCAATTCCATGGTCATCGACCCTGATAGTTTTCTTTTCATCATCTTGACCTATTGTATAGTTAAAATACAGAGTAGGCTCAAGACCACCCACTGTTGTGTTCTCACATTCCTCCATCCACTGGGGTGAAGATTCATCAAATATGGTTGTTTACACATTTCTTGCTTTCCTACAATTACTCAAGTTTATAATTTAAAAGTGGGGCAACCAAGTGCTATAAGGAGAAAGCATTGTAATTGCGTTTCGAACCAATAACATATTGGATTTTCCCCATCTTTTATGATTGAAACAATGGATACCCTCTTTGTTACCTTAATTGCTAGTGAGAAACCCTAATCACAATTATGCATGGATACACTACCCTTGGATGCCAAATCCACTCCATGTGTCCCTACCTCTAAAATGTCCCATGAGACATGCAAGTGAATTCCCTTTACATTTACGTGTGTTCCAAATACCCAATAAACCCAAGGGCTTAAATTGTTTACAACAACTATTGACATTTACAAAATTGATGGACCAGTCCTTGTGTTCAATGATATCTCTAAAATTTGTTGCCTCGACAACTAGCTTGCCACACCCCTTTCTCCTTCAAAAAATCTACAAAACAGGATGTGATTGTAGGAAATAAGAATTTCGTATTGGTTCCCGCATCGTTTTCCCTACCCTTGCACTTCTACTCTCTCAAACTGCTTCTTCATTTCCCCTCATCCTCTCCCACTTTTCCACACGCTCAAGTTTTATTTATTCAATCCACCCCCTTTGGCGTTAACATTGTACATTTCACGTATGATTGCTAGTAATAATTCGCCTCTAGGTCAAATCCTAAGATGAGTGTTGGTTATTATATGCTTGTCCCAAGACCAAGCTCGATTCACAAGCCACTACATTGCAGTCACCACATTGAATACCTTGCGGGAAACAAATATTATCTCTAGTTCCCAATAAATAGTGCTTAATTTATGGTGATGCCTTTAAATAGCAATTGCTTCTTCCAAGCAGGGGACATCCCTCCCGCTTGGAAGGTGTCCGTGTCATTCACAAAGCCCCTCTAGAGGTGGAGGAAGGAGATTTTGTTTAAGAGTGGCAATGTTCCATTCAAACTAATGATTATTCTTTCTAGCAACTTGTGACAATTTTTGCCAAATAGATATGAAGCCATTAATGTGCACATTTGTGAATACATGCTCAAGGCCAAGTATTAGTCTTTCAATGAATGCATTGTGTAAACAAAAAAATTAAATCATGGAGACCTTGTTACACTCATCGTTTCATGTTTTGTAGTCAATATTGTTGAATAGAGCATTCTTCCCACTAACCTATGCACCTTGACACTTCTTGATGGCATTTCATCAAGTTTTTCCAATCTATATGCCTCAAAAGACATCATTGAGTGAGTGTCGCTTGGCAATTGGTTGTCTGATGACCTTCTAGGTACAAATTAGATTATGGGAGGACTTTTATATGGTTGAATAAATGAGAAGATAAAAATAACATGTTACCTATGTGATGGTGTGCTTGAATATCTTTGGCCTCATCAAATTTGGCCACTAATTGACGCAAATGAGGCGTCAGTGGTATGCATATTTATAATTGGTCAAAAGCGTGTTCACTCAATTAAAATGCTTCTCATTTTAAGGGTGACTTTTTTATCGAATGCCCTCGCGGCTATATAATAAACCTAACCTTTGCAAATGATGATATTTTATGATGGGGGCAAGTATTTTATTTGAGAGGACTTATGGATGATGTTATGCGTTAAAAATGTTATTTTTAATATATAGTGGATATAAATAGAAGCTCATGCTTTCATTTATGTAAAATGGACACGAAAAATGGAATAGTGATTATAAATGTTGCAAATTGGATGTATACATGAGCACAAAATGAAAAATGGATCATTAGAGGAGTATATTCCAAGATTATTTTATTGTTTCTTACATGCCTTCATATTTGCTTTGATGCAAAATTTACAACAAATGCAACCATTGTCCAAATGCTACAATTGGCAATGAATTTAAGCCCAAACATTTGAAGATGATCTTGATGCTTGCCATATTCAATCTCTTACCATTTTTCATTAGATCTTTCAAGCCACATACAATTTTTTGTACTCCATCAAATGGTGATTTTGTCACATAACAATATGCATGCTAAATTAGCATTTTTATGAGATATATTTGGAAATGGGTATTATTGGCGTCTTCAAGTCTATTGCTACATGTTAGGGGATCCTTTATTCTTCTATTGATGCTTATCTTCCATAAGACAAATTTTTACCAAATTTTTAATATATGTTTGAAACAAGCCTTCAATCTAATTTTTGGTCTAGGTAGGAATGTTGTAGTCATTTTGTGTCCATTTGTCTAGTTTTCCTTAGTATTTTGGCAAGTTTTTGAGCCAAGACATGATGCCTAGAATCACTTTCAACAAGATTATAAGACTATTTCATTCGTGTTGTGCTGCAAGTTCTTGATGCATTTTCAATAGTACTTTGATATAGTACTTGATGTTTCTTTGATTCTCATTATATGTGAACTTATTTTGCGAATTTGAAGCTACTTTGAGAATATAGTATATGTGCAAATTTGTGGGGGAGTGTATAGGTCTTGCGCAAGTGTCTCTTATGGATTCTTCCTATCTTTTTGTGAGTGAGTTATATATTGGCTCAATGGATAAGACATTGGTCAAGGTGACTAGATCAAACATTTTACGTAATATCTCTTACTTTACTATTTCTTGAAATGATTTGAAACAAAGCCTATTTTACATGAATTCTCTATGTTAATAACTTTGTGATGAGTTGTGTTAATTGCCTTTATAAACAACTCATCTTCTATATTTTGATCAAGCCATTGTAGTTATGTCCATGTATTTTCCAAGTACACTGCTGAACATTATCATTACAACCTTGAACTTGTGGCATAATTACTGATTAATATAGCTATATTTATTTTGTGGTATTTTGTGTGCATTTATTCTTATTATCTCAATAAGTTGTTTGAATGATGATATGTGTGATGCCACTCTTGGTTGTAAGCAATTTTCCATATGTAGCAACTCGTATGCAACAAAGGAACCATCCGCAACAAATTGTTAAGTAGCCAAAGAACTGTTTCACAACAATTAAATCCGCAACCAAAGGAAATCATCTACAACAAAGAGCTGCGTTATGAAGATCTTTTGGAAGGCATGAAGAATGACACTCAAGTCTGTATGTGCCATTGAAGAAGCAATTACAACTAGAATGTGTAGAACTGGGAAACAACTCAACCTTTGATCTAGTCATTCATTGCAAACTAGTGAAGAACTGATTGATTGAGTTAACATGTGATTGAAGGAACTGGTTGATTACCTGAACATTTGTTATGTGTTTGTTAGTTGAACACTTGTTATGAGTTCCGTAACATATGTTGAGTCTCTCATAGTTCTGTGGAAGATCTTCCACTTGTTCTATTGAAGATCTTTCACTTAGTTTATTGAAACTCCTTGTTGTACTCTTCTTCTCACATCTTGTTGTAAATGAGAAGTATAAAAAGGGTTAGTCTTTGGTAACATGGGATATATTCATAGTATTAATAGAATTCATTCATTCATAGTTGGATTCGAGAAAGGAGCTTGCCTTGTACCTTGATGTAACATTTGTGCCAATTCAATAAAGATACGAGTTCTGTTCATTAGTCTCTAGTTGCATAATTTAGGAGGGATTAACACCCAAGTCATTGCCCACTTGTGGTATACTAAACCCCTTCATTGTTTTATTGCCTTTTTCGATATGCATTACGAATCTACATATTTGTCTTAGTGATAGCATTTAGAAGCCATTAATTTCCAGGTTCAAGTTTTGTTTACTTTCAAGAATTGATGTGACATTTATTTCTTTCCAACCTCTTAGACCACTGTGACGGTGCATACATCACCGAGAATATTTCAAGTTTACGTCCCCTGGTTTTATGATTAAATGAATGTAATTCAATGAACACCATATTAATTTCTGCAAGTTGATTTGCACCACCACTTTGTATTTCTTAAAAAAATTTGAAATGAGTTCTCCAAATTGATGCAATGCATGTTGGATAAGTCATAGGTGCATTAAGAACAACACGCATTTGTCAAGAATCAAGTTGAATTTATAAATATTTCACTTATTTGTGTAGTTCTAAACTATTTCATTTAATGGGCATTAAGAGTATTGATGAAATTATGTGTGAATAAATGCACAAGAATCTATTATGTTCGTGAGATATGTTTATTCTCGGTGTGTATTGATGCTTTTGTGCCTTGCGGATTTTGAGAATAATCGTTAGTGTACTAAATGAGGAGGACTAAGAACCACATGTTCATCTTAATCATATTCATGACAATACAATGCAACTTGTTTTCTTTGCTCTCTTGCGAGTTTGATATAATGGTCAATGTCTTCCATAATCTGTACATCCTTTTGATAGAGTTGTCAATATCTAATAAATATCGAGGGTAACATGGACCGTGTTCTTTCTTTTTTTTTCTCGTAAACATTTGAAATTTGATCCATATAAGCAATTTCCATTATGTGACTTCCCATCATCTAAACAATTATTGACTAAGTCTTCACATTCTTTATCTTAATGTGCGAGACTCAATAATATTTTGACATTAATTTTCAAGGTCATATATTATGTAATCCTTCATTCTTGGACTCAATTGGGAGAAGGCTATGTTCACAACAAATATAACGCATTGGTACTCTAATACAAAATCACCTTATCGAATTTGAATGTTCTTTAGATCTTGTTTCTCCGTCCCAACCTCCCCCACTCGTCTTCGCAAAAAAGTCTTGATTTACAAAAGCTATCTTTCTAATGTATTCTAGGCATAAGGTCCTAAGCAACACATTCAATGAGTGTAGCCTTAGAACCATAAACTCTAATGCAAGTTTAGTAAGGAGATCTCAAGATGAAATTACAATGGGCTCTATGTTTTCATGGATATAATACTCAATCTAGGTCTCTTCTACCCATAAACACCTTATGTAGTGGATTTTTTTCTTCAAATTATTGATAGTCAACCCAATCACAATGCTCGTTTAAACAAGTCATCCATGATTGCACTAATATGATAAAAATATTTAGTTTTGTTTTTCCTCATATGAACTCCTATCCTAGATGGCCATATTTTATGGTGGGTAACTAGATACATGTAACACAAATGGGAATACTATTTTTATTTTTTGGGTTTTGTAGTGTTCTTGTATCCTACAAGTTGTTCATTTATTATTTAAACAACAATTTGCCATAATCATATATGACAACATTATGGTAATGTAAGACATCGTAAAGCACTACACCATACATTCTATCTAGATACTTGTCATCTTCATTTTGATCAATTTACATATGATAAACAATGTATGTTGGAAGTACCCTCCAAGCATGGTATTGTCAAATAGCTCAAGAGTATATGTCTTTCTTGAATCTATCTCTATAAGGCCTATTCATTATATTCTTAGTATATATTTGAAGTTTTGCATTCCTATACACATAAAAATGCTATTGTGCTTCAACTCAAGAACCTTTATGTTGATTGGATTAAGATCCATTACATGGAGATCAAATATCTCCTAATGATATAATGGTTGATATCAATGCCTCTTTCCCCTCAAAATTCTTCACAAACTTTTTTCAGGGAAATAATTCACATGCCTTCTATGAAATGATATTGTGGTTCTCAAAATGGTTACAAATTTCTTTACTCCATTAATCACACTTCCAAATGTTGTGCATGTGTCTCTCATGTGTAGAATGACACCAAACATGAAAGAAAAATCTATACCATAAATTCTTTGCAAAAGGGTCCTCATTTTCTTTTATGCCTGTAAAAGAGTCCCATATATTTCTTTGACTTTCATTAACATGTGCTTTCTTTGGATGACCTTGTGATATGAGAGTAGCTTTTGCATCCTTTAGGGATACAAATTGGTCTATTTTTTTCTTCGTACTTAACCGGGTTTGAAAATGTCTTAATGTAAAATGAAAATAAATTCACATTAATACATAAATTGTATACGAATACCTATACGTATAAGTGGAAGAGCATTATAATTATTGCATAGAATTCAAGATTTCAAGATGGTGCAATTAATGCAAAGCTATTGATGTAATATAACATTACTCAGGTCTACTTGAAAAATTGAAGAACACTTTGCCAAAATTCCATTCAAATCTATTTCTACATCAACAAATAGACGAATAATCTAAAACTTTCCCTTTTTGTTAATGTCTTTATTTAGGAATTTGAGCTTATTCAATGTTTCTCATTTATATGTAAGTGCATATGAATGCACATTCTTACAATTTTTTAGTATCAATGGGTTTGGGCTTAACATGTTCATTCACTTGGGTTGATTTATTTATTCCACGCATTAAGAACTATTAATCTAGACCATATCATATAGGAGTGATTGGAAATATTAATGTACAAAGAGTTTTAGGGGTTTGAAAGATAATAATCGATTTCTTATGATTTTGCAAGTGACCTCGACAACCAAACTAAATAAAATAGGTGCAAATGTCTCTATAGGCAAGTCCTAGGAAAATTAGAGTGCAACATTGCGGGACGCTACCTTTGTTATCCTATCAATCAATTTTGTGCCACGTGTTGGTTGCTAAAAATGTGCACCTAAGAGCAAGTGAATGAGGATTGGTGACTCAACAATAACAATGTGAATGCTTGCAGAGTGTGGGACCTTTCCTATTTAAAAAAACCTCTAGAGAAAGTTGACTCTTACCCTAGCTACTCTAATACTACCACTTATCTTTTCCTAGTCAACAATTGCAAGGAGAAAAGGGGAGATGGAAATTGAAACTAAGCATGAATAATGATGCACTAGAGATACCAAGTTATTTTCCCTCTACCTTAATTGACACAATGCACTAAACCATGCAAACACACCCACACATAGTATATCACAAATGAGAGGAAGGAAAGAGAGCGATAAAACTATCCAAAGGGAATACATAAGCCACAAAAACATCATATTAATGCTCAAGAGATGCACTACTTGCTATAACACTGAAAAAGGCATTGGATTTTATGTAGAAACTCGAAAATTAAGGTTTAGACACTCAAAATGCTAGGAAACCCAAAAGGGTAGAGTGAATCTACATTGAAGGAGAGTATCCATTTATAATATGCACAACAACTATTTATAGAAAAGGAGAAGAGAGAAGAAGGAAGGGTAAGAATGAGAGGAATATGACATATCCAATATGCTCCCTAGCTTGAGAGAATGATTCGAACTAAAACTATCTTCTCAAATTTCCCAAACATATTCCAAAATATTTGTTGTCATATATGATTCCCAATAAATTTTAATCATGGTTGATGATGACTTAAAGCTGCTATCATGTTGAAACACTCCTCAAGTGCTTTCCAAAAAGTCTAATCTTTCTTGATACGGTAGTATTAATTAAAAGATATAGCTACTTGAATATGCCCACATTGTTTTGTATAGTTGACCATGAGGCCATCAATTCAAATTTAGAATCGCCTCTACCACTTGTTTCTTTCTCATTGGCTATTGCTTTGGCTTATGACCATCCAAACTATGCCAAAATAACTATCTCTAGAGCCAAAGTTTGTACCATGTGGCAAGCCATGATTTGCTTTGGGCTTGAAGCTTTGTCTCCATTCTTTCCCATTCCTCTCCGTAGGGGAGAGGGGCTAGTAGTGGTACACCCTAAGTTGAGGGTCCACAAAATCAATTGTTTATCATATGGGATTGTGATTTTTTCACTAATGTGTATTTTAGATTTGTGTTAGCTTATATTTTTTCTTTGGAATGTTCAACTTGAGGGAAACCCATATTTTGAATTGATTTAAAATAATAAATTTGAGTTACACTACAACCATGGTGGAAACCAATACATGAATATGGGTGAAAATTCTTGAACATTGATTTTTTATACTTGTACATAGGTGAGAGGTCTTACATGTCATGATGTGATTGGATACTCTACATAATTATTATGTCAAAAATAAATAACTACTAGATAGTACTATGACAACTATTGGGTATTGTGTGATCAATAGTCATGTCAACTATTGGACCATGTTCACCTATTGGCCCCTCTCCCTATTCCTTGATCAATATTTCCAACACTCGAGCTCCCGAGACTAGGTCACGTGTTGAGCTGCGGTTGGTTACGGGCTCCCATATTAGTGACATATGGTAGTCTCGTGATTTGCTATGGGCTCACTATATTTGTGCCATGTGGAAACTCATGATTTACAACGAGCTCCAAGTTTTTCTTTTACCTCGGCCAATTTCTCACACTTTGCTGACCTTTGACCATTCTGGATTGGGCCACGGAGTTTGGCTCTAACCATAACCATGTGTAGGGTTTTGGTTTGTTATGGGCTTCGACTCATTTTTTCCTTAGTCAAATTTTTCTTTACATTTGAACTTTTGAGATTGGGCCACATGGCACAATCCCAACCTTTTGGATTTAGGTTCTTTTCCATGCCTTAGTTGATTTTTACCAAGTTTAGGGGCAAACACTTAGTCGATTTTACAACTTGTAAAAGTTTTGAGCAAGTGGATCCTTTATATAATAACAAGGCTCTTTTGTATTCAAAACCACAATGAGGCTCTCTCCTTAATGAATGTGGGGTAATTTCCTCAAGTAAAACTATAGTGGCTATTATGTTTGAATGTAAGTGAGCTCGAAATCGATTGTGAACACTCCACAAATATGAAATATTCGAGGATTCGATTGTGAATGCGTATAAATGTTGAAAACTGAGTGACATGCCACTTGAATCAAACTTGACAAAGATGAACATTCCTAGACCCCAAAATCATTCAAACACTTTTTTCATACGATATCCAAAATCTCCTACAAATTGTAAACATCCAAAATAGATCGTGAAAGAACTTGAAAACATGAGGAAAAAGGTGTATCACGTTGTAGTTGATCAAAATGGAACAATAGGCCCATTTTTACAACATTTTTGGTGACTCATAGGGGACATTTTATTAAGAATTAAGATATCAGTGGTCTTTTCATCCATTAGGCATGAAGTCTTCCTAAACACCGAAATAACTAGAAATTAGATTTTGGAAACCCCTTAAAATTCCCACTTTGGATCCTTCTACGATTTTTGCAAAAATCTCATTTCCAATAACTTTGCAAAATGTGGCTTGCAAAACTTATGTACAAAATTATAAAATCATACATACTTCAAGGGAAAATGCACTATACAAAACACTTATTTTGTTAAAAAAATCCTAAATCTATTCTACTCTAACAATGTACAAGAAAAGCTATACAAAGATAGGGATCAGTTGGGAGAAGTAACTCCCTATCTTGATGAATTTGGGACAATCAAAGAGCTTTGAAATCGCTATGGAAAATGAGAGGAGTGCAAACATGGTCTGAAACTCTTCCTTTTTCAAAATATTAGCTCCATTGACATAATACACCTCTTCTTGATTTGAAAATTTATTTTGTAAGTGTACCAACTGATTTTTGGTATCTCAAAGCTCTCCATCATGCTTTGAAAATAAAATGACATGTGACAATTTTTTAAATATTTGAAACAACAACATTCACAATAGGGATCCCACATTTCAAATTTAAATGACCACATTCACTATACATGATACCATATTCATCTTTCTCCTCATAGAGAGGGCTTGCGAGCTTTTCCAACTTCTCCTCCTTTGCTTTCCACTAAAAAAACCTCCTCAATCTCAAACATAGAGTTTTTTAGGCTCAACCATTCCCTTGGGTTTGGAATCTGAAAACACCTCGCATTGTAATCCCTAAGAATTCACTAAAATTAACACTCTTTCTCACCCTCCTCTTGATCTAGCCGATCATCCTCGGTGGACACCTCTTGGTTGGTATGAACATAATTGGTGTTCAATAACACATCTCAATCCTTCTTAGGCTCCATATGATCACCCCCTTTGGTATATACCTCTTAGATAAGAAAAAATGTGCTTTCATCATCGAGAATCCAAGTCGTTCCACTATGATATTTTTCTCTCATGATCTCCTTGGATGAAATCACTTATAACAGGCCATGAAGTGATTGCGAAAGGGATGATTGTTAGTTATTTCTCATGCAAATATTTCTTAAGCTCAACATATTTGATTTTACTCTCTAAATGTTTCATATTCTCTCATTTGATATGTTCTTGCTTTTTTGCAACTCAAGTGAAATCAAGAAATCATGCTTGATTTTCTCTTGCTCATGGTAATTCTCCAAGGTGGCTGAATGGTTGGGCATTGGGGTTAGCTGAGAGCACTACATTGCGTTTGTAAGGTGTCTCCATAATCACATAAATGAAAAAACATTTTCCCACCATTATGGGTTCACCAAGCTTGCATATGGATGAATATTTGAAAGGAGAACCTTGTGAATTACCACAACCTCCCAAGGCTTCATGATAAAACTTTTAGGGGCTAAATAATGCTTTAGGTGGAGGTAGGAGATATTTTTGCAAAGTACTTTGGAAAATTGAGGCAACAAGAGCTTCTTGTTTAACAAATGGAGTGATTGAAGCATCAAGAGATATTTGCATTATATATGGAGTAATAAAGGGCTCAACTAGTACATGGAGAGCAAGGCGAGTCAAAATGCTAGGGATAAAGAGGAGAAATGGGGGATGGGTTTCATTTTTCCTCCATGAATGAGGATATTATCTGCTTGGATAGTAAAATCATAGGCCATAGGAAGGACACTTCCTCCCTAGATACTAGGACATAATAGCAAGATCAAGATCAACGACTCTTAAATAAAACAAGAATTCCAAACTTAATTGGAATTTGTATTCTTGAGGGATTATTTACCACATCCTCTTCAATATGAGATTGAATTTTGAAACATTCACCATGGGTACCATATTTATGATGCTAAAGTGCTATAAAATATGAGATATGATGTCTGCATTCTCCTTGAACCATTTTTCCAACTTTTCTCCCAGGTGATCCCATGTGGAAATTGATTGTGTAGCCAAGATTTTATAGCAATCCCAAGCTTTTCCATTGAAGGAAGAGATGAGTAATTTGAGACATGTATTATCTTCTTTGATATTGTGTTTATCCAATGATTGGATACATTTTTGATATGCTCAACATGGATTATAACATCATTTCCATAAAAGAGGGGTGCGAGTTTTCAAGATAGTTTTGGGGATATCATTCCAATACTATAAATGAAGAAGGATAGAGCTCTAATGAGGGAAATAAAGATCTCTCTATAGAGTTGTGGGAGTGTAAACACATTAGGATATGAAGGGAGATGAAGGGTTTAAGCTGGAAAATGAGATAATGGGTTCTTAAATCACTAGAGTGTCTAGGTTCTTGAAAGATTGATCACAACAAAAATGAGCTAAGAACACACCAAAATTTAGCTGAAAATTACAAAACATGCGTTAATGTACCTACAAATACTATAACTTATTCAACAAGAATGTAAATAGTCCCACTAGACGTGCCATAAAATATTGATATCTTGTAAATGTTCTTTGAATAAAACTAAATGAGGATTTATGTCTCATAAGAAAAATGTGAATTCTTATAAATTATGGAACTTTGGATCTTTGAAGGAGACCTCCAAAGAAAGATGAATCTTACTCTAGCTACTCTAATGCTACCACTAATCTAAACCTAGCTAACAATTGTAGGGTAAAAGGGGAGAAAGAAACTAAAATAAACATGAATGATGCCACATCGAATAAATAAGGGGTCACTCTCCCTCTACATTTATTGACGCAATGCATTAAAACCATGCAAATACACCCACACATAATATATCACAAAAGAGAGGAAGGAAAGAGTGAGGTAAGCTGTTATCCCAAATGTGCCCCTACTCATTTTGTGGCTAACTCCTTTACATCTTTCCTTCTCTTGTGCCTCGGTTAGAATATTTTGTTTTCAGGCACTCAAAACCTTCTGGAAATTTTACCATCAGATAGAGCTCTCTCTCGGCTTTCCGTAAAGGTAAAGTTTTCCTCCTAACTCCTTATGTTTTTCAAGTTATGGCTCGGCGGAGTTTTGGTGGGAAATTTTCCCCTAGAAGGCCCGCAGCCAATCAGGAGCTGTCACGTGTCCAAGGGTGAAAAAACACCAAGCGATCCGAAGGAAAAAATGGTCAGGAAGGCCCTGCGCCCAATCAGAACGTGCCACGTGGCATTCGACCAGCGGAGTGTGGGGAATTTTTGAAATTTTTTCCAAAGACAAAAAAGAGGTAAAATTTGAATTTTTTTCCCGCCGATCCATTTTTGGCCCTAAATCTTCAAACGATCATATCTTTTGATCCAGAGCTCGGATTTTCACGTTCTTTATATCATTAGAAAGATGTTAAAATTATCTACATGATTCTATGGTCAATTTATAATTTTGGTTCAGTTTGGAGAGAGAAAATTCAAAAACGGTTCTGGTACGTGTCCATGGCCAGAAATGACATTTCAACAACCAAATTTAATACAAAATGGGTCGCATTCTTCTCCAACATGGTCAAAAATGACAGGGTATGGGTTTGTAAGGTCCTCCATGTTGTTTTAATGCATTTTCCATCAATGAGGAATGGGCTCCCATGTTTTTTATGTTTTCTCTCTCCTGGGCTCGACCCATGCATTGTAAAAGCCAGATTTGGCTCATTTCTTGAGGGTTGAACACTTTTTGGCATTGAAAACTTCTTCTTTCACCTCCAGCAAGTGATAGTTGTAAGAATCAGACCTTTTTCACAGTTTGTAATAGGTTTATACCTCTTTGATGGTGGAATGCAAGATATTTTTTCATGAAATTGATAGTGCAAACTCTGTGAATGCTTTCGTCCTCTGTTTGCATTGTTTTACTTCATTTCAAGACCTCTAATTACATCTATCAGCTTGTGTATGTTTTCCCTTGTTGCATTTCATGAATTTGTGTCTATTTATATGGCAAGAAATGTTTCACCACTCCTTTTGGTGCATCACCATCTTTAGTTTAGTTTCATTTTTGCATTTTTATCCCTGTCTCCTTGCAATCTAGGGTAGAATTAGGATTAGAACCTCTGTAGTTGTGCAAAATATAGATATAAATCAGAGGAGTTTGAGGAACCAACCTCTAATATGGAGATTCCTCTCTCATTTTCACAAGTCCCACACTTGGAGAGAGGTTTCCATGTTGTGCAATCACACTGGATGCTCTAGAATCAACTTAGAAACCTGATTTGCATCCAGGGGTGCTGCTGATTTGCAACAACAGTTTTGGCACGCCCGGTGGGACATTAGAGGTCTCATTTTTATTGCAGCAAAGTTGATGTGCATCTGCTGTAATTTTCTTGCTTGAAAAGAGCTATAATTTGCACATCTGGTGACTCCAAGGGGAAGAATCAATTGGTTTCAGCAGTGCAGGCCTGAAAACTCATGAGAAGAATCACTACAAGGTCAAGAGTTGGAGAAGAAGAAGTGTTGTTTGAATACCTACAGTTATCTCCAAGAGTAAGGCAAAGTGGGGAGGAGAATTCAAAGGTCTCCATCTCCACCAAATAGAACTCTCTCAACTCCTCCACTGGTAGGCCTTTCATTAGTCAACAAGGGTTTTAAGATCAATTAGAATGGCACAAAACAACCCCTATGTCAATTTTCACAAGCAGCCCACTTGCCCTCAATGCACAACATCCAATTCCTATTGCAGCCTTGAAGAACATTCCATACTTCACTGGAGAAAATCAGACTACTGAGTGATCATGTTAAAGACATTGCCAACCTTTGTGCAATTCATGAAATCAATGAGATGCAAGTGGCTGTCAAGTTGCTGGCATCTTCATTCAAGGGGAAAGCATTGCAATGGTTTAGAAGCCTTGGAGCTGGTTCTATCACAAATTGGAATCAGCTATGTATAGCACTTCATGAGAAATTTGGAGAGAAGGGAGACAACTTGTCTCTTTTGGAGCAGCTGACAACCATCAAGAGAGCTCCCAATGAGCAGCTGACCGATTTCAACTTCAGATTTCAAAAGACTTGGGAGAGAATTCCAGTGGCAGTTAGGCCAACAACAGAAGGTGCTTTTCTCTATTATCTCAAAGCTCTAAATTCTGATATTTCTATGTTGATTCAGTCCATGGGAGGCATAACTATCCCTATGGCTTATAGCATTGCCATTAGGGCTGAAAATTGTTTGATCCAAGCTGGCAAACTAGCCCCTAGACCTCCCATGCCATTGTTTCCAAGTTTAGAGAGTCCAAATACCAATCAAGCACCTAATTTGGCTCCTTCTCCCACTCCTAGAAATTAGAGTTCAAATGAAGCTTCTACTTCATCTCCAAGTGCCCCAAATGAGCTTCAAGAAGTCATGAAGCAATTGCAAAACCTAGGCAATGAGCTGGTTACTCTCAAGAGGCAACAAGCCCAAGGTTTTAGACCTTCTTACCAGCCCCAAGCTCAGCCTAACAGGCAGCCATACCAACCACAAAGACCTCCTAATCTAGCTGCAAATGTAAATCAAACAAGGCCTCCTGCCAATAGACCATTTCAGCCCTATAATCCTAATGCCATATCTGCCTCTAAGGCATTGGTGCCAACACAAAACAACGTTGCTCAAGAGTATGATTGGTGTTTTCCATGCAATGAACCTCATAACCAATCTATGTGCTTCAATGGTGCTTTGAATCAAGCATTAATGGTGACAACTACTGGTGTGGAGGGTGAGGGCAGTCAAGGAAACAACCAACAACAAGAAACATTCCAACAGCAATCAGCCCCAAATGACACCACATTGGTAAATTGGCAAGCAGAAGATTTCTGTGGCATGAATCAAGCAGTTTCTCAAGGTGTTGCAGCCAACACAAGGTCAAAAAGAAGGAATTTGGGTGAAGAACAACCATTAGCTCCAACCAATCCACAACCTTCCATGGCTCCACAAATGGTTGGCAAGCAAAATCCAATTTCAAATGCACAAGGGCAGCCAAGAACAGCTCCTAGACCAACTCAAATACCAGTTATTGCTGCCCACGTGCAAGGAGTGAATGTACAAACAAAGGGACAACAAAGAGATCCTTCATCACCATTCAGTATCATCGATCAGATGAAGAAGACAAATGTCAACATATCAATGTGGGAATCCCTATCTATCCCAGGCCAAAGAGATTTGCTACAAGCTGCCATGAAGGACTGGCCAACTTCGAATCAGCAAGTTCAGATGCAAGAGAAAGTGCTCACAAATGCTGCCCAGCCTGAGGGGAATCATGGAGGACAGCAAGGTAAAATGTTGAAGCCCCCTCCTTTCTATGTTTCATTAATCATTGGAAATCAGCTAGTGCACAATTGCATGATAGACTCCGGGGCAAGTAGCTCAGTGATGCCTAAACAAATAGCTGATCAGCTAGGGCTCCAGTATGAAACAATATCCAAAGGGGTAGTGCAGCTAGATGGGAAACATAGTAGCAACAGTTGGAGTGATTAAAAACTTGAGTCTTACCTTGCATGCATGTCCAAATGTTGTTGTTTTACAAGATGTATCAGTCATAGACCTTCCACCACTCTTTGCCCTTTGCTTGTCAAGGGACTTCACAGCCAAGATTGGAGGATATTTGTCTATTGATTGGTCACACATCTTTGTTCGAGAATGAGGTATGGAACAAAAGCTACGGTCAGTCTCGAACCTATTGCAAACTTCCACATTGAGCCTTACACTCCAAGTCAGATTAATGCCAATTGCTCAACATTTGATCAAGAAGATCACCCAAGCACTGATGAAGCTGACACCAAGGTTGGGAGCATCCCGGATCTAACTCTTGATGAATGGGCAAACAAGGTACATGCTTTTGATCCTTATCAAGAAGTAGAAGAATCTGAGCTAGGGGTCTATTGTATACATGAAGAAAATCAGCCTATTCCTAGCATCACCAAGCCAAACCACAAGGATGACAATGAGGTATGGCAGCTGTTTTTTGATGGATCAAGGAGTAGACAAGGTGCAGGAGGTGGAGCTATGCTTGTTTCACCTCAAGGAGTAAAGTACTATTCAGCTTTTAGATTTCAGTTTGCATGCTCCAATAACACTGCTGAATATGAAGCCTTGGTGCAAGGGATGCATTGGGCAATCAAGAAGAAAATAAAGAACTTGCAAGTCTTTGGTGACAGTGAATTGATTGTAAATCAGGTCAAGGGACAACATGCTGCCAAGAATGATCTACTCAAGTGCTACAAGAACAGGGTATGGGACCTCATGGAAGATTTTGAGGGTTTTGGCATCAAATCCATTCCTAGGAAAGAGAATCAAGTCTGCTGACAGGCTTGCAGCAGTAGGGGCAGCCTTTGACATTGTGGAAAGCATTCAAAAAGACAAGGTACAGCCAAACATCCACGTGATTGTGAGGCCTTCAGTGCCAGATAACAATGTCAGTTGGCAAGTATTTGAGAATGACCAGCAAATCATCCATTTCTTGCAAGAAGAAGCTGAGTTCTCAGCTAAGAATCAAGAAAAACTGGAACAACAGTATGGTGACCAAGTGGTACAGCTGAGAACTAACAAGCTGCCCAAGGGACTTATCACTTTGGAGTCCATTTTTAATCCCAATGATCAGTTTAGGAAAGAGAAAGCAAACATTCAGGTCAAGAGAGAAGATTCAGTATCCATCTTGGTGGAAGAGAACAAACCATTGCAAATTGGAAAGATGACAATTGAGCAAGAAAGGTATGAGTTCATATAGTTGTGTCAAGAGTTCCCAGACGTGTTTGCTTGGAGCTACGAAGATTTCAAAGGTTTCAATCCCAACTTAGCTCAGCATACCATTGAATTGGATCCAAATACTAAGCCTGTTAGGAAGAAACAAAGACCAGTCAATCCACACATGGAGCCTCTCATGAGGAAAGAATTGGACAAGCTGATTGAGTCAAGAATCATATTCCCAATCAAGCATTCTAGTTGGGTTGCCAACTTGGTTCCAGTCAGAAAGAAGAGTGGGAGATCAGATTGTGTGTTGATTTCAGAGACTTAAATAGAGCATCTCTCAAGGACCATTACCCACTCCCTTCCATGGAGAAAATCTTGCAAGTTGTGGCTGGCTCCGAGAGGTTTTCACTACTTGATGGCTACTCAGGCTACAATCAGATTATGGTGAAGGAGGAAGACCAGTTCAAGACAACATTCACAACCAAATGGGGAACTTTTGCATACAAGAAAATGCCATTTGGGCTGTCCAACGCTGGTGCTACCTTCCAAAGAGCAATGGACATGGCATTCAAAGGTTTGATTAACAACGTGGTGCTGATTTACCTTGATGATATCACTGTTTTTTCCAAAAATGCAGCAGACCACCTCTCTCATTTGAGACAAGTTTTCACAAGGTGTAGGAAATTTGGAGTGTCTTTGAATCCTAAGAAGTGTATCTTTCTTGCACATGAAGGAAAGCTCCTTGGCCATATTGTCTCCAAAGAAGGATTAGCAATTGATCCAGAGAGAGTTGAAGCCATAAGAGCACTACCATTGCCAAGCCACAAGAAAGCCCTTCAGAGTTTCTTGGGGAGGATAAACTTTGTTCGGAGGTTTGTCCCAGATTTTGCAGCTCTTGTCAAACCTATCACCAAAATGTTAAAGAAGAGCATGGATTTCAAGTGGACAGCAGAAGGCAAGGAGAGTTTTGAAGCAATCAAAGAAGCCATTTCTCAAGCACCAACTCTCATCAACCTGGACTTCTCCAAGGATTTCATCCTCTATGCATTTGGAGGTAATGACACTATTTCTACCATTTTGGTACAGCAGAACAAGGATAATGATGAGCAGCCAATTGCCTTCTTCAGCCAGAGCCTAGATGACTATGAGGTGAAGTACTCTTTTATTGAGAAGCATGTGCTGGCAGTAATCAGAAGCTTGAAGAAATTCAAGCATTTAGTCTCAAACAACAAGGTCCAGTTGCTGGTCTCACATGCTGGGGTTAAGGACTTCCTCCTCAACAAAGATTTGAACGAGAAAAGGGCAGGTTGGATCACCCGTGTCATGGAGTATGACATTGAGATCAAGATCACCAAGCTGGTAAGAGGGAAAGGATTGTGTGAGTAGCTGGTTTTGGGGAAGCAAAAAGAAGTATGCAATGAAGAAGAGGCTGTTTTGATAGTCAGGACAGCCATGAGCCAAGTGGTAATCAAGAAGAAGACAATGCTGCCCCCACTCCTTGCTGGACCCAAGGTATTATACACTTCCTAAGCACAGGCCTATGCCCCCGGAGATGAACAAGACCCAAAGAAGACACTTCAGATTGCAGGCTGTCCCATATGCCATTGTTGATGGAGTTTTGTTCAAGAAAGATGTGAATGGAGTGCTGCTGAGATGTATTAGCACAAATCAGATTCATAGGGTGTTGGAAGAGTTCCATGGTGGACCAGTTGGTGGTCATTTTGCACCAAGAGTGACAGCTCTAAAAATCATGAAGGCTGGTTATTATTGGCCTAAAATTTTCAGTGATTGCTATGCATGGATTAAGAGGTGTAAGAATTGTGCATTCTTCATAGGAAAAGAGAGACTTGCTGCCCTTCCATTGCATCCAATCTCAGTTGACCAGCCATTCATTCAATGGGGTTTGGACTTCATGGAGTCATTAATCCCAATTCAAGTCAAGGGCACAAATGGATTTTTGATACCACGAGATGACTTCACCAAATGGACTGAAGCAGTAGCACTCAAAGAAGCAAATGAGTCCAACATCTTAGACTTTTATGAGGGGATAGCAACCAGATTTGGTATACCTACTACAATAATCTCAGATAATGCATTGGCATTCATTGGATCCAAGGTGACTGAGTGGGCTGTCAAGAACGGGATCTACCTAAGCACTTCATCAAACTATTACCCTCAAGGTAATGGCCAGGCCGAGTCTACAAACAAGAACTTGTTGAGGATCATTAGGAGGACTCTTGATGAGAATCAGAGGTCTTGGCATACCAAACTAAAATCAGCCTTATGGGCTGATAGGATAACTCCCAAGAGATCCACAGGTAACTCTCCATTCAAACTTGTCTATGGAAGAGAGGCAATCTTGCCCATGTCACTTGAGTTGCCAACATTGGAACTCATGAAGCAATTAGAGTTGCTAGAGTTTGAGCCCATGGAGGTGAGATATGTAGAGTTGATGGAGCTGCAGGAGGTCAGAAATCAGGCATCCCAAGCAATGGAAAAGGACCAAGCTTTGATCAAAAATACCTTTGATAGGAAGGCCAAGGATAGATCTTTTTCAGGTTGGAGATCTAGTGTTGAAATGGGATGTGGATAGAGAAAAACTGGGAAGACATTCAAAATTTAATGCCATTTGGAGTGGCCCATACATGGTCACGAAGTGCAAGAACAACAATGCTTTCCAATTGGCCTCATTGGATGGTGAAGAACTGCAGATTCCAGTCAATGGAATCTATCTCAAGCATTGCTTCTAGAGGGAAATTTACCACCTTGTAAATATTAGATTAGATTTTCATTCCTCCAAGTGCTTGTGCACATTGTTTTGTTGTAGGTTAGTTTTGTTTTCCCTAAGTGCTTTGGCACAACTTGCTGTCCATGGAGATGTTTTGCAGTCCTTGCTTCCATCAGGTGATATTCCATCTTCCTCCTTGCAACATTCTAAGTCAGGTTGGGGTTCCAACAGAAAATTTGATGACTCCATGCCCAATGGACTCGCTTGTGCAATCGGTATTTTCATCTAGCGAGGCAGATGACCCTCCGAGTCGCCAAAATTTTTATCCCAAATGTGCCCCCTGCTCATTTTGTGGCTAACTCCTTTACATCTTTCCTTCTCTTGTGCCTCAATCAGAATATTTTGTTTTCCAAGCACTCAAAACCTTTTGGAAATGGAACCATTAGATAGAGCTCTCTCTCAGCTTTCCAGAAAGGTAAAGTTTGCCTCCTAACTCCTTATATTTTTCAAGTTATGGCTCGGCGGAGTTTTGGTGGGAAATTTTCCCTAGAAGGCCCGACCAAACAGGAGCACATCACGTGTCCAAGGGCGAAAAAACACCAAGCGACCCAAAGGAAAAAATGGTCAGAAGGCCCCGCGCCCAATCAGAATGTGCCACATGGCATCTGACCAGCGGAGCGTGGGGAATTTTTGAAAATTTTTCCAAAGACAAAAAAGAGGTAAAATTTGAAAATTTTTCCCGCCGATCCATTTTGGGCCGTTTTTGCCCTAAATCTTCAAACAATCATATCTTTTGATCCAAAGCTCAGATTTTCATGTTCTTTATATCATTGGAAAGATGTTAAAATTATCTACATGATTCCATGGTCAATTTCTAATTTTGGTTCAGTTTGGAGAGAGAAAATTCAAAAACGGTTCTGGTACGTGTCCATGGCCAGAAATGACATTTCAACAACCAAATTTAATACAAAATGGGTCGCATTCTTCTCCAATATGGTCAAAAATGATAGGGTATGGGTTTGTAAGGTCCTCCATGTTATTTTAATGCATTTTCCATCAATGAGGAATGGGCTCCCATGTTTTTTACATTTTCTCTCTCCTGGGCTCGACCCATGCATTGTAAAAGCCAGATTTGGCTCATTTCTTGAGGGTTGAACACTTTTTGGCATTGAAAACTTCTTCTTTCACCTCCAGCAAGTGATAGTTGTAAGAATCAGACCTTTTTCATAGTTTGTAACAGGTTTATACCTCTTTGATGGTGGAATGCAAGAGATTTTTTCATGAAATTGACAGTGCAAACTCTGTGAATGCTTTCAGTCCTCTGTTTGTATTGTTTTACTTCATTTCAAGACCTCTAATTACATCTATCAGCTTGTGTATGTTTTCCCTTGTTGCATTTCATGAATTTGTGTCTATTTATATGGCAAGAAATGTTTCACCACTCCTTTTGGTGCATCACCATCTTTAGTTTAGTTTCATTTTTGCATTTTTATCCCTGTCTCCTTGCAATCTAGGGTAGAATTAGGATTAGAACCTCTGTAGTTGTGCAAAATATAGATATAAATCAGAGGAGTTTGAGGAACCAGCCTCTAATCTGGAGATTCCTCTCTCATTTTCACAAGTCCCACACTTGGAGAGAGGTTTCCATGTTGTGCAATCACACTGGATGCTCTAGAATCAACTTAGAAACCTGATTTGCATCCAGGGGTGCTGCTGATTTGCAACAACAGTAACATGAGCCAAATGGAATATATAAGCCAAAACAAAAACATATTAATGCTTATGATATGCACAACCTACTAAAATAGTGAAAGAGGAACTATATTCCTTGTAAAATCTCTCGAAATAAAGGTATAGAAACATATAATGCTTAGAAACCCAAAATGGCAAAGTAACTTTACATTGAAGGAGATGATCTATTTACAATATGCATAACTAATATTTATAAAAAAGGAGAAGAGATAAGAGGGAATGAGAATAAAGAGAGGAACATGCTTTGGTATATCCAATATTCTCTCACCCAACTTCGAGAATGATGCTTAGCTGAAAATACTTGCTCAAACCATCCAAGAATATTCCTAAATACTTATTGTCATACATGATTCCCAACTAGATTTTAATCATGGTTGATAATGACCTAAAACCACTCCCATGTTAAATTACTTCTTAAGAGGTTTCTAATGAGCCTAATCTTGTGTAATTCAATGTTACCAATTAAAAGATATGACCACCTAAATATATCCATGTTGTTTTACACAATTGATGGCCACAAGGATGTCAATTTTAACTTTAGAGTTACCTTTTCCACTTGTCTCCTTATCATTGGATGTTCCTTGAATTATGCCCATATGAACTATACCTACTCAACGAGCTCTATAGATAGATTTTATGCCACATGGTAGGCTATAATTTTCATTAGGCTCTGAATGCTATCTCTATTCTCCCCTATTCCTCTCTGCATTCATTCTAATGGCCTTTCGGACACCCTAGCTTCGGGATTAGGCTATATGTCGAGCTCTAGTTGATTACCATACCCCTTGATTAGTGTCACATGACATGCCATGATTTGCTATAGGATCCCTTTATTGGTGTCATGTGGCATATTATGAAGTTCTATGTCCCCTTGGTTCTACTTTTATTTTATCTAATTTCTCAAACTTTGTTGTCCTTCAACCACCGAGATTGGGCCACATGTACGGCTTTGACCACGGCTACGTGTCGAATATAATTTATTCATGTATTTTTTTTCTTTAGTCAAATTTTCCCAAGTAGCTAAACTTTTTCCCACAACTGAAATTTTGGGATTGGGCCATGTGGCACAATCCTAACCTTTAGGATTCAAGATGTTTTCCATTTCTTATCCAATTTTTCTTGAGTCCAGGGTCAAAAACTTAGTTTATTTTGTGACTTGCAAAAATGTTGAGCAAGTGGAGTCTTTGCTCTAATATAATAACAAGGTGATTTTATTTTTAAAACCCAATGAGGATCTCTCCTTAACAAATGTGTGATAATTTCCCCAAGATAAAAATACAAAGGCCACCATGTTTGAATGTAGATGAGCTCTAAATGTGATTATCACACACTAGGAAAAAAATAAGGATTTTTAAGGCCTTACTTTCTCCCAAAGTCATTGTGAGAGAATGTCCATTTCCATCCTTTTTCTCTTTCACCTTTTTTAAGTATGAGGATCAAGCTGAAATACATGCACACCAACCAAGTTACACTCAAATGGAACCATGGCGTAGCTACAAGTAGTGAGTGAGCTAGCAATCAACCACCATGAAAATTGTGCATGTAAGAAAAAAGTATGCTCATTCTCATAGATAAAAAAAAGTAAAAATAGGAGTGTTGTGTAACTCCTAATGCAAGACCCATCATACCTCCATAAGGGAGAATGAAGTTATGATCAAGAAATTGAATGTAACTCTTGTATGATGCACTAACACACAATGACGTGAATGACATATTACATGACAAAATATGTCACACATCATAAATTTCTAATGACACTTAAGACCTATGACCTCATATAAGGTGAGATGACTTACCATGTGTGAGGGGACACCTTGATAAGAGAAAAATGAAATACCTCACAACAACACCCCCCCTCATTGTAACTTAGGATGAGAGATGACAAGTCAAAAAGAGAAATGGGTCCCAACAACTATGCTTGATGAGGTACCCATGTATAATAATGATCTCAAGTAATGGAGGAAAACCCAATGAGAAAAACATTCATTTACAAGAGATAAAAGACTCCCATAAAAACCTAAGAAAGATGTATCATATGTGTCCCAACAATAAAAGGCCTAATTAGGTATGTGTTTGTCGATAAAAATTAGAACGACAACTAATCAACCCTTTCTCCTGACGTAAAATGTCAAGATGGAATCAAACCCGTTTAATCATGAAGAGACTTAAGAATAGCTTAAGTGTGGTTAGTTTAAGTATAGGTTAATCATGGACCAACTTAAGATTCTGGGAAAATTTCTATCTTCTAACAACAAAGGGGATATACAAACAACAACAAAAGAAACAAAGAACACACAAGAAAAAGACACAACAAAACCATGTATAATTAAACTAGATATAATAATGAGATCATTTAGATATCTAAGATATCTTCCATCATAGTTCATATAAAATGATATACCACTTACTGATAAGATTCATTTCTTTAACAAAAAAATTTGTTATCGAAACTTTATTTGATAGAGTGAAGTCTATATACGAGACAACCTCTTGAAAAGGTGAATATTATAAGTCATGATTTTATGATCTCGTATTTGTAATTTATTCATAAAAAATATAACAATGAAAAAAGGAAGGGTTCATTTTAAGACACCTCTAGAAAATTGGAGGTGGAAACTACCTATGCAAATATCCGCGAGCAGGTTTGATGAAAGGTGAATTTGACAGCTTTTTGAACCAAATTTTTGCCAATTTTTCGAGCAGAGAGACTATATATTTTCAGACACATCGATGCCTCATTGAAACACATCAACAAGAGCTCATGACATCATGTTGACGCCGTCACAACAAGGGCCATTGATGCATGTCAACAAGAGTTATTGGCGTGCGTCGCCAATGGCCCTTGTTATGCGTGTCAAGCGACGCTTGTTGACATGCATCAATAAATGTCATTGACCATGGATTTTTCCTTTAAATACCCTCCCGTTGGCCATTTTCATGTTTACACTTTTTGGCTCTCAATTTTTTTGTATATAGGAATCCATCATTCTCAAAGACTCAAGCACAACTACAATGGCGACTACAAGTGCATCCCAACTACAAGCTCAAGACAAAAATCAAGAGGAAAATCCAGTCCTATCCACGGGAAAGATCATCTACAGGAATCCTTTGTGCCCCCACATCTAGACTATTTTATAGATGACTTCTGAATACAAGGATTTAATCGATGCATGTGAGTTTAGTGGGCTCGTTAAGATGCCCCATTTTGAAACAGACCAAGATATTTTGAACTACCTTCTCTCGTCTTACAATACAGAGGACGCCTGTTTTATGTTACTATGAACGATGGCTGATTGTTTCAATTTGGTATCGACCCAACTGACATTCATCGGTTTATGGGCCTTCCATTCAGAAATTTACCCTTTGTTACAATGAAGGCAACACTCGTCGAAGACGATAAGAAATATCTCGAATCGACGTTCGGTTTCCATGTTGATTGTAAGTATAATTTGTTTTCATTCGTCATTTTTATTCAGATTTTTGATTGTGATACAATTTAATGTTATATTAATTCCCACTTTTTTTTGGCATTTGTAGCTCATGTCAATAAATCTAGGCATGGTGTGGATATGCAAGCAATTACACACCACTTTCTTGCTGCAATGATTTCCTTTTTTCAATCTAGAATAGTTTTGCAGGGTCGGCAAACAGATATACCAAACTGGGCCATTGCATACATTGTTGCAACTATCGCAAAACAAAAATTTGATTGGTGCACCTTTTTATAAAAAATAAGAACTGACATAACAAATGCAAAGCTTTCAGAAAAACCTGTCATTTACTCCACAAACTATCTCCTTGGCCTTTATTATGAGGCTCTTTTAAATTTAAAAGACAAACCAATTCCCACTTGCACTGACGAGGCGTTGATGAAGTTGTCAATTCCATTTGAAGAACAATAGGTATAAACTATTAAGTTTGTATTTCGACATTACACTGTGCACAAGTATTAACAATTTATTGTTTGCAGAGAAGATTTATGGAAGCCCTTCCCTGAAAAAAGGCGTTATCAAGAGGAAGAGGCCAACAACACGCTGAGGCTTCGGGAGATTCCCAATCTGAAATGGAAGCTCACTCCTCTCCAAACCCCCAACAGTTTGAATTCATTAAACACCAGAGAAGTAATACCTTTTCATGTATTATTTACAAATTCCAAATTTGTATTTTCATTTTCCAATTTAAATTTTACCCAATTGAATTGACATATAATTCAATGTTGATGACATTGCAGGGACTTTGGACCATACGCGTGTTTTGGAAACTCAACCATCTTCCCCAACTCACTCAGTACAGTCACATGCATTTGTATCTTCTCAAAAACCACCAATTACTACTCCAACACGGCCACCCTTTATCTGCGGCAAGATACCCCCTCGGTAACAAGGTACAAGTTTTGAATACTACTTCGTTTAATTTCATAGTTTTTGCATTGTTTTCTAGTTTTTCATATGTTTTTTCTTGAACTTTTTAGCACATTGCAGTCCTCCTTCTGTTCAAACAGTGGCACCACCCCCTCAACCAATAATATTTAAAATGCCAACCAGAGGATCAAGAAAAAAGAACATTGGTAAACGCATGCCAATTGTTCGGCCCCTAGCGAGACACTAAACATTGCCTCCTCCTTTGAATTCCAACCCTCTCACTTGGTGGCTTGCCCAAGTGCAATGGGCATATCGGTTTTGAATAATATAAATTTAGATGAAGATTACTTGGGCATTGATAGCAATGACCCAACTGGATTTTTCAATACCGTGAGATGATTCAAGGCCAGCAGGTATACTTCAATTTCAACATACTTTACCATATTGAATTACATTTTGCTTTAGATTTATTTGTCTGAATCTTGATTAATTTTATCACAAATAGGATCAGGCCACCCAAAGGCAGAAACAAGTAGTAGTTGATCAACCCGAAAGCCCCCATACCTCTCCAGCGAGATCATCTTCATCAGATACAGATGGTGAACAATTGCTACCTTTTCCTTTGGAGAACTTAATTGGTTATGATTGTCAATCCCATGTTGGTGAGTTTATTCTACCTCATATCAGTCAGCTCATAGAATGGGAGAGAAGGGCTAAAGTACTTATCAATGAGATTATTAGTCGTTATGAAAATTATTGGCAAAGGGATAGTTTATACACTGCAGTCCAGAATCAACCTACAAAGATGGATTCCTTACTTACCCAAGTAAGAAGTGGGACTGTCACGTATAACAACAACTATAAAGACGAAATTTTGGATAAGACATTAAAAAATTGGAAAATATTAGTGCTGAGGCCCAGGCATATTTTAACAAATGGTCTAAGGACAAGGATCTGGTAGCAGTTGCAAATGTCGAGAGAGATAGAGCGGTCGTAAGTATTATAACTTTCAAACAATAATTTTTGTTAATTTGAAGTTTTCTTATTTTAGTAATATGTTGAATTGACATTAATTTTTTTGTGCAGTTGAAATATGAAAATTTGAAGAGTCAAGCAAAGGTTTTCCAAGTTCACTTGGAAACAACGAAGAACAGTTTATCCGCAGTGAAGAATTTGAAGGAAAATATTGTTTTGGTTAACAAACAAAATAATACACTGAAGCGGATAATTAAAGAGCACAAATTTGACCCTGAAATATTATTCAAAGCTAAGGCAACAACTGATCCAAATTTTTGTCCCATGGAGATGCGATAAAGCAAGAAGAAAGAATTTTAAAAAATTTGGACAGTGTTGCGGAAGATCTCATAAGTTCTGGGGTTATTTCTTTGTTGGGGAAAGGGGTACAACCACATGCGAAGAAACCATTAGGGAAAGGAGCACATGAGTTGAAATGGATACAGAAAAAGAGGGTTGAAAATTTTTATTATTGAGTGTGGAAACTTGAAATATTGAATTTTATTATCTGGATTTGATAGCCTTTGAAAATTTGAAATACTATATAATCTTTAATTTTATAACTTCCTATATATTATGTATAGAATTTCTAGATTGTATATGGAGTTTATGTTTTTTGGTTTACTTGTAATGATGATTACATTAGATAGGGATGATGACGTATGTTTCTTGTTTACTTGGATTATCATGAATTGTATGTGGACGTAGATTTAGCTTCAAGCATGATAATTCTTCTTCTCTAGACATTTAAACTTGTTTTAAGATAATTCTTCTTCTCTATACTTGTAATGATATGATCATGATGACATTAGAATGGATATAGATGATGATGAATGATGATAATGGATAATTGTTTTAAAAAAATGGAATGTGTTAGGACAGAGACATTTCTTTAAATTTAAAATAGATAAATAATTGTTTTAATAATAATTGTAGTGTCAGGATTATGATAATGATATGATATATATGGATGATGATGAATTTTATGTGGACGTAGATTTAGCTTCTAGCATGATCGTGGATGACGAATTGTATAATGGATCGTGGATTATGAATTGTATAATATGGAAAAATCTTCCTCTGTAAAATTTGATTGTGTCATTTTATCCCACAAAGTTTAAAAATATATCAAAGCATTTTGCAAATATAAAAAATAAATTAAACATAATTGTAAGAAATCAAGAAAGATGATATGATAGGGTTTAACTTACCTCTAGCATTTGAGATGGTCATGAAATCATCATTGGTAATGTGCTAGATCTTTGTTTTAAGAAAACTCAACACGAGAAATGGATTAGTAGATAGATGGGTGAGTTGCCTGACATTGTCAGTCTCGAGAAGTACTAGCTTCCTCGGATGGATGTCAACCCATGTTTTAAAAATAAAATAAAATTTGTATATAAATAAATGTAAATATATATACCTGTAACATCTTTAATGATAACAAGAGCTGAAAAAATTTAAAGTGACAAAAAATAAGATTAAGGTGAAGAAGATACCTATTTAAAGTTGAAACAATCCATTATCAATAGCTTCTTCAAACTCGATGTTATCTTCTGTAGAGTGTGACGATGTGCCAATTCCACTCTCAACGTTGGGAATAATTGTACTTGTAGCTGTATTATTCACACCTCTTCTTTTGCAAAGGGAATTCCAATGTGTAATTGATCTATCGAAAGGAAAGGTTTCCATGGAGTATCGAGATACATAACACCTCATGAAACTTTCCCAATTTTTATCCAACATGTTTCTTAGTTTTGATTTTATAAATGATAATACACCTGAAAACCATTTCATCGCCATGAGACCCCAAAATCATTGTTTTGCATAACTCATATAATCTAAAATATTCATTGATATCTTCTTGTAAGATAGAACTTTGATAGATTCCTCGCCACAATCTTGTAATAGCACCACTTTCAGAAGGTTCATCTAAATTTTTATATTGGTTCCTCATTGTTGTTGCAAAATTTGTTGATTGAAATTTTAATAAATCAGCATTTAGTATACCTTTGATTTCCATACCCTTGAACTCGAAATCTTTGCAAAATGTTCCATTATTGTACCCATGGATTTATGGAAATGCTTTCTTACAAAGTCAACACGACCACCTTTAGTATTCCAAAAATTAGGATTCATCACACCCATGGCTTCAAGAATTTTATCTTTGGAGAAACGTTCTCTAATTTCTGATGATAAGGATTCTGAATTTTTTTAAGCTTTATTCTTGTTTCAACTATAATCAGACTCAAAGAGATTACGTGTCATGGGAACATCTTCTCGTTCCGATCCTATAATATCTTGACATTTTTATAAAATGTGTAGTGGTATGTCCCTCCCATTAACAGTGATGCAGAGGTGATCATGGATATTAAATCTCAAATAGTTACTGGGATTTTAAAGATCTAATAAAGCTTTCCAATTCTCAAAACAGTGTATCAAAACTATCTTGGGAACAATACAAGATATCAAGACTTTGACATACCATTTTTCTCATCCGTATAAAATCCATAATATAGATTAATCTCCCCTGTGTATGCTTCATCAGTGTATTGATCTCCTGTAACATTGGAAGAATACCAACCAATGTAAGCAATGTCTCCAAATCAGTTAAACGGAACAACAAGTCCCTCACCCTATCAACTTCATGACGATATTTGTGCATGAAACCAACCAACGAAGGATACTCCTCACGAACTCTGCATGCAAGTTCATACAAAGAGATCCATATAGTTTCAACATCTTTCAATTTTTTTCCATCTATAATTCCAATTGCAAATTTATGGAACTTAAGAAATCACTTTGGGCTGCTTTCCATATAGGCATGAAGTTCTCTTATAAGGTCTTCTAATTTAGCAACATTTTCGTGGTTGCTTACCATTTTATACGCTAAATTCATTTTGTGAGCCATATAGTGAATTGGTAGCATATATGGGGCCACTGTTGTTTGTAATCTAACACACAACCCTATTCGGTGACCTTGCATGACAGATACACCATCTACTCTGACGCATACCAAATTTGTAGCAATTTCATAATCAGTCATTCTAGCAATATATTTCAAATGAGAAATAACTATTTTATGTAGGTTTTCGGCATTACAATTTTCAACCATTTTCATAACACCTAATAGATGAGGTGTCCTTATATGATTTTCTAAAGTATAGACATGGATACATACCCATGTAGTGTTGTCAATTGCTATCACTTCATTAATTGAAAGAGAGATAAACTTTGATTTTTTTACATTCTCTTTCAAATCTTCCTTCTCTATCATCGAAAGGCATTTTTCCATTTCCCATCCACTACTTTCAGACCAATGAGACTGAGGTACGTTCAACATTCCATTATATTGATACAAAACTTTGAAATCGAGGAAATATGAAATCGGTCTTCCTTTCTTTAGTATGTGAAATAAAGTAGAGAATTGTATGAGTTTTGCATGTAGATTTGTTTGATTCATCTTACCAATTTGCGATGTGATCGTTCCTCCCTTTTCCATGAGATGTCTACGTTTTTTCTTCTCTGCCTCATAATCCATTGCGTATCTAACATGCATGCATTCTTTTTCAGTTTTCCACCTATGTGTTTTGATTTTCTAGCCATCCGCCCGTTACAGTCAAATATTGTTTTCCACAATATTTTTCTATAGTGTCCAACTTCATTTGCATTTTTTTTTGCTTTCCAAATTTCCACATACATATTATACATGTACATTCAGATGGGATCTCTTCAGAATTAGATGATTGTACAGGTTCGATAAAAAGGAAAGTTAGCTGCCCAATCAAACTTGTATGACCTGCCAATGGTCCACATATTCTTGTTTGTTTTCAATGTTTTACTTTTTTGAGTAGAATTTTGATCAATATCACAATCACCTGGTTTCCTATTTCGTGAACTAGAATTTGAATTTGATTTATGTGTTCCATTTTGCTGAGTATTTGTATGTGTGATATCTTGATGCACTTACAGTTACACCCAATAGGAAGAATATCTTCAAGATTTTGCATATTATCGTAGGTGTCATTTGTTTGATCTTTGTGCAAAATGCATGTCTACCTCAATAATAACTTTGACACAATCAAGTATTTTGATTCTTTCGGGTGACAACTATATGGTTGTTGGTAGTTTCAATATCTGTATCAGTAGAGTTTCCAAAATACTTGAACATTGACTTCTGATATTTCTTAGTTACTTTTAGGGTCTTTGTATTCTTAGGACTAGCACCTTCCATTATTCTAAACAGAGTCTGCGTCAAAAAAGAACTAAGCAATGACTCAACGAGTCGAGTCAAAATTCACATAATGCGTCAACCATGGTAATCCTGTCACATGTCAACAAGGTGTGTTGTCTCTATCATGTGTCACCAAGGCGTCAATCCTGCCGCTCGCTTACGCCCTTATCATGTGCCAACTCTCTCTGTCGCACGTCAACAAGGCATCACTTTCTTTGTCACGTGTCAACTCTGTTCCTCTTGCATGTCAACTTCTTACCACCTTGTTGTGCGCGTCCGTAATATCTCCTTGTCGCACGTTTTTAATACCTCTTTGTCATGCATCAACTATATCCCTGTCACGCATCAACAACTAACCCTAACAGGCTAACAACAATCTCTGGTGCTTAAGAGTATGCAAGTTCAAACTTCACGGTATTGGTAATTTGGTAAGCTACTTGTGGTAGTACCATAGTATACTACGATGAATCACCTAGGTTTTTATAGGAGATGTTTTCAAATGAAGGTGAAGCCAAACCCCAAAAAAATATATTGTAAATTTTAGGCAAACAGGACACCAACCCACTTCGAAAAATCACCTTTTCAAATTTTCCTAAAATGAAATTTTCACCATATTACGAATATTCGGCACTAAAATTATCCACAGTGCAATGAGGTTTACTATTCCATGTAAATTTTCTCCTTAATTCATGCCCTACCAACTCATAAGTACCATGAGCCCAATCATCACAAGAAATACTTGTAGTATCACTAATAGACTATGCATATTTCCACTAAAGGATTTATTCTTTAGATGGCTCGAGAAAGTCGTGTCTTGGATGGCATATACATAAATCCTATTTAGATCTTCCTCACTCAAAGGCTCAACATATGACACAAATTTTCCATCTGTTAAAGGGATGATAAATCTTTCCTCCTTGTTTTCAAAACTGATATATCCCTTGTTGAACCGAAGATCAAAATTATTTACATAACACCAAGGACGTCCAAGTAGAGATGGGAAACTATCTACTTTTGCAAGCACTAAAACCTCAAAATCCCTAGAGAACTTGGCCCCTACATATTAATTGAAGCATATTTTAAAACTCCGATAGGAGTGGAGTTAGTTCGGTTAGCCATAAATAATACGTTAGAAGATGGCTGCAATGTAGGTATCCTCATCTATTCCCATGCATCTAAAGTAAGCACATTGAATTCTACACTGTATCAATCAATATATTTCTCAAAATCCATCCATTAATAACAACATTGAGTGATTTCTGGTTGTAGTCTAAGCTATGGGGGAATATTTACATGCGGGATCTATCACCAATTCTCAATATTAGCATGTGGAGTCTTTCTCTTCAGCCAACTCCTAGTAATGGAATAATATTCTCTTAGCACAAAGCATTTTGCATACCTCCTTTAATTAATCAATATCTGAATGGACCATCTCCGCCTCCTTTTTAGTTCCATATTTCGTCATTGGTCCTTTAAACTTTGTATTTCACTTTGAAGATTTCTAAGGACCTCCATGGTCTCTTGATAAAACTCCTTCTAATGGGAAGGATCTGGGTATCAGACATGTAAAACCTCCTCTTTAGTGATGGTATATTTCTTCTATAACACCTCTCTAAAGCACGCGCAACTTTAGTGCGGGTAGTGATCTTTACAGTTGTTGGTGCTCAATAGTAATCTCGCCCATTTTTATTGAGATTTGATTTTCTATCTACTTCTCGTGTTTGGTTTTCCAGTGAGTCTTACCGGTGTTCTTTGGTTTTCCCATTTCTATATCTGTTCTTCCTCTTTTTGGTCAAAGGTTTGGTTATGGAGTGTGCTATTTTTAATTTTCCCTTTGGAAGCAAACTGGTTTTATCTGAAACAGGATTGTTTTCCTTTGGTAAAGGTTTTCCTCAATCTGTTTTGTTTCTCCATTTCTCTTGCTATGTCATCTATTGTACGTGGAAATTTTTGATTGGTGCGGTGAAGCATGTTCAATTTGCAAACTTGCAATTTTCCTATGAAATTCACAAACTACAACTTTGGTCTTGCGACCCAACGAATATTCCTCGAATATTCATGACCATAAAGTTAGCACAAACAATTTTTTTTTCTTCCCTTAGAAGGTGTACACGTGGTGCAAAATGAATGGATGTGGGGATGTGATGCATAGTTGTATTTATGCACTTTAAGGAGAAAAAATGTTAAGAATGCAAAAAGGTCCCCGAGGTCTGTAGAAGGACACATGGTTTTGGTTTTAAAGAAAGCAGAGAAGCGGGTCGTCGGGGATTTCTGGTACTTTTGGGTCTTATGTAAAAAAGGAGGTAAAATTGTAGAAAATGCCCGTAACTCCACTAACATCAAGGTATGGTTACGTGTTGCACCCATGTTGAAATTAAAAAGGTGGACGGGCGGGTCAAATTTGTTAAAAGTATCAAAGTGTTAAAACATTGCAAAATTGTAAAAAAGTGCTCCCAAGGCCCGCGTTGGCGAAGGTTTCTCCACATGGATGGCTCATTTTAAAATATGAGAAGGGTACAACAAATGGTGACAATGTGATGCATTTATTTCTACCACCATCAATGCTTTTACTTGAAAATCAAGGATGTTTAAATTTTACGAATGCATTCTTCATTTATGATTATTTTCTGGTTCTTGTTGTTTCTATCAAAGCGTCCTATTATGAGGTATTACATTTTCAATTGTGGAATTCGACTGGAGAACTAAAGGATTGTAAAAATTACTGTTTTAGTTTAGAATTACTCGGTGTTTGTGGAAAAGCGGTAAGATCTTTTAACGATTTTGTTTTCTTCATGTGTCGGCAAGGTCAATTGAGATAAAGCTAGGGTTTTTGAAGATGAATACTTTTCCCTCTTTGTTCTCACTTGTGTTAGGAATCAAAAGCAATTTGGATAATATTATAGATACAAATTTAATGGGTTTTGATTTAAATGAATTCCTCCAAAGGCTAAGTGATCCCCATAAGAATGAATATTTGAAAGTGATTCAAGAAAGCTGCATTGTTGAAGCTGGTACCATCCCACCTTTTGTTCATTTCCCAGAGTTAGTATGGCACTGCACCATGAATTATGATCCTGAAAAGAGGGAGGTGTTAGACAGAAGTGGGGATGCAGTATTGACGTTAACACCAATTGCTATCAGAATTATGTTAAAATTTCCTATTATCATAACCCCAATCACCATAGGCATTAAATTGGCTTTGGCCGATTATCGAGAAAAGAAGAAGGATTTTTCCAAACTTATAAGTTCAAAATGGCTCCTCAGAAAAAGAAAAACTGTTAGAATCCCTAAGAAATTGGTTAAGGCATAGTTTACTGAGGAGGCATAGGATCTTATTATGCTATTGAGTCGAATGACAAGTTTGGAAACTACGAATTAATTTAAGGAATGGATGACTACATACATGTGGATTATCCTGGAGAGAAAAGGAAATATTTGTTGGGCTACCTTCATTACACAAGAATTTCATGAACACATGGTAGCTTTGGTAAAGTGAGAATCAAGATGGGAGAAATTGCAAACCTTGAATTCTATATGATGACATACCTCATTTATAATGTTGCTTAGCCACAAACATTTCCCAAGGCTGTCACCACGTGCTGATTTCAAGCAGTGTCAAATGCATGAGATTTTCCCTTAGCTGCAATTGGCTAACTGGAGTGGAAATGTAAGGTTAGTAAATGATGCATTTTGCACCAATTATCTATCTTTTTGAACTAGAATGGGGACAATATAGAATTTCTCAGTAGGCCAGACATGTAATTCTAGAATATGGTTGTTACTTTATTTAGTATAATAAATTCACATATATAAGAGTCAGTGGTTTTGAAGGAAAGCCTTATAAGTTTCCCCGGTATGTTGATGAAAAAATAGTTTTGTGTGAGTTGGCAAGGCAATTGAATCTTGTACATAAGTTGATTGCTGGAAAGCATAAAACAAATATCAAGTTCCCCATTAGAATTGGAAGGTATTCATGTCCTTCCATCATAAAGGCTAGGATGATCGGTGAAGAATTGGAGAAATTTAACATGGACAAGTTTGAGGCAAGGCCAAATTATGATATTAGATGGGTGTTCACCAATATTACAAACACCTTTGATCATGAGCCCCATTTTGAAGATTATTGGATGAATTGTAGAGATGAGGAATAAGTCAGGTTAAGAGAATTTTCCAGAATGACCTTGTCACAAATAATTGACTATAAAATTGTAATTATCCCAGAGGGGATTGTAGATGATCCTCACACAATAAGCAGGTTCTATATTGATTAGAAAGTGGAGGATCAACCCATTTCTCCTCTAGACTGGAATGTGGATGAATCATGATCCTTATTTGAGAATAACTGATGTTATGAGGACAACCGTAAACTGGTTGACTCAAAATAATATTGATCTGCCCATTCAGAACACAAATATCTTAAGCAACTTCAAGAGATTAGGAAATTTGAGTGAGGATATTCCACCCTTGAGGGAGGATGCATAAAAATGGATCCACTAGGTGGAAAATCCCTCAACTACCAACTAAAAGACCTACTACTAAATTCATTGATGAATGGACATCGACCGCTAGTGGAACTAGCACTTATGTGTTAGTTCTCATGTAGAAGACTGAAGAAATGCTTTTAAAGTCTATGGAGAATGCTCCCATTACTTTTGCAGTGCCCCTTCAGGAAAAAGGGAAAGGTCTAGCATCGCAGGTGGCTCGTCTAAGTGTCTCACCTAGGCCACATAGTATTGAAAAATTAATGAGTGGGGCCTTTGCAAGTGGTCACATTCAGCCTAGGCCACACAAGGATGAAAAAGAACAACACCAGATTTGAAAATGTTTGAGCAGACACACAAAAAACCCAAGATTGTCCATCCAGAAAGTCTGGTAAGAGTGGGTGCCCATATGCTAAAAAATTTCAAACACATGGATGGGGTAATTGATCCCCCAGAAATGGAGAAAACTAATATTTTCCAGAATCAATAGGATGCATCATTGCCACATGTGGAGCAATCAAATCCTATGATCCTTCCTTCACCCTTCGTGGAAAAAGAAATGGAATTTACTCAGAACCCAGTGCCCAGGGGAATACTATAGTTAATACGGTGGAAGGATGCATTTGGTCATGTGTTAATAAAATATTTCCCATGGTGTAAACTAGATTTTTCTTAGTTAAATACGAGACGTGATTGAAGATTTGAGAGGAATTAAAAATGAACAGAGTTGGTAGTTTAGTAAGATTTGAAAAACACCATTGGTAGTTCGAGTAAGTAGTTCAAGTAAGAGTTGGTAGTTCGGAAGAGAGTGATATAAAAGCATGAAAAAATCATGCCAAGGGGGGGTTAAAATTTTCTGAGAATTGTCGAAGAAAAGAAAAGGAGAGAAATCGAGAGAAGCCATTTTTTGAGAGAACTTATTTGAGAAACCAGTTACTTCTTGTGTGTCTTTTAAGATTGATCATGTCAAGATGGTTGCAGATGTATAGCCATTGACAAAACTTTGAGATTGTAAACAAACTTTCCCTTATTGATCAAATTCTAAAAAACCTTGAGTAATTAGTGTTAATCATGAACTTTGTTATGTTTATTGTCATTTTGAGATACTTTCAAATAGTCATCTATGTTCCTATTGCAATCTTACATTAGAAATCCCTTTGAAATCACACAAAATATCGTCCTCATGACAATATTGTGGAATTTGCAATTACATTATGAAGAGAGATTTCATTTCATAATGCAATAAGTGATTTAAATTCACTTTACTTTCATTTCAGTGATACAGATTATTTGTCAGTTTATGAGTGTATCATAAGCGTGATGTAATAGGGAATTCTAAGGTTTAATTAAGTCTTTAGCATGAGTTCTTATGTTAAATCCTTGAAGAATGTGTGAATCCATGTGTCTTTGAGCTTTCATAGATGCATAATTTTCTAGTTGAAGGTTTGTCTTGACTATTTGAAAGCTATTCATCTTTTTTCCTCGTGGATTTGTCAACATTTGTTTAAATTTCTCAAGGATTCAGTATAATCAACTTTATCCTACTTAACTTCCCAACCATAAAACACATATCCAAAAATATATCATACATGAACTATCCTTGCTTGCACTATGTGTCCACAAATGATAAAGAAGATCATTGAATTTATCCATCCTTTACTAAAATATGCAAGTGCAATCAGTTCTTATCATTGCCTTTAGTGACCTGGACCTTATCTAGAGAACATCTTCATTTTCTAAAGTGACAACTCGTGAGAGTTAGGTTATGTTGTATTGGCCATGTTTTCTTGAGGTCTCCTTCAAAATATTGCAAAGGAATAGTCAAATACTGCTAATTTGTTGATGATTTCCATTAATACAAGTCACAAAATGGGTCCTCTCACCTTGGTTGAAGGCACAACCTAAAGTAGTAAGGGTAGGTAAAACTCTTAACATGGTGATACCTAGTCCTTTCTAAGCTAGAGTGATAAAGAGTCATCTAAAATCCATCCCCAGCTACAAAACGACTCCTATTATGATTTGCTTGTCTCTAAGCATCCTGATCAAATTGTGATGTTGCTCGGTTTGAAAAGAAGGATCAATTCAGTACCAACATCGATATAACACTCTGTTGTCGGGAGCTATTTGTACAAATACATACATGTGCTGACCCTGGTAATGTTTCTTATATGATTTGAGTGCAAATATGTTTTCTAAATGTTATCCTTTGTTAGGATTTGCAAAATTTGTGTGAGATCAAAGTTTATTGTGTAGTATTTCAGTTTCTAGTGGTTATTGCACTAAATTTGTATTGTTAGTGATAAATGGGGGTAAAGGAAGGTCGGATCTGGTAAGCTTTGTAAAAATTAAGCATTGATAGACACTTGACAAACTACTTATAGTGCATTTTCACATCTAAGGTGAGAATCCTTGGTGGCGACTCGAATTGGTTTGAAATTTTGATAATTACCAGTGTCTTAAACCTGTGTCAAGTGAAATTTTTCATTAATACTTGCAAATATGGAGGGAAGAAGGTATTTCTTCACTAGGGATCCTACTAGAAAGTTATTTCCAAAACTAGAGAAAAGAAAATTCAGAATTTAGGAATCAAGAATCAAGAAGAAAGGTAATACCAATTTTGGAAAGTGATCAACCTGTAGTTGAAGATTACCCTACATCTTCAAGTAGTTCTGAACCAAGTAGTCCTTGTGTAAATTTGAATTCTCTCGACTGGAGAGGGGCCATCATTTGTGTCTGAAAAGAGTGTTTCTCATTTTTTCCTGTATCCTCCAAGGTTGATAGGGTTTTTCACAAACTGAATCAGTAGAGGATATTTACTTTGAAAGTTGTACTCCTATGCTCCAAAGACCCCTCATCCCTTATCATTTTGATTCTCCTACAAGATCACCTCCCCAAGGAAATATGGCTCAGCCTCCACCTAGACCTCTTTTTGTTGTCAACACTTTTGGACCAATAAGTTTCAGAGGTATGGTTGGATATCCTAATATGGTGCCACAAGATGTCAGAAATAGGTTACCAAAATTTCAAGGGAATAACACCATCACTGGTGACCAACATTTAAGACTCTTCGTCAATATGATGGAAGACTTTGAAATTGAGTTTGAAGACGTGTATATAAATTTTTTCATTCATACTCTTGAGGAGGATGCACGCATCTGGTATAAGGCTTTACCGGAAAATTCAATAGACTCATGGATGGAGATGAAAAATGCCTTCAGATTACAGTATGGGGATAAGACAGATCCCAGGTTCCTCTTATCTGAATTTGAAAATATAAAGAAGAATCCAAATGAATCTATCCAGGATTTCAATACTAGGTTCAATAAAACCTTGAATAGGTTACCTATAATCTTAAGGCCAAGTGATGAGTCTTGTTTGATCAAATATTCTGATGCTTTTGATAAAAAGGCTGCTTATTACTTGAGGGATAAAAACCCGGGAACATTGAGGTAGGCTTTCACAATGGCCTTACAAATAGAAAATAATATCAAGGCAGTTGGGAAGCCTCCTAAGAGAGAGGGTGTCAAGTTGATCAATCCTGAAAGACCTCAGTCAAACAAAGCAGTGGATCTGGAAGAGGTTGTGAAGACTTTGGTGAGGCAGTTAAAGAGATATCCTATAAACTGGACAGAGTAGAAAAAGGGATAGGAAAGAGTTCCTAGGGTCAACATAAGCCATAAGGTCAGGAAAGATTTGGAAATCATCCCAGAGGTGATCACAGATCAGATGATAGAGGAAAAGGGCCCATGGGATTAGGAAATAAATTTCCTCAACCTAGGGAAAGTAGGTTGGTCCTTGATCCTTTAACTGCTAGGGTTGCTACAATGGAAGAGGCCCATGTAATTGAATGGTGTGATAGGAAGTTAAGGAATCAATTGATGATGAGGCATATGGTGATGTGTGCATGATGGAGTGCCCTGAGAACTCACAACAAGGGGTGACCTCAACTGAATTGATAAGTGCCAAAACTGTTGAAAATTTCGGGATTGTGTCCACCGGGTATTACCTCTTCCTCCCATTAATGCTTTTGAAATTGATATGGTACAAGCATTTGATTTTCCTAATCATGATTTTGAATACTTAAGGGCTTTGATGATTAAAAATATGATGGGGGAATTCCTTCTAAAGAAGACATGCAATTGTTGATGAATGCAGTAGTTTCTCAAGAGAAGGAATATAATACTAGAAGTAAGGTTGTCAAAGGGGTAGGGCCACAAGCCAAGCAAAAAATTCCAATTCTTACCAATATTCCAAAGGAACCCCCTAAAAAGATACATCTCACAAAAGGCCTAATTACCCCAAATAGAGCTTGTACATCTGCCCATGCCTAGACTGTGAAAACCCCTATATTATCAAAAGAAGTCGTGAATATTCCTCCTAATACTGTCCTACCCAAATATATTCCTTGTGACATAGCCCAAATCTTAATCCAGATCAAGGGTTCTTATTCCCATTGTTGAATTACTTAGGATCCCGAACATATATATTCCTGTGACATAGTTAATCCAGATCAAGGTTACTATTCCCATTGTTGAATTACTTAGGATCCCTGAGCATCGGAAAAGGGCTTTTGAATATTTGGGATTTAAGGAAGAGAAAACTACCCAGGGAAAAAGTGTGAATAACATGGAGACTCCTCCTATCATTGCAGAGTTAGAAATACCACAAGCATTGGAGGAACTAGGAGAATCACCTGAGGTGTATTTGGGTACTTCTCTGGTGGAATCTCAGCTTGATGTGGATCCATTTTACACCACCTTAATTATTAAAGATAGGTGGTACATAACTACATGTTTGATTCAGGAGCCTCATGTAATGTAATGCCCCTTGAGGTAATGAATGAATTAAATATCAAAGTAACAATTTTTTTGGGAAATTTACTACTATGGATTCAAGAGAAGTTCCAGTAATTGGGTATGTTAAAGGATTAGTAGTGCAACTAGTAGCTTATCCAGGAAAATGCTTAACCATGAATGTAGTTATTGTGGATCTGTCCTGCCAAATGGGGATTGTTGTTGTCAAGAAAATGGGTTGCCAGTGTAGGAGGAAGTGTGCAAATGGACATGTCATACGTGACCATACCAATAGAAGGGAGTCTTGTGAAATTGTATGGTGAGAAGAAAATGTTACATCTGATTGAGGACCCTAACAATGCTTCTTATCAAGTATTATACACAAACGTTGATGTTGATAAATTTGTGGGGTATGATGATTTTAAGGAGCATAAAATTGATAAGTGCAAGTATCTTGAGCAAGTTGGTTCTCCTTGGACTCTAATGTTTGATGGGGCTTGTTCTAGATTTGGTAATAGCGCTGGTGTTGTCCTAATATCTCCAAACCATGAGGAATTTAAATTTTCTTTTAAACTCAATTTTGAATGCACCAATAATATTGCTGAGTATGAAGCACTACTCTTGGGTTTAAGAATTTCCTAGAAGTATGGTATCAAATAAATTATTGTTAAAGGAGATTCGAATTGGTGGTTAAGTAATTTCACAAGTTGTATGCAACAAAGAATCAGAGAGTGAAGAAATACAAGCCTGCAAATTGGGATTTCATTGAAATGTTTGATTCCTTCAATATATTGTAGCATGAGAGAAAACCAAATATTGTAGCAGATAGATTGGAAGCATTAGGATCTATGTTTGAAAATTGCACAATGTGGTGTATTATGAATATTATATTTAGGTGATGACTAGACCATCTATTCCTGATAATGTAAAAAATTGGTAAGTCTTTGAAGATGATGCCCAAATTCAAAGATTCTTACAAAACAAAGGGGAATTCAAAAATCAACACGTGGATTGGGATCCAATGGTCTGTAGTAATGAGGGACGAGAAACCCTATTTGGTAAAGATATTATTCAGTTGAAAACAAATACTATTCCAAGAGGTTTGGTTGCACTTGAGTCAAACTTTGATAATGCTGATCACATTGTGTTTAGACATATGTCATCTTCAAGAGATGTGGAAGAATATAACCTAGGAACAAACAAAAACCTAGGAGAATATGGTTAGGTGGCAACTTGAATAAAGAAGAAAAATGATCATATATCCAATTGTTGAAAAATACCAGGATTGCTTGGTATGGTCATATTCATAGTTGAAAGCATACAGGAAGACCTTTTCTAGCATGAAATACCACTGGAAGCTAATGCTAAGCCATTTAGGAAAAAGAAAGACTAATCAATCCACTTCTCTCCCTCAAAATGCAGGAAGAAGTAAAAATGTTAAGGGATGGAGGTATAATACAACCCACAAGGTATTCTTCATGGGTAGAAAATCTAGTGCTAGTTCGAAAAATAATGGAGATATAAGGTTGTGTGTGGATTTTAGGAACTTGAATAAAGCATAAATCAAAGATAATTATCCCATTCCCAATATGGATAACATATTGCAGTTAGTTACTAGATTTGAATTATTGTCTACTCTTGATGGGTTCTCAGGATATAATCAAGTAGTGGTAAAGCAATCAGAAAGAATTAAAACAACTTTCACTACCCCATGGGGTACTTATGTGTATGTAAGAATGCCATTTGGTCTAATGAATGTTGGAGAAAATTTTCAAAGAGCTATGGACGTAGCATTCTCAGGATATATAAATGATTTCATTTTTGTGTACCAGGATGATGTGACAATGTTTTCAAGAAGAAGAAGTGATCACTTGCAACATTTAGAAAAGATGTTATTAAGATGTAGGGAATATGGTATCTCATTGAACCCTAAGAAATGTCATTTTGGGGTTCAAAAGGAAAAGTTGCTTGGACATATTGTATCAAAAGAAGGGGTCATGATTGATCCTGAGAGAGTGGAAGCCATTGGAAAAGTTCCTATTCCAAGAACCAAAAAGGGAATTCAATCCTTTTCGGACATATAAATTTTTTCAGGAGATTTATTTCAAATTTTTTTGAATTAACTATTCCAATCACTAATATGTTGGAGAAGGATCACAGTATTAAATGGGAGGAAGAAGCTATTCAAGCCTTTATTGGGATCAAAGAAGCATTGAAGAATGCCCCTGTTTTAGCAGCTCCTGATTATAAAAAGGCTTTCCAAATGTTTTCCTTTGCTTCTAAGAATACCATTGCATCTGTGTTGTTGCAAAAGGATGATGAAGGGAGCGAAAGGCCAATTGCTTTCTTTAGTAAAGCATTACAAGGGCAAAACTGAAATATACTATTATGGAGAAACATGCCTTTTCTTTGGTGAGAGCCACAAAAATCTTTAGGCCATATATTTTAAGTTCTAAAGTCATAGCTTATGTCCCGCATACTATGGTTAAGGATATCTTGTCTGAGATGGAAATTTCGAGTAAGAGATGTCGATGGGTGAATAAGTTGCAAGAGTATGACATGGAAATCCAAACTACAAAATTGGTTAGAGGTTTGGGCCTAGCAAAGCTGATGACAGAAATAAATTTGCAAGTAGTTGAGATAAATGAGGTTGAAGAAGAAGAGGTGAATGTTCTTACAAAATTGATAAACTCTTCCTGGTACAAGGATGTTATATTTTATCTCAAACATTTGCAATGCCCTGAGTATTTAAGCAAAAATCAAAAGAGAACTTAGGTTGGCTTCCCAAAAATATATCATCACTGATTATGGGTTGGCTTGGAAAAACCTTGAGGGAATTCTCTTAAGATGTATCACTGAGGATGAAGCCCCAGAATTAATTACTGATTTCCATGGAGGAGTTTGTGGGGGGAATTTTACAGGAAGAGTAACAGCCCATAAGATCTTAAGGGCTGGATACTAGTGGCCAACACTTTTAAGGATACAACTTTATTGGTAAGAAAATGTGAAAGTTGTCAATGTTTCTCAGGAAGATTGAAAGCTTTAGGATCCCTCCCTTTGCAGCCAATATCAATTGAAGCCCCTTTTAAGTAGTGGGGAATGGAATTTGTTGGGGATATTTTAGATTCTTCAAGTGCAGGCCATAAGTGGATATTAGTGGCCACTAATTACTTCACTAAATGGGTGGAGGAAATCCCCACTAAGAAGGCAACCCACCAAATTATCATGGATTTCATTTTAAATCATATAATTTGCAAGTTTGGAGTGCCTGCTAAAATAGTTGCTGACAATGCTATGAGTTTTCGAGCTAAACCTTTGGTAGCCATGTGTCAGGAGTATGGGATAAATCTAGCATATGCTTCCAATTACAATCCCCAAGGTAATGGACAAGCAGAGTCAAGTAAATTTTTTTTTGTAGAAAATAATCAGGAGGACCTTGGAATTAAATAAATGAAAGTGGGGTGAGTAGTTGAAATTTGCTGTTTGGGCCAACAAAATTACTATTAAAAGAGATACTAGAAAGAGCCCATTTGAATTGGTGTATGGAACTCAAGCTCTTCTCCCCATGCATATGAAATTATCTTCTTATCAATTTCTTTGGCTATTGGAGGGCTAAGAGATTAGTCCCTATGATGCATGCATAAATCAAATTGTTGAATTGGATGAAGAGAGAAGAGAATCGATCAAAGACATGTGAAGTTTAGGGAGAAATTGAAAAAAATATTTGATAAAAATGTAAGCCCAAGAGTTTTCAGTGTGGGAGATCTTGTGCTACTGTGGGATAGTAGACATGAGGATAAGGGAAAACATGGAAAATTTGACACATTATGGATGGGCCCTTATTCTATTGATATTAGGATTGGCAAGCATACCTTCTTCCTAAAAGATCTAGATGGGGAATTTCTTGAGTTTCCTATTAATGGAAACCACTTGAAATATTTCCTTGACTGATTTCTCAGAACCAAGGTACATATCTTTGTACAATGTACAGTCTTTTGGTTTTGTTTCCTTTTTGTTTTTTTCTATTTTGGTTTGTCCTAGTCCCTGGTGGCTGGTTTTTATTGGTTTCTTAGTTTGTTCTTGGAGGGTTGGAAATTGTTACTCTATTTTGAAGTTGGTTCTTGACTCCATGGCCCAATGGATTTTTGGCACATGGTTTGTTGTTGTTTTTGCACTTGGTTTTGTTCTTGTGGAACTTGCGGGGAGTGCCCATCCTCAAGTCGAAGCCAGGTGTTGGTGCTCGATAGTAATCTCGTCCATTTTTATTGAGATTTTATTTTCTATATGCTTCTCATGTTTGGTTTTCCAGTGAGTCTTTCCGGATGTTCTCTGGTTTTCCCGTTTCTATATTTGTTCTTCCTCTTTTTGGTCAAAGGTTTGGTTATGGAGCGTGTTATTTTAATTTTCCCTTTAGAATCGGTGGTTTTATCTGAAATGGGATTGTTTTCCTTTGGTAAAGGTTTTCCTCAATCATGTTTTGTTTCTCCGTTTCTCTTGCTATGTCATCTATTGTACTTGGAAATTTTTTGATTGGTGTGGTGAAGCGTGTTCAATTTGTAAACTTGCAATTTTCCTATAAAATTCACAAACTACAACTTTGGTCCTACGACTTGATGAATATCCTCGAATATTCATGACCATAAAGTTAACACAAACAATTTTTAATTTCCACCCGAAGGTGTACACGTGGTGAAAAATGAATGGATGTGAGGATGTGATGCATAGTTGTATTTATGCACTTTAAAGAGAAAAAATGTTAAGAATGTAAAAAAGTCCCCGAGGTCTATAGAAGGACACGTGGTTTTGGTTTTAAAGAAAAGAGGAGAAGCGGGTCGTTGGGGATTTCTCATACTTTTGGTTCTTATGTAAAAAAGGAGGTTAAATTACAGAAAACACTTGCATCTACAATAGCATCAAAGTATGGTTACGTGTCACGCTTGTGTTGAAATTAAAAAGGCAGACGGGTGGGTCAAAGTTGTCAAAAGTATCAAAGTGTTAAAACATTGCAAAATTGTAAAAAAGTGCTCCCAAGGCCCACGTTGGCGAAGGTTTCTCCACGTGGACAAATCATTTTCAAATCTAGAGAAGGGTATAACAAATAGTGACGATGCGATGCATTTATTTCTGCCACCATCAATGATTTTACTCAAAAATCAAGGACGTTTAAAGTTTACGAATGCATTCTTCATTTATGATTAGTTTGTTGGTTCTTGTTGTTTCTATCAAAGCATCCTATTGTGAGGTATTACGTTTTCAATTGTGGAATTTGATTGGAGAACCAAAGGATTACAAAAATTATTGTTTTAGTTTCGAATTACTCGGGTGCTCGCGGAAAAATGGTAAGATCTTGAAATACTTGTGTTTTCTTCTTGTTGGAAAGGTCAATTGAGATAAAGCGTGGTTTTTCAAAGATGAAGACTTTACCCTCTTCGTTCTCACTTGTGTCGGGAATCACAAGCAATCTGGATAAGATTACAGATATAGATTTAATGGGTTCCGATTTAAATGACTTCCTCTAAAGGCTAAGTGATCCCCATAAGAATGAATCTTTGAAAGCGATTCAAGAAAGCCACATTGTTAAAGCTGGTGCCATCCTGCCTTCTGTTCATTTCTCGGAGTTAGTATGACATTGTGCCATGAATTACGATCCTGAAAAGAGGGAGGTGTTAGATGGAAGTGGGGATGCAGTATTGACGTTAACACCAATTGCTATCAAAATTATGTTAAAATTGCCTATTATCACAACCCCAATCACCATAGGCATTAAATTGGATTTGGCTAATTATTGAGAAAAGAAGAAGGATTTTGCCAAACTTATAAGTTCAAAATGGCTCCTCACAAAAAATACAACTGTTAGGATCCCTAAGAAATTGGTTAAGGCATAGTTTACTAAGGAGGTAGAGGATCTTATTGTATTGTTGAGCCGAATGGCAGGTCTAGAAACTACGAATGAATTTAAGGAATGGATGACTACATACATGTGGATTATCCTAGAGAGAAAAGGAAATATTTGTTGGGCTACCTTCATTGCAGATGCACTTCATGAACACATGGTAGCTCTGGCGGCAGAGAGAATCGAGATGGGAGAAATTGTAAACCTTGAATTCTATATGATGACATACCTCATTTATAATGTTGCTGGCCACAAATGTTTCCTGGGCTGTCACCATGTGCTGATTTCAAGCAGTGTCAAATGCATGAGATTTTCCCTCAGCTGCAACTGGCTAACTGGAGTGGAAATGTAAGGTTAGTAAATGATGCCTTTTTTGCACCAATTATCTATCTTTTTGAACTAGAATGGGGACAATACAAAATTTATCAGCAAGAGGCCAGACGTGTAATTCTAGAATATGGTTGTTACTTTATTTCAGTATAAGAAATTCACATATATAAGAGTCAGTGGTTTTGAAGGAAAGCCTTATAAGTTTCCCTATATGTTGATGAAAACTAGTTTTGTGTGATTTGGCAAAGGCAATTGACTCTGTACATAAGTTGATTGCTGGAAAGCATAAAACAAATATCAATTTCCCCATTAGAATTGGAAGGTATTCATGTCCTTCCATCATAAAGGATAGGCTGATCGGTGAAGAATTGGAGAAATTTAACATGGAAAAGTTTGAGGCAAGGCCAAATTATGATATTAGATGGGTGTTCACCAATATTGCAAACACCTTTGATCATGAGCCCCATTTTGAAGATTACTAGATGAATTGTAGAGATGAGGAAGAAGTCAGGTTAAGAGACTTTTCTAGAATGACCTTGTCACAAATAATTGACTATAAAATTACAATTATCCCAGAGGATTGTAGATGATCCTCACACAATAAGCAGTTCTATATTGATCAGAAAGTGGAGGATCAACCCATTTCTCCTCCAGACTGGAATGTGGATGAATCGATGATCCTTATTTGAGAATAACTGATGTTATGAGGAGAACTATAAATTGGTTGACTCAAAAGAATATTGATTTGTCAATCCAGAACACAAAGATCTTAAGAAACTTTAAGAGATTGGGAAATCTGAGTGAGGATATTCCACCCTTGAGGGAGGATGCAAAAAAAATGGATCCACTAGGTGGAAAATCCCCTCAATTGCCAACTAAAAGACCTCCACCTTGTTGTCAAATGGTACTTACCGAATTCATTGATGAATGGACATCGACCGCTAGTGGAACATGAACTTACGTGTCGGGTTCTCATGCAGAAGACTGAAGAAATACTTTTAAAGTCTATGGAGAATGCTCCCATTACTTTTGTAGTGCCCCTTTAGGAAAAAGGGAAAGGTCTAACATTGCAGGTGGCTTGTCCAAGTGTCTCACCTAGGCCACATAGTACTGAAAAATTAATGAGTGGGGCCTTTGCAAGTGGTCACATTCAGCCTAGGCCGCACAAGGATGAAAAAATAACAACACTAGATTTGAAAATGTTTGAGTAGACACACAAAAAACCCAAGATTGTCCATCAGCCAATCTGGTAAGAGTGGGTGCCCATACGCCAAAAAATTTCAAACATAGGGATGGGGTAATTGATCCCCCAGAAATGGAGAAAACTAATATCTTCCAAAATTAGCAGGATGCATCATTTCCACATATGGAGAAATCAAATCCTATGATCCTTCCTTCACCCTTCATGGAAAAATTAATGGAATGTACTGTGAACCCAGTGCCCGGAGGATACTACGAGTTAATTTGATGGAAGGATACATTTGGCCCTGTGTTAATAAAATCTTTCCCATGGTGTAAACTAGATTTTGCTCAGTTACACAGAGGTGATTGAATATTTGAGAGGAATTAAAAATGAACAGAGTTGGTAGTTCAGTAAGATTTGACAAACACCATGTGTGGCATTTAAACTAGTAAGACGTGAAGTGGAGTGCACTGAGCCCAAGAAGGATTTTGAGAGATGAGTGTAGGTGTGTGTCATGTCAAAAGCATCTGGAGATGCTCAGTGATCATTTGAAATGATTGTTTAATCAAAAGTGGAGGGGAACATTTCAAGTAGCCTGCCAAAGGTGATGACCGGACATCCCAGTCAGACACAAGTGGAATACATTGAAAAGACTCATGTTTCATACACCTGGTAGTATAGAATGAAGCTCATAAATAGTATCTTCTAGAAAAAATTTGTAACAAAAAGTATTCTGAGAATATTCTTGTTTTTGGGGGAAAGATTTGAAGTGAAGAGAGTGATATAAAAGCATGAAAAATCATGCCAAAGGGGGGTTAAAATTTTTTGAGAATTGTTGAAGAAAAGAAAAGGAGAGAAAGCCGAGAGAAGCCATTTTCTAAGAGAAATTATTTGAGAAACCAGTTACTTCTTGTGTGTCTTTTAAGATTGATCATGTCAAGATGGTTGCAGATGTATAGCCATTGACAAAAATTTGAGATTGTAAACAAAATTTCCCTTGTTGATCAAATTTTGAAAAACCTTGAGTAATTCGTGTTAATCATGAACTTTGTTATGTCTATTGTCATTTTGAGATATTTTCAAATAGTTATCTATGTTCTGTTGCAATATTACATTAGAAATCCCTTTGAAATCACACAAAATATCATCCTCATGACAATATTGTGGCATTTACAATTACATTATGAAGAGAGATTTCATTTCATAATGCAATAAGTGATTTAAATTCACTTTACTTTCATTTTAGTGATACAGATTGTTTGTCAATTTATGAGTGTATCATAAGCGCATGATGTAATAGGGACTTCTAAGGTTTAATTAAGTCTTTAGCATGAGTTCTTATGTTAAATCCTTGAAGAATGTGTGAAGCCGTGTGTCTTTGAGATTTCATAGATGCATAATTTTCTAGTTGAAGGTTCATCTTGACTATTTGAAAGCTATTCATCTTTTTCCTCATGGATTTGTCAACATTTTTTTAAAGTTCTCAAGGATTCGGTATAATCAACTTTATCCTGCTTAACTTCCCAACCATAAAACACATATCCAGAAATATATCATACATGAACTATCCCTGCTTTACCATTGTGTGTCCATAAATGATAAAGAAGATCAATGAATTTATCCATCCTTTACTAAAATATGCAAGTGTAATCAATTTTTATCATTTCCTTTAGTGACCTGGGCCTTATCTAGAGAACATCTTCATTTTCTAAAGTGATAACTCGTGAGAGTTAGGTTATGTTGTATTGGCCATGTTTTCTTGAGGTCTCCTTCAAAATATTGCAAAGGAATAGTCAAATATTGCTAATTCATTGATGATTTCCATTAATACAAGTCACAAAATGGGTCCTCTCACCTTGGTTAAAGGCACAACCTAAAGTAGTAAGGGTAGGTCAAACTCTTAGCATGGTGATACCTAGTCCTTTCCAAGCCAGAGTGATAAAGAGTCATCTAAAATACATACCCAGCTACAAAATGACTCTTATTATGATTTTCTTGTCTCTAAGAATCTTGATAAAATTGTGATGTTGATCGGTTTCAAAAGAATGATCAATTCGGGTACCAACACGGGTAATACCTCGGATTAGGTTCCAACTTGGGCATCCACCGATTTTCCATAGCCCAATATATCCTAACCATCCTTGTGACTTTGTTTTCTTTTTTATGCTTCTTACTAAGATGCTTATATAAGTCCTGGGAATTCCTCATATCTATGTTTCTTTCCATAGAAAGAACATGTAATATTTTGAGGAAATTCATGCCTGTAGTGGTTAGGTGATCCCTATGTAAAGCATGTTCAATAAGGGAATTTGTCTCATCCACCACCACAACTTCAACCTCAAATCTTCCATGGTATCCTCGACCTCTACCACATCCTTTATCATATTGCCCCTCGTTCCAATCATACGTGCTTGATTGTGATTCCAATCATGATGCTTTGACCCTTACCCTTAGATTTATCTCGATACTCATTTATGTTGCACACTAATATCTATAACATCATGGATCTTACCAATCAACCTGCAGTCCTCTGTATCATGAGTCATGGACCAGAAAATATTACAATAACAAGATATATTCTTCCTTATCGTGTGTTGTAATAATGGGAAATGGCTGATGTCATGTTTCAGGTGACATATCTCATAATCTAGAAATAATGAACATACTGATCTTTGGGGACAATTATCCTTGGTGTGACCTTCCACTTCACAATCTGTACACCAAATCCCAGTGTGTATCTCATGTGCCAAATTTACCAATAGTTTCTCCAAATTCTTTGCCATAGCTACAATATGTGCCTCCAAGAATGGGCTAACTCTAGTGTCTATACTCTCGACTTCCTCGGCGCATAACGCTTCTTCAAGTTCTTCACGCGGATTAGTGTATGTCTTATGTGAAAAAACCCTTCTAAAAGTTGTGATCAGATCTCGAACAAACCATTGTGCATGCTAGCTTGCATTATTATCATAATAAATCTTAGATAAAAGTGTTTTACAATGGGCATCATACTCCTGGACACTTTCGGTAGTGCCTCATTTAATATCATTAAGTGCACTTATACTCTTCGATCAAACTCGGGGATATAGAAATCTGTAAGGAATGAATCTTTGAACACTACATAATCTACACAAGTTTGATCATGGTCAAACTTCCTGTACTAACCGTGTGCGTGTCCCCGTAACGTAGTTACAAATTGACTTGCCTTACACTTAGAATCCTTGATCCCTTTTGTGCACCAAAGCATTTCACACATGTACACATGCTCAACAACATCTTCTATGCCCCTATACTCGACAAACAAAGATACATCTCCATGTAAATATTTTGTGGTTGGTGCAGACCTTACCCACCTACTCTAGAACTTCATATGTTGCCTCTACCTCAAGAACCACCGGATCCACCGAACTAGAACCACCTACAATCCATGATCCTCCACTGTAGCGAAAGTGGACCAAAAGATTAACTTCTGTGTCTCCCAATAGTAGTACTATACTAAAATCCTATAGTTTACGTGGTGGTACTACTCCTAGATGTGAGCCCTAAATTTTGTGCACTCGAATTCTATGCAGATGATGCACCTAAAAAGGTGCCTCCAAACAACAATGAAGACATTTTACCTAACATAGGCGTACTTACTATGCGACTTATTCATGCTTCCCTGCTACCCAAATTAGCTTGCTAACTATTTGATGTGCCAAGTCTTTGGAAAACCAAGCTGCGCAAGGGCTAGGTTGCCAGGTAGATTCATATGTGCATCTCGTGGCCTAGGTTTTCTCTCTTGGTGTGCTCTCATGTGAGGCCAAAGAGGGTTCCCTTTCATGCTTTCCCAAATGGGGGAGTTCTTAATGCTCTACCTCCACACCTTTGCGTGAGCTCCAAATCCTTCGTGAGCCATCTCTCTCCTCAATGCCATCTACTCGTAATGTCACGTTGCTTCTCTATCTCCCTCTGGTGCACCTCGTTGTACTTAATCACCTTTCTTCTCTCCTCCTTTTTGCCACTAGGTCCACCATCTTTCATTAAACTTCATCCTTCCCCCATGGGTGGTGTGGTTTAGTTAGCAATCGGTTTGCTTTCCAAGTTCAGTGGTCACCATCAAGATTTTAATCGCTAGTGGAATGCCTTGCAAGTAAGTTCCCCTAGGATATTGTAAAAATGGAATTCCGCTACCTCGGGAAAGAATAAGTTGAAATTGAGTACTCAGGAATATAGCTATTAAGAACACCATGAAACCGGGTATCCATAGTACATGTCTAAATCAAATTAGTATCATAAAGCACCTAAAATTCTTCCTACGTCTAGAAAAGTGTGCGATACCTCCAATTCCTTTTAGATGCATAAGAAAACAACCACTCATACAGTTATACTAGAAAAATAGTGAAGAAGCTCTCACACAAACTATCATATAGATTTTGTTCCACCCATGCACTGTGTCAAAATCAAATAGAGATATTTTATCCACTCCTCAACACTTGCTAAGGTCAAATGAGTACGTCTTCATTGTGAACCATCCTGAAAACAACTAAAAAAGAGGTCCTGGAAACATAACCAATGATGCAGCCTAGAATTTACTAAGAATAACCTAGGTGTGCTAGCACATCACTCAACCTAGATTGAGTGCTCACCTAAAGTGCGCAAAGGTACCAGGCCCCTCCTTATAGTTTCTTATGCAGGATGCAAACATGATGAAGGGTTAATGCATTCAGATCCATAAATAGTATAAAATTTCCACAGAGCATATCCTAGATCTAGATCTTAAAGAATCATGAATCAAATGGTAAACATAATGAAATTATCCATGTAATAACTAGTTACAGTCACATTTGACACCATTATTCATCCAATAGACTCCATTATATTAAAACACAATGAACATATAAGCTTCTTACAATAAGTAGTACCATAAGTTCATGCACACATTAGATCTGACAACATAACTTCACAATAGCTCATACATAGTCCTCTCTTAACCTACATAGATTACTACATATTTATAAGGGTGGGGTCTTTCCCTTCACCACTTACATAATTCCCAAAATAGGTCGCATGCTAAAAATAGCCATGCACCTTTACAATAATAGACACACATGCAAGTGTACTAATAATAGATCTCTTCTAGTTAACTGGCAGTGGTAATCCTATTATCAACTTGAACACATGCAAAACACTTAGTAGATGCTCTTCCAAAAATAGCATTTGCGTCTACATAATTTTCCATCTGGTTGTGTTCCTGTAAGCTATCTCCAAAATAGCCCATAACCATGAAAATGGTTAAGTCCAGATTCCTCGTCTTTCATGTGCACTTCCTTTCCTATCCTTCCATGCCTTCAAACCTATCTTGCTACCCTACATGAATATTTTATGCACCTTATCCTTAGTATCATACTTCATCTTCTCAACATTTTGTATGTGAAATATATGTCCATATGGATTTTTGACCTATTTCAATAGCTGAAAGTTCCACCTACTTTTACACCTCAAAGTTTCCCCATAAAATATATAAATTTTAGGACATTGATCCTTACATAAAAAGCATTCATCATAAAAATATATTTCTAATGCTTCAAATTATATTTTAAAATAAGTTTGTATGTGAAAGATATGTCGAAAATGGATTTTGACCTACTTCTATAGCTAAAAGTTTCACTTGTTTTTACACCTCAAAGTTACTTCATAAAATATATCTAATTTTAAGACCATACACCCTAAAGAGAAATTATTCTTCATTAAAATATGTGTCCAATTCATCAAACATGAGTTAAAATGAATTTAGGATGTGATAGATATGGATAAAGGGAGTTTCGGGTGTGTAAAGAAGGATGAAAAGTCTAAAATACACAATGAGAGTTTTAGAAGTGAAACATGGGTGAAAATTCCTAAACACACTATGGGTGTATTTACTCTATAAGTCAAGGTGAAAATTATGACACACATTGTGGGATATTGGGACTTGCAAATCTAGGTGAAAATTTCAATTTGCACTAGATAGTGTAAATCAAAGTTTGGAACTCCATTTGCACATTGTAAGTTTCTTGCAAACTTGCACCAAAATTCTAATTCTCCAATTGAAACTGTAAAATACATTACTTTAGCATAGTTTTATTTTTATTTTTTTGATAATTTTCTAAAACATGAATTTCGAATTTTTGTGTGATGGACCTAAAACTTCACCAAAGTTCAATTTTGAGCACAACAACTAGCTCTAGCTTGAGACCATGACTATGATTGTACAAAAGGAAAAAATGACATGAAAAATATCTATAATATCATGTATTATCATTGAATTATCCATTTATTGAAGGATTTAAAATTATAAACATAGCACAAAACTATTTTCACAACTTGTATTGTAGAGGAGAAGAAAAGAGGAGACCAATACATGAAAAAAAAGGAAAGCAAATAGGAAATGGAAATGCATGGAACTCAAAAACATAATCACCTAAAATATGGAGGGGAAAACCTTATTTCAATTTTCTCTACTCCATATGTTAAATATGCAAGGGTAACACAATATGATAATGATGCAAAAACCCATTAACATGTTCATTAAAGTAGGATCCATTCCTCAACTTCCTAGAAGAAATTAGTGACGAAAAATATCCCCATGTGCTTGGGAAATTGAATGTTGCATGTATCTTTTGGAAATTCCTATGTTATTGTTCTCATAGGTTAAGATCCCTTAAAATTCCTTATTGTCCTTTCCAATCTGAAATACAAATTCATTCTTCCCAATCATTATCTAATTAAACCTTTACTTTTATTCCATGTCTTGCATGTCACTTACACTAAAAAAATTGCTCTTTGTTACCTACTCGATCATAAAAACCATGGTTCCAACAACATTACTTTAAAAAAATTATTTTGACTATTTTTTGTTACCTATTTGATATAGGGTTTTAGAATCGATCCATGATGGATTCTCAGCAATGATCAAGACCACAAAAGGAACCATGTAGATTAAAACTTTATTTTTGATAAAAATAATCCCCTTTGACATAATCCATTTCATTTTTACCCTCTTATCTAATACTATGACTATTATATTGATCGTGTCATGTCTCATCCTATTTAAAATAAAATGAAAAATGAGGAGATAAAATATGAATGTCACCAACATATTAGTAACCCTTATGGGATATGACATCAATCACCATATTGAAAATATAATTATCTTAAATGGGATAATTTTGACTAGCTCAACATGTTCCATTTTAAAGTTGTCATTAAAGATATTTTATTCACTAAAAGGAAAACAAATCTCATATTAACTCAACAAACTATCACCAAACATCTTAGTGAGATGATTTATAATGGGAATTTCATTTTGCCAAACCTAACCAGGTATATTAATTTTCTTAGATTCATCCTCATCCATATCTTTTTTATTTCTTAGATGTAAGAAATTATGCCCATGATTTACTTCATACTCTTATGAATAAACCATACATAGAATCAAATATAAAATAACCTTTCCACAAGCCGTCAAATAATAAATATGTTCAACTAGCTTGGTGAATTTGAATATTCTTCTACCAAAACCATTTTATACATGCAATTTTTCCTTGTGTATAGGATATCAACTCAAGGATATTCATGTCTCGACACTATAAAATTTTCCTTTGGCTCATGTTACAATATCTATTTATATCCTTTCACCGATATCATAACATTAGAATAATATAGTTGAATTAATCCTCAAAGATAATTACAAATAATTCTACTTAAAAACATCTCATATGGTGCTAGAATATTATCCATGAGGATGGTTATTTTTAGCTTCTTCTCTAGATAGGCAGTTGGAGAGACTTCAACATCTTTGATTTTTCCAACTAAAGGGACTTCTTTGGTTCCAATGGCTAAACGTTTTGTATCCATATTAGTATGTTTGAACCTAATGGAAGCAAAATTTGGATGAAATGACATTATATGAGGCTCTATAGTCGATAATAAAATTTTTAGGTTTGTATTCATTAATGAAGAGAGAAATAAAATAGTTTGATCCTTCCAGAGGTGGACAAGATGAATTTATTAGATATATAAAATTTGGGATCTTATGAGTAGGTGTAACATAATTTGTGGGGGTATTAATGGCACGGATATTCCTTTTGAAGAATGTAGCCAACCTATCAAGTTAATATCAATTTTTTTACAAGTATTCTACCTCATAAATTTGCATCTTAGACCTTTTTACATAATCAATGATGTCAAAGGTTGGGGAAATGGTAAGAGAATAGTATTCAATATTTTAATGACCTTGAGCATTGTTCTATAAGGTTTTGGTTATTTCAATACTTAAATTATAAGGAAGAGATGATATATCTACCTTCTTCCTTGGTGGGTTTTTATTGAGTTAACATGGTAGAGTTGTCCATCTATGAATGATATTTGGTGTTGATTTGAGAGATTCACTATCTTTTTCACACTTCTTAGCTTTCTCAAAATCCATATGATTTTGAGATATTTTGAAGAAAACATAAGAATGATTATTTATTTTCAACACTACCATGAATATATCCACCACCATATTTTTATTCTAAATTCCCAACATGTGAGTCATCATATGATTTTTCAACATCAAGATTCGAAACCCAAAAATTTATATATCAGTTTCCTCTTCAAAGGAGGCATGCAATGGAGCAACCACATGTCAAGGAGATTCAAGTATAAGGTATTGTTGAGGTTGTAATAAGTGGTTATTATTATTGTTTTAATAGTTTGAACTTTATTCTTGGTATTTCCTTTTATAATAAGATGGTACATTTTAAAATAACTTATTTTTAAGGAAATGATGTCATTCTCCACCTTCTTAATCATATGGTTTGTGGTACCTTTATTTTATATTTGACCCCATTATTTTCATGATCCATTTTTATCTTTCCATCCAAGATTCCATCATTTTCAACTTTTATGTCTAATGTTTGGGTTTCATATAAGTTTGAAAAATTTGATTTTCTCAAGATAAAGATAAATTCAAGGAGATGAGAATTGAAGAAAAGGAATGTTTGATTTTTAATGTGGGAATGGATACTTGAGGTATTCTATGAAAATAAATAAATTTGGTAAAAAATATCTCATAGGTTCATGCACCACTTTCTTCATTTTAGTTAATTTGTCGAGGATGGCATACACATATTTTTTTTGATTTAAATATTTCTTCAAACTTTGTTGTTATGGTAGCGTAGGTTGTGTTGGAACAATATATTTATTGATAAAAAAATTTAGTAGCTGCATATTATAGTGTTTCCACAAACAATATGATAGATATATCTTCATTTTTCACACCCAAAAACTCACATGCAATAAATAATGTTGCAATATATTCGTCTAGGTGTTTTTTCCATTACGTCTATACTTTGTAATTTTTAAAAACACCTTCAAAGTTCATGTAAGGGTGTAACATACACCGACGACCTTATGGATGTCCCCATGGAACTCTTGTCATTGTTAGAAATATCACAAGTAAAAGTACATAAATTTATCTTTTTGGAAAACTAAATAAATTCCTAGAACAAAAAAATATGACTCTTCTATTTCCAAATATCCTTTGTAGGCTACATACAAAGCATAAACGTCCTTGACGGAAATACCAAAAATGTTGGTAAAATATTTTGTCACATGTAAAATATGATACTTTATTAAAAGTATATGGAAAAATTCACTCTATTGTGAGGAGAGGCACCTCTATTGAAATCCAAAACAAGAAAGAAGTAAAAAGTACACTATTTTCACTAAATGAATTATATGGATGGGATTTTTCTAATAAGAAATGAATATAATCTATAGAAAGAAAGAAAAGGAAAGTATAATTGAGAAAGAAATAAAGGGAAACTTGCATTTCAAATAAGCAAACATAGATCTAATTCTAGTTTGTAAGCAGATTACTTGATATGATAAACAATTTTACTAAGTATTCTATATGAATGAAACAAATGAAGAATAATAAACACATGAAATTTACAAATAAATTGTGACAAAAATTTGAATAATTATCTTACTATTTCTTCACACAAATGAACACAAAGTCTCATATTATTTCCTCTCATACAATAACTTGTATAAAAATCAAGGGTAACAAAAAGTCTATCCTAAAATATCTCCAAGTCTCTAGAAATTATTATCCCTTAAAAAATAATTACAATTTCCTTTTGAAATATCATGGGAAGCAAAAACAATCTCCAGATATACCTAGAAAAATCCCTTCCAAATTTTTCTCAAAGTAGTTTCTCCAACAAATAAAAATCTCCAGATAGTATAAGTCATTAACAATGAATTGAAGCTACATATTTATAGGACATGAATCCCTATATTTATGGCTACATGTATCCTTTAAAGATTCAAAAATTTAATAATAGGGAGTTATAATTTGATTTATATTTTACCTACAAATCAACAAAGTTAATTTTTGTTTGTCTTGCAAATCAACAAATTCAATTTACACTTTCTATAAACATACAAATTGGAAAATTCAATTTACACTATAGTAACACTTGATAACTAAATATGATTTTTTTACAATAATAAAGTGAAATTTTACATTCATGAAAATGCACATATTACTTTTGGCTTGTTCTAAGAGCCTTGAGATGCTTCTATGGTTGACATTTCCTCCGAATTTTTAATCTCAAAGTTCCAACATAAAATATATCAAATTTGAGACCCTAAACCCTAAAGAGAAAATTTTCCTCATTAAAATATATTCTCAACACTTTATATGGTATCGGAAATGGATTTTGGATGTGAAATATATGGAAAGATTTATTGTTGACGTATACTTCGCAACTAAAATTTCCACCTTCTTTTACACATCAAAGTTCTACCATAAACTATATCAAATTTGGAACTTGAATGCTAAAGAGAAAGCTGTTCCTCATAAAAATATATTTATAACTCTTCTAATTGGAGTAGAAATGTAGTTTGGATGTGAAATATATGGCTAGAGGAGTTATGACTTACCATTAGAGTTAAAAGTTCCACCTTATTTTGCACCTTTAATTTATACAACAAAATATATAAAATTTGAGACCACTGAACCCTAAAGAGAAATTATTCCCGATCAAAATAAATTTCCAATCCTTTGAATGGGAGTTGAAATGGAGTCTATATTTGAAAGATATGGTCATATAATTTTTAGATCTCAGTAAAGTAGGGTGAAAAGTTTGAAATAAACTATGGGAGTTTTGGACATGTAAATAAGGGTGACAATTCTTAAATACATCTTTGGGAGTTTTGGAAATGCAAAATATGGTGAAACATCTAAAATATACTATGGGATTTTTGGACATACAAAATAGGGTGAAACATTTGAAATACACTATGAGAGTTTTGACTTAGAAAACCGGGTAAAAAGTATGACTTACACTAAATGGGGTAAATTGGAGTTTAGAACTCCATTTGTAATTTGAAAGTTTTCAAACTTGTACGAAATTATGATTGTCTTATCAAAGCTGTACAATACAATACTTAAGAATTTTTAATTTAATAATGTTTCAAAAAATAAATTCTAACAAAATTTGTGATGGACCTAAAATTTCACCAAAGTTCAAATTTTGAGGAAAATATAACCAATATTATGTCTTTACTCTTGGCCACGAATGGTCCACTTGTCATCTTTTCTAATTGTTAGGTTATTAATATTTTGAATTTCTAAATGTTTCCACCTTGACATCCCCATCTTTGCATGTGTGTGTGTGTGTGTTGGATGATCGTGATTGGTTAATTTTTTATGTGGATTGATCATCCATGGTTGATCCACATGTCAATCATCATGTGATTTTAAGAATTGGAAACTTTTAAATTTTTGATCCATCTATTACAAGTTTTGTGAACATGAAGATCTATCATTCATCTATATGGTCGATAACATGTCTTCGATCTTTGATAGGTGTCACCCTTTATGAGCTTACATGTTTTAACTTCTTAATTTTCTCGTTTAAACATTTAAAATCTTGTTGATTCTTGAGTCTTAGGAAACTTAGCTTGTGTCCTTTGGCTTAGTTGTACACCACAAGGCAAAAAAGGGACTCATTAAAATATTAATTTTTTTGGGAGATTAAAACTAAATAAAACCCATATTTTAACAAGTGTTTCTCATTTGTGCTCTTAAGTTCATGGGTTTTTAACCGGCTAAAACACAAAGAAATATTGATGTGGATACTAAAAATATGTGATTGGTTGTTATTTTAATCGATCTTTCTCACTCTTTTATACATGATGTAATATAGGGATCTCTTAAGAAAAATGTTTGCGGAATTGAAATATGAGTTTGAGACCAAATTAATACAAAAGAGGGGGTGTTTTTGTGTTTTCACAAGTTTTTACACTATTTTTAATGTTTTAGGTATGCTTATGATGTATGAATAAAGAGTAAACCTAAACATGCACATAAAACCATTTGGTGAAAACAAATTTAAAATTTGATGTGATATTTACCTCTTTTTGTTTTTTTCCTTGTGTTCTTTGCATTTCTTTTCATCTCATACCTATTTCTACATAAAATAAAGATTTCAATGATATTGTAAATTTTAAGATGGTCCCCACTATCTATGAATAAAGTAATGGGCATGCTTTATTGATGCGATTTTGACACAATATCCAATAACTTGTTTGAAAAATGAAACATTTTCTCTCTATTTTACCACTTAGCTTACAATTTGTAATTATGTAATAAGTAGCATTTATATACTTAGTGTATTTATTCACACGTAAATTATGGCATGCATCATATATATTTTGGTTGTTAGGATAATATAGGATGAATGTGGAGTTACAAATCAGTTCTTGTTTTCATAATTCAATTAATTTTCATGGTTGTATTTTTTTAATTTTTTATTAGTTTTTATAGTTTTTATAGATTGTTCATAAGCTCTCTCTCTCTCTCTCTCTCTCTCTCTCTCACACACACACACACACACACACACACACACACACACACACACACACACACACACACACACACACACACACAAGAATTAATGGAAAAATACCAAATAAATACAAAATATTAGATCCCAAAATGAAAAATGAATATAAATTGTGAGTCATGTAGTAGTGGAAAAATTGTTGATTTTCATCAATATAAATTTGATGGGATGCATGTTGGTGCCATGTGTGAATTTATATATATTTTGAAAATAAAAATGTAGCCAATGAGAAGGTTATAATCAACCACTAGATGTATTGGTAGATTTCATGGCCCATGTTTATGATGATAGTTTTAAGGTAAAAACATTATTTATAAACTTAGTCCTCTTTTTGTTTCTTTCAGTTAATTTGAAGTGAAAAATGTGTGATGTATGTATAATAGAGAAATTTGGAATACCCTCAAATAAAATGGTGGAGAATAAATCACATGGAAAGATTTGAAATATATGGAATATCCATAACAATTTTTTAAGAAACACTACAATTGCTATAAAATTCAAAAAGATGGAAAGTAATTTGTATATATTTTTGAAAATTTTAATTAATTCATTTAAAATTTTGTGATTTAGTATTTTTTTTTTGTAATATTTTATGAATAATTGCTTGTACACATACCAAAGAATGGTTATTTTGATGAATTAAAGTTTTCAATATTTGACGAGGAACAGAGGAATATAACTCACACATACACATTGTTTTGAAGAGACATGCATGTATATTTAGGATAAGATTTTTTCAAGATGGAGACATTATTGTTTATGCATCGTTTTATTAAAAGTTTCTTTGGGTTGAATGAAATTATTTTAGATGAAAATTTTCAATGGATTTACTTCCTCTCTTTTTCAAAGGGATTTTAATCAACATTTTCCCCAAATTTCAATTTAGTCTTATAAATTGGCTAATTGGCATTTGTATGTTTTAAAAAATTGAGTACATTAATGAATGTATAGATGCAACAATTAAATAAAGTGTATTTTTAAATTTATTATTTTTAGATGATCTATGAAGTAAAATAATTCTTTTTTCAATATTTTTAATTGTTTATGTTTCTATTATAATAATATACATATGATTATATGGATTTATGTTTAAGTTTTTAATGAGAAATTAATTAGATTATTAATTGTTGTGGGATTTCTTATGTATTTATGTCATTTTTATATGACCACCATGGATGAGAATTTTTATAGCATACTCAACTTAACTAGTAAGGAATCTATTTAGACACAATGTTAATAATGATATTTTTGGATTTTTGAAGCTATAAAGGAGGAGAGTGGATTGATGAGAAACCAATTAACCATTATATTACTAAGAGTGATATTTTCATTGTTATGTCACCATATTAGTATAAATATTGTTATCTATTGGTGTTTATATGTTATCTAGACCAAGCCACTAAATAATGCGGGATTAACATTTTGATTGATATTTTTTTATAATTAGAAGTCAAGCTAACCCACTTATCACACAATCACTATAAGCTTATGTTATTAGGGGAGGAATCAAAATTAATATATACCCTATAGGCCTTTATCAGTAATAATTCCACAAAAATTAATGATCTAGATTATTTATATTATTATCCTTTTCATGTATACATTATATTTAAAAGTGCAATAAGTATTGTAGTCTTATCCCGATCTTCTTACGTATTATTTATCAAGTGAGATTATGGATCTTTGGGAAATATGTCTATTTATTTGAAACTTTAATTTGGCTTATATTATTGCAGATTGCACAAGAAAAATAAATGTTGTTTTTGAGCCCATGCTACACAAAAGAAAATATGAGATTACTCAATGTTTATAAAAATTAACACTTTAAGGTGCTTGTGAATGGAAAAAGACATTTTCATACTTTATAATAAATAAGTGTATTTGGAAAAGTCAAAAGACCTATAAATACAAGTTCCTATTAATCATTTGTAAGAACCTTTAGTTTTTAATTCTAGATTCAATAATTACATTGATTTGAGCATCATTATTATATGTTCTTAGTCCTAGGGTGATCATTATAGGTCTCATATTAAGAAATCTTTGTGTAAAAAATGAATTGATGTCTATTAGTAGAAGTCTAAAGAATCAATCATTATGACATATTACATTTGTATTTAAAGAGATTCATAGATTTATTCGAATATAAACCTTTAAAAAATGTGCATGGAGAGATAGAGTTCAACAAGTATCACTATATAGGTATTTCAAAATGAACTACATATTAGGAAATTAAAGAATGGAAACATACAAGATATAGAAATAAATGTTACATTAACTAGAATTCTATTACTATATTGAACAAAAATCAATCTACACTATTTTATTTATAAAAAAAACCAACCTTTTGCATATTTTTCTTACATTTATTTATATAATAAAATATGACTATCAACCTTTTAGTCCCTTCATATTCCCTTTTAGGTCTCGAGGAGTATTTCATATTATTTTACTAGGCTATATGATATTTACATATTTGATTATTTTTCTTACCCATAGTATAAATATACACTTGGATATTGCACACTATAAAAATTATAGAAAATACATCAAATCATATTTTACGCCCAATACCCTTCCAACACTTTCCTCAACTTAAATAATTATTTCTTACACATACACAAGAATCTTGTGAGGTATATGAGGTCATTTTCTTCATTATTTAGCCTTTTGATGCAATTTTTTTGTTGTGCATTCATATTATTATTCTTCATTCCACACAGGTAATGTCGTTTACCATATTTAATTCCTTGCACACTACTTAACCACCCTTGCAAATTTTCAATTAAGTAGTATTTTTAGTAAAACACCCTTTTGGGGTTTTTAATATGTCAAAATTACCTCATAGATCACCCTTTGAAGTTTTCAACCTATGTAGGCTTGATTACATATATCTTATAAAAATATGTAATAATGCTCAAAATTTTACCTTTCCCATCGTACAACACCTATTTTTGCTTTGCAAATATGAAGAAGAATATTTTAAAACTTGATTTGCTAGAGGATATGAAGGTGGTGGCATTTTTGAGATATCTAGAGCCTACAAAGATATATACTATGTTATATTTTATCTTCTTCATAGTTGGAAGAAATAATTCTAAGTATATTTTATAGATATTCGATTTGTAATGGCTTTATCTATCCTCCCTAAGTGTCCATGTAGTGCTAGAGATAGTATTACCTATAATAGGGAATATTCACAAGATGAATCCATCATTAAACCATGGAGATATGTTTCATTATTTATTTTTAGAATCAAATATTTCATTAGATACCTTATTCTCTATGCTTATACATATATACAAGTATTTCAAGGTATATTTTATTCCAAATCATGCAATCGATTGACTATTTTATCTCTAGATTGGATATACATTTGTAACTTACTTTCTTCACCTCTTGGTCATCATTGCAGATTCTGTTTAATCTGTATGGTCATAACAATTTGTATGCCTCCATATAATTCATTCATACGTTATTTAAACTTTTCATTCTAATCCAACAACTCAAAAGTATTTTTCTTGGATTTTTCTAAAAATTGTAAAAACATTATATAATCATACAAAATGGAAAATATTACCTTCACCTCCCTCTTCACATAGAGATATTGGTTCTTAAACTTGTGTGAAATGTCTTGTTCTTATCATTTTCCAAAAAAAAAAAAATAAGTAAATTAGTGAACTATACTTTCTTGATAATTACTTGTTTAGCTAATTCTTTAGTGAAAATGTGGGACAATTTTCCTTAATTTGATTCTTCCTAGTGTACAATGTCTACACTAAAGTAGCCTTCAACTTTGACAATTGTAGAGTGTAGATATTGATAATTTATTGTTCAGGATATTTTATCCATATACCTAGGATACCTAGGTTCGTAATGAAAATTTCTCTATATCCACCTTGATAGTACTAACAATGGATTATATGGTGGTCACCTATTAATTTGTGTATACAATATACAATACAATGGTGCACATGTATGAGAAGGGAGGGACAATATTTCTCTTTTTCTAGGATGTAGTTTTTATGTCACACTAGAATGTTTGAGTGTTGTTGTTGGCCCCAAAATCTCCCTCTTTTGAAGTCAAGTTTCAAATTTTTTTGAGTCTGTACCTTGGAGTATTGAATCTTGTCAAGCCTGGCATTATTTGTAGTTTTCCTATTCATGGAGAAAATTTGAAATTCGGGCATATGGTGAAGTTCCTTTCCTTCTTTTTATTTTCTTCCCATAGTCGGGAATGACAGGCGTATTTTCCCCATTAATTTTTCCCCAGAGTCCATGGGTAATACGTGAATATATTTGATTGGATGTGGTTTGGCCATATTTCAAGGTTCAATGGAAGCCTCCACATGTCCAAATAACACAACTCAAGGGTAGGGTCCAATTGAAAATCCTCAAATAAGCACAGGCTTTCCACGTGTCCTAGGTACAAAATGAAGACAAAACAAGATAAAATCAGCTAAGTATGGAAGGCTCAGTGGATGACACCATGTGCCTCATCGGTGCAGCTTCAAGAGTTAAAGATGGGGGTAGTTCTCAAACTTGCGCTAGTCCTCCACATGTCCTAGGTCCAAAAAGAGAAAGATTCGATCGTTAAAATTGACTAAGTATGGGTGGGTTGGCGGAAGTTTCCACGTGCCTTAATAGTGCCATTTCGGAAGTGAAATCAAAGGGTTAGTCTCCAAGTAGTGCCATCTTGCCACGTGGTTAAATTCAATGAGGAGACAAAGTTGGCCATTGAAAAGTACAAGAATGGTGGAATGAGACACATGTCATTTGGCGCAATTTTAAGGGGCACTTCCAAAATGGAAACTCAAATGAGCACCATCTCTCCATGTGTCTAGGGGTTAACATAGGTCAACAAGAAATAGACCCAAATTGAAAAAGCATAAAGGAACCGACAGAGCTCTCCATGTGTTAGCCTAGTGCAACTTCAAAGGCCCAAAAATGTAGAAGGAATCCGTAGGCCCGCTCCAATTAATTTCTCCCATGTGGGTGGCCCAAATTTGAAGTTGTAAAAGCAAATGAATGGCCCATGTTTTAACTGGTAAAATAATGTAACAACCATATATTTAAAAATATTTTTTCCACCATTAATGTTTCTTTGCAAATCAAGAATTCAAAAGGGCATGGATGATTGGAATAAGTTGTAATTGTTTCTTGCTTTCTTGAGGAAGTTGTAACCATATCTTCATGAGCTATATCATGAGCTTTCAAAGCCATTGAGGGGGTTAGAATTTTGATTATTCTGGAACTGTAATTTCAAATTGGAAGAAATCAATACAAAGGTTTTTCCTTTTTCTTGCTTTCTCTTTCCTTCTAGTTTTGATCTATGAATCATCTAATCCTTGCATGCTTGGAAACTTTGTGTTCTAGTTTGTACAATCTCCATAACTTTGAGTCTGTGAATTATGTCTATTATAAACGTGGATGGTTCTACTCTGTATCTCATTTGCACAATACATATAAGGGTTTTCTCTACCATCTCTTTTCCCTAAAAGTATTGTCTTCTTTTTCCTCCCTCCTCTCTTCAAAGTCTTCTATCCTCATGTATTGATAAATTTCAGGATTAAATATATTTTAGGAAATCGGGAAACCACCATTGAATGAAATATTGTGCATTTTACATAGGTTTTCCCTTGCTTTAAATAAGGGAACCTCTCCCATTAAAGAGGAGGGACTTTCTTGTCCCCTAATTTTGGTTTCATTCCAAGCATAAATCTGAAACCCAACAGTTTTTTGTGAATCCATTGGGGAATTTGTTCAACAAATTTCCTTTCTAAAAAGAACAACTAGTTTTATCATTTACTTGATCTCGCGACTCTAAGATATACTTGTGGTAAAGGGATCTTGGAATTAAGATCCCCAAAATTTAAAATATTGGATCAACAAAATTTTTAACTTCCTCCAACAAGAAGAAATAGAAGAGCTCGTTCCACAAGCACACCTCCTGTTGAAGACAAAGCTTCTGGTAGTAGCATTCCTCAAGCACAACTTATCCCTAATCTCTATGCCCTAATTCTTGCTGGTGTCTCAGTTCCATTTCAAGAAATATTTCCAAGGATGGCAACACCTTAGCCTTGGGGACAAAGAGTTGGGCCTCAGCTCTCTTCTCAACCATTACATGAGTTACCTAGGGGTAACAGGAAGAATTTTCCCAAATTTAGAGGTGATGGAAAAGTACACCCTGATGAACACATTGTAGCCTTCATTGTTGCATGTGGGGTCCTTGGAGTTGAACATGAGGATGTCTTTGTGAGGATATTTATGGAAACCTTGCAAGACAATGCTGTCAGATTGGTTTACCATCTTCTTGCTGGGACCATCATCGATTGGACTACTATGAGGACTGAATTTGAGTAGCGTTTCAAACCTACTGAAGATGTGCATGCTTTGCTAGCTTAAATTTATCAAATCAAGAAGGAGCCACATGAGCCTATGAGAGAATTTGTGGCCAAGTTTAACAAGTTAATTAACAAGATTCCAGTAAATACTAGGCCTATTGATCCGATTCAAAAGTGTTTCTTCTTGAATGCTCAATTGTCAGAAGTAATCTATGCCCTGAGGAGAGAAAATCTTGCAACTTTGGATGTTGATAAGAGATTGGTGTCAGTGTGGAAGATGACTTGATCATGTCTGGAAAGCTGAAAAGGGAGTCTTTCAAATCCAAAGCATCTTCTTCTTCCCCTTCTCCTAGAGGTAATGCAGATCAGTTGGTGTAAAATATGGCTAATGACCTCATTGCCATTAAGAAACAATTGGCTTAGCATGCTCCATATCAAGATGTTCCAAGGAAGAAATTTTAGCCTAGGAACCACTTTCCCTCTTCCCAAACCAGGTTGGCTATTGAAGGTCCACCCCTTAAGGTGCCTGTTAATGTTGCTTGTGAAGTTCTTGAGCTTGATGATGAGGAAGAAAATGAGCTCTATGATGAACAAGAAGAGGAAGATGATGAAGAACTAGAGGATCTGGTGGTTCTCGAGTTCATTTCCTCACCACTGAGGGTGTGGATGATCAAGATGACTATGATGATGTAGTGGCTGAGATGAATAGTGAATCATATGTTGTTATGACCGGGAGTAGACCAACAAAAAGGAAAAAGTGGTGTAACTTATAAAAAGATCCAAGGAGTACCCCATCACCATCCCGGTGATTGCAAGAAGAGGAGCTCCTATTCCTACTAATTCCACCCAAAGGTAAGATCTACTAGTCCTTCTTCCTCTACTTCTACTTCTGATAATTCTTGTCCAACAAATGATAAAACTGATAGATCAAAATCTCCTCCTACTCCTAGTAGTGATTCCCCATCCACATCTGGATATTTTGACATTATAGACCATCTTAAAAAGACCAAGATTCAGATTTCTGAGGCAGATTTCTATCAAACCCATCCTAAAGCCTTTGCCAAAATGGTTAACTTTATAAATTCTAAATCTAAAACCTCAGCCCATTCTTCTAAAGGCATTTTTCCCACTCCTTCTCCGCCTCAACCTGGCCTTGTGGCTACAGTCACTTCACCCAATGAGAAGATCAAACCCTTCTATGTGACTCTCCTCATAGCTAGCCACAAGCTTAGAAATTATGTCATTGATTCTGGTGCATCTGATAATGTAATTCTGTAAAAGTGGCTCATGCTTTGGGTCTAACCTTAACCCACACTTATGGTTATTTCTATTCCATGGAAAGTAGAGAAGTACATTTGGTTAGGAGAATCAAGGATGCACAAGTAGCTTTTGTTGCTTTACCAGAGAAGAAGGTCTTGGCTACCATATTGGTTGTTGATATCCCTCCTTTCTATGGAATGTTGCTAAGTAGGAACTTTTACAAAGATGTTGGAGGTGAGATCCAAATGGATTGGTCACATGCCTTGATCCCTATCAATGGGAAGATGAAGAAGCTACTGCCTGAGAAACAAGTAGAGTATATTGTGTAAAAGACAGATGATCCTAAAGCACAAATACTCTATGAATATATTGGGCATGGGAACTACATGATCATGTCACAAGAGGAGACAAGTCTACCAAAGGGAGTGTTGCTTTATCCTAATGGTGTGTGGACTTTGGAGTTTGATGTAAGTTGTTCCTCAGATGGTTATGGAGCTGGTGTAGTGCTTATTACTTCTGGGGGTAAGGTTCATCTTTTCTCTTTCAAATTTTAGTTTGAAAATACCAACAATATACTATAGAGTATGAGTCCCTTATTCTTAGGTTGAGCATGGCGAAGGAGATGGGAGTGAATAACCTTCTTGCTCATGGAGATGCTTTGAGCTAATTATAAAACAAGTTATAGACCTTTATCGTGTAAAGAAGAAGGTTAAAACACTATAGGAATCTAGTCTGGGATTCCATCGAATTCCTTGATGCTTTTTCCATTGAAGTTGTGCAAGGTAAAAGAACACTAGGGATGAATCTCTAATTGTTTGGGGTCCTTGCTGATTCCTCATCTTGATTTTCCTCAAGAGAAATTCACCATTGAGATGATCCATAGACGCAATGTGCCTGAAAATGTAAATAATTGGCAAGTTTTCAATGATGACCAAAATTGTCTTTCTTTCTTGGAGCTCAAAGACAAATTTGATCAGCTTTACTTTGAAGGAAGTGACAAATGCCTAGAGAGTGTGTGTGTCATCAAATGAAGAGGGTGTCAAAGAAGAGATGGATCAAGATGGGTGCATCAAAATGAAAGACAACAAAATCCCTAAGGGCTGGTGAGTTTGGAGGATCTTTTTGATAAACATGATAGATATATGAAGTCTAAAGTTTCCCAAGGAGCTCGACAATCTGTTGAGACTAAGAAAGTGAATATTGGGAGTCTTGATGATCCCAAAATGGTCAACATTGGAAAATGTTGCACTCAGGAAGAGAAAAGAAGGTGGTGAATTTGTTGAAAAGGTATGTTGATGTTCTAGCTTACTCTTATGATGATCTTAAGGCTTTTCAGCCTAAAGAAATGCAACATTTCATTCCTCTTAAGCCTAGGATCAAACCCTTCAAACAGAAGAAAAGGAAATATAATCCAAAGATAGCTGATACAATTTTCAAGAAATACAAAAGCTTCTGAAGGCTAGGATCATCTTCCCCATCCACCATTCAACGTGGATTGCTAATATAGTTCCTATTAGGAAGAAGAATGGTGAGATCCAAATCTGTTTGGACATTAAAAATCTAAATAAGGGTTATTTGAAGGATAATTACCCTCTCCCCATGATGGACCAAGTATTGCAAGTTGTTATAGGCTTGGAGATGCTATCTATGTTAGATGGATTCTTGGGGTACAATCAAGTAGAGGTGAATACTATAGATCAACATAAGACTACCTTTACTACTCCTTGGGGCACCTTTGCATACAAGAGGATTCCATTTGGTCTCATTAATGCTGGTGCTACTTTCCAGAGGGCCATGGACTTGGATTTTGGCAGTTTGAAAGGGAAATGCATTGTTGTGTATTTGGATGACTTGACCGTGTTTTCTAAAGCAAGAAAAGATCACTTCCAACACCTTGAAACAATATTGCAGAAGTGTAGAGAGCATGGAATTTATTTAAACCCTAAGAAGTCTATGTTTTGTGTCACAGAAGGAAAGCTGTTGGGACACATTGTTTCAAAGGAAGGGATCAAGATTGATCTGGAGAGAGTTCAGGCCATCCAACAAATTCCTCTTCCATCAAGTAAGAAGGGTGTCCATTATTTCTTTGGTAAGATCAATTTCCTAAGGAGATTCATCCTCGATTTTGCAGAACTTACTATGAGCATTGCTCACATGATGTAAGGAAACAAAATTTTGGTTTGTCCTCTGAAGGGAAGAAATCATTTGAGGACATTAAATAGGCTATTACAAAGACTCCAATCTTGGCGTGCCTTGACTTTAGCAAAGATTTCATTATCTATTGTTATGCCACTGAAAATACCCTAGCTATTGTGTTAGCCTAGAAGAATGCTGAAGATCATGAGCTCCCAATTACATTCATGAGTTATGTCTTGAAAAATCATGAGATGAAGTACACTATGATGGAGAAACATGATTTTATAGTTGTCAAAGATGTCAAGAAGTTTAGGTTTTACATCCTTAATTCTCATTCTGTGGTGTTGGTGCTTGATACAACAATCAAATCCATTCTTACTCAACAAGAATTTGGAACCAAGAGAGGTAATTGGGTAGCAAAGGTGCAAGAGTATGATCTTGATATCAGGCCAATAAAGCTAGTTCGAGGTAAGGGCATGTGTGAACTCATTACTGAAGGAGCTGCCAAGGAGTTTTCCAAAGATGGAGTTGATGTCCTTGTTGTTTTGTTCCTCAACTCATTAGATGTATGGTATGCTGAAATTGCTCATTTTATGACCTATGGAGAGTGTCCTTCTCACTTGAGTGCCAAAGAGAAGAGAGATATCAAAATAAGGTCTACATAATATGTGTTATGGGAGAATGATTTGTTCAAACGAGGCATAGATGGAAGGTTTTTGAAGTGTGTAGACAAGGAACAACAAAAGAAGTTGTTCTCTGCTTTTCATGACCAGGCTTGTGGAGGTCATTTCTCCTCTACTGTAACAACTCATAAAATACTTTGTGCTAGTTATTATTGGCCCACTCTATTCAGAGATGCATCAAAATGGGTTGGTAAATGTGAAGCATGCCAAATATTTGTTGGAAGACCTAAGTTGGTGCTTTGCCATTAAAGCCAGTAGTGATTAATGAGCCCTTTCAACAATGGGGATTGGATTTCATTGGAACTCTTAAACCATCTTCTAGTGATGGACATACCCATGTTTTGACTACCATAAGATTACTTCACCAAGTGGGTGGAAGCCATCCCAATCAAGAGCACTACTTTCGAGGTAGTTTGCAACTTCATTAAGGAGAACATATTGATCAGGTTTGGGATCCCAAACAAAATTGTGACTGATAATGCTTCCAAATTTTCTTCTGCTGAGATGATGGAATTTTGCTATGGGTATGGGATCTCACTTGCTCATTCTTCAGATTACTACCCCCAAGGGAATGGACAGGCATAATCAACAAACAAGAACTTGGTGAGAATAGTTAGAAAGCTTGTAAATGATTCTCAGAGGAATTGGCATAAGAAGCTATATGATGCACTTTGGGATGATATAATTACACCCAAGAGTGATTGGAATGTCTCCTTTCCAAGTGGTGTATGGTGTGGAAGCTCAACTACCAGTCACGATGGAATTTCTAGCCTTGCATATGATGAAAACCATTGAAGATTCAAGTTTTAGTAGCTCTTTGGATAAGATAATTTTGTACCTTTAGAAGCTTGATGAGGACAAATTACAAGTGGTTGATAGGATAATAGCTCATCAGTTGAAAGTGAAGGATTTGTTTGACAAGAAATCCAAACCCAAATTTTTCTAAGTGGGAGACATTGTGCTGCTTTGGGACAAAAGACATGAGCCACGAGGAAGCCATGGTAAGTTTGATTCTCTTTGGCTTGGTCCTTTTAGAATCAAGACATTTTGCTAGAGAGAACTATTTTTATTTGGATTACATGGATGGTTCTCCTCTCCCACTTCCTTATAGTGGGAAGTATCTAAAGTTGTTCAAGTCCTAGGTGACTAGGTGGTCCTTCTGTATATTATGTACAATGTTTTTGTTTTGGGTCGTTCCTTTGTTTTTCATTTCTGTTCTTCCCTTTTGGTTTGTTTTATTTCTTTTCCCATCTTGTGTGTGTTTCCTTGTATTGGTTTTGCCTTTGAATCCTTTGCCCAATGGATAAAGCACTGGTCCTTTTTCCCCATAGTTATCTATAGTTCTTGATCTTGCCTTGTGTCTTTGTTCCAAGCCAAGTCATCCCTAGAAAGAGCCAACTGTTGTTAGCCCCAAAATTCCCCTCTTTTGAAGTCAAGTTTCAAAATTTTTTTGAGTCTAGTACTTGGAGTATTGAATCACGTCGAGCCTGACATTGTTTATAGTTTTCCTATTCATGGAGAACAATTTGAAAGTTAGGTGTATGGTGAAGTTCCTTTCCTTATTTTATTTTCTTCCCGTAGTCGGGAATGACAGTGTATTTTCCCATTAATTTTTCCCGAGTCCATGGGTAATACGTGAATATCTTTGATTGGATGTAGTTTGGCCATATTTCAAGGTTCAATGGAAGCCTCCATGTGTCTAAATGGTGTAACTCCAGGGGCAGGGTCCAAGGGATAGTCCTCAAATAAGCACATGCTTTCCACATGTCCCAGGTACAAAATGAAGATAGAACAAGATAAAATTGGCTAAGTATGGAAGGCTTAGCGGATGGCGCCACATGCCTCATTGACACAGCTTCAAGAGTCAAAGATGGGGGTAGTTCTCAAACTTGCGCCAGTCCTCCATGTGTCCTAGGTCCAAAAAGAGAAATATCTAATCATTAAAATTGACTAAGTATGGGCAGGTTGGTGGAAGTCTCCACGTGCCTTAACAACGCCATTTCGAAGTGAAATCAAAGGGTTAGTCTCCAAGTAGCACCAGCTCACCACGTGGTTAAAGTCAATGAGGAGACAGAGTTGGTCATTGAAAATGTCCAAGACCGGTGGAAGGAGACACGCGTCATCTCGACACAATTTTAAGGGGTGCTTCCAAAATGGAAACTCAAATGAGTGCTAGCCCTCCACGTGTCTAGGGGTCAACATAGGTCAAGCAAGAAATAGACCCGAATCGAAAAGTATAAAGGAACTAGTAGAGCTCTCCATGTGTTAGCTTGGCATAGCTTCAAAGGAGAAAAATGTAGAAGGTGTCTGCATGCCCACTCCAATTAATTTCTCCCACATGGGTGGCCCAAATTTGAAGTTGTAAAAGCAAATCGAATGGCCCATGTTTTAATTGGTAAAATAATGTAACGATCGTATATTTAAAAACTATTTTTTTGCCATTAACATTTCTTTGCAAATCAAGAATTCAAAAGGGCATGGATGATTGGAATAAGTTGTAACTATTTCTTGCTTGCTCGAGGAAGTTGTAACCATCTCTTGTGAGCTATATCATGAGCTTTCAAAGCCATTGTATGGGTTGGAATTTTGATTATTCTGGAACTGTAATTTTGAATTGGAAGAAATCAATACAAAGGTTTTTCCCTTTTTCTTCTGCTTTCTCTTTCCTTCTAGTTCTAATCTGTGAATCATCTAATCCTTGTGTGCTTGGAAACTTTGTGTTCTAGTTTGTACAATCTCTAGAAATTTGAGTCTGTGAATTGTGTCTATTATAAACATGGATGGTTCTACTCTGTATCTCATTTACACAATACATATAAGGGTTTTCTCTGCCATCTCTTTTCCCTAAAAGTATTGTATTCTTCTTCCTCCCTCATGTCTTCAAATTATTCTATCCTCATTTATTGATAACTTTCCAAGCTTAAAACACATTTCAAGAAATTGGTAAACCACCATTGAATGAAAGAATGTGCATTTGTATATAGGTTTTGGCCTTGCTTTCAATAAGGGAACCTCTCCCATTAAAGAGGAGGGACTTGCTTTTCCCCGATTTGTGGTTTCATTCCAAGCACAAATTCTAAACCCAACAAGTTTCACATCCCACACTTTATTATACTATCTATCCCATTTCAGTTTGAAACTACAACTTCCTACCTAAATTGCATTATCTTCTAACTTCTCCTTTCATTTCACACTTTAAAATTGGACATGAGGAGTCTTTATTGTTATTATATCAAGATCGAATTTGGCTAATTTGTATTCCTCTTGTTCCCAATTTTATTATACCTTTACAATATCTTACTCTCTGTATAATACAAGCATGATTTTCTACTTGATCCATTTCCTCTTTGAGATTATTTTCTTCTTCATCCTTATTTTCTTATTTTTTGTAGTTTTCTATTGCTCCATCTCATTTTCGTATTCCTTTCTTTCTTTATTTTCTTATCTTCATCTTCTTTATTATTTTATTCCTCTTCTTTCCATTTTTTCTCATTTTTATTTCTCTCTTATTTGATAATTTGCACCTCATATTGCACACTAAATTATTTCTAAATATTATGCTCGTTTTCCCTCCTTTTCCACTCCTCTTCATGTTTTTTAAATTTTTGGTGTACCTTATTCTATTTAAAAAATTATGCCTTTTATTTTTCTTCTTCTTTATCTTGTGAAATTTTTTGATCCTCATTATTTTATAAGGAATCCTTGGTATCATCTTCTTGTATACACTATCTCCTCTTATTTCTATGTAACATAATTTTGTTTCAACTCTTCCTCATGGGATGCTTTATTTCTTCCACATGCTATGTAGATATAGGTGATTACAATAGGATTTCTTATATAACTCAATTTGTTACATCTAACTCATCTTACATCTTTTGTGATTGTGCACTTGGTTGTTCAACTTATTGATTTATTGAAGGGATTTTCCATGCTCATGGTGATGGTCGAGGGAAGAATTACAAGAATTATTTTTCACTATTGACTTAAATATTGTAGTATTTAGTATCTTATGTGTTTTTAGCTTATATACATTTTTGTACACTCCCCCATCTCTTGCATAAAATTATTCTTAGTTGGTTTATTATATATCTAATTAGTCACTTATTTTACAGTCAAATATTATGTTCTCATTGTTTTGAATCCCCAAATTATATCCTTGAGATCATCATCTACATTTAAATTGTGGACTATCCTAAATGGTATGTCCTATTTTTGATCTTTTCCCCTATCGACCTCTTTTGCTTTGGGATTCATAGGTGTTTCCTTCTCTTATTTGAAAAAATTAATTGGTTACAATTGTGTCTTTAATTTTGCATCTAATCCACCCAATTTCAAATCCTTCACAATAATGTGCAAAATTTTCTCTTGTGTTAAATTATCCCTTTGAAGGTCATTTTATGGAGTAAAAGATAAGTGATAATTGAATATTTCTTCTTCCTTTATCATTATGGATTGTTCCTAAGATCACATGTTGTATTTTTATGTGTACTATTCCCACTCCTATGTTATATGTTTTTCCCCATTTAATTAGTGTAATGGTGCATAATTTGTTCCTTATTACTTGGATTTTGTCATAATAGAGTTAATCACACCATGTTGGAAGCCTTGGATATAATTCAACCTTTATTTACTACTACTCAATTAGTGAAATGATATTTTTCTTAGCATTTTTATCTCCTTGTATCTTCTTGTGTAGGTCATCCTCTTTACTAGTATGTTCTTGTGCAACTCAAGATTGTGAAGATAGTGTGGATTGGAACTATCCTCTAATTATACATGTTATTTATTGAGTTTTAAATGGTGGGATGTTATTTTATATCATGTCATGTTATCTACTCAGTTCTTTAAAATCTCCAAGTCTACAAAAATGGAATAATATGAGGTTGTTTTGTTTTTCACCTTTTGAGTGAATAATGACTTCATAATTCAACATTTTAATCTTCTCCCATAATCCTATATAAGTTCACACTCCTTTTGAATTATGTAGTTAACACTTAACACATCCTTGATTTTTACAAGCCAAGTTCCCAACTTCTAAGTATATTAAAAAAGAGTATATGGATTAAATGTTAAAAATTGCACATAAGATTCATCGAGTAGTATTTATACCTTTATTAGATTATGTGAAATATAAGAATTAGTGAGTTAACTACATTAAAGTATTTGAGGGGAGCTACAAGTTATTATTATGATTAATTAACTTCCAACATTATAATAACACATTAATACTTGCAACTAATGTATGAAGTAAGATATGAACTTGAACACACAAGAGAATGAGTGCATTTAATAAATTAAAAATGATTATGATAAGTTTTAATTGTGTACACTACTAAAACAGGGTGATCGAGGGTGATAATGCTTCATTTTGGAATTGTGACTATAAAATGACTGGAGAATGACCTTACAACTCTACCATAACCATCCATATGGTCTTGAACCTTCTGTACGATCTTCAACTTTCCTAGATTCGGGTGTGTAACTTGTTGGGTGTATCAATCACCAAACCCTAGTTGTCAATCATGTTGTAAAGCCCCCTAAAAATTATGAACAAGATATAAAACTATCTATATATGTGAAACCATACAAAAAAACATTAGTTGGAGTTTGGGAAACCCCATGTACCACTAATGTTGGCACAAATCTAAATAGGCCTTAAACCACACATCATTCTCCACCTAACATGTGATATCTAAATGAATGCAACTAGATTTGGAAAATGTTGGTCATTCAAATGCACACACGCATCTCGAGATCCGAAAGAGCCGAACTGTTTGATACCAAAATGGAACCATCCCCAAGTTGTGGGACCTTGTGCTCTTAGGACGGATATCCATAGAAGGCCGATTCCTCTACCTACCTATAACTCTATTACTACTCATAATGCTAAAAGAAAATCCCAGAATAAACATGCCAAGGGACCATGGATACAAGGATGTGTAAAAAGGGGAAATCCTAAGCTAAGGAAGGAGATAGCATCAAGGAAAGGGTTGATCTCTCTCCACGAGTAGGGAAGGAAATAAAGAGGGTACAAGATAAAAGGGAAGATGATGTGCACCCCAAATCAACATGTGGGATCGACCTTCCAATGCGCACAACACATGAACATGGGGAATGTAATCGGGAATACACACATCATGCCAGAAAATGCAAATAGAGATGTGAGATGCAATGAAAATGAGAAAGGGAAGACATGAGTTCCACAAAACATGATTTTATTTCTTAAGGGATGCACAATCATTTACATTCATGGAAGGAGGCAAGAATACATTACAGAGACCATGCCAAGGTCTAAAACCTATGGGAATTTGGCCACCATTTTGGCATGGTGTCGTTACAACAAGAGAGGGATCCTTTTTACAAAGCTAACTTTATTATTTATAGCAGAGGAAGGAGAGAAGAGAAGGAGAAAAGGAGGGAAAATTAGATTCAAATCTATAACCACAAACAACAAGTGATAAATGCTTACAAAACCACCTACAGGGATGTCAGATGTGCCTCCCTATCTGTTTGGTGTGTAGAAGAAGGAAGAAGGCAAGATCTGAAGAAATATGGTGGTTGAGGTTGATTAGATGTGTGCATTGATGATCAAAAATATGTTTCCTATTTTCTACCTATCAAATCCTACCTAGATTTGAATTTGAAAATTCCAATGTTTAGCTGATGTTAGCAGCTTTCAAATAAGACTGAGCGTGTGTGAATTTGTGAACTGTAGCATAAGTTATGGCTTTTAGAAGTCTATAGGTCACTCTGAAACACAGTTACACATGACGCGCACTGATTGACTAAGGAAATCGGTAAAATGCTGATTTGTTTTGTATTTTCTACCATGTGTCATGCACTGGTTGGTTATCCATATTCAACGCCCTAGTGGTGTACTTTGATAGGTTAGGTGTAACAAACTCAATTTTGATAGATAACATGGCATGAGTTGACTAACACGAGAAGAATGCACAAGACACGAAGTAAGAGGTAGGTGTGTGAAGGTGCGTGAAGGTGTAGAGTAAGGGAGAGAAAAAGTGTGTGCGTAGAAGCAAGGTGCATAATTGTAGGAGTATACAAGTATGCAAGTGGGGTGCGGGTGTTCAACTAAGGAAGGGCACAAAATGAAAGATAGATATGAGGTACATGACATAGTTTACTATATGTATGCACGACAGGATAGGAAATAAAGTGGGTGTACGGGAGAAAGGCGCAAGAGAAAATGGAAAAGGAGCTAGAAAAATTTAGAAGAAGAAGCGGGGAAGGTGCGTAAGGGCATGCGAGAGGAATTGCAATTGTGCTGGGGTGTCAAAAAAGCGAGTCTTGAGTGTGCATAACCTAAGATATGAAACATCGAGTTAGAATAAAAATAGAAGTTATCTAGATAACTAGGAGAGTTATTTAGATAACATAAACTTCTTTGGAAATGCTTGAGTTTAGATTCGATCTTGCTAAAATACTTGGAAAAGGGATGTGTTAACCAATTTTGTAGCCCTTGAAATTTTTTTCTAACTTGCAAAATATGGACTTGGGAAGTACGAGTTAAGTCTTAAAGAGGAAGACATAGAAAGAAAGTATTTTCTATGTTTAAGGGCATTCCTATCCTTCTCTCTAGGCCTTATAAATCCAAACCCTTAGAAAATTTTGAGAAATCTGGGTCATTTCTAGTGTTTTGTGAGTTTTTCATGTTCTAATGGAACATAGGGAACAATTATCAAGTTCCTCAAGTCCCCTAATTTTCCAATTAGGCTACAACACGAAGGGTTTGGATGAAGTAACAATGTATTACGGAGATTCGGGTCATGGACTAAAAAACAAAGGAAGATATTTATGTTACAAGTTGATAGTTAAAAGAATGCTACCAACCTACACCAAGTACATATGCTACTAAAAAATAGTGGGAAGAATGCTGTTAGGTCGACACCAAGTACATATGTTATTGGATGATAGCAAGAAGAATGATACTAGCCAAAACATAGTACATATGCTACCATCCGCCAAAAGAAAAAAATGATGGGTACGTGAGCCAACGAGCAAAGTGATGTGGGGGAGTGGGTTTGGCGGGGGTTCCCATGATTGTTTTTAGAGATTTACCACATTTCGTTAGCTCAACAACTAATTTTAATGAGGTATGCTACCCATTTATTCTAATGCAAGAAAATTACCATTGGGAAATGGATTTGTAAGGTTGACCATACCTATTTTTAGATATTTAATGCATGTTGTTGGTGGGTGGAAGCAAAATTCCAGTTCCCTTTTCCCCCCCTCCCTCTCTTTCCCATTCTCTTTAAAATGCAAAGTGATGCTCATTTGTAAGGGTTGGACATTCTTGGAATGTAAGGAAATCACACAAGTGTTGCAAAATTTCTTTCTTTGAGTTGCAGAGCCTCAATTAAATCTATGCATGGTGATGCTTTCCTTTCTCCTTCATTGTAATGGATTGTGCATATACTTGAAGCACTAAAATACTTGTTTTGTGGTTATTATCTACCCTAGTTTGTGTTCTATTACATTTTCTTACCTTTCATCACATTTGTAGCTTTATTTTGCATATTTTGTTCTTTCTTGAAGGGTTTGAATCCATTTTCTCCATGAAATTGGTGATTTGAATGTTTTTTGGATTGTGGCACTTATGCCTAGCCTCTCCTCCATTTTCCTCCCATTTTCACTCATCTAAGAGTGTATTTCCCCCTTTTCTTGGTGTTATCACCTCTCTTTAGTTTAGGATTTCAATTTTATGCATCTCCTTCTCACCATGGTCCCTTGGAATGATAGAGTAGAGTTAGATAGTTGTATTTCCTTTCCTAGGAGTAGTTTTAACAATAAGAACAGGTAGAGGAACCACCCTTCTCTAGAGGTCCTGTCTTAGTGAAATTCCCACAAATTGGAGAGAATCCCATGTTGCCTCAAAATCCTGGGCTATCTAAGACTCAAGGAAGGGTGAAGTTTTCAGCTCCAACAGGATGTTTGAGTGATTTTTCATGAGAGAGTGATGTTTTGAGATGGAAAAATATTTATACCTATACAAGTTTCTTCCATAATGAATTTGGATGTGCCTATTTGATATTTAAGGAGCCTCGGGTACCTTTTGTAAGTGTTAGAAGTGAGTATATCCATGTAGTGCCATGGGATTTGTAGGTTATAAAATGAGGTAGTGTTATATTTAATACATAGGGTAATGAAGGTGAATTATAAAATAAATCCTAACTTAGAGGGAGTAAAGGACCCATAGGATAATTTAGAATTGAAAGAAATGATGCGGGATATGCCAAAGTGCAAAATGATATAGATAGGTAAATGATGGATATAAATTCTTGAACAAATTTTATGATTTTGAAAAGAGATGAAAGACATATTAAATGAAGTTTAGATCCTATTAGGTTGAATGGTATATGTATTTTGTGCCTTTTACTCTCATAATATGTTATCATATCAATGTGCAAGGATAAATAAGATAAACATGATACCTTATAATGTACTAAGTGGGAAAAGAAAGGTTGTGTGTATCTTAGTAAGAGTGAATTATAGAAACTAACACTGTGAAATAGTAAATTTCCAAATTTTAGTGTCTACATTTTATCCTTTAAGTATAAAATGAAAATTACATGATTAAAGGAAAATATACTTGAGTGTATAGACACACTTTGTCTTGATCAAATTTTTATAGAGTATTGTTGTGTTAGTGTTGGCATGCTAAATGATGAAACCTACCACATAGAGTTTAGTTAATGTTCATAGTAAAGAATTGAAATTTAACTCAAATGTAAAGTGTAACACATAATATTTTTATTTTTATAAAAATGAAATGAAGATATGCAAACAATGAAGTAATACAACTATAATTTATTTTTAATGGGATAATATCTCATGCTTTTATTATACTTGAATATTTTTATTATTAAACTTGTTGAAGGATTGATATTGATTAGTCCCAAATTGTGTTGAGGAAAACTAGAGTGTTAGGTGCATGCAACCCAATATGGAAACAAAGGATAGATAAATGAATAATTAATTACCAAATCATTCAATGAAGGAAGAATACCATAATAAATGTATGTATAAAATTCCTTCAATAATTTTTTATATCTTCCCCTTTACATGTAAGAGGAAAGGAAGGATTTCCTATGAAGAAGTTAGCTACTTAGACACTTTTTGTAACACTATAGACCACTCTTTTGTGGATGGATATAGGAAAATTTTGTAAATTAGGACACAAAGTAGAAAAGAGAATGAGTTCCCCCATAACCTTCCCATGTGCCACACAACTAAATAAAAAATATAATGTACTAAAATTTAGATGAAGAAAGGAGGTCCATGCTACCAGTATCATGGTGGAGGAGGAGTGAATTATTTCATGCCCCTTATAAATGATATGAATTAAGAGAAGTAGATCTAGAACTAGGTGAAAAACCTGTACTTGTAGGTAAAAATATAAAACTACTAAGAAGGTTGATGTAACTTACCCATGGGTAGAACCATGTGAAAGAAGTATGATCATTTGTATGATATTGACCAAACAATATGGGTTTGAACTTGTACCTTATTTTTTGGATTTTTCTACTTGAGTGTGTTTTTAAGTACATATACTTTGTTTATGCATTTATGTTACCACATAATTCTACCTATGTTTATTGTAGGTGTATAATATACTAGGATGAATACCCCCTCTTTTGAGGCATGTGTGAAAACCATGTTGAACAAGTGGATCAAAATAATAGATGTGTGCTTATGCACTAGATGTCCGAGGAGATAGAAGAGTGTAGGATGTTGAAGAGGTAGTCAACTTGGGAACTTGTACTTGAAAAAATGAAGGTTTTGTTTAAGGTGGAAACCATGGTGTGTAACAAGAGAATTAATAGAAAAATATGAACAATAGAGACAATAACAACAATAGTAATGAGGCATGTGTAAGAAAACAAGTATAATAATAATGAAGTCGAGTCAATAATTATGAAAGCATTTTCACACAAAAGGTGTAGATCCTAAAAACATGGGACACCCATAGCGGCATGAGAAAATTAAGGCACGCAGGATAGAAAACAAGAGCACATAATATATAAATAGAGCCAAAAATTGTGGAAACTAACGATGTTACAAGACAAGAAAGGAACTCATGCCACAACTAGTGAAGAAATAATGTAGAAACATACCCACAATAAGTGTATATGAAAACTAAGACTGTTATAACATGATTAAAAGAGACATCAACTAATATAGAAAGATAGATGTAAAGTATGAGGTGTAAATGCTACAATAGACACATGTGCTAGTCTTGTTATCTCAAAATATAATATGTACAAAATATATACAATGAAGCCTAATTAGGAAGTTGAAAGGAACTATAATAAAACTATGATTTTTGGAAATATATGATTTTTGTATTTTAAAACTATGTTAATGGTATTTTTTTATTCAAATGATTATATATGTAAAAAAATAGGTGTGACATGAAATATATTTGATGAGAACCTCTTCAATAGGTAGAACAACGTTTGGGGAATATGGAGGTCAGTGCCTTAATTGTGACTCAAATGTAAGTGGTACAATAGTAGTAATTTTTGGTAAAGAAGGCCTTAGAGAAGAAGTAGATACATGGGTAGTGTGTGAAGTAGAATAAATTGAGTTCATATTCGTGATTAGAATATTGTGTTTTGAAGAGATTGCAATTAATTGATATTGGTTTTGATTTTTTACGATAGTGATTATGATTAGATTGATCATTGATGTCATATAGTTATAATATTTAGGAAACAATACTATATTATTATATTTTGTTACGAGCTTAGTTAGTTAGTTTATTTGTTAAGTCCTATTTCCATTCCTTTTTTTTATCTTGTTAGTTGTAGGCCTATCTTTAGCCTTTTATAGGATAAATGTTATTATTGTTCCTATTATATAGGACATTTTTGTAGCTATAGTTTTCCTATTCAATAGGCTATTGCAATGTAATTTTTATGGCTTCAATAACATGTATTTTATGGTATCATACATTTTGGTTTAGAGAGCTTGGGAGAGCCAAGTAAATTTATTGAATGTATACGAGTCTTTATTTTCCTTGGTAATTCGTGTGGTGTATTGGTTGGATATTTTGTTGAAGACAAAATATGAGGGTCAATCACAGTATGTGGGACAAGTCCCTCCTTAATTTAAGGGGAGGAACCCTACTTATTACCATTATAATAACACCAAAAATATTCACAATATTTACACTAATCTAACATTAGGGGTGGGATCTCATCTCTGTAGATTTACTTCTTATTAAATGAAAATTAGTTTTGTAATGGAGAACATTCTCTAGAAAAGAATACAAAATGGAGAATTGGATAGAAATAAGAGTGAATACATGATTTTTCTTTGGAAAAAACATATCTAAACATACTAACATGAGATAAAATAGTTATAAACTAGAAAGATAAACTAAGAGTGATAAACTGGAATTTAAAGAACAATATAATGCATTGAGATTAAGAACAATACATTAAATGAAGAGATAACATTCAACAAAATTTATTTAATGCGTCTCTTTTATTCCTTACAGAAAAATATTGAAAACATCAAAATTTTCTTCTCTTTACAATTCCAGTAAATATATTTTTCATCAAAGAGTATGAAAAATAATCTCTATAAAAAATTCTCTCCTTAACAATTTTCCACAACATTTTACATTTATAGAGAGAAGGGAAGAGAAAAAGGGAAGTTGTTGGATTACAGTATAATAATATAATTTATACAATAAAACCCTCTTGAATGGTTCTTATGAAAAATGACCAAGTCAACATGTTAAACCAAATGATGTCTCAACATCTAAAAAATTTACATGTTTGATGAAAAAATGGAAAAACATGATAAATCCTCAATGAAACTTTTTTATCTTCTTACTTATCTTCCTTATTGTGATAAATGTGGAACTTCGAATAATTTCTTACACTTATTTATCATTAGGTACACAAGATTATCGATTAAGTATGTCACATGTGTCAAGAAATTTGATCGTTTTATAAAAATCTTCTAGATTTTCTTAAGGATTTTGGATAGGTTATTCAAAACATTTTGATATACAATCAATTTATCAATTGATTGTAAATCAAAATCACTTCCTGCCATGGAGTCCTTTTCAACTAGATCTTTGAATTATTTAAAGATATCATTTTTGATACCTTGAATATTTGGGTAGAATATTCAAGTCTTCATCCAGGACTTAGTAGGGAACTTTATAAAATTCATCACCAATATAATTGGTGGCATCAATTCCCTCTTCCCTAGCTTATGCGAATTTTACATAGCCTTGTAAAATTAAAAAATTCTTCTCTATTTCTCCAATTATTACTTCTTAGATGAGGGCATCAACATCAATCTTCTTGAGCTCACTCAAGGATTCCAAAGTTAACTCCCAATTTTTGCATTCTTCTTTGATCTCGTCATTTATCTTCTCAATTGATGATTTTCCATTCTCAATCTCATTCGAACTTCAACATCATTCTCAATCAACTTGATACCATGACTAATGATCATTTTGATGACCCGATTCAATTATCAATAGCTCATCATTAATTTTCCTATCAATTATGTGTTGATGTGCATACTCTTACCCATGAAGTAGAATTAATATTTATGTACTCATGACATTAGCCATTGGAACATTCATGTGAGATTAGTAAAAAATGGAAACCTAAATAGTTGGATTCCATCACCACTCTCTAAGGTCTTGCACACCCAATCACCCAACATAATATTCCCTTATCTTGTTCACTGTCATGTTTCTACTAGGGTGTTACTCCTTATATCCCTCTCATGCCCTTGGGTGAAGTGGTTTTATTGACTAATCTTACAATTTCATATCTATGATTCCCGGACTTCCCAAAAATTATCTCATAGGGATATTGCATTTCGAGAACCAATCATCTAGGAATATTCCATTGACCTATTTCCTTTCCCTTGGGTATTTTATTCAATGGTGTCATTATTTAACCTAAATTTTTGTAAATTTCAAACCTTAAAAACTACATGTCATAACTCCACAATTTTTTTACTTGAGTTGTTTTCTTTATTCTTCTATGGGTATCCCTCAATTGCTCAATTTACTAAAATCCTAACTCTTCCTTGTTATTAACTTCTGATCTTTTGTGCCCTAGCTTTGTAACCTAAAAACTTGTAACTCAATATTCCACTTATGTAATTTATGACCATATAACTCAATCCTTGCCTCAAAATGCTGTCTTTAGCTACCACTATGTTATTTGGACTTCAATTGTTCCAAAGGAGATCTCGATCACTTTGAAATTGGATTCTATTTACATTATTTGTCACTTTTTTCACTTTTTTCACTGGTCCACAAGATCTTAAATTTATAATAAAAATTACAACTATCACTCACATATACTTATAGGTTTCTACTTTTTAGAGAATTTAATATGGTAGGTGAAAATTTATCACCCATTTTCCTGTTTCCTACAATTTTTCCACCAATTATGGGTCTTGTAAGTTTCCCTTCCATTCACAACATGCATAACCTTGTAGTGCATAGATACTCTCCTTGGATGCGAGATCCTCTTACACGTGCCCTTCTTGTGCCTATGAAACTACTTTCCCAAGCTATAAACCCTCTTTTGCATGCATTTCGCATCACACATTTTTTCCTCTACGTCACATGCCATGTAGTTTTCTTCTCATGCTGCCATCTTACTTTATTCCTATTATGCCATCACCAAATTTTATCTTGCACCACTAAGCATGACCTCTTGGCATCATTTTTCCATCCACCATAGGAAACCAAGTTAAAAATGCCTTCATCTGCTACCCCACACTAAAAGTATGTGTGGTCTTCTATGAATCATACTTACAAAATATATCTCCCACCAATAGACCTTCAACTTTCTGGGTGTCGCGTAAACTTAGAATCGAGACATAATTACCAATCCACAAATTGTAACAAACTTTTTCTGATGTAACTATCATGCCAAGCCTTCTATCATACCTTCTTTAAATTTTGGCTTCATCAAAAATTGTGCTCGTTAATCTAATTTGATCAGCCCCTCAATGTGTGTGTCTAATTCTTGCATGTCCATGATTCTTCCTATGCATATAATGAGTAATGACGATAATAAAAATTGACCGGGTAGGGTGGATTCCATGTTAAACACAAACTGAAAGGGTTTAGCTTTATTTATCCTCTTGTAAGTGGTTATGTATACCTAAAGTATAACTAAAACTTTATCATCCTAGTCCTTTCTTCCCACATCAAAAATCATGGTCAATATTTGGCTCAAGATTTTTTTAATGGTTCCATTGTACCCTTGGCTGTGGGTGATATGGAGTTGTCTTATGGTGACCCACCATGAACTTTATTAACACTATCCTTATGGTATCATTAAGGGAATGCGTACCATGATTACTTGTAAGGATCAATGAGAGGTCATACTGTTGGTGGTAAAACTTGCACCCACATCTTGGATTTGGGAGAAGTAAGATGTTTGAGACAACAATGGAACCATCTCTAAGTTAAGGGACCTTATGCAATTTAGACGGATCTCAAGAGAAGGTTGGTTCCTCTACCTACCTCTAACGCTACTTGCTACTCCTAATGCTGAAAGAAAATCCTAGACTAAACATGCCAAGGGATTATGTATAAAAGGATATGCATAAAGGGGAAATATTAAGCTAGGTAGATAGCTCCAGGGAAAGGGTTGATCTCTCTCCATGAGAAGAAAAGGAAACAAAGATGGTGCAGGAGAAGAGGCGAGACAACGCACACCACAAATCAACACGCAGGCTCGACATTCTATCATGCACAACACATAAACACGGGGGACTGAAAATAGGAATATGTACAACATGCCAAAAATCTAAACAAAGATGTGAGATGTAATGAAAATGAGAAAGGGGAGAAAATAGTTCCACAAAACATGATTTTATTGTTGAAGGAACACACGGTCGATTACATTCATGACGAGGAGGTGATAATACATGACAGAGACCATGTTAAGGTTTGAACCCCATGGGAAGTCAGCCACATTTTGAAATGGTGGTATTAGAATAAAGATGGATCCCTTTTACAAAGAAGAACTCTACTATTTATAGAAGAAGAATGGGAGAAGAGGAGGAAGAGAGGGAAACTCAAATTAAAATATTTAACCACATAAAACAAGTGATAAATGCCCACAAAAACACTGTAGGGATGTCGAGATGCACCTCCCCATGTCCTGTTTGGCGTGTAGGAGAAGGAAGAAGGAAATATCTAAAGAAATATGGGTGGTTGGGTGGATTAGTGTAATGTTTGTGGAGCCTGTTTTCATGTTAGAATGTGGTACACCTTTACACTCGGGTATTTTACGACAGTCCCACTCGCGCTGTGGCGGGTCAAGGGGGTTCGGCGGTTTGATGTATGCTTTATGGTGTGCACTAGGCATGATATTGCCCATGCGGTGGGAGCTATGAATAGATTTATGAGTGATCCGGGTAAAGAGCATTGGTGAGTAGTAAAGTGGATCCTTCGGTATTTAAGAGGGACCATGGGGATAATTTTGTGCTACAGTGGATCAGACACCACTTTACATGGTTATGTAGATTCAAACATGGCTAGAGATGTTGACAGTAGGAGGAGCATGACAGGTTATATTTATATTGTAGGTGGGACAACAGTGAGCTGGATTTCACGACTATAGAAGCTGGTGGATTTATCAACCACGGAGGTTGAGTATGTTGCTACCACAAAGGAAAGCAAAGAGATGATTTGGTTACAATAATTTCTTGAGGAGTTGGGGCATAAGCAGAAGGAATGTAAGCTACATAGTGATAGTCAGAGTGCTATACACCTAGCTAAGAACTCTACTTTCCACTCCAGGATGAAGCATATACAATTGAGATATCACTTCATCAGGACAACTTTGGAAGAAGATAAGTTGAAGTTGGAGAAGATTCATACCAGTCAAAATCTTACAGACATGATGACCAAGGTGGTCACAAGGGATAAACTAAAGCTATGTTCAGCTTTGGTTGGCCTTCGCGGATGACAGTGAAGGGTTGAGAAGCTTGCTCAGTGGAAATCAGTCTCCAAGTGGGAGATTGTTATGTTTGTGGAGCCTGTTTTCATGTTAGAGTGTGGTACACCTTCTATGTGTTACACTCGGGTATTTTTACGGTGGTCCGCTTGTCGGTGAGCGGGTCAAGGGGGTTCGGGGGGGTGAAGCCCCCGAAGCAAATTTTTATGGGTGGTTTATTAACCCATGGGTAATGGGTAACCGTTATGGGATGTTTTTGGGCCCATGATTTTTTGGTACCCATTGTTTTGATACCCACGGTTTTTGCCCATGGTTTTGATACCCACGGTTTTGTATCAAACTGCTTAAGAAATTGTCTATTTATATGGTCTTATGCATATGATAGACAGAAAAGCAAATGCATTGCAGATGTGTTTTGAATTTGGGTGTGAATTCTGTAGATTTTGTTGAGCATAACTCCAAATGGATTTGGGTATTGTATTGAGAGAGTGGAGGCTTGAAATAAAATTTGAGAAAGTGATTCTTGGTGGACTTAGCCCAAATTGGGTGAACCACGTTAAATACTCTCTCTATGTTGTGTTATTTATTCTACACTTTTATTTGAGATTTGTAATATTTTCTACATATTAGTTTCTACTGTTACGATTTTGTAAGGGATTATTCCACATATTTTATCTCTTATTTCCTAACAATTAGATGTGTACATTAATGACCGAATGAAATTTCCTATTTTTACCAAGAAAATCCAACCTAAATCCAATTTTGAATAGTCCAATGTGTAGCTTGTGTCGAAAGCTGTCTAAGAAGCCGAGGCACATGTAAATTGGCTTAAGAAATCAGCCAATTTGTTGATTTGTTTTGTCATTTCTTCCACATGTCATTCATTGGTGGTTATCGGGATTCAATGCCATGTTGGCGCACTTTGATAGGTTGGGTGTAGCATAATCAAGTCGATAGAAGATGATGTGGTATAAAATAAATTACAAGGCATGAAAGCAATAGGTGCAGAGGGAAGAGGCATGAGACTACTAAAAGTGGGCATGCAAAGGTGTAGAAGAAGGGCATTTAAGAGTACACACATGGAAGCAAGGTGCATAGCTACAGAAGTAGAAAAGTATGCAAGTGGGGCATGAGAATTCAACTAAGGAAGGTGCGACAATAAGGAATAAAGGCGTATGCAAGGTGCATAAGAAAAGAGGGAGCATGTAAACATGAAGGCATGTGAGGGAACTAGCTGATTTGGAAGGAAAATCGAAGAACTATGAGCAAGGAGTGTGCGGAAGATAGAATGAAAGTGGGGGTGAAAATGAGTGCATAGAGGGAAGGTGTAAATGGGGGAAATGGAAAGAGACAGTAGAATGAAGGGAAGAGGTAGCAGAGGAAGTAAGGCACATGGGGTGCGTAGAAGAACTGCAACTATGTCAAGGATTCAAAAGAATAATCTGAGTGCGTGCAACCTGAAATTTGAAACAAGCAGAGTTAGAATTAAAATATAAGTTATCCGATTACTAGGAGGTTTATTTAGATAAATTTTTGGTTAATTTCTAAGGCAATATTCACGATAGATGAAGATATTAGTAGCCTTAGAAGTCCATTGGGCATGGAGTCAAGTGCTAAACTTGAAGATCTAATCTACAACTTGAAGAATATCCCTGAAGTCACTCACAACACAACACTGTCTAAAATATGAACTAAACTACATGTTGTCATGTGAAGATGTTCTGACTTGGATTCATGAGAGTGAAAAGATGTGCATAGACTCTTAAAACTACTTCTTCTAAAAATTGAAATTCCATCCCAAGAAGCAATAAAAGGGGCATGTGGTTACTGACATGAAAATAAAGGTGCTAGAGGGAGTGAAAAAAACAAAAGCACAACACTATGTACAAGAGTTAAAAATCATACATGTCCCAAGGGGAACATGCAGAGTGTGCGTGAACACTTGTGTTACTAAAAGAAAACCTAAACTAGCCTACTTTAACCAGATGCAAAGGGTGCTTAAGTAAAACCCGCTACATGCAAGGAGAAGTAACCACTCTTCCTCACAAATTACGACCATGTAATTGATTTGGTGCTAGACATGGTTGGAAACAGGAGTGAAAAAATTCCTTGTAGATGGTTCTTCACCCTCCTCAAAGTATCAACAAACAAGATATATACCTCCTGAAGTTGATCGAGATTAGATTTGGGAGGCACCGCTCTTGACATTTAGTGCACTAAAGCTCTACCTCATGCTCTAAAGTGAGAATGACTAGTGGCAACTGTTTCTTTGGCTCTAGGCTAGCCAAATATCGGATCGGGCACGACTTGATCCTTTTGTTTTTCCCATTATTTTGAAGCTAAATCCCGTAGATGGGATTATCATGTAGAATGACCTCCTAAAGGGGAGAGCTTGTAGGTTGGGTCATGTAAAAATGAGGCACACATGGTTCTACCTCTACAAGTAACTCAGTCTCCTCTAGGAACACGACCTCCGAGACTAACTAATTTTCTTCAGGAACATGTGCTTATATGATTTCCTCTTCCTTGTCGAAGTTGCATGAGTCATTCCATTCTTCATTTTTTCTGTAGTCATCAAACACAATGACGTTTTTGGGAAAGGCACGTTGTAAGGGGATGTTCATTTATGGTACAGTTAGATAGAGGGGACTTGGAAGGATATGGGAGGATGGGCGTGAAAGACATGGAAGGCACACACACATGAGGATTGGAAGCATACATGGGAGGGATGATGGTAGAGAAATGAAGGTGAGAGGATGGAGGAGGGGAATTCTTAATAGGGGTAGTGCAAAGGAAGGCCGGGTACACTGTAGTGGAGTTGAGATGATGTAAGTTAGCATGAAGGAGTGGGAGGGTTGTAAGATGGTAGTGCAGGTTTTCCCCATTAACAGGGTTTCTGCATGCTAGATTTGTGAGCCTCTATTAACTCTGCCCACTTTGTAACTTTGAGGTAACATCTCAGAAATAAAATGCAACTTCTACTAGGTGTTAAACTAGCCTGATACTGGGCGTACCCATGGACAAGGGACCTTGTAAGCAACTCTAGCTACCTTTATGGACCACTTGAATTTGAGTTGCATCATGTCCATCTCCATCTTTTGTACTTTCATCTCAAAATCAGCTTCTACTATAGATTTTCCACCATCATCTACAAAAACCTGTTCTTCATAAACACTTTGGTTAGAAAAATAACCATATTCATTAATGAGATTCAGGTCATATGCATAATCCATGTGATGGGGATCATATAAATAATGGGGCTCATGAAAATGTGGTGATGGAGGGAAATAGTTCTACTGCTGCAAATGAGAATTCTAGGAGGGGAAATAAGTCATGATTGCACAACTTCAAAAGAGGAAGGTGAAATGATGAAAAAGGAGAAATGAATGCAAGAAGAAATGGGGAAAACTAGTCTATGAATGATAATGGGTGCGTTTGGATCGGTGGAGTCACCATATGTGTTGAAAAAGGCCTCCAAAGGCTGAATCTCAAAAAAAACACATTGAAATTACTGAGATGAAGATGTAAATCTCTTCACTCTTGTCTCACTAGGTGTGCCAAAAACTATTAGTGGTCAAACTTGCACCCATATCTCGGATCTTGGAGAACCGAGATGTTTGAGAAAAAAATGGAAGCGTCTCAAGATTGTGGAACCTTGCGCACTTGAGATGGATCTTTGAAGGTCAATTCCTCTACCTACCTCTAATGCTACTACTACTTGTAATGCTAAAAGAAAATCCTAGACTAAACATGCCAAGGGAACAGGGATAAAAGGATATGTAGAAAGGGAAATCCTAAGCTAAGGAAGGCAATAGCTCCAGAAAAGGGTAAATGTCTCTCCATAAGTGGAGAAGGAAATAGAGAGGGATCGGGAGAAGAGGGCATACAAAATGTGCCATAGATCAACACACATGCTTGGCCTTCCCAGTGCACAACACATGAACATGGGGACGACAAGTGGGAATACACACAACATGCCAGAAAATGAAAATAGAGAGGATAGATGCAATGAAAATGAGAAAGGGAAGAAAAGAGTTCCAAAAACATGATTTTATTGTTAAAGGGATGCACAATCAGTTACATTCATGGAAAGAGGTGAGAATACATTACGAGACCACGTCAAGGTTTGAAACTTGTGGGAAGTGGCCACTTTTGGCATGGTGTCATTACAACAAAGAGGGATCCATTTTACAAAGTAAAAATCTATTATTTATAGAAGAATAATGAAAGAAGAGGATGAGGAATAGAGGGAAACATGGATTCAAATCTTCAACCACCAACAACAAGTGATAAATTCCTAAAAAACTACCTGTAGGGCTATCGGATGCACCTCCTCTTGTCTGCATTTGGCATGTAGTTGAAGGAAGAAGGAGAGATATGAAGAAATATGGGTGGTTGGGTGGATTAGATGCGTGCATTGATGACCATGATGATGTTTCCTATTTTTACCTACCAAATCCCACATAAATTTGATTTTGAATAGTCCAACGTTTAGCTTGTGTCACAGACTTTCTCGACAATCCCAGTGCACATGGATTTCCTACGAAATCAGCCAATTGTTGATTGTTTTATCATTTCCACCATGTGTAATTAATAGGATGGTTGTTATGATTTGGCACCCTATTGGCATGCTTTGATTGGTTGCGTGTAGCATACTTAATTTTGAAAGAAGATGATGTAAGACAATGACTTGCGTAGAAGAAGTTTTAAGGAAAAAAGTAAGAGGTACAGAAGGAAGAGATGCAATACTGATAAAAGAAGGCATGTGAATGTGTATAAGAAGGGCACATAAGAGTACATGCCCGAAAGAAAAGTGCATAGCTACAAAAGTAGAAAATTATACAAGTGGGGCGTGAGCATTCAACTGAGGAATGTGTGAAAACAAGGAAGAAAGATACACATGAAGTGTGCAAGGAAAAGAGGGAGTGCATTGCATGCAAGTGCGAAGGCATGAGAGGGACCTAGCCAATTTGGAAGGAAAAATATGTAGAAGCATGTGCAAGGAGTGCATGGAAGATAGAATGAAAGTGGGGGTGAAATAGGTGTGCAGAGGGAAGGCGTAAAAGGGGGAAATAGAAAGAGGAAGTAGAATGAAAGGAAGAGACAAAAAAAAGGAAGAAGAAAGCAAGGTGCATGGGGTATGCGTAAGAACCGCAGATGTGTCAAGGTGTCAAAAGAATAATCCCGAGTGCGAGCAACCTAAAATGTGAAACATCGTAGTCGAATGAAAATATAGGTTATCCAAATAACTAGGATAATTATGTGGATAACAATACCTTGTTATGATATTCTCTCATAGGAAACGTGCTGTTGTAGCGTTGGTATAGTCCTTGGTTGGCATGAATTTTTCCCATCTCATCAAATAATATGTACAAGTAATAATGTACCGCACACATTTTTTTCACATTGTTGGAAAAATTGGTCCAAAAAAATATATGGCGCATTTCTAAAATGGTTATGTTGATGATATGGGGTGCAATGGAATCTCATCTCTTTTTCTTGGCTTCCCAATCCTTTAAAAATGGTCACAAGCATTGAAAAATTCCTTAGTATCCTTATATAAAATTTCCCACTATAGTCTAGCTAGAAGTATCTTGCACACAACAAATTCTCCAACATAGTGTCCTTTTGTAATTCAAACATATGCCTCCTCCATAATTTCTTGACATTTATGTTCCAAGATGTATCGTGTAATAATTCATTTTTTCCTATTTTATAAATATCTGTGCTAACTAACTGATAAGGTGCAAAATGTATGATAACTACTTCTTATTTATAGTCTTCATCCCCTGTGGCACAATACTTGTGTGTAAGAAAACTGCAATGTCATCTAAATTATTAGGCACACATTACAACCTGAATAACTATGCATCCAAAATTGTATCCTCTATACTCTGTGAGTCTTCTCCACAATCAATACATGAAATATGATCAGGTCTTAGATTACTTTTTCTAGGATTCACTATTACTGAAAATTCATAATCTTGAAATAATAGAATCCATATGAAAATGTGACCTTATAGCACAAGTTTATTAAACAAGTACATAAAATCCATATGGTCAATATATAATATAAAAGGAGTTTCTAGAAGATACTCCTTGCACTTGTGAAGTGTGAACACCATTGAAAAATCCTCACGCTCTATAGATTTATAATTTTGTTCGGAAGGTGTAAACTTCCCACTTGAAAAACAAATAGGATAATCAACATTTCCTCCTCCGGGATGAGTTAGCACAACTTCAATTATAATTCTTGATGCATCCACATGGAAATGTAATTTCCATGAGGGGAACTTTAGGATAGGCACAATCATTAATCGTTCTTTCAATTTATCAAATTCCTACTATTGTGCATCCATCCAATAGAATTTACCTTTTCCTTTAATATTTCTTCTAGCTGCATAACTATCTTTTCATAACCTTTGATGAATTTTCTGTATTAACCTAAATTCCTAAGAAATCAACACAACCAGTTTGGTTAGATGATTTCTCTAGCCTCAATATAACTTCTATCTTTGTTGGATCAACCATAAGTCCTTCATTGTAAATTACATGCCCTAACAAAGTGCCAAATGGTGTATCAAAGATTCAATTTTTCATGTTCAAGGATATAATGAGTTATCAAAATATCTCAAACATTAGGTGTAAACACTCATAATGATCCTAGAAAATCCATAGGCATACATGGTCAAATCCTTCAAACATACATGAAGAAAGTTATGGATCAAGTCCTAAAAAGATTGTAAAACAATGCACAAGAATACCACTAGAGAATTCTTAAGTCCAAATGGTATAATTATATAAAAAAATCAACCCCATTTTGTGGTGAACATAGTCTTGGCTCGATCCTTGTGTGTAATCCAAAATTTATGGTATCCCAAAAAACCATGTATGAATGGATATATCTCATGCTCTACTACACTATTTGAAATTTCTTTAGTGAATGGTGTTAGGAATGGATAAATAACATAATAATAATTTAATACTCTATATAATCTACACAAATCATGATCCTTTCATCCTTCTTTATAATTATTATCATGCGGATAATCTATTTAGATTATTTGATGGGCTCAATGATTCCGGTTTGTAATATTTCCCCAATCTCATCTTTTACCTTGATGCACAAGTTTGGATTCATCTTGTATGGTCACTTGCGAAATAGTCACATGTCATCTTTAAAATTGATCCTCATCTCCCGAATGAAGGGTGGACCCATTTTAGGTCATGGTAACCCCTAGGGAAGAGATCCTAGAAGTTGCACAATAATTCAATAATATTTACAAATTCAGCCTCCGACCAATAGTCTTAAATAACTACCTCTTTTGGCACCTCATCTATTTCAATATTCACCTTCTTAGTCTTTAATGGAAATGATATGCACATGCTTGTTCATCTGCCATGTCTAATATGTGACACTCTCCCTTTGTTTGTTCTACATGTAGGTCTTAACCTCTTCATAATCAATCAAATACACCATCTTTCCGTTTTCCTTTTCTTTCCAAGCATGCTCTAATAAATTTTAACCAAGTTCTATCCATGCAATTTTGTTTGCATGTGATTTTGGAAGAGTCTCACCATATAAATGAGTTATAATATTTTCCACCTTTACGTTATATGCCAATGTGATGTGATTAATAAACTGTAGAGCCCTATATATAGGAGGGTTAGATGAAAAATAATTGAAAGTATGGACAATACTTATGATCATGGTTTTCCAATTTGCAGTTTCTTGTTTCAACTCAACATATATGTACCATGCACGCGTACACCTGAAAAATTTGAATAGAGCATGTGGAACTATAAGGATGGTGGTCTTGTTTCATGAATTTCAATCCAATTCTTCTCACAATTATGTATGTGAGTTATAGGAGGTACTTTTCCATCATATGTTGGTGTCTATAAAGTGAGCTTGTTCCTAACAAACCTTGTTAAAAATGCAACCCCGATCTTGCACCACCCTAATAAGTTATCCATATGCACGGTCCACCGTCGCATTGTATGTTCCTCTTAGTGAATATACCAACATATGTTTTCTATCACCCTCATTGCAAAAATGGTCATCCATAGCATGTAAAAACATTTAAGTATTGTCTTTTCCAATATACCTCGAACCACAATCCCGCATAGATGCTCGACTATCCATGGTCTAATCACCATGGTCACTCATCTATGAGACTCATGAATAACCAGTTCATATGTGCCATGTGCCCAATTTTCACATACAACACTGGTAGGGTCATTGATTGCATTCACATCACCCCACTTGAGCACCCCTTCCTTTATATGCTCAATTGATTTTGTATATCTTACCGTCTATGCACATAAATATGATTCACATCTTCCTCATTTATGGGTTTTGTGTAATTCGCAATGCATTTACCATACATTTTAATTTCTACACACTCATCCTCATTCTCAAAATTGATATGATGCTTATTAAATCATAAATCTGCATTATTTGTATACCACCATGGTTGTCCAAGCAATGTAGGGAAATTTTCTACCTCTATAAGTTTTAACACTTAAAAATACCCCTTAAAATTGGCCTCTTGTATAGTGATTTTTACATCCTTCAAATATCCAATGGGTAGTTCCTTTTCTTATTAGCCATATAGAGAACATTAGATTATGGTTATAATGGTGGCCTACCCATCCTGTTTCATTCATCCAAAATAAACACATTAACCTTTATGTTAGTATCAATAAGGAAATTTCTCAACAACCAACAATCAATGACTGCATCCAATGTGATTTCCTTATCATATTCATGGTTTTGAGGTGGTAATTTTGCATGTAGTATCTATCTTTCCCTTTCTCTATTCATGTAAGAAAATTGTTCATCTAACCATTTTCCTAGAAGAGGTATGATGTTCTCTTGTCTAAGCATCTGATATACTTCCATGATTTTGTCAATGTCCTTGTTGAGTATCTATGAATATTTCATGCACCCCCTATCCCACACTTGTTTTCTTAAACATTTTATCTACCCCTATAAATCTCAAATCAAGTTCATGGTTTCTTAAAACAATTCCTTCTAATGACCTGCATCGGGATATTTATTTTATTATGTAACCTATTTAAATCAAATGAGTGGTTTATTTCTCTCAATTTCTCATGTTTGTGAAGCCTAAATGCATGTGGTGACAAAAACTCATTCCTTCTTAGCTACTAATGTAGTCCTAGAATAACAACAACCTTCAAAACCACTAACATAAGGCTTATAACAACCAATTCACCTTATTCTACATGTGAAATACCATACAAGGTTTACAAAGTACTTAATTTGGTTTAAAATATAATAAATGGGTTAATTACCTCTTTGAGGAGTTTTAATGCATCATCATACTCTATTTTCTCATAAAATGACTTCATTCCATCACCTATAAAATCTTGTTCTATCTCGACACTTTGCCTTTTATAACTCACTTACAATCTACTTATTTAGTTCTTGTTCCTATGTACCTTTCCTTGAATGCAATTTTTGAAATTTTAAACCTTTCTCTTCTCCTTGTATCAGTTGTATTATTCACTCATTTCAATGCATTTTTATAACTATTCAACTAATGTCTCAAATTGTCCAAGACTTCACTCTTCCTCCACCTTACTATTTAGTCATTTCTATCACCTTTCTCCTTTATATTTACTTATCATTTCCTTTCTTCTGGGCTTGTTCCAAGGTTCTTTAGTTATTTTACCTTGTCATACACTTGTCCCACTATTATAAGCAACAAATAAGTGCATTCAAATCATCAAGAAACAAGCTCTTTCTTGTTAGGCAAAATTGTACCTTAAGACTCTTAAATAAAGGTTCTTGCTTCATCCATGCCAATCAACTTATAAGACCACAACCTAAGGTTTATCCCCATTATTAATGATCTCTCATCTCCTCTAATATGTTTGAAAATTTTATTGGCTTAATTCTTCTTATAACCCTCTGTAGCTCTCTTCTTGCTTTTGAACTCTTAACCCTCAACTAGGTCTTTTCTAGTAGATTGTTAGCAATATATTTCTTTGTGGGAAATTTACATGCAAGATAAGAGCTTTTTAGAGCACCCAATATGGCCTTCTTGATATGTTTCAAGTGAAAGAAGGTGGCTTCAAGTAAAACTCTTACTTTCTTTGTAAACTATCTTCAATCCTAGGTTTCTCACTGTGACCTTCCATTGTGGCAGTCTACTATCATCACGAACTTGAGATTCCACCAATAAAACGATCCATTTTTTTGCAAACCTTTATAAATGTTTCTAGCATGAAATTTACCAAATTTAAAAAATAATTTTGATGATTCAAGCTCTCTAATATCAAACCCTAGCTAAGATACTTGTAGGTTCATGAGAAGATTATTTAGCATATAATTCTCTTGTTCTCTAGACTCAAGACTTATGGACTTGCATGAAGTATCATCAATTACATTTATTCACTCCTATTCCAGTAGGGGTGATTTTATATACAATACTTGTTAGTAGTTGTTCCTTTTCTCTATGATTACATGTTAGTGATAGGGTTCAAAACCCTCAATTTCTCAAAATGAATATATTACAACTCTTAACCTATCAAGATCACATTCATACTTGGAATACAGTGTCATAATCTCTCATGCACCTCATTTTCTTTCATATAAATATTAATTTGTTGGAATGGAATACATAGGTACAATAATATAAAATTATAAAGAACAGTTCCATATCACAGTCTAGGATTATCAAGAAACATTCCAACATGCAATACAAGGTTATAGTGATAAGGCTTTAATTCATGACATTGGCTTCTCAACTCAGCCACTTAATCACAAAAATAATCCTTGGTATCTTTCCATAGTTGAGAGCCTCCATAATGCCTCCAAACTCACTATTCACATACACTTACAATTCATTCCGAGTTTCATTATGCAATGTCATTTAGTAACAAGAGGTTTCTCTTCAATCCTTTACACATGATAATCTAGTGACTCATGGTTCAAAATACCATATTTAACACAATTCATAAATCTCTTCTTTCTCTCGAGTCATGCAAAATTCTTTAACAGATTACAAAGCGACTAATGAATAAGAACCATTACCAACCTATTCACTAACATTCACAAGCATAATGCTGAACAAAGATCATTTAGCATTCATTTTGAGAATAAAAAAACACTTATGAGATAAAGAAACCCAAATATGCATATCAACAAACATTGCAATCATGCAAAAACCATAAACATGTGAGTTTTCTCCTTTACAAAGTATTTGAAACTTCATACCTTGATTCATACCCAGGTAGAAATGGGTATAAATAGTTATATTGAGCTTCTTATACCTCTCCATATCACCCTTACTCAAGTTTTTTAACTCATTTTGGTTAGTTACAAGTATAATGAAATCCCATTAAAAAAAGGGGTTACTTAATAGGCCTAGGTTTAGTATTTCTAATACATGACATGACTTATGCTTCTAGAAAGATACTAATACCCCCCTTATTACCTCATTCCACCTTTTTTCAAGGTTACAAGCCCATGAACTCATGAAATCAACAATGACAAGCCAAAAATTAGCCTCCAAATTCAAATTTTACATTTTGGAGGGAAATGTTTTATTTGAAATTTGAAAATCCTAGATACTAACTATCACTTCAAAATGACTTAGATGTACCCCTAGGACCTAAAAACACACTTGAAAGCCAAAATTGATATCATCTTGATTTATTCACAAGGATTTGAAGCTCCTACATCATACTCCAGGGGTAGGAAAAGAGTGATCCTCATAGCTCTTTCTTTTTCTTCTTTTCCAATTCCTTTGCTTCTTTATCTTCATCCTAGTGTAGTCTTATTCTTTAGCTGGATCACCATATTTTTCCTCATATATGTTCTTGGCTTGATCTTCATCCTGTATGTAATCTTCATAAATGAAGTATGTTTCTCCATAGGTTCCTTCTTCTTTATTCTCTTCTCCAAACATCATTTCTGCCCCTTGAAATTGTTGATGTTGCTCTTCCTTATGGATCTTATAGTATTCTTACTCATCATCCACATCATGCTTCTCTTCATTCTTCACTTCAATTTCTTTCTCTATGCCTGTAATGCCATTGTCTTCTTCATGCTCCAATTTTTCTCTAGTATTTATCTTATCTTCCCCACTAATCCAACTCCGCATACTTGTGAGGGATTTCTATGAATTATTCACCATGACAACTACTACATTTTCACATATATCTAATTCATAGTGAGCTTGAGATGGCTCACAAACCTCTTTTTCTATCTTATCTTCACTCATGCTCTTTAGTTCTTCATTTAAAGCATCTTGTATTTCTTCTCTTTCTTCTCTTGATGTACTTGCAGTCACACACTCAAAGACAAATTTAGATTTAAAAATGAGAGGATCTCTAGCCCCTTGAGTATCTCTTTCAGTGAGCTCTTCTTCTTCTTTACTCAAACTCTTCTCTTCTTCACTCTCTCTAAGAGATGCCAAAAATCTCTCTATAATTTCTTCTTCCTCATTTTCCTTATCCTCTTCTAGGATAACTCTCTTATATTATTCTCTTTTTAATCTTCTCATTCTTATTATCCTTTTCCTTCCTCTTTTATCCACCTTCTCAGCTGCATCCTTTTATTTTTCTCTATAAGTAACCTAATGGGCCACTTGAATCTTTTTGTTAGCACAATCCCTCTTTCTTGGATTTTGGATTCCATCCACTATTTCATCAACATGGAAACTTGTTCCACATCTCTCTTGAGTGTATTTATTTCTTCCTCCATCCACTTCTCTCTTTTCCTCTCCATCTCTCTTCTTTTATGCTTCTCTCTTTCTTCCTTTTCTTTCTTTCTTTGACTGATCATAACCAACACCCTCTTCAATAGCTCTTCATTTCTTTCTTCCATATCCTCCTTCAACCTTTCTTCTATAGTTCTCTTGGCCTTGTTTTTTAGTTTATCTTCATTCATATTGCTAAGCCACTTGGTCATCACATAACCGTACTCTTTACCCACTTCATAAATCTCTTCTTGAATTTTCATGCTTTTGACCTGTATATCCTTCATCGACACTTTCGAACAAACTTGTTAGCTTTAAAAATAATTTCATTCAACTTATTAACCGATCTTGCAAGATCTGATACCACTATTGATGTAGTCCTAGAACAATAATAACTTTCAAAATTACTAACACAAGGCTTACAACAACCAATTCACGTTATTCTACATGTGAAAGGCCATACAAGGTTTATGACATTCTCAATTTGGTTTGAAATACAAGAAATGGGTTAATTAACTCTTGGAGGGTTTTTAATGCATCATCATACTCTATTTTCTCATAAAATGACTTCATTCCATCAACTATAAAAGCTTGTTCTATCTCAAACACTTCCTTTTATAACTCACCATCTACTTATTTCACTCTAGCTCCTTGGTACCTTGCCTTGAATGTAATTTCTACACTTTTAAACCTTCCTCTTCTCCTTGTATTAGTTTTCTTATTCGCTCATTTCAATTGATTTTTAGAACTATTCAACTAATGCCTCAAAATGTCAAAGACTTCACTCTTCCTCCACCTTACTATTTAGTCATTTCTAACACCTTTATCCTTTAGATTTACTTATCATTTGCTTTCTCTTGGGATTTTTCCAAGCTTATCTAGCTATTTTAACTTGTCATACACTTGTACCACTGTTATAAGGAAAAAAATAAGTGTATTTAAATCATCAAGAAACAATCTCTTTCTTGTTAGGAAAAACTATACATTAAGATTCTTAAATCAAGGTTCTTGCTTCATCCATCCTAATAAACTTCTAAGACCACCACCTAAGATTTATCCCATTTATTAATGATATCTCTTCCCCTCTAATATGTTTTCAAATTTTAAGGGATTAATTATTCTACTAATCCTCTGTATCTCTCTTCTTGTTTTTGAACTCTTAACCCTCAACTAGGTCTTTTCTAGTAGATTGTAAGCAATATATTTCTTTGTGGGAAATTTACATACAAGATAAGAGGGTTTTAGGGCACCCAATATGTCCTTCTTGATATGTTTCAAGTTTAAGGAGGTGTATTCAAGTAAAAATCTTACTTTCTTTGTAAACAACTTCACTCCTAGGTTTCTCACTGTGACCTTCCACTGTGTCAGTCTACTGTCATCAAAAAATTGAGATTCCACCAGTAAAATGATTCAAACCTTTTTACAAACCTTTCTACATGTTTCTAGCATGAAATTTACAAAATTTCAATAATAAATTTGATGATTAAGGATCTTTAATATCAAACCTAGCTAAGATACTGTAGGTGCTTGAGAAGATTATTTACCCTATAATTCTCTTGTTTTATAGATTCAAGACTTATGGACTTGCATAAAGGATCATAAATTGCATTTATTCACTCCTATTCTAGTATGGATTATTTTCTAAAAAGTATTTGTCAGTAATTTTTCCTTTTCTCTGTGATTACATGTTAGTGACAGGGTTCAAAACCCTTAAGTGCTTAGAATGAATAGATTATAACTCTTATCCTATCAAGATCACATTCATACTTGGAATAAAGTTTCATAACCTCTCATGAACCTCCTTTTATTTCATAAAAATATTAATTTATTTGAATGGAGCACATAGGTACAATACTATCAAAATATAAAGCGGTGTCCCATGTCACAGTTTAGATTATCAAGAAAGCTTTCAACATGCAATACAAGGATACACTTTGGTAAGGATATAATTCATGACATTGGACTCTCAACTGAGGAACTTAATCAAAAAAGTATCCTTGGTATTTTTCCATAGTTGAGAGCCTCAAGAAGGCTTCCAAACTCACTATTCACATACACTTACAATTCATTTAGAATTTCATTATGAAATTCCATCTAGTAAGAAGAGGTTTCTCTTCAAACCTTTACACATGATAATCTACTGAATCATGGTTCAATACACCATATTTTAAAACGTTCATAAATCTCTTCTTGTTCTGAGTCATGCACAATGCTTTAATAGTTACAAAATGACTAATGAAAAAGAATAATTACCAACCTATTCACTAAAATTCACATGCCTAATGCTTTGAACAAAGATCATTTACCATTAATTTTGAAAATAAAAATATGCTTCTGAGATCAAGAAACCAAAATGTGCACATCAACAAACATTGTAATCATGTAAAAACCATCAACATGTGAGTTTTGTCCTTTACAAAGTATTTGAAACTTCATACCTTGATTCATACCCGGGTAGGAATGGGTAAAAATAGTTACATTGAGCTTCTTATACCTCTCCCTATCATCCTTACTCGAGTTGTTTAACTCATTTAGGCTAGTGATAAGTATAATGGAATCCCATTAAAAAAAAAGGGGTTACTTAATAGGCCTAGGTTTATTATTTCTAATACATGACATGACTTATGCTTCTATAAAGACACTAATACCCACCTTATTACCTCATTCCACCAGTTTTCAAGGTTATAAGCCCATGAAATCATGAAATCTAAAATTACAAGCCAAAAATATTTTGGAGGAAAGTTTTTATTTTAAATTTGAAAATCCTAGATTCTAAATTTCACTTCAAAATGATCTAGATGTACCCCTAGGGCCTAAAAACACACCTACAAGCCAAAATTGATATAATCTTGATTTATTCACAAGGAAGGAGTTGATGCTCCGCATTAGCTAGTGTCATCTCCTTAGGATTCCATTTCCATTTCCTAGCATGCTCAACTTGTATCATCGTCATGCCACTCTCCTTTTTTTCTTGTACATGTGCTCATATAAATCTGGAAAATTTTCTACCTTTTGCACTTTTTTGCAATAAGTGCAATATATATTTTTTGGGCACTCACGATGATAGTGATCACATGATCCACATGTGTAGAAATCTCCTTGAATGAACCTACTTCCATGACCAGCACGTCCTCTGCAACAATAGCCTCATCGATAACCCCCATTGTAATTCTAAATGACACCATGGTTATGAATTTTGCACACCTATTAATTGTTCTTTATTTTGGCACGATCTGATACAACAAGATTTCCTCGTCAATAACCCTTATTGTAATTCGACTAGTACCATGGTTACGAATGTCGTACACCTATGAATTTTTCTTTGTATTGGCCTGACACAAACTTGTCTCATAGGCTTCATGGATGTGGTCAATCAATCAATATTGAGATGTATCATGCGTAAGTGTATTGAAAATATTACAATAACTAGAAACATTATTCTGTTTTGATCTTTAAAGGAATGGGAAGTCTCAAAATCATGGTACTTTTGGCGTGTATCGAAAGATGACAATAGTGTGTGCAAATTCATTCATGGATACCTATTCTTTGTATGAGATTCCAATTCACAATCTATACACAGATCCCACTTCACATTTCATGTGTTGAACTAGGAGATAAATTCTCTAACTTTGTGGCCATATCTACTATCTCGTGCTTAAAAATGGGTGTACTCGAGTGTCTACAATACAATCTACTTTTTCACACAGATATGCTTCAAGAGCCTCACATGGATTAGTGAGTGTCTTCTATAATAATGCCCTCATAAAAGGTGTCAATAGCCCACTTACTAACTATTGCACATGCTATATTTGGTGGATATCATATGAAAGATTTGACAAAAGAATTTTGAACCACGCATCATATTCCAATTTTTTTTAAAGAGTCTTTGGTTGATGTATTTCAACTTGTTGATGCTTTGCTATTCAAACTTAGGGACATGGAACTCTTCCAAGAAGGCAACATTCGGGGTTTCGTAATATACCACTCTTTTGTGTGGATTATACTTGTGGTACCAACTATGCATGCAACCTTATAATGTAGTCTTAAATGACTAGCCTTCATGTCTAATGTGATGACCCCTTCACTCTCAATAAGACCTCACGCTTGTGCACATTCTCTCTTTGCATTTTCTAGTCCTCTATACTTAGGAAAGTGGAGTGACATTTCATAGAAAATATGAGGTTATTTTTGTGGTATATTTCCTTGTCTTGTATTAGGACTAGATCCTAACCCCGAACCTCCATCAAGATTACCTCTATTTAGGGGAGCGACCGAGCACTGTCGAGCCCTATATTGTTGGAACTTCTATCTACTGAGACCCATGGAAGAGTTGGTCTACATGCGCATGGTAAAACTAGTATGAGCACCGATACCCTATCCTGGTATCTCACCTATGGTACTATTTCTAGAGAGTAGAAAACATACACTTTGTCTTGATGTTATACCTATAAGATTAATTCTAAACAAATTATGTTGACCAAATTTCAAATCCTACCGAGCAAGACACTAGTTTTTGCCATGTGCATTTCTTTTATCTATTATACTTCCTAAGAAGATACTAACATACACCTGCTAGTATCACCTTCCCAACATGGTGATCATCGATTTCCCTCATGTTTCTCACCATCACTATGATAATACTATTGTTGCAAATCAACAACACCCCTGGATGCAAATCAGGTTTCTAAGTTGATGTTTCAGGCATCTAGTGTGATTGCACAACATTGAAACCTCTCTCCAAGTGTGGGACTTGTAAAATGAGAGAGGAATCTCCAAATTAGAGGCTGGTTCCTCAAACTCCTCTGATTAGATCTGTTATTTGCATAATTTCAGAGGTTTGAATCCTAATCCTACTCTAAATTCCAAGGAGACGAGAGATAGAAAGTGTAAAAATTGAAACTAAACTAATAGGTGATACACCAAAGGAGTGGTGAACACTTCTTGTTTGTGTAAATTGACACAATTTCATGAAATGCAACATAAAACATCATACACAGGTGATAAGATGCAATTAGAGGTCTGAAATGAAGCAAGACAATACAAACAAAGGTGAAAATTGATCACAGTGTGCCTTTGTCATTTTCTTTGTCAAAATCCTTGCATTTGCAACATCAAAGAGGTAGAAACCCGTTACAATCATGAAGAAGGTCGATACTTGCAAATATCACTTGTTGAAGGTGAAAGAAGAAGCTTGCTATCCAAAAATGTTCCACCCTCAAAAATGAGCCAAATCTGGCTTTTACAATGCATGGGTCGAGCCGGGAGAGAGAAAATGTGTAAAAAAACGTGGGAGCCATTCCCATTGAATGAAGATGCATTAAAATAGCATGGGGTCCTTACGGACCCATGCCACGACATTTTTAGCCATCTTTGAAGAAGAATGCGACCCATTTTGCATTAAAAGCTGGTTGTTGAAACATCATTTCTGGCCATTACCACGTGCCAGATACGTTTCTTGATTTTATCTCTCCAAACTGAACTAAAATGCAAAAATGACCATGAAATCTTGTAGAGAATTTCACCAGATTTCCATTTATATAAAGAACGTGAAAATCGAGCTCTGGATCGAAAGTTATGGCCATTTGAAGATTTAGGACAAAAACGGGGCCAAAAATGGAATGGCGGGAAAAATTTGAATTTTACCCTTTTTTGCATTTTGGAAAATTTTCCAAAATCCCCACACTCCACCATTTGGATGACATGTGTCGAGGCTCACGATTGGCCGTGATCTCATCCTGTGAAAATTTTCTTTCGGGCCCTTAATTTTTTGCCACTTGGACATGTGGCACATTTTATTAGCTCGGGCACGAGGGGTGCAATTTGCCTTTGAAAATTTGACATTTTTCACTTTGGGAAAATTTCCCATTTCTCGCTGCACTCTACTCGGCCGGGACACATGGCACGTTCTTATTCTTTGGCGGGGCAGTGGGCCAAAACTTCACCTTTTGGATTTTCGGCAAAACACTTTGCCAAAATTTCAACTTTTCCTCCGCCCTCTGAAACTCCGGCTCCTGGTGACACGTGTCATGTTCTGGTTCATCGGTGGGTAGGCAGATCACAATTTACTTTTGGATTTTTTGGTGAAACATTTTTCCAAAATTTCTAACTCCCCTCCGCACCCCACTTTTCCAGTCCCTTAGGACACGTGTCTTGTTTTAATTGGCCGTGGGGCCATCTCTCCAAAATTTCCCTGCGCAAACACTTAGCCAAATTTTCCAATTTTCGCCCCTGGACGCGTGGCAGCTCCTGATTCGTCGGCGGGTCCCGCGGGAAAAATTTTCCTTTTGAAACCTATGCCAAAACACTTGGCAAAAAACCAAATTCTCCTCCGACCCCCGCCACTTCCTGGACACGTGGCACGTCCTGATTGGCTGCGGGCCTTCTAGGGGAAAATTTCCCACAAAAACTCCACCGAGCCATAACTTGAAAAATATGAGGAGTTAGGAGGAAAACTTTACCTTTCGGAAATCGAGAGAGAGCTCTATCCAATGGTGCCATTTTTAGAAAGATTTGAGTGCCTAAAAATAAAAAATGGAGACTGAGGCACAAGAGAGGTAAGAACACAAGGAGTTAGCCACAAAAATGAGCAGGGGCACATTTTGGATAACAATTTTGGCGACTCAGAGGGGTCATCTACTTGCTAGATGAAGATACCAGTTGCCTGAAGCAGCCCATTAGGCATGGAGTCATCAAATTTTACATTGAGAACCCCAAGTGACTTAGAATGTTGCAAGGAGGAAGATGGAATATCGCACGATGGAAGCAAGGACTGCAAAACATCTCCAGGGGAGTGATGAAGCTCGTGTGCAAAGCACTTAGGGAAAGAAAAAAACCTACAACAAAAAAATGTGGACAAGCACTTGGAGGAATGAAAACCTAAGATAATAGTTACAAGGTGGAGAATTTCCCTTTAGTAGCAATGCTTTAGATAGATTCCATTGACTGGAATCTACAGTTCTTCGCCATCCAATGAAGACAATTGGAAGGCATTACTATCCTTACACTTTGTGACCATGTATGGGCCACTCCAAATGGCATCAAATTTTGAATACCTTCCCGATTTTTCTCTATCTGCATCCCATTTTAACACTAGATCTCCAACTTGGAAAGATCTACTCTTGGCCTTCCTATCAAAGGTCTTCTTGATCAAAGCTTGATCCTTCTCCATTGCTTGGGATGCCTGATCTCTGATCTCTTGGAGCTCCATCAACTCTGCATATCTCACCTCCATGGGCCCAAACTCTAGCAACTCTAACTGCTTCATGAGTTCCAATGTTGGCAACTCAAGTGATATGGGCAAGATTGCCTCTCTTCCATAAACAAGCCTGAATGGAGAGTTACCTATGGATCTCTTGGGAGTTATCCTATCAGCCCATAAGGCTGATTTTAGTTTGGTATGCCAAGACCTCTGATTCTCATCAAGAGTCCTCCTAATGATCCTCAACAAGTTCTTGTTTGTAGATTCAGCCTGGCCATTACCCTGAGGGTAGTAGTTTGATGAAGTACTTAGGTAGATCCCGTTCTTGACAGCCCACTTAGTCACCTTGGATCCAATGAATGCTAATGCATTATCTGAGATTATTGTAGCAGGTATGCCAAATCTAGTTACTATCCCCTCATAGAAGTCTAAGATGCTAGACTAATTTGCTTCCTTGAGCGCTCCTGCCTTGATCCACTTGGTGAAGTAGTCGTGGTCATCAAAATCCACTTATGCCCTTGGCTTGAATTGGGATTAATGAATCCAATGAAGTCCAAACCCCATTGCATGAATGGCTGGTCAACTGAAATTGGATGCAATGGAAGGGTAGAAAGCCTCTCTTTACCTATGAAGAATGCACAATTCTTGCACCTTTTGACCCACGCAAAGCAATCATTGAAAATCTTTGGCCAATAATAACCAGCCTTCATGATTTTTAGAGCTGTCACTCTTGGTGCAAAATGACCACCAGCTGGTCTACCATGGAACTCTTCCAACACCCTATGAATCTGATTTGTGCTAATGCATCTCAGTAGCACTCCATTCACATCTTTCTTAAACAAAACACCATCTACTATGGCATATGGGACAACCTGCAATCTGAAGTGTCTTATTTGGGTCTTGTTCATCTTTGGAGGGCATAGGCTTGTGCTTAGGAAGTGCATTATACCTTGGGTCCAGCAAGGAGTGGGGACAACATTATCCTCTTCTTGAGTGCTACCTTGCACATGGCTGTCTTGAAGCTGTCAAAACAGCCTCTTCTTTATTGCATACTCCTTTTTGCTTGCCTAGAATCAGTTATCACAAAATCCTTTTCCTCTTACCAGCTTGGTGACCTTGATCTCAATGTCATACTCCATGGCACGAGTGGTCCAACCTGCCCTTTTCTCATTCAAATCCTTGTTAAGTAGGAAGTCCTTTACTCCCGCATGAGAGACCAACAACTGAACCTTGTTGTTTGAGACTAGATGCTTGAATTTCTTCAAACTTATGATTACTGCAAGTACATGCTTCTTAATAAAAGAATATCTCACCTCATAGTCATCTAGGATTTGGATGAAGAAAGCAATTGGCTACTCATCATTGTCCTTGTTCTGCTGTACCAAGATGGCGAAATAGTATCGTTACCTCCAAATGCATAGAGGATGAAATCCTTGGAGAAATCCAGTTGATGAGAGTTGGTGCTTGGGAGATGGCTTCTTTGATTGATTCAAAACTCTCCTTGCCTTCTCGCTGTCCACTTGAAAGCCATGTTTTCTTTAACATTTTGGCGATAGGTTTGACAAGGGCTGCAAAATCCGGGACAAACCTCCGAACAAAGTTTATTCTCCCCAAGAAACTCGAAGGGCCTTCTTGTGGCTTGGCAATGGTAGTGCTCTTATGGCTTCAACCTCTCTCGGATCAATTGCTAATCCTTCTTTGGAGACAATATGGCCAAGGAGCTTTCCTTCATGTGCTAGGAAGATACAATTCTTAGGATTCAAAGACACTCCAAATCTCCTGCACCTTTGGAAGACTTGTCTCAAATGAGAGAGGTGGTCTGCTGCATTCTTTGAAAAAATAGTGATATCATCAAGGTATATCAGCACCACGTTGTTAATCAAACATTTGAATGCCATGTCCATTGCTCTTTGGAAGGTAGCTCCAGCGTTGGATAGCCCAAATGACATTTTCTTGTATGCATAAGTTCCCCATTTGGTTGTGAAGGCTGTTTTGAACTAATCTTCTTCCTTCACCATAATCTGATTGTAGCCCGAGTAGCCATCAAGTAGTGAAAACCTCTCGGAGCCAGCCATAACTTGTAAAATTTTCTCCATATAAGGGAGTGGGTAATGGTCCTTGAGAGATGCTCTATTCAAATCTCTAAAGTCAACACACAATCTGATTTCCCCACTCTTCTTTCTGACTGGAACCAAGTTGGCAACCCAACTAGAATGCTTGATAGGGAATATGATTCTTGATTCTATCAACTTATTCAATTCTATTCTCATGAGAGGATCCATGTGTGGATTGATGGCCTTTGTTTTTACTTTGATGGGCTTAGTATTTGGATCCTACTCAATGGTGTCTTGAGCTAACTTGGGATTGAAACCTTTCAAATCTTTGTAGCTCAAGCAAACACATCGGGAACTCTTGACACAAATTTGTATGAACTCATACCTTTCTTGTTCGGTTGTCATCTTTCCAATTTGCAATGGTTTGTTCTCTTCCACCAAGATGAATCTTGAATCTTCTCTCTTGACCTGAATGTTTGCTTTCTCTTTCCTAAACTGATCATTGGGATTGAAAATGGACTCCAAAGTGATAAGTCCCTTGGGCAGCTTGTTAGTTCTCAGTTGTACCACTTGGTCACCATATTGCTGTTCCAATTTTTCCTGATTTTTAGCTGAGAACTCAGCTTCTTCTTGTAAGAAATGGATGATTTGCTGGTCATTCTCAAACACTTGCCAACTTACATTGTTATCCGGCACTGAAGGCCTCACAATCACATGGATGTTTTGCTGTACCTTGTCCTTTTGAATGCTTTCCACAATATCAAAGGCTGCCCCAACTGCTGCAAGCCTGTCAGCAGCTTGGTTTTCTTTTCTAGGAATGGATTTTATGCTAAAGCCCTCAAAATCTTCAATGAGGTCCCACACCCTGTTCTTGTAGCACTTGAGCAGATTATTCTTGACAACATGCTACCCCTTAACTTGGTTTATAATCAATTCACTGTCACCAAAGACTTGCAAGTTCTTTATTCCTCTCTTTATTGCCCAATGCATCCCTTGCACCAAGACTTCACATTCAACAGTGTTATTGGAGCATGCAAATTGAAATCTAAAAGCTGAATAGTACTTTACTCCTTGAGGTGAAATAAGCATAGCTCCACCTCCTACACCTTTTCTACTCCTTGATCCATCAAAAAATAGCTGCCATACCTCATTGTCATCCTTGTGGTTTGGCTTGGTGATGCTTAGGAATTGGCTGATCTTCTTGATGTATGCAATAGACCCTAGCTTAGATTCTTCTACTTCTTGATAAGGATAAAAACATGCACCTTGTTTTCCCATTCATCAAGAATTAGATCCGGGATGCTTCCAACCTTGGTGTCGGCTTTGTCGATTGCTTGGGTGATCTTCTTGATCAAATCTTTGAACAATTGGCATTGATCGATTTGGAGTGTAGGGCTCAATGTGGAATTTTGCAATAGGTTCGAGACTGATTGTAGCTTTGGTTCCATACCTCGTTCAACAACATGTGTGACCAATCAATGAGACAAATATCCTCCAATCTTGGCTATGAAATCTCTTGACAAACATAGGGCAAAGAGTAGTGGAAGGTCTATAAGCGATACATCTTGTAAAACAACAACATTTGGACATGCATGCAAGGTAAGACTCAAGTTTCTAATCACCCCAACTATTATTCTTGATGTCCCATCCAATTTGCACTACCCCTTTGGATATGGTTTCATATTGAAGTCCTAGTGATCACTATTTGCTTGGGCATCACACGAGCTACTTGCCTCGGAATCAATCATGCAATTGTGCACCAATTGGTTTCCAATGATTAATGAGACATAAAAAGGAGGGGGCTTCAACATTTTACCTTGCTGTCCTCCATGATTCCCTTCAGGCTAGGCAGCATTTGTGAGCACCTTCTCTTGCATTTGGACTTGCTGATTCGAAGTTGGCCAGTCCTTCATGGCAGCTTGTAGCAAATCTCTCTGGCCTAGGATAGATAGGGATTCCCACATTGATATATTTACATTTGTCTTCTTCATCTGATCAATGATACTAAATGGTGATGAAGGATCTCTTTGTTGTCCCTTGGTTTGCATATTCATCCCTTGCATGTGGGCAACAATAACTGGTATTTGAGTTGGTCTAGGAGCTGTTCTTGGCTGCCCTTGTGCATTTACAACTAGATTTTGTTTGCCAACCATTTGTGGAGCCATAAAAGGTTGTGGATTGGTTGGAGCTAATGGTTGTTATTCACCCAAATTCCTTCTTTTTGACCTTGTGTTGGTTGCAACACCTTGAGAGACTATTTGATTCATGCCACAAAAATCCTCTCTGCCCGTCGGTTCAAAAGTGTGGTGTCATTTGGAGCTGATTATTCTTTGGAATGTTTCTTGTTGTTGGTTGTTTCCTGATCGCCCTCACCCTCCACACCAGTAGTTGTCACCATTAATGCTTGATTCAAGGCACCGTTGAAGCACATAGATTGATTGTGAGGTTCATTGCATGGAAAAAACCAATCATACTCCGAGCAATGTTGTTTTGTGTTGGCACCAATGGCTTAGAGGAGATATAACATTTGGATTATAGGGCTGAAATGGTCTGCATTGGCGGAGGCCTTGCTTGATTTAGATTTCCAGTTGGATTGGGTGGTCTATGAGGTTGATATGGCTGCTGTTAGGCTGAGCTTGAGGCTGGAAGGAAGGTCTAAAACTTTGGGCTTGTTGCCTCTTGAGAGTAACCAGCTCATTACCTAAATTTTGCAATTGCTTCATGACTTCTTGAAGCTCATTTGGGGGCACTTGGAGATGAAGTGGAAGCTTCATTTGAACTCTGATTTCTAGGAGTGGAAGAAGGAGCCAAATTAGGTGCTTGATTAGTGTTTGGGCTCTCTAAACTTGGAAACAATGGCATGGGAGGTCTAGGGGCTAGTTTGCCAGCTTGGATCAAACAACTTTCACCCCTAATGGCAATGATATAAGCCATAGGGATAGTTATGCCTCCCATGGACTGAATCAACATAGAAATATCATAATTTAGAGCTTTGAGATAGTAAAGAAAAGCACCTTCTGCTGTTGGCTTGACTGCCACTGGAATTCTCTCCCAAGTCCTTTGAAATCTGAAGTTGAAATCAGTCAGCTGCTCATTGGGAGCTCTCTTGATGGTTGTCAGCTGCTCCAAAAGAGACAAGTTGTCTCCCTTCTCTCCAAATTGCTCATGAAGTGCTACACATAGCTGGTTCTAATTTTGAATAGAACCTGAGGCAAGGCTTCTAAACCATTGCAAAGCCTTCCCCTTGAATGAAGATGCCAACAATTTGACAGCAACTTGCATCTCATTGATTTCATGAATTGCACAAAGGTTGGCAATGTCTTTAACATGATCACCAGGAGTAGTCTGATTCTCTCCAGTGAAGTATGGAATGTTCTTCAAGGCTGTAATTGGAATTGGATTTTTGCATTGAGAGCAAGTGGGCTGTTGCCGGTGAAATTGACATAGGGGTTGTTTTGTGCCATTCTAATTGGTCTTAGAACCCTTGTTGAGTGAATGAAAGGCCTACTAGGTGGAGTTGAGAGAGTTCTGTTTGGTGGAGATGGAGACCTTTGAATCCTTCTTCCTCTTTACCTTCTTCTTGGATATAGCTGAGATATTCAAACAACACCTCTTCTTCTCATGAGCTTTCAGGTTTGCACTACTAAAACCAGCTGATTCTTCCCCTTGGAGTCACCAGATGTGTAATTTATAGCTCTTTTAAGCAAGAAAATTGCAGCAGATGCACATCAACTTTGCTGCAATGAAAATGAGACCTCTAAGGTCCCACTGGGCGTGCCAAAACTGTTGTTGCAAATCAGCAGCACCCCTAGATGCAAATCAGGTTTCTAAGTTGATGTTTCAGGCATCCAGTGTGATTGCACAACATTGAAACCTCTCTCCAAGTGTGGGACTTGTAAAATGAGAGAAGAATCTCTAGATTAGAGGCTGGTTCCTCAAACTCCTCTAATCAGATCTGTTATTTGCACAATTGCAAAGGTTTGAATCCTAATCCTACTCTAAATTCCAAGGAGACAGAGATAGAAAGTGTAAAAATTGAAACTAAACTAATAGGTGATACACCAAAGGAGTGGTGAACACTTCTTGTTCATGAAAATTGACACAATTTCATGAAATGCAACATGAAACATCATACACAGGCTGATAAGATGCAATTAGAGGTCTGAAATGAAGCAAGACAATACAAACAAAGGACTGAAAATTGATCACAGAGTTTGCACTGTCATTTTCACTGTCAAAATCCTTGCATTTGCAACATCAAAGAGGTAGAAACCTGTTACAATCATGAAGAAGGTCTGATACTTGCAAAAATCACTTGTTGAAGGTGAAAGAAGAAGCTTGCTATCCAAAAAATGTTCCACCCTCAAAAAATGAGCCAAATCTGGCTTTTACAATGCATGGGTCGAGCCCAGGAGAGAGAAAATGTGTAAAAATCTGGGAGCCATTCCCATTGTATGAAGATGCATTAAAATAGCATGGGCATCCTTAAAGACCCATGCCCGACATTTTTAGCCATCTTTGAAGAAGAATGCGACCCATTTTGCATTAAAACTGGTTGTTGAAACGTCATTTCTGGCCATTACCATGTGCCGGAGAGGTTTCTTTATTTTATCTCTCCAAACTGAACCAAAATGCAAAAATGACCATGGAATTTTGTAGATAATTTCACCATATTTCCATTTATATAAAGAACGTGAAAATCGAGCTTTGGATCAAAAGTTATGGCCATTTGAAGATTTAGGGCAAAAACAGGCCAAAAATGGAATGGCGGGGAAAAATTTGAATTTTACCCTTTTTTTGCATTTTGGAAAACTTTCCAAAAATCCCCACGCTCCACCATTTGGGTGACACATGTAAGGCTCTAATTGGCTATGGGCTCATCCTTTGAAATTTTTCTTTCAGGCCCTTCCTTAAAATTTTTGCCACTTGGACACGTGGCACTGTTTTATTGGCTCTCGGGCTGAGGGGCACAATTTGCCTTTGAAAATTTGACATTTTTCACTTTGGGAAAATTTCCCATTTCCTCCCACACTCCTCCTAACTGAGACACATGGCACGTTCTTATTCTTTGGTGGGGGCAGTGGGCCAAAACTTCACCTTTTGGATTTTTGGCAAAACACTTTCCCAAAATTTCAACTTTTCCTCCACCCTTTGAAACTCGGCTCCACGGTGACACGTGTCATGTTCTGGTTCGTCGGCAGTAGGTGGATCACAATTTACTTTTGGATTTTTTGGTGAAACATTTTGCCAAAATTTCTAACTCCCCTCCGCGCCCCACTTTTTTGGTCCCTTAGGACACGTGTCTTGTTTTAATTGGCAGCGGGGCCATCTCTCCAAAATTTCCTTGCGTAAACACTTAGCCAAAATTTTCAATTTTCACCCCTGGACGTGTGGCAGCTCCTGATTCATCGGCGGGTCCCGCGGGAAAAATTTTCCTTTTGAAACCTATGCTAAAACACTTGGCAAAAAACCAAGTTCTCCTCCGACCCCCGCCACTTCCTGGACACGTGGCACATCCTCATTGGCTGCGGGCCTTCTAGGGGAAAATTTCTCACAAAAACTCCACCGAGCCATAACTTGAAAAATATGAAGAGTTAGGAGGAAAACTTTACCTTTCTGGAAAGCTGAGAGAGAGCTCTATCCAATGGTGTCATTTTTAGAAAGATTTGAGTGCCTAAAAATCAAAAATGGAGACTGAGGCACAAGAGAGGTAAGAACACAAGGAGTTAGCCATAAAAATGAGCAGGGGCACATTTTGGATAACAAATACTCTATATGAAATCTTGAATCTTAAGTACCAAACACAAGGGTAAGGATCCACGGTGGTCAAGATGCATGCCAATGTTTTCCAAATCTTCACTAGATTCAATTTCACTAGATAGCGAGAGAGTCCTTCTACCTCACTTTCTAAATATTAGATAAACATATTCATGTGGTCCCTCACTTCTTACATGGTTCCTAACACTACCACTTGGCATTATTCCTCCGTATCTCAACACTTTTTCAATCACCCTTTCTCATGCATCACTACATTTTTAGAATATATCTTCTCTATCCAATGTTTTAATATAACCCAATGCTATCCTTCCCTACCCATTTCCTTTTCCTTATACGTGGCGAGGTTTTAGCCAAAAATAATTAGGTTATTAAGTTTGTGTTTAATCATCAAAATATTTGTAGCAAGAGGAAGTTCCCATAAATATGATCCTCTCTGGGATCATGAAGAAACTAGAACTCAACACGAATACGTAGAGATCACATATTCCAAATTATAATTATTTAGAATGAATTTTGACTATAGTTTAATGCATTCATCCATGATGCATCCAAGTTAGATAATGTTTTATACTTTTTCCAACTCGAGATCTACTTGTTCATTTTTACTTCACCCATTTGCATTTATATTTGACCCCTTTGCATGAATTTAAATTTTCACCCGTGCTATATATGAGGGTAAATTATTCTTCCCCTTAATATACACAATGTTCAATACTCTCCAAGGATAACCGACATCTAATCTCCAAGGATACACAATGTTAAATGCCATGTGCACGCCACATCTTGAGATTCAAAATGAAAGAAGATCCCTATCTTTGGAACCAAAATGTTACACCATAGTCTAGGTTTAGTAAAACATGGTTTGACACACTACCCCTTCACCTAGACAAAGGTCTAGAAACCTTCTTATGTTTGGCTACCAAGATGTATTTCCTACACTTAGGCTTATCATAACATGTAAATATAATTCATGAAGAGCATGAAATTAGTATAACATACAAAAAGAAAATTAATCTTAACCAAAAGGGAGTTGCATTTTCATTATAATCATGATGATTTATAATAATCGATGATCGAGTCCTTTACTACCTAGACTCGGATGCATACTCCTAAACCTAAAGATCATCCGTCTCAACTATTAACTCTCTCTCCAACTAACTATATCTCTCTCTTAAATGGAATCATTATATATATATGGTGGGAACTTATCCTTCCTTTCTTGATAAATTACAGTGCATATACATATATTGTATGCTTTTACAACTAGCACTTTCTTATAAATATACTCTAGCACCTGTGGTACTCTAAATGAGACTGCTTCCTTCTAGAAGATCTATTTCTATCCATGTACTATAAATAGCCTTGCTTTAATCCTATTCCATTATATAATTATCTCTACCTCTTCCATGCATGATTCATGTCTATTATTATCCCTAAATGTGTTTTATCCTACTTCCACCTAATGCTTTCCATGTTTTTGTCTATTTCTATCTTGCCTTGATGATCAAGTGACTTGATATTTTTCCTATTTTTAGATTTCTTAGTAATTCTTTCTAACTCTTACTCCTGTTGTTCCCACATGAAAAAATTCATCCATTCTTCTTCACAATTTTGCATGTCCCTTCACACACTATTTCGTTCTTTGAAAATTCTCCTTTCATTCTTCGCACGCACCTTACACACATCTTTCAAAGCCTTCATGCATGTCTTATACTTGTACATTTCATCAGTTTAATAGATTTATATAAAGGAAATGTGATCATAAGGGTAGTACTTGGAGTGATAGGTAATGTGAACACCAAGGGAAGGGGAATATAAAATTTTGATGGTGACGATTGAAGATGGGGGAGGAGAAGATAACATGGTCGTAGAAGGTGAAGGGAACTAGGTTATTTGAGGAAAACCCAAGGTCATGTTTACTCCTATTGAAATAGGAGAAACAAATGATAAGGTTTGTGGCATGAATGACACATGAGGGGATGAAGGAGATGAAAAATAAAAAGGAGTGGTATATACAAAAATTGACTAAATATGTAATGATGAAAATGGAGGAGATGTAAGGCAAGGAGGAGAGGAAGGAGGAGGATATGGAGCATGAGAAGAACTGACTACAAGGGACACATGTGGGGTTAAGGTCATGAGAGGGACTATATGAGAGATTAAAAAGGAATAAATGGGAAGATATGGAGTGGACATGGTGGCAACAGAAGGTATTTTTCCTTGCTAAGGAAGAGGGGACTATACATCATCAATGGTGGTGGGTGGAAGAGAAGATGGAGGACGAGACTTACCTTTTCCACTAACAATATTAGCTATCATCTTCTTGTTGGTCACTTCACCTTTATCCTTGGGTTCTTAAGAGGCACCTAATTTTAACGTAGTGGTTGTTTTCACATTTGGGAAGTTATGATTCTTAGAATTTGAATGTTCATTGAATATAGCCAATGACTAGTTTGAATTAGAATTTTATTAGCCCACTCTTTGATATATGTGACTTCTTTGATTGACCATTCAATTGGGGGAATTCCCAATATTTCCAATTTATTTTTTTATACATGAGATCCAAGAAATCCTCATTCTCTACCGTGACTTTCAGAATTTTTGCAATGTTATATCTAGTTGCTTCATCTAGAGTTATGAAATTTTAATCTTTCCTTCTTATATATATATCATCCCTACGGTTGATCCATACATCTTCTAGCTTAAGGACGTGAAATTTAAGTGTTTTGAGGATTATTTAGTACTCCACGATAATAAAATCTAAGCTTGGATGAAAAGGATTGATAGTCACCCCTTACATTTTGGTGGTGATATTATTCTATTTGATTGTTGAAGTGCATGTGTATTGACTAGTTGATATCGAGAAAATGAATTCTTTCCTTATGCTTTCTTTTTTGGAACTTATGAATATCCAATAATTACATCACCAAATCCATCAATCTCATTTGGAAACCTTGGTATTAAATATAGATAACCTTGAAATACTCTAACTCAAATGTAGGTGAATGTTGGGAATTGGAGAAAAATACATACTAAATGAGATACAACATGCCATGCTTCATCAAGTACACCAAAAATTGGAGAGATATTTTCCTAATTTGTAAATGATGCTATAGAAAAAGGCATCATTCACTCTCCAAAAATGACTCAAAATTTTCTTTAGAGATAATTGAGGGAAGAATTCATAGACACAATATGAATTTCTAGTTATGTGTATTCAACCTAGGGTATACCCTCATTGTAGGTATTGCGTAAGTCAAATAATATGTCATATAAATCTTCCCTATTGTATGCACTTCATTTAATTATACATGTAGGGTGTTATTGATGAAATATCCCCTCCTAAACAATTACTTATTTTTCCTCATGATGGTGAGGAATTGGCACATCTACTCATGCAACTCTTTAGCCTCATGAAAAATGAATACTCTACTCATGAGTTTTATGATGTCACTATGGAATGAAATCACTCCTTGACAAAGTCTTTAGAAACCTACTAACTATAGGCTTAGGTTCCATGAGATAAATTTTATTTATGTGTTTGACGCATGTTATTACAGTCTTGTCCTATTTTGGGTATTCTTGAGATCACTATCAACATATTTATTGAGGTCTAACAACTTAAGGATTTCCTCAAAATATTCTACATCCATGCGGATTACCAATTCTCTATATTTATCCTTCACAGCCTTAGACTTAGTATTGTAATGGTTTTCCACTACAAGAATGAATTTTGGACACTATATAGAGATAGGGAAGGCTTTAGTGAGAGGTAAGCCACTATCATATACGTATTTCATCCATGATGTCTTTGAGGAATTGTGACTATATTCTAGAAATCCTCCATATTAATATGTCCTAGCTTGATATATATGATGTGAATATTGGAATTAATGTTTGAAGGGGGACACCCCCTTGATATTTATACTTCATATCTTTCTCACTTATAGATGATTATGCTTTGGATTTTCCTTTCCTTGATTCAAAAATTGAAGGATGAGTTGGAAAATCTGCATAACTCCTTTAAATGCTTAGGAAAAAAAATCAGAACTTCTCTTGAACCTCGGGTTTAATCGTGTGCATCAATCCATTAACATGTATTCACACTTGTGACCAATCCATGTGGGTTTCACCTCTCACATCTCTAAAAATACATCTTCCCAATAATATCCCATAAGAAACTAGTATACTTGTAACCAATATTGTCATGTTAACCCTCTTTTCAAAAATGTAGCAAACACAAATTAGTTGTCTTTGATCTACCCTATACGTGGGACTTACTTAATTTCCATAAATAATTTGGGAAGAGTGATCCTAGAGGAATAAGCCACCTTAGAAGACATGACATTGTATGATGCTCTTGAATCTATGATGTAGTTGTTGAGCTTGAAACCATTGATGAGAAATGAAAATAAAATGGTTCAATTTTCCCTAATGAAGAGGTTGAAGATAGATTGTTTTGAGACAAAGGAGGCATGAGATTGGGAAAAATTCCGTTAGAGGAAGTAGATAGAGGTACAAAAACTTTTCTTTTAATAAACTAAGTTAATCATTTAAATTTCTCATGATTATATTGAAGGTACTCTAAATTTGACATTTGAATTTTAGTTATCCCGGCATGATCGATGATGTCAAAAGTATTGTAGGAGGGAGTAAATGAAGGTGAAAATCCTTCATTAATTACTTGTATGGGAGTGATACTAACCTTAGGAGTGGAATAAGAAGGATTAGAAGCATAAAAACGTTTTTGACAAGAGGTTCCTATTTTGGATGAATGGGGAAAGGAGACCTCTTTTTTGCAACATTAGGAATAGACATAAAATATTATTTCTCTTTATCCTTTTCTTTTGGTTTATCTAATTCTTTACTTTTAGTTTTGTGATCGAGTAAAAAAGGATTGAATATTCATATCATTCACTACATTGTCATAGTCATCTTTTTCATATTATAGGTACTTGATATTAGAGTTTCCAACCAATTCATCATTGACTCATCATTGTGACCAACCTCTTCATAGGATTCTTCAGATTCATCATGTGTTTCTTCTATTTCATCTAATACATCTACATAAGCATTAACAAGAGGATCATTAATAGACAACCTTGGTTGAACAGCTCGTAACTAGTTCTTATCTCTCGTAGGAGGATGATTGTTATTGAAATTTCTCCTTGGGATATCCTAGTAAGGAGAGTTATGCACAATATGAGACATTTGTTTATTCAAAGCCAAAAAAACATTTTCTAATCTCTATATTAGAGGATCAATAGTATTCTAAGATGTACTATAATTCTTAGGCTTGGAAGAGTCTCTTATGATTTTTATGCCCATGATAAGATCATCCTCAATCTCGTGGTTGTTACTTGTGTGGTATATAGATCAAGAATATTTGACGTCATTAACAAGAAGAAAAATTCAGGTAGTTGAGTGTTGATGAAGAAACATTTATAATTCTTAGGGGTAGGAGTAACACGTTCCAAAATATTATGGATCATTTTTTTGAAATTTTCTATGAAATCACACATGAGATATTGTGGCTCCTTTTTCATCTAAGTGAGATGATTCAATAATACGTGTTCATCCTATGCAGGTTTGAATATTTCCTCAAACCTTATTCTCATAGTCACACCGAATTCAAAACACATCTACAATACATTTACTTGTTTTTCTATCATATGCATAAGACCATATAAATAGAAAACTGCTTAAGCAGTTTTACAAAACCATGGGTATCAAACAATGGGCAAAAAACAAAATAATAAACCTATGGGTATCCGAAGAAGCGGTTTTACAAAACAATGGGTACCGAAAAAACCATGGGCCCAAAAACAGCCCATAACGGTTACCCATTACCCATGGGTTAATAAACAACCCATGAAAATTTTCTTCGGGGGCTTCGCCCCCAAACCCTTTCAATCGGGGGGGCTTCACCCCCCTAAACTCCCTTGACCCACTCACCGGTGAGCGGGACCGCCGTAAAAATACCCGAGTGTAACACATAGAAGGTGTACCACACTCTAACATGAAAATAGGCTCCACAAACATAATGATCTCCCACTTGGAGACTGATTTCCATTGAGCAAGCTTCTCAACCCTTCACAGTCATCCACGAAGGCCAACCAAAGCTGAACATAGCTTTAGTTTATCCCCTGTGACCACCTTGGTCATCATGTCACTGAGATTATGACTGGTATGAATCTTCTCCAACTTCAACTTATCTTCCTCTAAAGCTGTCCTAATGAAGTGATATCTCAACTGTATATGCTTCATCCTGGAGTGAAAAGCAGAGTTCTTAGCTAGGTGTATAGCACTTTGACTATCACTATGCAACTTACATTCCTCCTGCTTATGCCCCAACTCCTCAAGCAATTGTTGTAACCAAATCATCTCTTTGCTTTCCTCCATGGTTGATAAAGCCACCAACTTTTGTAGTCGTGAAATCCATCTCACTGTTGTCCCACCTACAGTGTAAATATAACCTATCATGCTCCTCTTCTGTCAACATCTCCAGCCATGTCTGAATCTACATAACCACATAAAGTGGTTTCGATCCACTTGTAGCACAAAATTGTCCCCATGGTCCCTCTCAAATATTGAAGGATCCACTTTACTGCTTGCCAATGCTCTTTACCTGGATCACTCATAAATCTACTCACAGCTCCCACTGCATGGGAAATATCAGGCCTAGTGCACACCATAGCATACATCAAACTACCAACCGCTGATGAGTAAGGTACCTTGGACATCTGGTTTCTTTCCTGCTCTGTCTTGGGACACTGCTCCTTTGATAACTTAAAATGGCCTGCCAAAGGAGTCCCAACCGGTTTAGCATCCTGCATGTTAAACCTATCCAATACCTTCTTAATGTACTCTTCCTGAGATAAAGTCAACTTCCATTCCTTCCTATCCCGAGTTATCCTCATACCAAGGATTTGTCTAGCTGCCCCCAAATCCTTCATATCAAAGGATTCACTTAGTTGTTTCTTGAGTACTTTTATTTCCTGCATGTTTTTACCTGCAACCAACATGTCATCAACATACAAACACATGATAATATAACTTCCATCCTCAAATTTCTTTGTATACATGCAATGGTCAGAATGACATCTAATATAACCTTGCTCCATCATGAAGCTATCAAACTTCTTATACCATTGACGTGGAGCTTGTTTCAAGCCATACAAGCTCTTCTTCAGTTTACACACCATCTCCTCTTTACCTTTGACCTCATAGCCCTCTGGTTACTGCATATATAGTTCCTCCTCTAAATTACCATGGAGAAATACAGTCTTTACATCTAACTATTCTAAGTGCAAGTCTTCTGCTGCCACTATTCCAAGAACAGTTCTAATAGAAGTCATTTTTACTACAGGAGAAAATATCTCATCAAAATATATACCTTGTTTCTGTGCAAACCCCTTGACCACCAACTGGGCCTTATATCTTTTCTTTCCTCCTTCTTCATCTTTAACTCTGTACACCCACTTGTTCTGCAATGCTATTTTACCTTCAGGTAGCTTCACCAAATCCCAAGTCTGGTTCTCCATGAGAGACTTATGCTCCTCATCCATGGCTTGCTCCCACTTCTTACTGGCATCTACATGCATTGCTTCATCAAATGTCTCGGCTCTCCACTATCGGTTTGTAATGAATAATAAAGAGAAGGAGAAAAATGTTCGGGTTTTTTTTCCCTAGAAGACCTCCTCACTTTGTAGGATTTTGGGGTTCTGTTGAGTAGGTTCCTAAATTGATTCATGGGTCACTTTCCCATCTTGAAGATCCCTCTACCACTACATATTCTTTCTTGGATTCTTCCCTATTTTCTGCAATTGTTGTTTATGCATGACTTTCTAATTAAAGACCACATCCCTAGACCGAATAATTTTCTTGTCCTTAATACTCCAACATTTAAATCCAAAGTCATCACCACCATAACCAATGAAAGTAAATTTTTCTGATTTAGCCTCTAGCTTGGTCCTATCATCCTTGTCTATATGAACAAACACATCACATCCAAAGACTCTAAGAAATGAATAATCAACTTTCTTACCATACCATGCCTCCTCAGGTATGCCTCCATCCAAGGCACTTGAGGGTCCTCTATTTATCAAGTACACAGTTGTGCTCACTACTTCTACCCAAAAAGAAAGAGGCAGTCCTGCATGTAACCTCATGCTCCTAGCACGTTCCATTATTTTTCTATTCATCCTTTCTCGATAACCCATTCTCTGTGGAGTTCTCAGAATCTGTCTTTTACCTATGGATTCCATTCTTAGAATAGTAATCATTAGATTCATTGCTGCAATACTCCCCTCCATTATCTGACCTAAGACATTTTAGCTTAAGACTGTTTCATTATTTACCAAGGCTTTCCATTTAACAAAAGTGTCAAATACATCGATTTGTTTCTAATACAATAAACCCAAACTTTCCTTGTTGCATCATCAATAAAAGTAACATAATAACTTGTACCCCTAAGAGATGATACGAAAGTGGCCCCCACACATCGAATGTACCAGCTCTAACTTACTCTCTTTCTTCGTAGGTCCAACCTTAAGAAACCTTACTCGCTCTGTTTCCCATATATGCAGTTCTCACAGAAATCCAAACCACATTTCGTATATCCAGAAAATTCTTCTTTATGATGTTCATGCCCTTATGGCTCATATGGTGAGCCTATAGTGCCATAATGTTGTATCTACATCCGAAGCCACAAGATTACAATCATTATTACTATTAGTGGTTAACTACAAGGTTTCAACCTTCTTACCTCTTGCCACTATAAGAGTACCCTTAGTAACCTTCCAAGAGTAATTGTAAATATCATAAGACAACCATCACTTCCCAATTGCCCCGCCGATATCAAATTTCTCCTTAATGTAGGCACATGTCTGACATCCTTCAATAGCCATGTATTCCCATTCTGCATCTTAACCTGAACAGAACCTTTTCCACTTATAGTGCAAGGCTCATCATCACCAAGAAAAACATTCCCAAAATCCCCTTGAACATAATCAACAAAATAATGCCTATGTGGAGTAGCATGAAAAGAAGCCCCTGAATATAAAACCCAAGATTTAGTAATATTATGCAAAGAAATAATAAAAGCATCCTGACATACATTACCCGATGCCACATTTGCCTCCTTGTTTTCTTCCTATTGTTTCTTCTTGTCTCGAAGCTCCCAACAATCCTTCTTTGCATGCCTAGACTTTCCACAGTTCCAACATACAATCTTGCTCTTGGATTTTGACCTTTCTCGATCTTTTGATTTTCCATGGTTTCCTCTATTCTTCTGTCTCCCTCTAGTTTCCACTGTCAAAGCATTCCCTGAAGTAGAAGATTCCCATAGCTTTTTCTTCACATTTCCTCACTTAGAATCACCCCTACAACATCCTCAAACTTCAACTTTGAGTTAGCTGGAACCGAGTTGCTTACCGCCATTACCAGGCTATTCCAACTTTCAGGTAAAGAGCACAGAATTAATAAATCCTAACTTCTTCATCAAATTCTATTGTAACCAAAGCTAGCATATTCACAACCATATTGAAATCATTTAAATGATCTGCTACTGAACTATTCTCAGACATCTTCATATTAAACAACTTTTTCATTAAAAATATCTTGTTAGAGGCTAGAGGGTTTTTCATACAACTTCCCTAATGCATCCATTAGATCTTTTGTAGTCTTTTCCTTTGAAACATTAAATAATACGAAGATGCAAGACACAACCAAATCATTCCAAGTGCCTTCCGATCCAACAAATCCCATTCCACATCTATCATACTCAAGGGTTTGTTCACCTTCTCAGACAATGGAGTATAAAGATCCTTCTGATAAAGGTAATCTTCCATCTGCATCTTCCAAAGACTGAAATTCTGCCCATTGAATTTATCAACCCTAGATCTTCCATCATCTGCCATAGCTCCCACTCAAGATAAAACTTTCCCTGTGATTCAACACTTTAGCAAACCAAACCAGGCTCTGATACCAATTGTTAGGAAATAAGAGATAAAATATGCGGAATAATCCCTTACAGAATCGCAATAGTAGAAACTAATATGTAGAAAATATTATAGATCTCAAATAAAAGTGCAGAATAAATAACACAACACAGAGAGACAATATTTAACATGGTTCACCCAATTTGGGCTACGTCCACCAAGAATCACTTGCTTAGATTTTATTACAAGCCTCCACTCTCTCAATACAATACCCAGATCCGTTTGGAGCTATGCTCAACAAACTCTACAAAATTCACACCTGAATTCAAAACACATCTGCAATACATTTGCTTGTTTTTCTATCATATGCATAAGACCATATAAATAGACAATTGCTTAAGCAATTTTACAAAACCATGGGTATCAAACAATGGCAAAAAACAAAACCGTCCCATAAACCTATGGGTAGTCGAAGAGGCGGTTTTACAAAACAATGGGTACCGAAAAAACCATGGGCCCAAAAACAGCCCATAAAGATTGAAAACACAAATTTTTTCCTCTTTACCATTCTAGTAAATGTATTTTTCATGAAAAAGTATGAAAAATCCTCTTTCTCTATGAAAAAATCCCCTCCTTAACAATGGCAAAACATTTTACATTTATAGAGAGAAGGGAAATGAGAAAAAGGGAATTTGTTGGATTATAGTCTAATAATAGAATTTATACATGAAATTCCTCTCGACTAGTTCTTGTGGAAAAAATGACCAATTCAACATGCTAAACCAAATGATGTCTTAACACCTCAAAAATTGACAAGTTCGATGCAAAAATGGAAAAAAAATGATAAATCCTTAATGAAACTTTTCTTTATCATATCCTTGCTTAGATTCGTTGTCCGATAAATGTGGAAATTTTGAATCATTTCTTGCACTTATTTCTCATTGTGTCAACAAGAGTACCAATAAAGTACATGACATGTGTCGAGTAGGTTGATCAATTTTCTAGGAAGATTTTAGTTCTTTTGAGGATTTTGGCCAAGTTGTTCAAACATTTTGATATACTACCAGTTTTGAATCAATTGTAAATCAAAATTACTTCTGTCATGGAGCTCTTTTCAACTAGATTTTTGAATTCTTTAAATATATAATTTATGGGAATGTATTCAATCTTAATCTAGGAATTGGTAGTGCACTTTGGAAAATTCATCACCAATATCATTGGCGGCATCGGTTCCCTCTTCCCTAGCCTTCTAAATTTTCTCCGGTCTCTTGTAAAATCTTGACTCAAAAGTAAAAGGATTTATAAATTCAGAATTCTTCCCTCTTTCTCCAATTATTCCTTGTTAGATGAGGGTATTAACATCAAACTTTTAAAGCTCTCATAGGGCTACTAGAGTCAACTCCCAATTTTTCACCTTCTTCTTCAAACTCGTTGTTCATCTTCTCAATGGCCAATTTCTCTCTCTATCACGTTATGGACCTCAACATCATTCTTGATAAATTTTTACCATGATTAAGGATCATTTTCATCTAATTATCAAAATCTCTCCATTTTTATCTAGTCTTCTCCACCTCAGATATGGATGACACATAAAAAATGGTTGGTGTAAAAGAAGATATCGAGAGATGGTTTGGTGATTTGGTTTCTTTGAGTTTTTTTGAATAAGTTATCCAAGGCCACCTATAGATATTTTTGTGATTATTCAATGGTGAATTTCCCCAGAGCCACTTTAGTTATTTGATAGTTAGAAGAAGTGATGTATTCCTTATTCTTGTCTAGAGTGGGACCATTAATATGAAAAACATCTCCCATGAATTATCAATGGTGATTTGGGATATTTTTGGCTATTTATATTCATGAGAGGGATCAAGAATTAACATAATAAAATCAAATTCTTACGGGAGGAAAAAGGTTTTCCTCTTCTTGGGAGTTTGGTTTTCTAGCTAAGATGGAACCAAAGAGGGGTTTGATTGCTGTGGAGGATATGTGATTATAAGGGTATTAATTGGATTTATAGGTAACATGGACATCAATGGGGAAGGAAGAGAGAAGATGTCCATGAAAATGGTTGAAGAGGGGTGAGGAGAAGAGAGCATGGTGTTAGAAGGTGAAGGGAACGGGTTGTTTGAGGATAAACAAAGGTTGTGATTAATATTTTTGAAAGAGGATAAAGGGATTAAAATACCCATGTTATGAGTGAAACAAGAGGGTATGAAGGTAGTGAAGAAGAAATGGGAGTGATATATGTATTGATCAAGTAGATCTTAAATGATGAGGATGGAGGAGATGGAATGTGAGGAACATACAGAGGAGGATATGGATCATGAAGAGAAGTGACTAAAAGGGACACATGTGGGGAAAAATTAACAAGAGGGACTACATGAATGATTTTAAGGAATAAATGGGAAGAGATGGAGTGGTCATGGTTGCAATAGAAGGTCTTTCTTGTTCTTTGAGGAGGAAGGGAGTCTACATCAAAAATGGTGGTGGGTGGAAGAGAAGGAGGAGGAGGAGACTTACCTTTTCCACTGAAAATTTTAATTCTCACCTTCTAGGTGGGAAAATAAACTTTATCCTTAGGATCCTAGGAGGGAACTATTGTTGCAAATCAGTAGCACCCCCTGGATGTTGATCGGATTTCTAGTTTGATCATTCTAAGCATCCAGTGTGATTGCACAACATTGAATCCTCTTCCCAAGTGTGGGAATTGTAAAATGGAAGAGGAATCTCTAGATTAGAGGCTGGTTCCTCAACTCCTCTGATCAGCTATTTCACTTGCACAATTGCAGAGGTTTAAACTCCTAAATCTACTCTAAATTCCAAGGAGACAGAGATAGAGAATGTAAAAAAGAAAGAACTAATGCTAATAGGTGATGCACCAAAGGAGTTGTAGACACCTGATGCTGCATGAAATACACAATCCACAAGGAAACACAACACAAAACATGCAAAAATGCTCAAAATGTAATGAAAGATCAAGAAAGCAATGATAGATATATGAAAGGATTGAGGGATTTTAATCACAGAACATATATCAACATCTCAGATCCAATACAATACATTACAGTGATCCAGAGGCAAGAAAAGGTGCTGCATTACATGGAAAAGTTAATTTTTTCACAAATTCTACCAAGGAGGAAGAAAAAGGAAGTTGCAGAGCTGAAAAAGTGTCTCCCCTTTGCAAAAATGAACTCATTCTAGCTTTTACAGTGCAAACCACGACCCCAGGAGAGAGAAACACAAGAAAACATGCAAGGGGTCCAACCATTGACCAAAATGCCATCAAAATAGCATGGGACACCCGACAGACCCATTCCCTGACATTTTTAACCATGCTGGGAGAGAATGCGAGCCATTATTCATTAAAAATGATGGTTGAAACGTCATTTCTGTTCATCACCAAGTGCCAGAGACATTTTTTGATTTTATCTCTCCAAACTCCATCAAAATGCAAAAATTGACCCTAAAATCTTGTAGAGAATTTCACCAGATTTCCATTGATATAAAGAACATGAAAAACCAAGCTCTGGATCAAAAGATATGGCGATTTGAAGTTCTAGGGCAAAACAGGGCCAAATCGGGTCGGTGGGAAAATAATTCGAATTTTTACCTTTTTAGTCATTTGGAAAATATTCCAAAATTTCTCCGTGCTCCACCACTCTAGGTGCCACGTGGTGGCATCTCATTGGTGCAGGCCTTTCAGGGAAACTTTTCCCAAAAACTCGCCGAGCCATAACTTCAAAAATACATGGAGTTAGGAGGAAAACTTTACCTTTCTGGAAAGCTGAGAAAGAGCTCTATCCAATGGTGTCATTTCTAGAAGGTTTTGAGTGCCTAAAAAACAAAATTTTGTGACTGAGGCACAAGAGAGGGAAGAATGAGAGGAGTTAGCCACAAAATGAGTAGGGGGCACATTTTGGATAACAATTTTGGTGACTCAGAGGGGTCATCTGCCTGGTGGATGAAGTTACCAGTTGCCTTTTAGCAATCCATTGGGTATGGAGTCATAAGAAATAACCTGAAATCAAACCGATATCTTGAAAATTCCCTCTGAGCCACTTGAAACCCATTGAACTTAGAGTTGTTCTCACCAAAATGCCACTTAAAACAGCTGTGCAAGAGCAAAACCAGCAACACCAAAACTATTTACAAAACTGAAAATCATACATGCTCCAAATGGAACATGCAGAGTGTGCACAAGCACTTATTTTACTGAAAGCAAACCTACCTACTCTATTCTAACTAGAAGCAAAGGTAAGCTAAACAAACCCTGCAACTGGTTGTGCAAAATAGCTTCCTTTCTTCAAAATTGGCAACCATGCAACTGATTTGGCATTGAACATGGCTGATTGGATGAATGGAAAATCAACAAGAAGCTGGTCTTCCACCCAAATCATCAAGGTATCAGGTGAAGGAAAATTCAATACCTCTTTTAGTTGTTTCAGCATTTGGATGGAGAGGTATGACAACCGATCCTTGGTTCTTTCAGAGCTCATCCTCATGCTTAGGAGCAAGCATGACTAGTTGTGACTTCTCCTTTGACTCAATGAAGTCAAATACCTTATTGGGCAAGGTATGATCCATTTGATATGCCCATAGCTCTGATTTTCAACTCCAAAAATGGAGTCTTCTTGTAGACCTTCTTGAATGGATGGTGCAGAAGCAAAGGTAGAACCTTTTTGCCCTTTCTCTTCCTCCAATGAAGGACATGAAAGATTAAAATCTTCCAATCTTGGTTCCAAAGAGCTGCTATAAGATGCAGCTGCATGCAAATGGGTGCTCTCCTTCATGACAGTAGGCTCAGGTGTTTGGAACGTGGATGATGAAAGAGAGAATGGTAGGAACTCAACCGATTCTTCTTCATCAAAACAATCCTCTAAATCGGCATGATAAACTACCTCATTGTTGTCCTGCTGCAAATGCTCAACTTCCTCCACGGTATCCTCTTGATCTGAACTTGATCATCATGGTTTCTTTCATCCTCCAACATTGAGTTTGAGAGATCAAACTCTTCTTTAGCACTAGAACTCAAGAGAGATGAAGTAGAAAGAAGAATCAAGGTCTCTCTTGTAGCCTGACTTTGCGCTCAAAGCCCTTGGATCTGCAATTTTCCTCCACAACTAGAATGTGCTCCTCTTCTTTTGGATTTGGAGCAGCTTCTCCCTCTTCTACTACTTGAAGACAATCTTGTTCTTGATAGAACTCTTCCTCTAGCACGAAGTTTGTTAAGTCAAACTCTTCGATCTGCTACTCTAGAGGACAAGTTGGGACTGTAGGATCTTCTTCAGAGCTTTCTTCCTCCATGGCTGATTGTGCAACTTGAATTGAATCAGCATTCTCTTCAAATAGAATGCTAACATGGACACTACTTTATGAGAAAACTGATTGCTGATCTGCTTCTTCTTTTACTCTTCTCGTTGCAGAAATTCAGCCCTAACCACCACTTGTTTTCCAACTCCAACCTCTTCTAAAGGCTTAACCATCAAGGGGATCTTTGTCATCCCAAATTTAAGAGCCCAACTCTTGAGACTTCAAATTTCTTCATCCTTGTTTGGATTTTCTTTTTGCTGTTGTTTTCCTTGACTAGAATTCTGATTTTTATCCTCCCAACATGGATTTGGGAATGCAAGAGGAGAAGTGGATTGTAACTCAAATGGCTTTTAAATTTTTTTGTGGTGGTGGAGGAGGTAGAAACTCTTGTTTCTTTGGAGGAGAGGGTATTTTTGTTAGCTCTTGTGGAGGGGATGACTGTTTGGAAGGAAAGGGGAAAGAAGAATTGAGATGTGGTGGAAGACTAGGGAATGGAGAAATGGAATTAACTCCTGGGGCAGCATTGACTGGATTTAGAATTTGAAATTCCAAATGAGATGATGCTACTTGAGTAATGGGAAGAGAAAAACCAGATGATGGTGTAGAACTTACCCATTGACAAGGTTGTTCAACACCAAGTGTATAGGCCTCTATTTCTGCTATCCATTGTGCAAGTTGGGGCAGCATCTTCATCATGAAGTCCAGCTTCTCCTGAGGGCTGAAGTGTCTTGGAAAAGGGCCTCCCCATGGACAAGGAGTCCTGCAACCAATTCTGAAAGCTTTCATTTGAGTTGTTTCTCTTGATTGCACCATCTTTACCTCCATCTTTTGGATTTGTTCCAGCAGATCTGCATTTTCTTCTTGACTACCCTCACAACTAGCATACCCTTGTGCTTGACATGCTTCATATCCAAACTGACTTTGGCACTGCTGCTCATATGGGTAGACATGCTGATTTTGAATTTGATCAAAATGCTGATTTGGAGGATTTGTAAAACATGTTGGAGGTGTGATATACTGCTGTTGTAAATGTGAATTCCATGATGGAAATGAAGTCATGATTGCACAACTTCATGGAATGGAAAATAATGAAAATGATGGAAAGAAGAATGGATGGAAATGAATGGAAAACAAGTCTGCAACTTAGAGAATGAGTTGTTTACCAGATGGAGTCGCCAGATGTGCTTTTGAAAGTGCCTCCAAAAGGTTGAATCTTTAACAAGAACACACCAACCTATCAAAGATAAAGTGGAAGACCTCTAAGGTCCCACCGGGTGTGCCAAAACTGTTGTTGCAAATCAGCAACACCCCTGGATGCAAATTAGGTTTCTAAGTTGATGTTTCAAGCATCCAATGTGATTGCACAACATTGAAACCTCTCTCCAAGTGTGGGACTTGTAAAATGAGAGAGGAATCTCCAGATTAGAGGCTGGTTCCTCAAACTCCTCTGATCAGATATGTTATTTCACTTACACAATTACAGAGGTTTAAACTCCTAAATCTACTCTAAATTCCAAGGAGACAGAGATAGAGAATGCAAAAAAAGAAAGAACTAATGCTAATAGGTGATGCACCAAAGGAGTTGTAGACACCTGATGCTGCATGAAATACACAATCCACAAGGAAACACAACACAAAACATGCACAAATGCTCAAAATGTAATGAAAGATCAAGAAAGCAATGATAGATATATGAAAGAATTGAGGGATTTCAATCACATAACATATATCAACATCTCAGATTTAATACAGTACATTACAGTGATCCAGAGGCAAGAAAAGGTGCTGCATTACATGGAAAGGTAAAATTTCTTCACAAATTCTGCCAAGGAGGAAGAAAAAGGAAGTTGCAGAGCTGAAAAAGTGTCTCCCCTTTGCAAAAATGAACTCATTCTGGCTTTTACAGTGCAAACCACGACCCCAGGAGAGAGAAACATAGGAAAATGTGCAAGGTGTCCAACCATTGACCAAAATTCCATCAAAACAGCATGGGAAACCTGACAGACCCATTCCCTGACATTTTTAACCATGTTGGGAGAGAATGCGAGCCATTCTTCATTAAAACGGTGGTTGAAACGTCATTTATGTTCATCACCACGTGCCAGAGACGTTTTTTATTTTATCTCTCCAAACTCCATCAAAATGAAAAATTGACCCCGGAATCTTGTAGAGAATTTCACCAGCTTTCCATTGATATAAAGAACGTGAAAAACCGAGCTCTGGATCGAAAGATATGGCGATTTGAAGTTTTAGGGCAAAACAGGGCCAAATCGGGTCGGTGGGAAAATAATTCAAATTTTTACCTTTTTGGTCATTTGGAAAATTTTCCAAAATTTCCCCATGCTCCACCACTCTAGGTGCCACGTGGTGGCATCTCATTGGCCGCGGGCCTTTCAGGGGAAACTTTTCCAAAAAACTCGCCGAGCCATAACTTCAAAAATACATGGAGTTAGGAGGAAAACTTTACCTTTTTGGAAAGCTGAGAAAGAGCTCTATCCAATGGTGTCATTTCCAGAAGGTTTTGAGTGCCTAAAAGTAAAATTTTGTGACGAGGCACAAGAGATTGAAGAATGAGAGGAGTTAGCAACAAAATGAGCAGGGGGCACATTTTGGATAATTATTTTGGCGACTCAGAGGGGTCATCTGCATGCTGGATGAAGTTACCAGTTGCCTTTTAGCAATCCATTGGGTATGGATTCATAAGAAATAACTTGAAACCAACCTGATATCTTGAAAACTTCCCTCTGAGCCACTTGAAACCCATTGAACTTAGAGTTGTTCTCACCAAAATGCCACTTAAAATAACTGTGCAAGAGCAAAACCAGCAGCACCAAAACTATTTACAAAACTGAAAATCATACATGCTCCAAATGGAACATGCAGAGTGTGCACAAGCACTTCTTTTACTAAAAGCAAACCTACCTACTCTATTCTAACTAGAAGCAAAGGTAAGCTAAACAAACCCTGCAACTGGTTGTGCAAAATAGCTTCCTTTCTTCAAAATTGGCAACCATGCAACTGATTTGGCATTGAACATGGCTGATTGGATGAATGGAAAATCAACAAGAAGTTGGTCTTCCACCCAAATCATCAAGGTATCAGGTGAAGGCAAATTCAATACCTCTTTTAGTTGTTCTACATTTGGATTGGAGAGGTATGACAGCTGATCCTTGGTTCTTTGTAGCTCATCCTCATGCTTAGGAGCAAGCATGACTGGTTGTGACTTCTCCTTTGACTCCAATGAAGTCAAATACCTTATTGGGCAAGGTATGATCCATTTGATATGCCCATAGCTCTGATTTTCAACTCCAAAAATGGAGTCTTCTTGTAGACCTTCTTGAATGGATGGTGCAGAAGCAAAGGTAGAACCTTTTGCCCTTTCTCTTCCTCCAATAAAGGACATGAAAGATTAAAATCTTCCAATCTTGGTTCCAAAGAGCTGCTATAAGATGCAGGATACTGCAAATGGGTGCTCTCCTTCATGACAGTAGGCTCAGGTGTTTGGAACGTGGATGATGAAAGAGAGAATGGTAGGAACTCAACCGATTCTTCTTCATCAAAATAGTCCTCTAAATCGGCTGATAAACTACCTCATTGTTTTCCTGCTGCAAATGCTCAACTTCCTCCATGGTATCCTCTTGATCTGTAACTTGATCATCATGGTTTCTTTCATCCTCCAACATTGAGTTTGAGAGATCAAACTCTTCTTTAGCACTAGAACTCGAGAGAGATGAAGTAGAAAGAAGAATTGAAGGTTCTCTTGTAGCCTGCTTTGCGCTCAAAGCCCTTGGATCTGCAATTTTCTCCTCCACAACTAGAATGTGCTCCTCTTCTTTTGGATTTGGAGCAGCTTCTCCCTCTTCTACTACTTGAAGACAATCTTGTTCTTGATAGAACTCTTCCTCTAGCATGAAGTTTGTTAAGTCAAACTCTTCGATCTGCTGCTCTAGAGGACAAGTTGGGACTGTAGGATCTTCTTCAGAGCTTTCTTCCTCCATGGCTGATTGTGTAACTTGAATTGAATCAGAATTATCTTCAAATAGAATGCTAACATGGACACTACTTTTTGAGCAAACTGATTGCTGATCTGCTTCTTCTTTTTGCTCTTCTCCTGCTGCAGCAAATTCAGTCCTAACCACCACTTGTTTTCCAACTCCAACCTCTTCTAAAGGCTTAACCATCAAGGGGATCTTTGTCATCCCAAATTTAAGAGCCCAACTCTTGAGACTTCAAATTTCTTCATCCTTGTTTGGATTTTCTTTTTGTTGTTGTTTTCCTTGACTAGAATTCTGATTTTTATCCTCCCAACATGGATTTGGGAATGCAAGAGGAGAAGTGGATTGTAACTCAATTGATTTTGCAATTTTTTGTGGTGGTGGAGGAGGTAGAAACTCTTGTTTATTTGGAGGAGAGGGTATTTTGTTAGCTCTTGTGGAGGGGATGACTGTTTGGAAGGAAAGGGGAAAGAAGAATTGAGGTGTGGTGGGAGACTAGGGAATGGAGAAATGGAATTAACTCCTGGGGCAGCATTGACTGGATTTAGAATTTGAAATTCCAAATGAGATGATGCTACTTGAGTAATGGGAAGAGAAAAACTAGATGATGGTGTAGAACTTACCCATTGACAAGGTTGTTCAACACCAAGTGTATAGGCCTCTATTTCTGTTGTCCATTGTGCAAGTTGGGGCAGTATCTCCATCATGAAGTCCAACTTCTCCTGAGGGATGAAGTGTCTTGGAAAAGGGCCTCCCCATGGACAAGGAGTCCTGCAACCAATTTTGAAAGCTTTCATTTGAGCTGTTTCTCTTGATTGCACCATTTTTGCCTCCATCTTTGGATTTGTTCCTTCAGATCTGCATTTTCTTCTTGATCGCCCTCACAACCAAAGATACCCTTGTGCTTGACATGCTTCATATCCAAACCGACTTTGCACTCGCTGCTCATATGGGTAGACATGCTGATTTGGAATTTGATCAAAATGCTTGATTTGGAGGATTTGTAAAACATGTTGGAGGTGTGATATACTGCTGTTGTAAATGTGAATTCCATGATGGAAATGAAGTCATGATTGCACAACTTCATGGAATGGAAAAGAATGAAAATGATGGAAAGAAGAATGGATGGAAATGAATGGAAAATAGGTCTGCAACTTAGAGAATGAGTTGTTTACCAGATGGAGTCGCCAGATGTGCTTTTGAAAGTGCCTCCAAAAGGCTGAATATTTAACAAGAACACACCAACCTATCAAAGATAAAGTGGAAGACCTCTAAGGTCCCACCGAGCGTGCCAAAACTGTTGTTGCAAATCAAAGCACCCTCGGATGCAAATCAGAGTTTCTAAGTTTGATGTTTAGCATCCAATGTGATTGCACAACATTGAAACCTCTCTCCAAGTGTGGGAATTGTAAAATGAGAGAGGAATCTCCAGATTAGAGTCTGGTTCCTCAAACTCCTCTCGATCAGAGCTATTTCACTTGCACAATTGCAGAGGTTTAAACTCCTAAATCTACTCTAAATTCCAAGGAGACAGAGATAGAGAATGCAAAAAGAAAGAACTAATGCTAATAGGTGATGCACCAAAGGAGTTGTAGACACCTGATGCTACATGAAATACACAATCCACAAGGAAACACAACACAAAACATGCACAAATGCTCAAAATGTAATGAAAGATCAAGAAAGCAATGATAGATATATGAAAGGATTGAGGGATTTTAATCACAGAACATATATCAACATCTCAGATCCAATATAGTACATTACAGTGATCCAGAGGCAAGAAAAGGTGCTGCATTACATGGAAAGGTAAAATTTCTTCACAAATTTTACCAAGGAGGAAGAAAAAGGAAGTTGCAGAGCTGAAAAAGTGTCTCCCTTTGCAAAAATGAACTCATTCTGGCTTTTACAAAGGCAAACCACGACCCCAGAGAGAGAAACACGGAAACATGCAATGGGTCCAACCATTGACCAAAATTCCATCAAAAAAGCATGGGCACCTCGACAGAGCCATTCCCGACATTTTTAACCATGCTTTGGGAGAGAATGCGAGCCATTCTTCATTAAAAACGGTGGTTGAAACGTCATTTATGTTCATCACCACATGCCAGAGACGTTTTTATATTTTCTCTCTCTCAAACCCATGAAAATAAAAAATTGGCCTTGGAATCTTGTAGAGAGTTTCACTAGCTTTCCGTTGATATATAGAACGTGAAAAACCGAGCTCTGGATCAAAAGATATGGCGATTTGAAGTTTTAGGGGAAAACAGGCCAAATCGGGTTGGTGGGAAAAGAATTCAAATTTTTACCTTTTTGGTCATTTGGAAAATTTTCCAAAATTTACCCACACTCCACCACTCTAGTTGCCACGTGGTGGCATCTCATTGGTAGCATGCCTTTCAGTGGGAAACTTTTCCCAAAAACATCGCCGAGCCATAACTTCAAAAATACATGGAGTTAGGAGGAAAAATTTACCTTTCTCGGAAAGCCGAGAAAGAGCTCTATCCAATGGTGTCATTTTTAAAAGGTTTTGAGAGCCTGAATTTTTTTTTTTTTTTTTTGTGATCGAGGCAAAAGAGAGGGAATAATGAGAGGAGTTAGCCATAAAATGAGCAGGGGGTACATTTTGGATAACAATTTTGGCGACTCAAAGGGGTCATCTCGCTCGGTGGATGAAGTTACCAGTTGCCTTTTAGCAATCCATGGGTATGGAGTCATAAGAAATAACCCGAAACCAACCCGATATCTTGAAAAATCCTCTCGAGCCACTTGAAACCCATTGAACTTAGAGTTGTTCTCACCAAAATGCCCCTTAAAAACACATTGCAAGAGCAAACCAAAGACCAAAACTATTTACAAAACTAAAAATCATACATGCTCTAAATGGAACATGTAAAGTTTGCACAAGTACTTCTTTTACTAAAAGCAAACCTACCTACTCTATTCTAACTAGAAGCAAAGGTAAGCTAAACAAACCCGCAACTAGTTGTGCAAAATAGCTTCCTTTCTTCAAAATTGGCAACCATGCAACTGATTTGGCATTGAACATGGCTGATTGGATGAATGGAAAATCAACAAGAAGCTAGTCTTCCACCCAAATCATCAAGGTATTAGGTGAAGGAAAATTCAATACCTCATTTAGTTGTTCTGTATTTGGATTGGAGAGGTATGACAGCTGATCCTTGGTTCTTTGTAGCTCATCCTCATGCTTAGGAGCAAGCATGACTGGTTGTGACTTCTACTTTGACTCAAATGAAGTCAAATACCTTATTGGGCAAGGTATGATCCATTTGATATGCCCATAGCTCTGATTTTCAACTCCAAAAATGGAGTCTTCTTGTAGAACTTCTTGAATGGATGGTGCAGAAGCAAAGGTAGAACCTTTTTTCCCTTTCTCTTCCTCCAATGAAGGACATGAAAGATTAAAATCTTCCAATCTTGGTTCCAAAGAGCTGTTGTCAAAATTCCCCCGGGGTAAATTTCGATAACATGCATCAAAAGTTGCAGAAAGGCAAATAAGTCAATCCAGGAAAAAGTGTGAAAATTGGCTAAGTCCTACTCAAGGGAGCAATTGGGACATTTGGGACGTCAAGGCGTGGATCGGCCGAAAAGCCTCCAGGCGGCCCAAATTGTATTTGGGACAATCGGGCTAGAAGTACGCGGAGGAAGCGAAAAGTCGATCCGCCAAGGAGGAAGAAAAAATTGGCTAAGTGTTGCTCGGGACATTTGGGACAAAAAGACCCGAACCGGCCGGATCGGCCGAAATGAGCACATGCAGTAAAAAAGCGATTGGGACATCTGGGCCACGAAGGCGCGAACCGGCCGAACCGGCCGAAAAGAGTCAAGTCAGCCCAAAGCAAAGTGGGACAAGCGGGCCAAAAATGCCCGAACCGGCCGAAATGAGCACAAGGGGCCCAAAATCAAATGGGACATCCGGGACAAATGGAAGCGAAGTAGCCGAAGGAGCCGAAGACCAATCAGAAACTGCCACGTGTCCTCACAGGAGAAAAGTCAAAAGGTCAAAGGGACGAGTTATCGAGCGCTGAACCGAACCAATGAAATGGCGCCACGTGTCCAAGCTGGGGCCCACAAGGAAATTTCAAAAAGGACAGCCCGCCGAAAGACGGAGGAGAGAGAATTGCTCGTCCAATCAGAGCGTGCCACGTGTCATCCAAGTGGCAGAGCGCGGGAAAGATTTCAAAACATGTTTTCACTGTTTTGTGCCCTAAATCTTCAGATCGCCATAACTTTTGATCCAGAGCTCGGATTTGCGCGCTCTTTATATCAACGGAAAGCTGGTAAAATTCTCTACACGTTTCCAAGGTCAATCTTGCATTTTGGTTCAGTTTGGAGGATGAAAATCAAGAAACACCTCCAGCGTGAATAACCAAACAGAAGTGATGCGTCAACAAACAATTTTAATGCAGCAGACAGTTCACCGCTCCTGTTAGGCAGCCCGCCGTTTCGCCAGGATCCGCCGCTTCTGCCATGATGAGATGAGTTAAATGCATTCAGGAGGTGGTTGGGGTAGATTTCAAATTCCTCTCTCTTTTCTCTCTCATTCTTCCTATAAATTGTAAGGAGGGGCTTCTTTCTAATGGTTGGACATTCTTGTTTTGCAATTCCTCCCTTCTCTCCTGCTTGCAAGAGAATTCGTGGAGTTTTCAAGCCTCCCACATGGACTGTAATGCCACTGTTTCCTCTTAGCCACTGCAATGTATTGAATCGATTCTCTGAGCAATATATATGTCTGTGATTAAATTTAAATCCTCTCATGTATTCATTGTTGTCATTTTGATCTCTCATTGCATTTCGGTTACCTGTGCATGGTGTGGTATTGCATCTATATGGTCTGTGTTTATTTTTGCAAAAATTATGTTCTTCATTCCTCGGTGCATCACCTCCCTAGTTTAGGTTTTATTGTATGCATTTCTCTCTCCCTGTCTCCTTGGTAGTTAGATTAGTTTTTGGGGTAAACCTCTGCGTTTCATTGGTGCATCTGAACAGAGGAATAGGAACCAGCCTTTCTCTGGAGAATCCTTCTCATTTTCAAGTCCCACACTTGGAGAAGGATTCGATGTTATGCAATCACACTGGATGCCTAAGAGATCAACCTAGAAACTTGATCTGCAACCAGGGGTGCTGTGATTTTGCATCAACAGTTTTGGCACGCCCGGTGGGACCTAGAGGTCTCATTTTTATTGCAGCAAGGTTGATATGCATCTGCTGCAATTTTCTTGCTTAAAAGAGCTATTATTTGCATATCTGGCGACTCCAAGAGGAAGAATCAATAGAATTTCAGCAGTACAGGCCTAAAAGCTTATGAGAAGAATCACAAGGTCAAGAGTTGGAGAGGAAGAAGTGCTGTTTGAATACCTACAATTATCTCCAAGAAGAAGGCAAAGAGGAAGAAGGATTCAAAGGTCTCCATCTCCACCAAACAGAACTCTTTCAACTCCTCCACCTGAGCGGCCTTTCTTTCAGTATACAAGGGTTTTAAGACCAATCAGAATGGCGCAACCAGTGAACCCCTATGTCAACTTCACAGGCAGCAGCCCACTTGCTCTCAATGCACAAAATCCAATCCCAGTTGCAGCATTGAAGAACATTCCATACTTTACTGGAGAAAATCAGACCACTCCTGGTGATCATGTCAAGGACATTGCTAACATTTGTGCAATCCATGAGATTAACGAGATGCAAGTAGCTGTCAAATTGCTGGCGTCTTCATTCAAGGGGAAAGCATTGCAATGGTTTAGGAGCCTTGGAGCTGGCTCTATCACAAACTGGAATCAGCTATGTATTGCACTTCATGATCAATTTGGAGAGAAGGGAGACAACTTGTCTCTTTTGGAGCAGCTGACAACCATCAAGAGAGCTTCCAATGAGCAGCTAACTGACTTCAACTTCAGATTTCAAAGATCTTGGGATAGAATTCCAATAGCAGTCAGGCCAACAGCAGAAGGTGCTTTTCTATACTACCTTAAAGCTTTAAATTCTGATATTTCTATGTTGGTTCAATCTATGGGAGGCACAACTATCCCTGCTGCATATAGTATTGCCATTAGAGCTGAAAATTGTCTGATTCAAGCTGGCAAGCTAGCTCCTAGGCCTCCAATGCCATTATATCCAAGTATAGAGAGCCCAAATACTAGTCAAGCACCTGTCTTAGCTCCTATTCCCACCCCTAGGAATCAAAGTTCAAATGAAGCTTCCACTTCATCTCCAGGTGCCCCAAATGAGCTTCAAGAGGTCATGAAGCAACTGCAAAATTTAGGTAATGAGCTGGTCACACTCAAGAGACAACAAGCTCAAGGTTTTAGACCTTCGTATCAGCCTCAAGCTCAACCTAATAGGCAGCCATATCAGCCTCAAAGACCACCTAATCCAGCTGCAAATTTAAATCAAACAAGGCCTCCTGTCAATAGACCTTTCCAGCCCTATAATCCAAATGCCATATCTGCCTCTAGGGCATTAGTACCAGCACAAAATAATATGGCACAGGAGTACGACTGGTGTTACCCTTGCAATCTACCTCACAATCAGTCAGCATGTTTCAATGGTGCATTGAATCAGGCCTTGATGGTGCAAACCATTGGTGTTGCTCAAGATCCAAGCCAGGAGGAGAATCAACAGCAACAAGAAGGACCCCCAACAGAAACCACATTGGCAAATTGGCAAACGGAAGACTTCTGTGGAGTTAACCAACAGCCTTTTCAAGGCATGGCTGCCAATACACGGTCAAAGAAGAGAAGCATAGAAGAGGGACAATCGTCTAATCCAGTTGTTTCTCAACCCACTCTTACACAACAGGGGGTCAGTAGACCAAACACAGCTCCAAATGTGCAAAATCAACCCAAGGTCCCTGTTGTAGCAACACACGCACATGCTCAAGCTCCAGATAAGGTTATACCAAGTAGGGGGCAGCAAAAGGACAGTTCATCCCCTTTCAACATCATCGATCAAATGAAGAAGACACATGTGAACATTTCCATGTGGGAATCACTGGCGATCCCAGGGCAACGAGATTTATTGCAAGCTGCAATGACTGATTGGTCTGCCAAAAATGTATCAAACCTGGGACATGAGAAAGTTCTCACTAATGCAGTGCAACATGATGGGGGGCATACAAGAAAATTTTTGAAGCCTCCGCCTTTCTATGTTTCATTGATTGTTGGAAATCACTTGATGCACAACTGCATGTTGGATTCAGGGGCCAGTAGTTCGGTGATGCCAAAGCAAATAGCAGACCAACTGGGTTTGAAATATGAGCCAGTACTGAAAGGAGTTGTACAGTTAGATGGAACGGCAGTGGGGACTGTTGGAGTCATCAAGGAGTTAAGTCTAACACTACATTCCTGTCCTAATGTTACAGTTTTGCAAGATGTATCTGTGATTGACCTTCCACCACTCTTTGCGTTGTGTCTATCAAGAGACTTCACTGCGAAAATCGGTGGATATTTATCTGCAGATTGGTCGCACATGATTTTTAGGACAAGGTATGGAGCCAAAGCAACAATCAGGTCAGAACCAATTGCCAATTTCCATATTGAGCCTTATGTACCAGGCCCTATCAATGCAAATTGCTCAGCTTTTGATCAGGAGGAATGTTCAAGTGATCTAGAAACAGGTACTAAGGTCGAGGGAATTCCTGATTTAACTTTGGATGAATGGGCAAACAAAAGTCATGAATTTGACCCATACAAAGAAATTGAAGAATCTGAATTAGGCGTGTATTGTATACACGAGGAAAATTCACCCATTCCTGACATCATCCAGCCTGAACAAAGAGATGAAAACAAAATCTGGAGATTATTCTTCGATGGTTCGAGAAGCAGACAAGGTGCTGGAGGCGGCGCAGTGTTGATTTCACCACAGGACATCAAATATTTTTCAGCTTTCCGTTTCCAGTTTTCCTGTTCGAACAACACGGCTGAATATGAAGCATTGATTCATGGACTTCATTGGGCCAGGAAAAAGGACATAAAGAACTTGCAGGTGTTTGGCGATAGCGAGCTAATCGTCAACCAAGTTAGGGGGCAACATGCTACAAAGAACGACTTGCTGAGGAGCTACAAGAATAGGGTATGGGACCTCATTGAGGATTTCGAAGCTTTCAACATTGTGTCCATACCCAGGAAAGGAAATGAAGCCGCAGATAGGCTCGCAGCAGTTGGAGCAACGTTTGATGTGGTTGACAACATCAGAAGAGGAAAACGCAGCCACACATCCATGTGGTTGTAAGGCCAGCAGTTCCAGATAATAACACAAGCTGGCAGGTGTTTGAGAACGATCAACAGATCGTCAATTTCTTGCAAGAAGAAGCTGAATTTTCAGCTAGGAATCAGGACAGATTAGAGCAGCAGTATGGGGATCAAGTAGTACAGCTGCGGACAAACAAGCTTCCTAAGGGTTTGGTAACATTGGAGTCTATCTTCAACCCTAACGACCAGTTCCGTAAAGAAAAGGCCAATATACAGGTCAAGAGAGAAGATTCAGAGTCAATTCTGGTTGGGGAAAGCAAGACACTTCAAATTGGTAGAGTGGCCACTGAGCGAGAGAAATCAGATTTCATACAACTTTGCCAAGAATTTCCAGACGTCTTCGCTTGGAGCTATGAAGACTTAAGAGGATTCGATCCAAATTTGGCACAACATACCATAGAATTGGATCCAGATGCTAAGCCCGTCAGGCAGAAGCAGAGACCAGTCAACCCTCACATTGAGCCTCTAATGAAGAAAGAGCTTAACAAGCTAATCGAGGCAAGCATTATATTCCCTATCAAGCACTCAAGCTGGGTTGCGAACTTGGTTCCGGTCAGGAAGAAGAGCGGAGAAATCAGGTTGTGTGTGGACTTCCGAGACCTCAATAGGGCATCTCTCAAAGACCATTACCCGCTTCCTTCAATGGAACAAATATTGCAAGTAGTATCCGGTTCAGAGAGATTCTCTCTCCTAGACGGCTACTCAGGGTACAATCAGGTGATGGTGAAAGAAGATGACCAATTCAAGACGGCTTTCACCACCAAATGGGGAACCTATGCCTACAAGAAAATGCCATTTGGGCTATCAAATGCTGGAGCCACCTTCCAAAGGGCAATGGATATGGCATTCAAGGGGTTGATCAATAAAATAGTTTTGATATATCTTGATGACATCACTGTATTCTCAAAAAGTGCAGCGGATCACCTCTGTCATTTGAGGCAAGTATTTCAGAGATGTAGAAGATTTGGGGTATCATTGAATCCCAAAAAATGCATATTTTTGGCTCACGAGGGAAAACTCCTTGGCCATATTGTCTCCAAGGAAGGATTAGCAATTGATCCAGAGAGGGTTGAAGCCATAAGAGCTCTACCATTGCCAAGTCACAAGAAGGCTCTTCAAAGCTTCTTGGGAAGGATCAATTTTGTCCGTAGATTTGTCCCAAATTTTGCTGCTCTTGTGAAGCCAATAACGCTGATGTTAAAGAAGAGCATGGCATTTAAGTGGACATCTGAAGGCAAAGCAAGTTTTGAGGCAATAAAAGAGGCTATATCTCAAGCTCCGACTCTCGTCAATCCAGACTTCTCCAAAGACTTCATGCTATATGCCTTTGGTGGTGGGGAAACGATTTCTGCAATCCTGGTACAACAAAACAAAGGAGGATTAGAACAACCAGTTGCTTTCTTCAGTCAAGGCTTGGAGGAATACGAAACTAGGTACTCTTTCATTGAAAAGCATGTCCTTGCGGTAATCAGAAGCTTAAAGAAATTCAAGCACCTAGTCTCAAACAACAAGATCCAATTATTAGTCTCACATGCTGGGGTTAAGGACTTCCTTCTGAACAAGGATCTGAATGAGAAACGTGCAGGATGGATAACCCGCGTCATGGAATATGACATCGAGATCAAGGTTACCAAACTAGTACGTGGGAAGGGACTATGTGAGCAGCTAGCCTTAAGTCGACAAGTTGAAACAGGTAATGAAAAAGAAGCTGTCCTGCTGTTACAAGATGATCAAAAACAGGAAAATGATGATGTGTCTACTCCCTGTTGGACTCAGAATATGATACATTTCCTACAGACAGGCATGTGCCCTCCAGAAATGAGCAAAGCAAAAAGAAGGTACTTCAGACTACAAGCAGTTCCTTATGTGCTTGTTGATGGTATCTTGTTTAAAAAAGACATCAACGGTGTTCTATTGAGATGCGTTGGGACAGGTCAGATTGAGAGGATCTTACAAGAGTTCCATGACGGGGAGGCAGGAGGCCATTTCACCCCACGAGTAACAGCTCTCAAAACCATGAAAGCTGGTTACTATTGGCCTACTATATTCAATGATTGCTATTCATGGGTCAAAAAATGCAAGAAATGTGCATTCTTCACAGGGAAGGGAAGGTTAGCAGCACTGCCCCTTCGTCCAATTTCAGTAGATCATCCATTCATGTAGTGGGGATTGGACTTCATTGGAGTCATCAATCCCAATTCGAGTCAAGGCCACAAGTGGATTCTTACAGCGACAGACTATTTCACCAAGTGGACCGAAGCAGTAGCGCTCAAAGAAGCAAGTGAGTCTAGCATACTAGACTTTTATGAAGGAATAGTAACCAGGTTCGGTGTGCCGGCCACCATCATATCAGATAATGCATTAGCATTCATAGGTTCAAAAATTACAGCATGGGCTGTCAAGAATGGAATATATTTGAGCACCTCTTCAAATTATTACCCGCAGGGTAATGGACAGGCAGAGTCCACAAACAAGAATTTGCTAAAAATCATCAGAAGGACTCTAGATGAAAATCAAAGAACATGGCATACAAGGCTAAAATCAGCGTTATGGGCTGACAGAATAACACCAAAGAGGTCTACAGGTAATTCTCCCTACAAGTTAGTCTATGGGAAAGAGGCGGTGTTGCCTATATCATTAGAATTGCCAGCCTTGGAGCTCATGAAGCAGTTCGAGTTATCTGAGTTCGAACCAATGGAGGTCAGGTATGCAGAATTGATAGAAATAGAAGAAATCAGAGAACATGCAGTTCAGATGATTGAGAAGGATCAGGCCGTAGTAAAAAGATGGTTTGATAAGAGAGCTAGAGCAAGGACCTTCCAGGAAGGGGACCTAGTTCTGAAATGGGATGCAGATCGGGCAAAACCAGGAAGGCATTCCAAGTTTGATGCCATCTGGAGTGGTCCCTACATGGTCACGGGATGCAAAAATAGTAATGCCTTCCAATTGTCTGCATTGGATGGAGAGGAACTTCAGATTCCGGTTAACGGAATCTATCTTAAACATTGCTACTAGGAAAGGTTTGCCCTTGTAAATATTAGTTTAGATTCCCTTAATTCCTCTAAGTGCGTATGCACATTGTCCTGTTGTATTTAGGTTTCTATTTCCCTAAGTGCTTTGGCACAGGTTTCGCTGCTCTCGGGTCGTTTTCTACAGTTCGGAGTGTTGCTGGAGAAGAAGTTGCAGTATCAGGCTTGTTTCAGGTTATTGCTTATAACTCCATGCCCAATGGATTGCTAAAAGGCCACTGATCTTCTACCTAGCAGGCAGGTAACCCCGCTGAATCGTCAAAACTGTTGTCAAAATTTCCCCCCAGGGGTAAATTTCGATAACATGCATCAAAAGTTGCAGAAAGGCAAATAAGTCAATCCAGGAAAAAGTGTGAAAATTGGCTAAGTCCTACTCAAGGGAGCAATTGGGACATTTGGGACGTCAAGGCGCGGATCGCCGAAAAGCCTCAAAGGCCCAAATTGCATTTGGGACAATCGGGCCGAGAAACGCGGAGGACGCGAAAAGCCGATATGGCGCCAAGGAGGAAGAAAAATTGGCTAAGTGTTGCTCGGGACGTTTGGGACAAAAAGACCCGAACCGGCCGGATCGGCCGAAATGAGCACAGGCAGTCAAAAAGCGATTGGGACATCTGGGCCGTGAAGGCGCGAACCGGCCGAACCGGCCGAAAAGAGTCAAGTCAGCCCAAAGCAAAGTGGGACAAGCGGGCCAAAAATGCCCGAACCGCCCGAACCGGCCGAAATGAGCACAAGGGGCCCAAAATCAAATGGGACATCCGGGACAAATGGAAGCGAAGTAGCCGAAGGAGCCGAAGACCAATCAGAAACTGCCACGTGTCCTCACAGGAGAAAAAGTCAAAAGGTCAAAGGGACGAGTTATCGAGCACTGAACCGAACCAATGAAATGGCGCCACGTGTCCAAGCTGGGGCCCACAAGGAAATTTCAAAAAGGACAGCCCACCGAAAGATGGAGGAGAGAGAATTGCTCATCCAATCAGAGCGTGCCACGTGTCATCCAAGTGGCAGAGCGCGGGAAAGATTTCAAAACACATTTTCGCCTGTTTTGTGCCCTAAATCTTCAGATCGCCATAACTTTTGATCCAGAGCTCGGATTTACGCGCTCTTTATATCAACGGAAAGCTGGTAAAATTCTCTACACGTTTCGAGGTCAATCTTGCATTTTGGTTCAGTTTGGAGGATGAAAATCAAGAAACACCTCCAGCGTGAATAACCAAACAGAAGTGATGCGTCAACAAACAATTTTAATGCAGCAGACAGTTCGCCGCTCCTGTTAGGCAGCCCGCCGTTTCGCCAGGATCCGCCACTTCTGCCATGATGAGATGAGTTAAATGCATTCAGGAGGTGGTTGGGGTAGATTTCAAATTCCTCTCTCTTTTCTCTCTCATTCTTCCTATAAATTGTAAGGAGGGGCTTCTTTCCAACGGGGTTGACATTCTTGTTTTGCAATTCCTCCTTCTCTCTTCGCAAGAGAATTCATGGAGTTTTCAACCCTCCCACATGGACCGTAATGCCACTGTTTCCTCTTAGCCAATGCAATGTATTGAATCGATTCTCTGAGCAATATATATGTCTGTGATTAAATTTAAATCCTCTCATGTATTCATTGTTGTCATTTTGATCTCTCATTGCATTTCGGTTACCTGTGCGTGGTGTGGTATTGCGTCTATATGGTCTGTGTTTATTTTTGCAAAACTTATGTTCTTCATTCCTCGGTGCATCACCTCCCTAGTTTAGGTTTTTTTTTATGCATTTCTCTCTCCCTGTCTCCTTGGTAGTTAGATTAGTTTTTGGGGTAAACCTCTGCGTTTCATTGGTGCATCTGAACAGAGGAATAGGAACTAGCCTTTCTTTGGAGAATCCTTCTCATTTTCAAGTCCCACACTTGGAGAAGGATTCGATGTTATGCAATCACACCTGGATGCCTAAGAGATCAACCTAGAAACTTGAACTGTGTGCAACCGGGTGCTTTGTGATTTTGCATCAACAAGAGCTACTATAAGATGCAGTGATGCTGCAAATGGGTGCTCTCCTTCATGCCTGATGAGCTCGGTGTTTGAACGTGGATGATGAAAGAGAGAATGGTAGGAACTCAACCGGTTCTTCTTCATCAAAACAATCTTCTAAATCAAAGATAAACTACCTCATTGTTGTCCTGCTGTAAATGCTCAACTTCCTCCATGGTATCCTCTTGATCTGTAACTTGATCATCATGGTTTATTTCATCCTCCAACATTGAGTTTGAGAGATCAAACTCTTCTTTAGCACTAGAACTCGAGAGAGATGAAGTAGAAAGAAGAATTGAAGGTTCTCTTACAGCCTGCTTTGCGCTCAAAGCCCTTGGATCTGAAATTTTCTCCTCCACAACTAGAATGTGCTCCTCTTCTTTTGGATTTGGAGCAGCTTCTCCCTCTTCTACTACTTGAAGAAAATCTTGTTCTTGATAGAACTCTTCCTCTAGCACAAAGTTCGTTAAGTCAAACTCTTCGATCTGCTACTCTAGAGGACAAGTTTTTCGTAGGATCTTCTTCAGAGATTTCTTCCTCCATGGCTGATTGTGCAACTTGAATTGAATCAGCATTCTCTTCAAATAGAATGCTAACATGGACACTACTTTCTGAGAAAAATGATTGCTGATTTTCTTCTTCTTTTTATTCTTCTCCTGCTGCAGCAAATTCAGTCCTAACCACCACTTGTTTTCCAACTCCAACCTCTTCTAAAGGCTTAACCATCAAGGGGATCTTTGTCATCCCAAATTTAAGAGCCCAACTCTTGAGACTTCAAATTTCTTCATCCTTGTTTGGATTTTGTTTTTCTGGCTGTTGTTTTCCTTCACTAGAATTCTGATTTTTATCCTCCCAACATGGATTTGGGAATGCAAGAGGAGAAGTGGACTATAACTCAATTGATTTTGCAATTTTTTGTGGTGGTGGAGAAGGTAGAAACTCTTGTTTCTTTGGAGGAGGGGGTATTTTTGTTAGCTCTTGTGGAGGGGATGACTATTTGGAAGGAAAGGGGAAAGAAGAATTGAGGTGTGGTGGGAGACTAGGGAATGGAGAAATGAAACTAACTCTTGGGGTAGCATTGACTAGATTTAGAATTTGAAATTCCAAATGAGATGATGCTGCTTGAGTAATGGGAAGAGAAAAACCAGATGATGGTGTAGAACTTACCCATTGACAAGGTTGTTCAACACCAAGTGTATAGGCCTCTATTTCTGCTTTTCATTGTGTAAGTTGGGGCGATATCTCGATCATGAAGAAAAGGGCCTCCCCATGGAAAAGGAGTCCGCAACCATTCGAAAGATTTCATTTGAGATGTTGCTCTTGATTGCACCATCTTTGCCTCCATCTTTTGGATTTGTTCCAGTAGATCTGCATTTTCTTCTTGACTGCCCTCACAACCAGCATACCCTTGTGCTTGACATGCTTCATATCCAAACTGACTTTGGCACTGCTGCTCATATGGGTAGACATGCTGATTTTGAATTTGATCAAAATGCTGATTTGGAGGATTTGTAAAACATGTTGGAGGTGTGATATACTGCTGTTGTAAATGTGAATTCCATGATGGAAATGAATTCATGATTGTACAAATTCATGGAATGGAAAAGAATGAAAATGATGGAAAGAAGAATGGATGGAAATGAATGGAAAACAGGTCTGCAACTTAGAGAATGAGTTGTTTACCAGATGGAGTCACCAGATGTGCTTTTGAAAGTGCCTCCAAAAGGCTGAATCTTTAACAGGAACACACCAACCTATCAAAGATAAAGTGGAAGACCTCTAAGGTCCCACCGGGCATGCCAAAACTATTGTTGCAAATCAGCAGCACCCCTGGATGTAAATCAGGTTTCTAAGTTGATGTTTCAGGCATCCAGTGTGATTGCACAACATTGAAACCTCTCTCCAAGTGTGGGACTTGTAAAATGAGAGAGGAATCTCTAGATTAGAGGCTGGTTCCTTAAACTCCTCTGATCAGATTTGTTATTTCACTTGCACAATTACAGAGGTTTAAACTCCTAAATCTACTCTAAATTCTAAGGAGACAGAGATAGAGAATTCAAAAAAGAAAGAACTAATGCTAATAGGTGATGCACCAAAGGAGTTGTAGACACTTGATGCTTGAATGAAATACACAATCCACAAGGAAACACAACACAAAACATGCAAAAATGCTCAAAATGTCATGAAAGATCAAGAAAGCGATGATAGCTATACGAAAGGATTGAGGGATTTTAATCACAAAACATATATCAACATCTCGATCCAATACAAGACATTACGGTGATCCGAGGTAAGAAAAGGTGCTGCATTACATGGAAAGGTAAAATTTCTTCACAAATTCTGCCAAGGAGGAAGAAAAAGGAAGTTCAGATGAGAAAGTGTCTCCGCTTTGTTAAAATGAACTTATTCTCGGGTTTTACGGTGCAAACCATGACCCTAGGAGAGAGAAACACGGGAAAATGTGCAAGGGGTCAAACCATTGAAAAAATTCCATCAAAACAACATGGGTTCCCTCACAGACCCATTCCCTGACATTTTTAACCATGCTAGGAGAGAATGCGAGCCATTCTTCATTAAAAACGGTGGTTGAAACGTCATTTCTGTTCATCTCCACGTGCCAGAGATGTTTTTCAATTTTATCTCTCCAAAATCAATCAAAATGCAAAATTGACTACGAAATCTTGTAGATAATTTCACTAGCTTTCCATTTATATAAAGAACGTGAAAAACCGAGCTCTGGATCAAAAGATATGGCGATTTGAAGTTTTAGGGCAAAACAGGGCCAAATCGGGTTGGTGGGAAAATAATTCAAATTTTTACCTTTTTGGTCATTTGGAAAATTTTCCAAAATTTCCCGTCCTCCGCCACTCTAGGTGCCATGTGGCAGCATCTCATTGGCGTGGGCCTTTCAGGGGAAACTTTTCCCAAAAAACTCCGCCGAGCCATAACTTCAAAAATACATGGAGTTAGGAGGAAAACTTTACCTTTCTGGAAAGCTGAGAAAGATCTCTATCCAATGGTGTCATTTCTAGAAGGTTTTGAGTGCCTGAAAAGTAAAATTTTGTGATTGAGGCAAAGAGAGGGAATAATGAGAGGAGTTAGCCATAAAATGAGTAGGGGGCACATTTTTGATAATAATTTTGGCGACTCAGAGAGGGTCATCTACCTGCTGGATGAAGTTACTAGTTGCCTTCTAGCAATCCATTGGGTATGGAGTCATAAGAAATAACCTGAAACCAACCTGATATCTTGAAAACTTCCCTCTAAGCCACTCGAAACCCATTGAACTTAGAGTTGTTCTCACCAAAATGCCACTTAAAACAAGCTGTGCAAGAGCAAAACCAGCAGCACCAAAACTATTTACAAAACTGAAAATCATACATGCTCCAAATGGAACATGCAGAGTGTGCACAAGCACTTACTTTACTGAAAACAAACCTACCTACTCTATTCTAACTAGAAGCAAAGGTAAGCAAACCTGCACCGGTTGGTTGTGCAAAATAGCTTCCTTTCTTCAAAATTGGCAACCATGAAACTGATTTGGCATTGAACATGGCTGATTGGATGAATGGAAAATCAACAAGAAGCTGGTCTTCCACCCAAATCATCAAGGTATCAGGTGAAGGAAAATTCAATACCTCTTTTATTTTTTCTGCATTTGGATTGGAGAGGTATGACAACTGATCCTTGGTTCTTTGTAGCTCATCCTCATGCTTAGGAGCAAGCATGACTAGTTGTGACTTCTCCTTTGACTCCAATGAAGTCAAATACCTTATTGGGCAAGGTATGATCCATTTGATATGCCCATAGCTCTGATTTTCAACTCCAAAAATGGAGTCTTCTTGTAGACCTTCTTGAATGGATGGTGCAGAAGCAAAGGTAGAACCTTTTTGCCCTTTCTCTTCCTCAATTAAGGACATGGAAGATTAAAATCTTTGAATCTTGGTTCCAAAGAGCTGCTATAAGATGCAGGCTGCTGCAAATGGGTGCTCTCCTTCATGACAGTAGGCTCAGGTGTTTGGAACGTGGATGATGAAAGAGAGAATGGTAGGAACTCAACCGGTTCTTCTTCATCAAAACAGTCCTCTAAATCTGACAGATAAACTACCTCATTGTTGTCCTACTGCAAATGCTCAACTTCCTCCATGGTATCCTCTTGATCTGTAACTTGATCATCATGGTTTCTTTCATCCTCCAACATTGAGTTTGAGAGATCAAACTCTTCTTTAGCACTAGAACTCGAGAGAGATGAAGTAGAAAGAAGAATTGAAGGTTCTCTTGTAGCCTGCTTTGCACTCAAAGCCCTTGGATCTGTAATTTTCTCCTCCACAACTAGAATGTGCTCCTCTTCTTTTGGATTTGGAGCAGCTTCTCCCTCTTCTACTACTTGAAGAAAATCTTGTTCTTGATAGAACTCTTCCTCTAGCACGAAGTTCATTAAGTCAAACTCTTCGATCTGCTACTCTAGAGGACAAGTTGGGACTGTAGGATCTTCTTCAGAGCTTTCTTCCTCCATGGCTGATTGTGTAACTTGAATTGAATCAGCATTCTCTTCAAATAGAATGCTAACATGGACACTACTTTCTGAGCAAACTGATTGTTGATCTGCTTCTTCTTTTTGCTCTTCTCCTGCTGCAGAAAATTTAGTCCTAACCACCACTTGTTTTCCAACTCCAACCTCTTCTAAAGGCTTAACCATCAAGGGGATCTTTGTCATCCCAAATTTAAGAGCCCAAATCTTGAGACTTTGAATTTCTTCATCCTTGTTTGGCTTTTGTTTTTGCTATTGTTTTCCTTGACTAGAATTCTGATTTTTATCCTCCCAACATGGATTTGGGAATGCAAGAGGAGAAGTGGATTATAACTCAATTGGTTTTACAATTTTTGTGGTGGTGGAGGAGGTAGAAACTCTTGTTTCTTTGGAGGAGGGGTAATTTTTGTTAGCTCTTGTGGAGGGGATGACTATTTGGAAGGAAAGGGGAAAGAAGAATTGAGGTGTGGTGGGAGACTAGGGAATGGAGAAATGGAACTAACTCCTGGGGCAGCATTGACTGGATTTAGAATTTGAAATTCCAAATGAGATGATGTTGCTTGAGTAATGGGAAGAGAAAAACTAGATGATGGTGTAGAACTTACCCATTGACAAGGTTGTTCAACACCAAGTTTATAGGCCTCTATTTTTGCTATCCATTGTGCAAGTTGGGGCAATATCTCCATCATGAAGTCTAGCTTCTCCTGAGGGCTGAAGTGTCTTGGAAAAGGGCCTCCCCATGGACAAGGAGTCCTGCAACCAATTTTGAAAGCTTTCATTTGAGCTGTTGCTCTTGATTGCACCATTTTTTCCTCCATCTTTTGGATTTGTTCCAGCAGATCTGCATTTTCTTCTTGATCGCCCTCACAACCAAAGCATACCCTTGTGCTTGACATGCTTCATATCCAAACCGACTTTTTGCACTTGCTGCTCATATGGGTAGACATGCTGATTTTGAATTTGATCAAAATGCTGATTTTGAGGATTTGTAAAACATGTTGGAGGTGTGATATACTTGCTGTTGTAAATGTTAATTCCATGATGGAAATGAAGTCCTGATTGCACAACTTCATGGAATGGAAAAGAATGAAAATGATGGAAAGAACAATGGATGGAAATGAATGGAAAATAGGTCTGCAACTTAGATAATGAGTTGTTTACCAGATGGAGTCACCATATGTGCTTTTAAAAGTTCCTCCAAAAGGCTGAATATTTAACAGGAACACACTAACCTATCAAAGATAAAGCGGAAGACCTCTAAGGTCCCCCAAGCGTGCCAAACCTTTGTTGTTGCAAATCGTTGTAGCACCCCTGGATGCAAATCAGGTTTCTAAGTTGATGTTTCAGGCATCTAGTGTGATTGCACAACATTGAAACCTCTCTCCAAGTGTGGGACTTGTAAAATGAGAGAGGAATCTCCATATTAGAGGCTGGTTCCTCAAACTCCTCTGATCAGATCTGTTATTTCACTTGCGCAATCACGCAGAGGTTTAAACTCCTAAATCTACTCTAAATTCCAAGAGACAGAGAGATAGAGAATGCAAAAAAAGAAAGAACTAATGCTAATAGGTGATGCACCAAAGGAGTTGTAGACACTTGATCTTTGCATGAAATACACAATCCATAAGGAAACACAAGACAAAACATGCACAAATTCTCAAAATGTAATGAGAGATCAAGAAAGCAATGATAGATATAGGAAAGGATTGAGGGATTTTAATCACAGAACATATATCAACATCTGAGATCGAATACAATACATTACAGTGATCGAGAGGAAAGAAAAGGTGCTGCATTACATGGAAAGGTAAAATTTCTTCACAAATTCTGCCAAGGAGGAAGAAAAAGGAAGTTGCAGAGCTGAAAAAGTGTCTCCCTTTGCAAAAATGAACTCATTCTGGCTTTTACAATGCAAACCACGACCCCAGGAGAGAGAAACATGGGAAAATGTGCAAGGGGTTCAACCATTGACCAAAATGCCATCAAAACAACATGGGCACCCTGAAAAACCCATTCCATGACATTTTTAACCATGTTGGGAGAGAATGCGAGCCATTCTTCATTAAAAACGGTGGTTGAAACGTCATTTATGTTCATCACCACATGCAGAGACGTTTTTAAATTTTATCTCTCTAAACTCCATCAAAATGCAAAAATGACCCTGGAATCTTATAGAGAATTTCACTAGCTTTCCATTGATATAAAGAACGTGAAAAACCGAGCTCTGGATCAAAAGATATGGCGATTTGAAGTTTTAGGGCAAAACAGGGCCAAATCGGGTCGGTGGGAAAATAATTCGAATTTTTACCTTTTTGGTCATTTGGAAAATTTTCCAAAATTTCCCCGCACTCCACCACTCTAGGTGCCACGTGGCAGCATCTCATTGGTAGTGGGCCTTTCAGGGGAAACTTTTCCCAAAAAACTCCGCCGAGCCATAACTTCAAAAATACATGGAGTTAGGAGGAAAACTTTACCTTTCTAGAAAGCTGAGAAAGAGCTCTATCCAATGGTGTCATTTCCAAAAGGTTTTGAGTTCCTAAAAAGAAATTTTTTTTGACTCGAGGCACAAGAGAGGGAAGAATGAGAGGAGTTAGCCACAAAATGAGCAAGGGGCACATTTTGGATAACATGAACCACTTATAACATAATGGTTGTTTTCACCTTTACAAATTTGGGATCCTTAAGACAAATTTTCATTGAATAGAACAATGATTTGTTCAAATTAGAATTTGATTAGCCCGCTCCTTAATAGATGTGAATTATTTGATTGGCCAATTAATTGGGAAAACCTAAGCTTGCCAATTTCATTTGTTCATACATAGGATCAAAGACATCCCCACCATGGACCACACCTTGAGGAATCTTTGTAACATTATATCTAGTTTCTTTGTATGCAGAGTTAGGTGGTCGTAATATTTCCTTTTATGGATATATGATCCCTAAACTTGTTTCATACATATTCAAGCTCAGGGATGTAAAATTTTAGTGTTATGTGGACTTTAAATACTCCCACGATAATCAAGGCTACTTACATTTTGGTGGTGATATTCTTCACTTTGATTACCAAAGTAGATGTGTATTATTGAATTGATATCAAGAAATGAATTCCTACCTTATGCTTTCTTTCATGGAACTTGTGAAGATCCAAAATTGACTCCTAACTCCATAAAAATCCACTTCTCACTCAAAAATATTAGTAATAGATATGGAGGACCTTAAAATACTCCAAAAGGAATGTAGGTGAATGCCCAGGAATATGAGGAAGATGCACACCAATGAGATCAATATTCTATACCGCATCGGTACACCGGAATTTGGAGATACATTTATCCAATTTGAAGATGATTTTATAGAAAAGGCATAAACTACTCTCTATAAACAAATAAAATTTTTCTTCAGAGATAGTTGAGGTAGAATTCATCGACACAATCTAAAATTCTAGTTCCTTTTGTGTTTAACCGGGGTATATCCTCATTCCAGCTTTTGCATAAGAGACATATGATGTCATATAAAATTCCTTGTTGTATGCACTTCCTTCAATTTTCATATAGGGTGTCAAAGATGAATTCTCCCCACATAAATAATTTCTTATTCTTCCTTATCATGGTGAGGAATTAGTACATCTAATCTTGGAACTCTTTTGCCTCAATTAGACCAAATTATCTTCTCAAGAGTGTTATGATGTCATTTATTTTTGGAATGAAATCTCTTCTTGGTAAGGTCTTTGGAAACCTACCAACTGTAGGTTTAGGTATCAAAAGATAACTTTAATTTACAAGCTTGATGCATTTTTTTGAATTATTTTCCCAAGACTTTTGGGCCTATGTGAGATTGACATCAACATATTCATCGAGGTATGACAACTTAAGAAGTTCCTCAAAATATTCCACTTCCAAGTGGATTTCTCCATCTTGATTCTTCATGGCCATAGACTCAGTATAGTAATGGATGGATGCTACAAGAATGAATTATGGACACTTTGTGGTGGAGATAGGGAAGGATGTTGTGAGAGGTAAAACACTATCATAATACATTGCATCCATGCCATTTTTGAGATATTCTTGACTCTATTTCATAAATCCTCCATATCAATATCTCCTATCTTGGTATATCTCGATGTCAATATTGGAATAAATATTTGAAGGGGAAACAACCTATTAATATTTATACTTAATCTCTTTCTCACTTCTAGATTATTATTCTTTGGATTCTCCTTTTCCTAATTCAGACATTGAAGGATGAGATGAAAACTCTACCCGATAACTCTTCTAAATGCTTAGGAACAACAACCAGAAATTCCACCTTGATTTTCACACTAAAAAGGCCAAAAAATTCTGTCAGGTTTTCTTCCTTGTTGCGATCTTGATAAATCCAACAATGTATTATAACTTTGATGATGTTATGCACTATGAAAAAACTAAGATAGTGTTGGAGAGTCAAAATTATTGGATACTAGGTGAAACACAATATACTTTTGGAACTTCCTTGATGTTGGATACCTAAAATTTATGACACACTTGAGTTGGGAAATGACACTTGTTTTGCACTTTTAAAAGTTTAAAGAAAACAAGTTAGAATTTAAGAATTTTTTCAGTTTTTTCAAGAACTCTAAAACACTAAGTTAGGTTTCTCATCATGTTAGACACAATAAAATCCTGATAATCTCAAGTTAGGGTTTTGAACATGTCTATCATAGTGAATTTTTTTATTTAAAAATCAAAACATGAGTTTTAGGGAAAGAAATATTTTATTATCATGACAAGGAACAATAATTTGAGGTTAAACCATCAAAATGTCAAAATAGAGAAAAAGAAGGTGAAAACCCTAAAAATTAATGTCAAAACAGAAAAGGAAAGGAAATGAGACAAAAAACAACTTTAAAACCTATAGAAACCTATAAGAAATATAGAACATACTAGAAAATGAAATAGAATCAAAGGAAAATCAAGAAAAGATGTCAAAACACCAAGAAATTTGATGTCGGAAGGATGAACACAAGAAAATTCCCAAACTAAAATTTGAATTTGTATATTTGAAAATGACATGGAAAATATGAATATATAACCCAACCATATTAATTATATGTTTGATAACACATGCAAAACCTAAATCCTACTTGGTAATTAATACATTGATTTCTGGTGAGAAATTGACTACACATGACATGACATGTTTTTCATGTCATTGGGTTCTCAAAACCTAACACAAAGGACTCCCATGTCTTTTGGGGATTGGGACTTGGATTACAAACAAAATTATTTTGTGAAGACATGTTAAGATTCTTCCTACCCTTGAAAAACCCAACACACTTGGATTGTCGGGATTCAAGTTTAGAAAACACCTAACATAAGACATGCTTAGATAATTGGATGTTATGATGCATGATAAGTATAGATACCTTGATAGACTATAATTTTTTTAATTTCTAGTTTGAAAAAACATTGAACATGAAGTATGTGTTCATAAATAAATGTTTTAATGCTTTCAAAAACATGAAATTTGAAATAGTATAGTGTGTCAAGTTTCATGGTTTAGGAAGCATATGACACATGACATGGAAATATGCATGATGATCCTAAAAACCAAAAATCTTATAAAAGACACTTTTGGGGCCAAAATTTCAGATTTTATGAAAACACGTAAAAAAAACAAGGGCTCTAAAGATGAAAAGTTTGATTTGTTATCCCAATTTTATTGTAGAAATAAAAATTCGAGATAATAGCTAGCTCGACATTTGGGGACTTATTTTACGTTATGATAATGTAAAGGGAGATTACCACACATTTAATAATTTCCTTTCCATTGGGATACGAAGTCGAAGAGGAAGAGGAAAAAAAGAGATAATGAAAAAAAAACAAATGAAAAAAATAAAGAACTGAAATAAAAAAACACAGACTCAAAGTAAAAGGAAACTATGATAAAAAAATAAAAAAATCACTCTACTTCATGAAAAAATTATAATACTTCCCACTATGAGGAAATGGAAGATGTGATCCATCCAAGTAGGACAAGTAGAAGATATTTTTCTATTGGTGTAGGTGGTATTTTTCTTCACTTATTTAGTGTTATTCCACCTCACCAAGTGAGTCATCTCACTTAGGTGGACATGGATCTAGGTGTCATCTTAGTTATGATAAATTCTCTTACAGAATCTATCATATGTGTAAGTGTGTCATAGGAGTTACATTCCCATTTGGGAAAGTAACTCCTCTTCTCCATTATGGAGGAATATTCTCTTACATGGGAGTTACACATTCACTCCCCTATTTGTACTCACCTCCTTTGATCTATGAGAATTATAAGCCAAGCCCAACAATTCCATTCTACTCCATTTTTGAATCTTGAGCTCTCATATGCATGCACATTTCTTTATAAATATTTTTTTCTTTAATCTCGCAACTCCTACACTTTGGTGAAGTGTAAATATTCGATGCATGTGAATTCCTTCCAGGTCTTCGTCCTTCACTCCTTCATGGTATTAGAGCTCGGGGATTGGAATCACGCTACTCGCCATTGTTTCTCCACCATGTAGTTACTTGTGTAAGCTCTCACTTTTGCATGTGATTTACTTGCATATTTCAAGATTCTTGTGGTTATTTTTCAGTAGTTTGTTTTGTGTGTTTCTTGCTAGTTTACGTGTGATCAGGGTCAAGGAAGAATACCAGTCTATTGTGTTGAAGAGCCACTCTAACAATTCACCATACACTCTTGATTGTGACTTACTTGGTTCGTGACTTTCCTTAAACACGGGTTATGAGACAACTCGTGGTAATCTCTTCTACAACCCTCACAAACCAGCTCGGCCATGGTATTGCTACATAGCTAGCCTACCTGTCTTCCTACTTTCCAGTTATCTGCAAAGCATCATGTGAGATAGACCTCTAGCTGGAAAACTCGTGGTATGCTATGTTACTCACTCGCCCCTGTGTGTAAGTGTTTTTGGGGCATTGGACACTCCACTCATTGCTCACTAGTCATTTGGTGTATCTACTTATTCCACTCACCTCTGCAGTCCTAGTCGACATGTGTGCTTGCTTTTTCCGAGTACTACGATCTACCTAGGGCATTACAACTCTATGACTTGTATTGCTTCCTATTGAATGCTTACATAGCTTGTTACCTGACATAAGGCTTCAGCTCTGGGATATGTGTGCATAATCATCTCAGTAGTTACCTGGCATGTGGCTCGATTCAATGATCTCTGGGGCTGCGCAGCTCGGATGGTTTTAAACAACACCGCTGCCACTCCTTTACACCGGATAGCTCAAGAATGTGCTATCCACTCGACACTCGCTCCTTGAATTAGTGGCTTTACACAACTCACAGACAACTTGTAACAAGCCATCCTCAAGCTCATTGCTCCTCCCCCACATTGTCTCATGTAACCACTCCTAGCTTGTGTTCGCGCAGGTTTTGACATTGTAGTAAGTTTGGGATTCCTTTTTTTGCTTATTATACAAACTTCCTTTGAGTGTAGAAGATAGAGGGTGAGGTCCAGTGTTGGTAGGAGGCTAATCCCCCCTTGCAAGAAAAAACCCTGCCTGAAATTTGATGCCATTTCTAACGAGTACCCACACGACACCCTTTGCACCCATTTCGGGAACCTTTTTAATCAGTTTGTAAAGTTATTGGCATTTTCCATTAGTTGTGGGAATCATATTTCTGTTATAACTTTTGACTCGTTGCTCATTTTTTAGCGCTTCTTTAGTCAAAGTTGCATGATTTTTTGCACATTACATGATGAAATTGTCAGTTTTGTAAATGCACTACTTTATAAAGTGCCACATTCAAGGGGGTATATTTTTCCCTTTTCTTCTACATTTTGGACACCTTTTCGGTCATGGATCATCATGGAGTTCCCTTTCTCACCCCGTTCAACTATCAGGAATGGTTGAATGCTATGAACACTACCTTAAAAGGAAATAAATTGTTCCACATTACTACTGGTCTGCAAGCTGAACCCGATGATGAAACAGAAAAAGAAAAGTGGCTTGACAAGTGTGATGAAGCCATTGGTTTCTTGACCATGTGTGTGTCTCCAGAACTGCATTTTCACATTTCTTCTGCTACATCACCCAAGGAGGTTTTGGATACTCTCAAAGGAATTTTTGGGAAATAGGATGAAATGCGAGGACACAAACTTGAAAATGAACTAATCATCCTTAGTCCCAACAGTTTTGACACCCTTCAAGACTTCTTTACCAAGTTCATATCACTCAAATTGTAGTTAGAAGATTGTGGAATAAAGAAAAAGGAATCACAACTCGTTTTATCAGTCCTTGCAAAACTTGGCCCTGAATACTCTATTTTTGTCTCCACCTTCCATGCAACAAAAATGGCACTTGGGAAAAGTTGGTCTATGCCCTCTCTTGATGAGTTTATTGCAGATTTGATCAGGGAACAAAATAAATTAATTCAAATGGGAACTTTGAACTCCACAAAAGCCCATGCTCTCATTGCTTTGGAAAGGAAAAACGAAAGCTTCTAAGGAGAAGAAACATGATCATGAAAAGGACAAACCCAAAAATAACTATTCCACTTCCTCTTCCATCTCCAAACCTCCCAGAGAACTAATCAAATGTGGATACTACAAAGGCATGCATGATGAAGAAAAATTCTTGAAGAAAAATATTTATCTCCTCACTACTCTACTTGAGAAGCAAAATATTGGAGTTCCAGATTCTCTCAAAGCATCTTCATCATCTCACGATAGTTCCAAGGAGAAAGAGAGTGAAAAAGAGAAAGTAAAACAGAAAGAGAAAGTGAAATAATCAAACAATGAGAAACCAAAGGGAAGAGCTCTAGTGACAGTTGTGCCACCTACCCCTACATGGATCATTTATTCAGGTGTAAATCATCACATGACATCATCATACATTGAGTTGATTCACTTGAGCCATGTGGCATGTCCTCTATTCAACTTGGTGACAACACTACTACATAGGTTTTCAGAAAAGGATCAGTTGAAGTGAGTGGTGGTACTTTCAACAATGTTCTAAGTATCCCTTCACTTTCAATAAATCTTCTTTCAGTCTATCAGATCACTCATCTTGGACAAGGCATGTGGGTTGAGTTCACTCCAGACTCATTTTATGTTAGGGAGCTTCACAGTGATGCTATTGTTGTAGTTGGTATAGCTGACCATTACACTCAGTTGTACTCATTCTCTCACTTTGCTCCTCTAGATTCTTCATCCGAATCAGTTGGACTTGAGGATACTTCTGAGCCCATTTATGATGTTGAGGACATCTCTACTATCATAGTTGATTGTCATGATGATGGGGACCCACCTCCACCATCCACTTATCATTTGCCACATCTTGAGGAGTTGTCTCTTGATCCACCCACTTCTGGTGCACTTCAAACACTTCAAGGAGCGACACTATGATTCAGGACTCATCAGGCATTGGGTACACTTCTTCACAGGTTCAAAACATTCCACCCTCCTTCGTTGCCACTACTTTGGGATCTACATTTCTTCATAGAGTAGCTAGCTTTTCCACTTCACATATAAAGCATTGTTCCTTAGACTAGAACAACACCTTGGCACTTTAGGGTCTTCTTCCTCCTCTTCACTTAGTATAGGGTGGCTTGTGTCTGGATCATCTTCTTGGGAGGCTAGATAGACTTCTTTTCTCTCCTTCTTCTTAGTAGTTTAGGAGAGTTTTTTTTTTCTATCTCTTGTAAGTAGAGGTTTTTCCCACTGGGTTTTCCCTCACTACTTGAGACTTTTGGTGTGCATGGGTACCTCATCAAGCTTTTTCTAGGACCCATTTCTCTTTTCTGACTTTCCGCCTCATCCTAAGTTATGATGAAGGGGGGGTGTTGGTGTAGGTGGTATTTTTCTTCACTTATTTAGTGTTATTCCACCTCACCAAGTGAGTCATCTCTATAAGGTGGACATGGATCTAGGTGTCATCTTAGATATGATAGATTCTCTTATAGAATTTGTCATATGTGTAAGTGTTTCATAGGAGTTACATTCCCATTTGGGAAAGTAACTCCTCTTCTCCATTATGGAGGAATATTCTCTTACATGGGAGTTACACATTCACTCCTCTATTTGTACTCACCTCTTTTGATCTATGAGAAGTCTAAGCCAAGCCCAAAAATTCCATTCTACACCATTTTTGAATCTTGAGCTCTCATATGCATGCACATTTCTTTATAAAGATTGCTTGCTTTGATCTCGTAAATCCTACACTTTGGTGAAGTGTAACTATTTGATGCATGTGAATTCCTTCCAGATCTTTGTCCTTGATCCTTCATTTCACATAAGAGATGAATCTTGAAAGGGCATCTCCATAATGATTCAAATTTTTAATGCATTCATTTTGACTCCCTTATTTTGTCCCATAGAAGGACCAAATATCTGATATGAAAATCCCATTTCTTGGCCTTCTTCTCAAATACCTTCTTGAATTTTATTTGATGCTATGTGATTCTATCAACCACCTTAGACCTTTTCTCCTCTAATTCAATTAAATACATGATTCTCTTCTCAATAGAGATTTGGAATGAATCATTCTCAATTATTTTATCCAAATTCAAAGAAGGAAACTCTAGAGAGATAGGAATATCAACATCAAAACCATAAATGAACTATACAGAGACATACCTCTCGGCCCTTTTAGGGGTGATGTATTTTTCAATAATGTATCATATAATGGTTTGTGCCATGTTATTTTATTACCATTAACAATCTTAGTGATTATAGACACCAAGTTCTTGTTTCTTGATTTAACCCGACCATTTCCTCAAGGGTAGTAATCATAGGCATAAGCTAAGGTGATCCTGTAGCCATAAAAGAATTTAGTAATCTCATAAGATGAGAAATTTTAAGAATTATCAGCTACAATCTTATTAGGAATGCCAAATATTACTCTATTTTTTTCTTTGATGAAATTTAAAATTTTTTTGGAAGTATCATGCTTAATGGTAATGGCTTCCACACATTTGGTGAAGTATTCAGTTTTTGTTAAAAAAACTATATCCAATACTTGAAAAAGAGTTTATGTACTAATATAATCAATTCTCCTTTGTTGGAAAGATTAATCAATCACAAGCTGGCCTAAGGGGAAGTGCCAAAAATTTAAGGTGATGGATTAATTGTTGACAAGATTCACATTTTTCATCCACTTAGAAGCATCTTGGAATAAGGTAGGCCAATAATACCTAGCTCATGAATCTTGTGAGTAGTAACAAATGATGATAAATTAATTTCGCAAGCCAAGTTATGGAAAGATTATAAAATATTACCCTACCGATATTTATCCACGCAACGGAGAAAGACACTGTCAATACCTCTTTTGTATAGACCATTTTCCCAAAGAACATATTTAGTTTATCTCATCTTCAAAGTTATTTTCTTCTTTAGAATCAAATGTCTGGGACATTTTCCATAAATGAGGAAATGTGCTACGTTTGAATACTATTCATATGTTGTTTGAAAAACCTCTCCCTTGTAAAAGTTTGGTAGGTTTGATCTCTAAATCATACTCTTGCACTTTGGTTATAAAATTACCTCTATGACTACCTAACTTTTGTTGAGTAAGGATCAAATTCACCGTAGTATTAAGAATCGAGACCAATTTTTGGGATTTTAAGATATAATATCTAAAATGTTTCACTCCTTGACAACTATGTAAACATATTTCTCAATATTTAACAACTTTAATTCACGATATGTCAAAGGAAAATCATAAAAGTAATGAGAGACTCGACACATTCAACATTGTTTTGAACTAATATTGTAGATACAAGTATGAGAATAAGTATAACATTACATAATGAAGTCCTTCTTGAAATATAGACATACTAGGATAGGGGCTTGAGAAATGGATTCTTTGATCTCTATGAAATAAATATCTCCCTCAATGTTCCATCGGAATGGAACATTACCCTTCATCATATCCATAATGTGTTAAGTCTTTTAGGAAAAATTAGGAACGAACCTTCTTAGAAAATTAACTTTCTAGAATAATGAATATATGATAGTTTTACTTGTAGGAAGAGTGAGACTTTGTATAGCCTTGAATCATTTAGAGTTGATCCTTGTTCCTTTCTTGGTCACAATATGTCATAATAACTTTCCTTTTATGAATCCAAACATAGATTTATTAGGATTCCAAGAAATCCCATGTTGACGACATCTTATTCACAATTTATCCAAGAGGTCATGATGATCTTGTCTTTGATTAGAAACTACGGTTAATCATCCAAGTAAACAACAATGATATTTCCCATTAAGTCCCTGAAATCCATGGCCATCACCCTTTGAAATGTGGCTCTAGAGTTTATCAACCCAAAAGGTATTCTTTGATATGTGAAGGCACCCCAAGGAGTAGTGAATTTCATCTTATGTTGATCTTTAATAGATACTTCAATCTGGTTATACCCTAAAAAGCCATCTAACATGGATAACATTTCAGATCCTACCACTATTTGCAATACTTGATCCATGATAGGTAGGGTTATTTTTCCTTGAGTGAAACTTAGTTGAGGTTATGCAAGTCTATGAGAATACAAATTTATCCATTCTTTTTCCATCTTTGGGATAATTTTTTTAATCTATGTGGAATAATGGATTGGAAAGATGATTCTTACATCTTAAATCTTCTAAATTTCCACAAGAATTGTGCACGAGATATTTGGGTTGTAATGTCACTTTTTTTTTTTTTACGTATGGTTGGACATCAGACTTGAGAGGAATATTGTATTGGAAATATTTAGGCTTAAAATATTATAGGTCTGCATACAACCAAATCAAGACATCCATATATTTCTTTGACAATGCTACAAACCCCCTTTTTCCTCGGTTGAGAAACATTTTTCAATATGTACTATCTTTTGTTACTCTGTAGATCGTAAATTTACCTATTCAACTTGAGGAAAAATAATTAGGTTCATCCTGCTACTTTTTGGAGGAAGTGATCATGTTTGTCAAATAATCCTTCAAGAGACACCAATCCTTTGGATATTTTATCCCCTTTAAGTTGAAGGAATTCTTCATCACTAGATTCTTTGTGTGAATTAGAGATAGATTCATGGAAAGATAATTCAAAAACTTCAAAATAAATCTCGCTGAAGTTGTCATAATTTTCGAGAAAATTAATAATCTTTTGATCATCATTAAAATCCCGCCAATGAGAGGCATCATTAGGAACACTTAGATAATATACTATTTCAATAGTATATTTATCCTCTTTGAAATCTAGATGAGGCAGAAGTAATGAGGAAAACATGTTAAGATAATCAAATTTATCATTGTGTTCTCTTAATACAACTTTGATAGAGAGTGCATTAAATTCCTTGATGCAATCCCAAACCCTGTTCATGTAGTGCTTCAAGTGATCATTCTTTACCTAATATATCCCGTTGACCTAATTTATAATAAGTTTGTAATCCCCTTGAGCTTTGATATTTTTGATCCCCTATTCCTTTTCCACTTTCAGGCCTAGAAAAAATGATTGACATTCAACCATATTATTGGTGTTTTTGAATTGAAGTTTAAAGGAAAATGTAAAATATCTTGATTTGGAGACATGATTACCGCACTAGATCTAGTTCTTGAAGTTGAACAACTTCTGTTGAGTTGTGGAGCTCAATTACTTCAGATTTGCATGCTATATTAAACTAGCAAGAAATTACAGTAACCGACATCGGTTATGGAGGGACCGACATTGGTCACCTATGACCAGCATCAGTAAAACAAGGAGGAACCAACATCGGTTAGGGATAACCGATGTCAGTTACCTATGCAAGAGTGTTTTATTTAACTCTCGGGAATTAGATCTAAATTTAGTATTAAAGAAAATATATTGATTGTAATTACATGGCTAACTTCCCTAAGTTTGTATATGCATATATAATCATGAAAGATAGGGTTTAAAAGTGTGTGTTAATGATTATTGTGTGAGAGAGAGAATTCTTGGAGAAGGAGAATTTTGAGAGAAAGAAATTACTCTACATTTGAGAGGTGTGGAAGGTTATAGATCTTCAATTGTATATCTTCTGGAAGCTTTGGATAATATATTGGCTTGTTTCTTGGTGGATGTAGCCCACATTGGGTGAACCACATTAAATATGGTGTTGATTTATATTTCTTGTTTTATATATTTCTTCGATAGAATATCCAATTTTATTACATGTATAATTAGATATGATATAGAATATGTATCAACCTTGTGCTAACCCCAACAAATGGTATTAGAGAGAGGTTTGAGGGTTTTATGTGTTGACATATTTAATCATAGAAGGTTTTCGATTGAGTGGGAGCTACAACAAGCTGCAGAAGAAAACAAATACAAGGTAGAGAAGTTTGATGGCCAAAATTATCAATTATGGAAGATGCAGATTGATGATTATCTGTATCAAAGAGATTTTTACTTACCATTGGATGAAAATTATAGACCTACAAAGATGACTGATGAAGAATGGAAGATTCTTGACAGAAAGGCTTTGGGATCTATAAGATTAATCCTGATAGCATTCGTGGCTTCCAATATTACAGAAGTGAATTATACGATAGAGTTAATGAAATCTCTTGCTAATTTATATGAAAAACCTAGTGCTTTAAATAAATTTTATTTGATGAAGAAACTATTTAGTTCTAAGATGTATGAAGGTGGATTTGCATCTAGTCATTTGAATTATTTTTGTTCTATTGTAAACTAGTTAAAATCGGTTGATATTCTCTTTGACAATGAAGTGAAAGAACTCTTATTATTATTTTCTTTTCCTGATAGTTGGGATGAATTGGTAATGATTGTTAGTAATATAACATATGCTAATAATATTTTAAATTTTGATGATGTGGTTAGTATAATATTGAATGAAGAAATTCACAGGGAAATGTACAGAGGAATTATCGTTTGAGAATTATTTGATGTAAAAAGCGAGAGAAAAGCATAAGGAGAGATCCAAGAGTAAGAATAATGGGAAATAAAAGTCAAGGGATGGAAGATCTAAATCCAGAGGTAAGGGAATTAATTGTTAGAAATGTGGAAAGAAAGGACATACAAAGAAAGATTTTTGGTCAAAGGATAAAGAGAACCAACACCTAAACAAAGGTAAAGAGTCAAATAAGGAGGTAAATATTATAGTAGAGGTAATGCAAGATTATCTTATTCTTTCTTTGGATAATATAATAGAATCAGGGGTTTTAGATTCAGAGCTTCTTTCCATGTAACCTTTAATAAGGGTTATTTCACAAATTATGTCTAGGGCAATTTTGGGCATGTTTATTTGGGTGATGAGGAACCTTTTAGTATTACTTAGTAAAGGGAAGTTCATCTAAAATTTCAAAATGGAAATACTTGGGTATTAAAATATATGAGGCGAGTGTCAAGCCTCAAGAGGAATTTTATTTCTGCATAGGAAACTAGGCGGATTTGGCCGCATGGTTACATTTACACAACAGACTCTTGGAAAGTCACCAAGGGTGATTTTGTTATGGGAAGAGGTAAGAAGGTAGGAATGTTATATTTATATACCTGTGTTATTGATTCCTTTTCTTTGTTATCTACTTCAGATATAGATGCATGCATGTGGCATAATCGGTTGGGCCATATGAGTCGAAAGGAATGCAGATCTTAAAGACTAAAGGTAATTTATCATATTTGAAAGATTTAGATCTTGATTTCTGTAAGCATTGTATCTTTAGAAAGTAAAAGAGGGTGATATTTCTCAAAGTTGGGGAAAATAAAAAAGGATAAAAAATTAGAGCTTGTACACTCAGATGTGTGGGGACTAGCCTAGGTAGCTTCTCATGGAGGATCCTAGTATTATGTTACTTTCATTGATGATGCTATAAGAAAGGTATGGGTTTATTGTATTAAACATAAATATGATGTTTTTGATACTTTTAAAAGATGGAAATTCCTTATTGAGAATGAATCAAATTCAAATTTAAAGTGCCTTAGATCTAACAATGGTGGTGAATATTGTAGTAAGACTTTCAATGATTATTTTCAGTGAATGGAATACGTAGATAAAGGATGATTCCAAGAGCACCAAAAGAGAATGATGTTGCAAAAAGAATGAATAGGACAATCATGGAACATGCTAGAAGTATGAGGATACATGTTGGATTTCCCTTACAGTTTTGGGTAGAAGTAGTTAGTACATCGGTTTATTTGATTAACAGTGGGATTCAAGTTCACTAATGGAGGAATACTAGAGGAAACTTGGACTAGAAAAGAGGTAGATCTTTCTTTTCTTAAATTTTTTGGTTCAGAAACTTTTGTGCATATTGATAAGGAAAATAGGAAAAAGTTGGATGCAAAATCCAAGAGATGCACTTTCATTAGTTATGGATATGGTGATTTCAGATTCCATTTTTAGGATTTAGATAATTCTAAAATTATTAGGAGTTGTGACATTGAATGGAATGAAAATATAATGTACATGGATCAAATTTTGGTACCCAAGGATGAACCAGTTGAGAAGTTTGTGAATGAAAATGAACTCTCGGATTCAAAATTCATACCTACAAGGTTACATAATAACCTTTTTTAGTTGACCCCTGATTGACATCGGTTAGCTGAACCAAGTATTGGTTATAGAAGAGCCAAACTAGAATTTGTTAAGCGAACCAACGTTTGTTATAGGTGACCAGGGTCGCTCATTATTAGAATTGGAAACAAATGTCCAGGAGGTCTAAAATGAGCCTCTGGTACCCCAAACTTCGTGAGAAGGTAAAAAGGGTAAGTAGACCTCCGAGAAATATTTACACTTCTCTATCTTATTTATTATTGATTGATAATGGTGAACCAAATTTTTTGAAGAAGCAATGTAAGATAAGACCCACGTGTAGTGGGAGCATGACATGGATGAGGAGATGGACTCCTTGGAACAAAACCAAACTTGAGATTTGGTTAAGTTTCCAATAGGTAAGAGGACATTGAAAAACAAGTGGGTTTACATGATCAAGGAAGAAGAGGTTGGATGAAAAGATACAAGGAAATACTTATAGTAAGGGATTTGTATAGAAAGTAGGTATTGAATTTGGTGAAATATTTTCTCTCCGTTGTTAAAATGACTTCCATACGTCTTGTATTAAGTATATTTGCAGTACATGATTTGAATTTAGAGAAACTAGATGTGAAGACAACTTTTCTTCATAGTGATTTAGATGAAGAGATTTATATGTAAAAACCGCTTGGGTATGAAGTTAAGGGTAAGGATAAATTAGTGTGTGGGTTGAAAAAGAGTCTATATGGGCTCAAAAAATCTCCAAGGAAATGGTACATGAGGTTTGAAAGTTTCATGCATGAGCATAGTTACTTAATATGTGAATCGACCATTATGTTTATTTCAAGAAGCTTGAAAATTAGAGCTATATTATTTTGTTTCTTGTATGTGGATGATATTCTTATTGTAGGATCTAGTATGTAGGACATTGGTGAGCTTAAGGGAAAGCTATCTCACACATGTTTTCTATGAAGGATTTAGGAGCTACAAAAAGAATCCTTGACATGTAAATACACGAGACAAGAAGAACAATAAATTGTATGTCTCAGGAGGTTTATATCAATAAGGTGTTGGAAATGTTTAACATGCAAGATTCAAACGATGAGTACACATGTGGCTAGACACTTCAGATTGAGCAAATATCAGTGTCCTTCATCACATGAGGAGGTCAAATACATTACATGAGTACCATATGCTTAAGAATTTGGGAGTCTTATGTATGTTATGGTTTGTACTAGACCACACATTGCATAATAAGTGGGAGTTGTGAGTAGATTTATGGCTAATCTTGGTAAAGAGTATTGGAAAATTGTCCAGTGGATTCTCAGGTATTTTAGAGGGACATATAGCATGTAGTTATGCTATGGAGGTTCAAATATTTCTTTACGTGGCTATGTTGATTCAAATATGGCTGGAGATCTAGATGGTAGAAGGAGCACTACTAGATATATTTTCATAGAAGGTGGGATGATAGTTAGCTGGATTTCAAGATTGTAGAAGGTTGTGGCTTTGTCTACTACAGAGGTAGAGTATGTTGAAAATACAAAGGATAACAAAGAGATGATATGGATGAGCAGGTTCATGGAAGAGTTGGGATAGGAGCAAGATGATTTTAAATTGTTCAGTGATAATTAGAGTGTAATTTATTTGGAAAATAACTCAACATTTCATTCGGAAAAAAACACATTCAATTAAGGTATCACTTCATATGGCAGGTATTGGAGGATGTGCAACTAAAATTGAAGAAGATTTATATGAGTGAAAACCTTGAAGATATGCTAATGAAGCCATTAGAAAAGAGAAGTTGGAGCTGCATTCCAATTCTATTAGTCTTCAAGTTCGAGACTTAAAAATGAAGAAAAAGATAAGGAAAGGATCAAGAATGACGTTGTACATGTATAGTGTAGTAGTTTATCTCCAAGTGGGGGATTGTTGAGTTATGGAGCTCAATTAATTCAGATTAGCATGTTATATTAAACTTGCAAGAAAGCACAATAACGAGGATCATTATGGAGGGACCGACATCAGTCACCTATGACCGACATTGGTCAAGCAAGGAGGAACCGACATCGGTTAGGGCTAACCGACGTTAGTTACCTATGTGGGAGTGTTTTATTTAACTCTCAAGAATTAGATCTAATTTTAGTATTAAATCAAATCTATTGATTGTAATTGCATGGCTAAGTGCCCTAAGTTTGTATATGCCTATATAAGCATGAAAGCTAGGGTTTAGAAGTGTGTGTTAATGATTATTGTGAGAATAATTGTGAGAGAGAGAATTCTTGGAGAAGGAGAAGCTTGAGAGAAAGAAATTACTGTACATCTGAGAGGTGTGGAAGATTGTAGATATTCAATTGTATATCTTGTGAAAGATTTGGATAATATATTGGCTTCTTTCTTGGTGGATGCAGCCCATAATGGGTTAACCACATTTAATCTAGTGTTGATTTATATATCTTATTTTGTATATTTCTTCGGTTTAATATCTACTTTTATTGCATGTATGCTTAGATCTAATATATAATATGTACAACATTTTGCTAACCCCAACACTTCCATCAAACTCTAAAGTCCATATCTCTTTAGGATCACCATCTATGATAAAAGTAGAGGTGAAGACTTGATTCAAGGTTATAAAATATATACCTAGACCAATATCTACGAAAGGATTGAGCTTTGGGATCATCTAATTTGGTGACAAAATTCTTCTTTTGAACCTTAGATTCAAGCATGCGCATCACTCCATAAAAAACTAATTGTACTTATGACCAATCCATTTGGATTTATCCTCCCACATCCTTAAAAAAATCTTCTTTCCAATAATATCCCATAAACAACTGGAATATTTGTAACCAAGATTTTCATCTTAACCCTCTTTTCAGGAAATGCGAAGAAAATGTGAATTGGGCATCTTTGATCTGCCCTATCAATGTGACTTTCTTACTTTCAATTAAGTACCAACATATAAATGGTTTGGTAAGAATGATCCCTAAGGGATGAGCCACCTTAGCAGACATGACATTATCTAATACTCCCGAATATCTAATGCAATTATTTAGCTTGAAACCATTAATGACAAATGACAAATAAAATGGATCAATTTTCCCTGATGGAGAGGTTGAAGCCAAATTTTTACGAGATAAATGAGGCATGGGATTGGGAAGGATTCCTTTAGAGGAATCGAGATGGAGGTAAAACAAATATTATTTTAATAAAATGAGTCAATATTTCAGATTTCTCAGGATTAGATTGAAGGTAATCTACTTCTAACATCTAAATTTTAGTTTTCTTGCCATGATTGATGATGTAAAAATACTTGTATGAGGGATTCAATGAAGTTGGATATCCTTCATTAGGTCGATACCTTGTTTTCATTATGTTTTTTCATAAGAATAAGTTGTAATATATGAAGTGATTTACAAATACAAGAGGATTGACAATTGTTGTGTAGATGAGTGTGTAGCTATACATACATACATGTATCTTGAAAAGGATATATATACTTATACGTAGTTACATGCCCAACCTTACAACAATGTTCAACATCATGCATTCATGGAATAATTGATATTCATAACATGTTTTTATCGTACTTAGTTGTATGAATTTACCTTACCCTGGTGTATGTAATGATTTTGTATCGATGATAAACTTGTTTCATTTTTGTACTTTCTTGTGAGATAGTGCTCCAACTTACATGTTGTAGGTGATGATTTTCTAATATTAGTAAATATGTTACACGGTTGTAATTGCATTATTTAAGTGTTGAGAAATAATTATAACTATTTGATGATATGACTAACCTTCTTGTGTTGTTACATTAGTATTAGACCTTAATGCATTATAATGATCTTCATCATTGTTATGGAAATATTATTGTTCATCAGAAGGGTAAAAATTTTAATTGTGGGAATATCTTACTTTATAATGTTTACTAACATAAGTTATTGTCGATGACATGTTGAATCTAATCTTCAAATAAGAAAATGGTAATAAGTGGGTATGTTAATGTTGTTACCTTTATGTTGTTTAAAAGGGTCATAGACCATGACAAGTTAGCAATGACAAGTTAAAGGTGATAGTTAATTTTTTTATAAGGTCTAAGAAAATACGAAGGACATTGATAATGTTCTAGTTAGTAAGTAAATAAGTCTCGACCATATTATGAACATAGGTAAAAGATATTATTTTATTTTGTTTGTAAGGCATTTGACCTCACCATGGTAAATTAGATAAGGGTGTATGTATTGATGGTCTAAGACCATAGTAAGATGGAATTTTGAATATTTAATGATTGTAACTCTATCATTGATCAACCCATGCAACATTAGAAATGTGATTGGTTGTTAGAAGTATTCAACCACTTGATTTAACGCCATGAAATATTGGTAAGTTTTGATTATAGAGTGGTTGACCATTATTAAGGACATCGTCCATCATGCAAATTTATTTACTATTTAATTTTATTAAAAATAGAGGCCGCTCATATAACCACCATTCTTAAGGAGGGAAAATTGGAAATATTTATTAAGCCACCACGTGGAACTGTTGAGCAAATTAATGCATTAATTTTGTGCATAGTTTTGGAATCTATGAAGCTTCCTGGAGAAGCTAAGCTCATGCAAAACTAAATTTCATTTTTATCCTCCTCTTTGCTAATTTAAGCTCTTTGGCGAGTTGTGTATGGAAGAACGGTGAGCTACTTACAATCAAGATAAAATGGGTATTTTGTGCTAAAAATGGATGCTGTATTTCTTGGGCATTAATAGATTTGAGTTTGTTTAAAAGGATGAGACATTTTGGGCATTTGTGGGTTCAAATGTCTTGATTTTTCTGGGAGGACTTGGTGGCTGATTTTTGCAAGAAAGTTTTTGGGAAAAATTATAGATATTTTCAAGTATATATGGCATGGCTTATTGAATAACTTACTTGTTGTTATGCTTCAAATTTTATGAAAATAATAAGGTTTTATTGAATGATTTTATTTAGTTATGATTTTTGAAAATATGTATAAATATGATTTTTACTATGGATTTTGAGTAAAAAGAAAAGAAACCATTTTTATTTTTTATGGGTGTTTAAACCGAATGTCTAAGGATTTCTTTTACCACTATGTAGTCAAGTTTTTGAATATATGCTCACCTTCTTAAAATCAATGTTTGGAAAAATTATTCTCTGAAATGATGAATTGGGTTTGGTTGGATAGTTCCTACAGGGTATTTATGAATGAGTAAACCGTGACTGTATGCTTGTTATTACTTTAAGATAATGTTTCTTTATTTTGAAGATAGGTTTCAGTTGGAACATCTAGAATAAATTAATTTTGTTAAATATGCTGATACATAATTGTTTGATAGGTAAAACAAAATATTTTGTTTTTTTATCCTTATTATACCGAGAATCAATAATTGACTATATGAATTTGATTGATAAATTCTTCTCTTCTTTCTATGAACATTTCTGGGTACAAGAGATAGTGGGTTTTTGTAATGATGAGTAAATCGTGATTTGAGAAATGGGTATTATATTTAATGTTTATTTCTTATTATGAGGTTCAAACATTGAATAAACTAAGGTATTTTTGAAGATTAAGATTCACTATTGGGTTCATAAGTTGAAGAGTTTTCTCTTTTCTTACCAGTTTTGAAATCTTTCGTCATGCTTATAGAAATTTTAGGTTGTTCCAAAACTAGGGTGAAAATGTTGAGTGGGATTTTTTAAATGATAATATATTTTGAATTTACTTAAATTTTGTGATATGTTATCATCATTACATGTATTAAATAGGGTTCTCTAGTAATTGTTTGATAAGATATACTCATAAATAAATTTTACGTATACCAATTGGTTGTTAAATTTGAGAATCATTAGTATATATTCATAGTTGAATTTTGGCTGAGATTGCATAGAAATAGTCTTGAGTTTACTAGCCTTCCATTATAGAAACCATATATGAATTTAAATAAAATATTTCTAAATATTATGGTGAATGAGATATTACTATAGATTATCATCATATTTTGAATAATGATGTGAGAAACCCGGAGGGTTTACTATTGACTTGATATGGTTTATAAGTTTTCTATAACTCAATGTATCTAACATTAAAATAAATTCAATTTCTTTTTCATTTAATCTCTTTGTTTTCAATGATATTAATCCCTAAGGCCATGAATAGTTATAAGTCGAAATGAGAGTTATATTTTTAATAGAGTTCATTTTGCATGTTATTGTTGTGATAGTTAACTCTATTGAAGTTATTAACAATAAGTCATTAATAATTACTTATTGATTTGATTCTTGGATACACATGTGACATCATTAGACAAAGGAAAATCATATTGAGTATTTATATCATGAAATATGATTAGTATCATAATTTAAACTTATTATAATCATTTAGTTTAAAATATAACAACATGATTGAGAGTTGTTAATCCATGCCACTTCATTGAATTGACCATGCATATAATTATATCTATCCTACTCTAAAGTTCTTTAGGTGAGTAGTATTAGGAAGTGATTAAAAGGATGAGATAACACTTGAATCATCATGCATTGATTATTACTGATTTGTTTTGATGAATGTAATGACTATATTTGTACTTGGATTAAATGTGAAAGTATTACTTCACAAAATTTATAAGGCAATTGGGCCTAATGTATTTATTGATTATCTTTGATAATCACTATACTAATATATATTTCTTTTGTTATTAATTATGAATTTAATTATTACTATTCAAATCATTATGATTGCGAAAGAGATACACTTGTATCAACTCTGTTACAACATAGTATTTATTATAATTAAAGTTATCATGTGTTTTCATAACAAATTTATGACATCATTATGGGTTAATGAATATGTTATAAAAATTTATTCAAAAAAGAAAACAATATGACAAGATAATGATTTATATTATTGATCTTGCAGAAATAAACACATTAACATGATAACTAATAGATTAAAATTTATAATGAATGAAGAACATAATGTTTTCTTTTAAAAACAACAACATACATGATTAATATAATGTTATTTGATATGAAAGTCATATATGTTCTATTTTTTTAATATTGGCAAATAGTTTTTTGAAAGGGACTATACCCTTGAATACAAAATAAGGCCTATAAGCCGGAATAAGAGAGAGGAGCAGAGTAGCTGTAGCACAGCTCAAGAGTTACAACAAAATCAACGTAGCCCAGAAACAGCTACACAGACAAGACTTAACAGCAAAACAACGGCAAAAAAACAGCAAGACGACAGCCAAGAAACAGTAATATTAACAAAAAAGAGCAGTAGAAGTATCCAGGACTACTTCTTGGCCGCTTGATCAATACTGATCTTGACTTTTTTCCAAGCTTGAAACATGCCTAACGCGGTCATCTGAGCAGCATCCATCTTATCGAGCTCCTCAATGGTTCTCTTGCTCTCTTTATCATTGCCCCAAAGCGCTGCCGGGACACCGCTTAGATTAGAAACACTCTTGGCATGACCCACGATAAACTCCTCGATGGCCCTAAAGGCTGCAATATTGTAGTCATGTCTGGTCTTAGCCTTCCCAAGGCGGGAGTCTAAGGAGGTCAGTTTTTTGTATATGTCATCAATCTGACTATTGTCAGTGCTCCCTTCCCCCTCCATGCTTTTTTTGCCTTTTTGCTTGGCAAGGTTTTTGACCTCAACCTTCAGCAATTTAATCTCTGCCTCTAAGGCCTCCAATTTCTTAGAAGGGTTATCCATCTGTGCCTCCCGGGGACTGGCACTTCTAATGTTCAGCAGATCACGAGCAATATCAAGCTCAAGAGGTTCATCCCCCACAGCAGCAGTCTCAAGGTTGAGTCGCCTAGAAGCCCTAGTGACTCGTTTAGAGGTAGAGGCAAGGTGGGTGGCAGGGGCAGCAGCAGGAGGAATAGAAGGAGAAGCATGAGCATCCGGCATGGGGGTAGCAGCACCAAAGGTGGGGGCAGCAGCAGGGGCAGCAGGGGAGACAGGACTGGCGGCAGCAGAGCCCATCAAAGGGGGAGCCGGGCTGGGAGAGTAAGGGAGACCGGGATACTTAAGAAGGCAGAGCTTGTGGATAAGCAGAATAAGCCCTTGGTGCAAGGGAACCGCCGGGTATGTCTCTGGAACTCCAAAATGGAGCGCTCAAGAGAGTTTAACAAATAGTGCGGGAAGCAAACCAACCTATTCCTACGGAAGTGGTTCAAAAAGACAAGGTGCTTAGCAGGGACAGTAACAAACCTGCCTTCCAAGGAGATGAAACGAATCATCATGCGGGTGACTTCATCGTACGGAGGTGGAATTGAGCTTACAAGCAGGCCCGCAGTGCTGAAAATAAGCTTCTCATCCTCCTCCACAAATCTTCTTTCTTCAACCTCTTTGATAACCCTCTTGTTGAAGAAGCGGTACCCTTCCAGGCTGAGGCCAGTCGCTTCAGCTATGAGCTCTTCATTGATAAGAATTTTCTGCCCCCCATAGTCGACTGTCCTCCCATTCCATTCCTTGGCAAAGCGAACAGAGATGCTTTGATCATGCCCTTGCATCCTTTCAACAAAGCTGGTGAAGCCGCCAATGCTAAGAATGTTCCAAAGCTCCGTGTTTTCTTTCCAGTCAGGGTCCGCGCACGGCTCAATTTGACAGGGTGGCCCTCCCATCTTCACTGTGATGTGTTGGTTACAGCAATTTCCAGGATACCTTTGAGCGTGAAGAGTATTACGATTCTTGCTGTTGAAGGTCGCATAAAAATAGGAACTATAGCCGTTAGTCTTCTCACGAACGGCTGTGTGATTGCTGTTCTGAGCCTGCGGGAAGTCGCGCGTGAAAACCCCTTCCCTGTCAGCTTTCACCTTGAAGTTATCATCGGTTTTCGTGGAGCTTAGCATCCGGATATCAACAGCTATTGTACCTCCCGCGTGCGTGATTTTTAAATCCAGATATCTCCACTTGAAGTTCCTTAAAAAAATCTTGCTATTATTTGAATTAGATATCATTTGCCACGCCATATACTTTAAAGCAGCACATGTGGAAGAATTTATGAATTTGATTTTCCTCCAAAGATTAAGGCATATCTCTAGAGATCGTTTGCATGTGAAGGTCCGCATGGATGCTGTTGTGGAGCTGATTAGGGATACTATCCTTATCCCATGAAGTGAAATTTATGTTAATGCCATAATTGGCCAGTGCATCCGCCAGCTTGTTGCCCTCCCTGTAAGTATGTACTATTCTGATACTGTTGAAGGTATGACTGATGCTTATGGACTCAGAGATAAAATCTTTAATATTCCAGCTGGGAGATGAGGACTGATTCAGAAGTTTAATAATATTAAGGGAGTCCCCTTCAACAATAAGATTCTGGATATTTTGGGCCCGTGCAACTCTTAAACCCCAGAGAGCAGATAAAGCTTCGGCAAAATGATTGGTTTGAATTCCCATTTTTCCAGCATATGCAGCAATCAGATTGCCTTTGTGGTCCCGAATTGCCCCTCCTCCTGCTGCTGTTCCAGGGTTACCCTTAGAGGCGCCATCAAAGTTCAGCTTGAACCAATTGGAGTCGGGAGGATGCCATTTAATCAAAGATCTATCCACACTATTCCCGGGGTTGCTCCAATTACCAAACTGCCAATTAGATAAGATGTGCTCTTCATTCTCAGGATAACAATTGTTTTTGGGAGGTTTAAATCTGGCCATGTCCTCTTTGATGCCTTGGGAAATTTTGCCAATACTGAAATTATAATTCTGTTTCCTATTTCTGAAAATGATATTATTTCTATCCTTCCAGATCCTCCAAATTAAATGAGGGATGGCTAATTTCCAGATTCTTTTGATAGCACAATGTCTGAATGGTGGGTTCCATTGATTCCATAGCTGATTAAGATCCTCCGGCAACACCCAAAGAGCTTCGAATTTGGAAAGGACAAAGTTCCACATTTTATTGGCATAATCACAATGAATGAACAGATGACTAATGTCTTCATAATCATTCCTACAAAGGTGACACCAATTGGGAATGATGAATCCTCTTCTCATCAAATTGTCAGTGGTGAGAATTTTACCTCTGATGGCCAGCCAAAGAAAAATTTTTATCTTGGGGGTTAACTCAGGCATCCAGATCAAGTTCCAGTTAAAATCAGATTGGTTACTATGAAAAAGATTGGTATACCCAGATTTGACTGAGTATTTTCCATCTTGTGAATTACTCCAGACCAGCTCATCCTTGGAATCCAACTGACACAAAGGGAAGAGATCAAGAAGGTCTTGAAGGGAGGAAATAATTTGTTTCAGTTCAATACGCTCCAAAGAAAGTCTTTTCCAAGTCTTGTTGGTGCCATTTCCTTCAATGTAGTCCTTGACTTTAGTTCCATACTTGCTTGTAAGGCTGTCCTTAGCCATCCCAAATCTCTCCAAGAGATTATCACTGGACCAGTTATCCTCCCAGAAGTTTATGTCACTGCCATCCCCCACTTTCCATTTGCTGCCCTGCTTTATGAAGTTTCTACTCTTAATCAGATTATTCCAAAAAATGGAACCATTGGGGAGTTGCTCATCGTGCAGATAGGAGTAAACAGCTTGTTGATTCAAGTATTTTGCTTTAATAACATCAATCCAGGGTTGTTTCTCAGATAGCAATCTCCAGCCCATCTTAGCGATGAGTGCCTCATTCATTTTTTCAATATTTTTTATACCCAGCCCTCCCATAGTCTTTGGGGTGCAGACTTTATCCCAGGCCACTAGGTGAAATCTGAATTTCTCTTCCATGCCTTGCCATAAATTTTTTTCGAATCCTTTCAATTTTCTCTCTGAAGGAAGAAGGAATTTTGAAAAGTGACATGATATAGATGGGCAGACTTTGGAGTGTGCTTTTAATGAGAAGGCACTTACCAGCACTAGAGAGAATGGCCCCTTTCCAACCGGCCATTTTTTTCTGAAATCTCGTCAATAAATCATCCCACACCGTGTGAGAGACTTTCTTAGTGCCAAGAGGGAGACCTAAGTACGTTGCTGGAAGAGCTCCAATTTTACAGCCCAGAATTTTAGCAATCTTAAGCTGTCTTTCCCCAGGGGTGTTAAAGAAAAAGATGATGCTTTTGTCATAGTTAATCTCTTGCCCAGAAGCAGATTCATAGAGCTGTAGTAGAGCCTTAATAGCTTTAGCTTCTACAACTGAGGCCAGAAGAAGAAGGATAGTGTCGTCCGCAAACTGTTGATGAGAGACAGCATGGCTGAATGAAGTGGGTTTAGAACCAATTAAAAGGCCGTCTTCCACCGCTTTGCTAATTGTTCTACTAAGGCTGTCAGCTAAAAGGATGAAGAGCAAGGGGGAGATGGGGTCTCCTTGCCTTAGACCTCTGCTGCTGGTGAAAAATCCCACAGGCTCTCCATTAACAACCACAGAGAACCTGGCTGTAGATATACAAGACTTGATAATTTTTCTAAACTTTTCCGTGAACCCAAATTTGGATAAAATCCTGTCAAGGAAGACCCAAGAAACTTTGTCAAAAGCTTTATTCATATCAAGTTTGAGGATCATGTTTGCCTTTTTATTATTTTCCATGGAATGTATAGTTTCATGCACCATAATCACCCGTCTTGTATTATCCTGCCTTTAATAAAGCCACTCTGCTGCATTGAGATGAGATCATTCATTATGAGCTGCAGCCTAGATGTGATGATTTTGGTGAAAATTCTAAAGATAGCATTAACAAGACTGATGGGTCTGAAGTCCTTGAAATCTTTTGCATCCATTTTTTTAGGTGCCAACACAATGTGCGTGTTATTGAGCTCTTTTAGAAGATTTCCCGTTCTATAAAATTCATTAACCGCTTTGAGTAAATCCTCCGAGCATATTTCCCAGAACTTTTGAAAAAAATTAATAGAGAATCCATCCGGCCCAGGAGCCTTATCTCCCTCAAGGGAAAAAACAGCCTTTTTCAGCTCTTCAAGCGTGACAGCTTTAGTAATATCTCTGAATTTCTGGTCCTCAATATTATTCTGAGGGATGGCCTCCAGCATGAAGGAAATAGCTTCCGGATTGCTGACATTTCTCTCTCTAAGAAGATTTTGGTAGAATTCAAGTGCTTGTTTCTTGATGTTGTTTGGATCTTTAGTGATACTTCCGTTGCTTTTAGAAACCTCTAAGATCCTATTACTGGCTCTGTGCTTTAGAGTGGTCATGTGGAAGAACTTTGTGTTCCTGTCACCCTCTTTAAGCCAAATAGCCCTAGATTTAAGGCGCCAAAGGGACTCTTCTCTACTGCAGATCGTATGCAACTCAGAAAGAATTTTCTTTTCATTAACTTCATCTTCAACCGATCTCCCCATAGTATCCATTTTTAACTCAAGATCCTGAAGCTTCTGTTTTAACTCTTTCTTTTTTTCGAAGATATTCCCAAAAACATTTTTGTTCCAGAGTTTGACATGTTTTTTGACATTTTTGAGTTTTTGAACCAATCTGAACTGAGCAGTGCCTTCCCCATTCCAATCCCACCATTCTTTTATTCTGTCATAGATATCATCATGCTCCATCCACATTTTTTCAAATTTGAACGAGCTTCTTGCAGGTTTGGTCCAATTGAGAAAGCTTAAAGCAATCGGATTATGATCCGATCCATTAGAGAGCAGAAGAGAGGTAAAAGTCTTGGCTAAGAATCCAGCCTTTCTTTGAGATAAGTGCCCTATCCAGTCTCACCTGGATGAACTCCTTTCCCAACCTTCTATTATTCCAAGTATACTTATTACCATGCAGATCCACATCAATGAGGTTATGTTCAACGATAAAATCAGCAAAATCCTCCATACCATTAGAGAAGGTGGGGGTTCCCCCAAACTTCTCGCCTGGGTTAAGAGGGGAGTTGAAGTCACCCATGATAAGCCGATTAGAGATCATGCTTTGGTTTCTAAAGATTTTAAGATCAGCCCATAGTTTTCTTCTACCACTAGCAGAGTTAGGGGCATAAATATTTGACAAGATCCATTCACACTTTTTCTCAATAGTGACAAATTTAATTGCAAGATGATTAATATTATCACTAAGAATCATACCAGTACAGTGCCTTCTATCCCAAAGAGTAGCCAGCCCTCCGGAAGCACCCTGAGAATCAACAGCTGCCATTTCAGAGCTATCCCAAATTTTTTTTTTAATATTATCCATGGTCATTGCTTTCATTTTAGTTTCTTGAAGAATCAAAATGCTGGGGTTACTGGAGTCTCGTAACTCCTTGATGCTTCTTTGCTTAGAGTAACCGTTAAGGCCTCTAATATTCCAAGATATGATCTTCATATGGAATGGTTGGTAGTTGGAATTGCTTGCTGGTTCAGTTGATGCTGAACACCATCTGCAATATCCCTCTCTGTTTTCTTAGCTCTGAGAGTCTTTTTAGAGGGTCTTCCTCTTTTTGAGCTTCCTCCAAAATCAGCTATTCGTCTAACTGAAGCTCTGGTTGTTCTGGAAGTAGAGGTGTCCCAATTGTCAATTTCCTTTTTTTTTTCACTATAAAGTGATTCTGGAATCCTTTCAAAACCTTCCATTCTTTTTTTTTTCTTTTTTGAGATGACCAATGTGAATCCAGAGTCTGGATCTTCCTTTTCCTTGGAAGGCGTAATCTCCCCTTCCTCTTGTTCCTTATGGATACTGTCATGAGTGTGATCAGAAGCTGTTTTGGTGCTGCAACAGACCTGCGCAGACGCTGTTGTAATGCTGAGGAATGGCAGTGGATCCGCATTTCCTTTCTCTCCAGTAGGGAGAGTCTCCAGGGGCTCAATCACACTCATATCCTCCTTGTTACTAGCTTCCTCTCTAATGAATGACAGGATTTCTTTCTCTTCTGAACCAGAAGGGATTAAATTGGCCTTCTTTTCCTTAATCTCCCCTTCCTCTTGTTCCTTTTGGATCTTTGTCGGGAGAATGATCGGGAAAGGCTGTCATGGTGCTGCATGCAGACCTGTGCTGCCAGCTGTTGCATTGCTGAGGTATGGCAGTGGATCCGCATTTCCTTTCTCTCCAGAATAGAGAATCTCCAGGGGTTCAATCACACTCATATCCTCCTTGTTACAAGCTTCCTCTGTAGTGAATTCTTTCTCTTCTGAACCAGAAGGGATAAAAATGGCCTTCACTGAACCATCTTGTTCGATTACTTCCAAGGATACCTTAACAAGGTCTTCATTCACAGAAGTTTCAAAAGGCTTGCCCGGAGATGCCTTCACAGTTTTGTCCACTACATCTTTGTTGGGGGCTTCAGGCAAAGCTATTGTTGCAGCTTTGGGACGCCAGACAAGATGCTTCTTAATATGAGTTCTAAAACCCCCTTTTTTTTTTTTTCTCCCTACTATTTAGTTGCACATTCCTCTGGCTGGGACCTTTATCATCAGTTTTCCTTTCCTTGCTTGGATCCCTGCTAACTTTGTTCAGATCTGTGTCTATCCCAGGCTGATCAGAAACCAAAAGAGGGGTCTTCTTCTTGTTGCAGTTTTTGTCAGAGTGACCAATACTATGGCACAGCTTACATCTTAAGGTCTCAACTTCAATTTTTTGAGTCCAGGATCCAAATCTAGTTTTCAAGATTATGTGCTCCGGAAACTCCTGATCAATGGCTGAGACAATGCAGAACCGAGCAAAAGCAAGCCTGGATCTGTTTCTTGTGGGTCCATCTATTCCAATAGGTGCGCCTAGGGATTTTGCAATATTTAGCAGTATTTCATCATCCCATAGATGCAATGGCAGTCCTGGTAGCCTACACCAGATTGGAATGGTGTTTATATTTTCTGTATTTGGATCAAAACCCGGATACCATTTTTTTAAAAAAAGACCCATATTTCCCAGCCACCAGGGGCCTCCCAGTAACACCGAATCTAAATCCTCTTGTTGGTTAAATTTAGCCAAGAAAAAACCTTTTGGCATAATGGTAATGCTTAGGGCTCCCTTAGGATTCCATTTTCTCATAGCCCATTTTCTAATGAAATCAATATTAGGTCTAGAGCCAAGAAACTTACCAACAAGGGAGAGGTTTGTTTTGTTTAAAGCTCTATCAACAAAACCATCTGGGACCCTTAGACAGGTGGCACCCTCTTTGTCCATTTCCCATGTAAACTGTTCAGAGCTTTTCGGACCCACCTTGAGGTTAGGGCTTTGAAAAAGCTTATTCCAGGCCAAAGGTGTGGATCTCAGTATTTCCTCATTTTCTCTGCTAGCCGTCCGATTGCAGTCTGAGATCTGCTTTTCCTCAGTAAGTTTTGTCATATTGCGCAGACTTTCCGCGGCCAGAACTGCAGAGACCGCACTGGCTGTACCACCCGCTTTTGCGTCGTTCGTACCCGTATCAACAAACGTCCGGCTATGGCTATAGATCAGCTTTTCCTCAGTATTTTTAACCGTGGTTATGAGACATTACTGCAGCCAAACTGCGAAACCGTATCCCGTAGTTCTCTCCATCGCTGGTTCTCTCCATAGTTTTCAAAGTCATATATGTTCTATTACACCTTTGATGAAATATGAATATGTTGTTAGAAAACATAGTACAAAAGGTACATCATAATAATCATGTGATATAGTGAAGATGTACTCGATTAATTTGGTGGTACTAAAATGGGGAAATGGCTGAAAATTATCATAAGAATTATCTATCTTATCGTTATTAACTAGTTTATTCATATGATGAACTGAGCCCATTTAATGATCGTAGAATAATATAGTTTGTCTTATGATATTTGGTATGAGGTACTTTAACTAGTCGGTGACTCGAAGAATTACTTGTGTGCCTCTATCCGAATTGGATAACATAATGAAACTTAGTATAACCTATCCCTAGGATGATAACATAATGAAATGTAGATGAAGTGTAGGTATCATGAAATGAAATATGTGTCATATGAACCTTTCCCATGACAGATCATGATGGTTATGGGGAGGGAAGCGAAATCGAGAATGAGCGTAAGTCATTATGTGAGTGCAACATTTCATGTAGGGATCCTAAGGTGGTCTTGATAAAATCCCTGTGACTCAAATATCGATACACGATCCTTGCAGTTTCAAAAATAAATTTAATTACTTATTATAAAAAAATAACTAAAATGGTTTAGTTTAACTTAAATAATTAAGTAAATGAAAAAATAATCCTAATACCTATATTGATACATGTTGTATGGTGAATGGGAGATAGGATTTTGTAGGCCGGTGTGCATAAAGTATCAACACTTTGGATTGCTAGTGTAATGCCAAAAACTATGTGCATAGTAGTGTGATTGACTAATTGCATTGTCTTTTCACCATTTCTTCTTTTAGTAGTGTTTTGAGCTAGAGGGAAGTACTTGCATACTTTACTAGCTAACACTAATAAGATGCACATGTTTTCTTAGCCTATAAAAAGGTCTAACCAAAGGTATACAATGTATGTTGGATCATATAGAGTGTTGAAGGGAGATTGAGAAGGATCTGGAACCCTTTTTAGTTACACATGGTTATCATATGTTGTCAAGATGGATTATGGAATATTAATAATGCTAGATTACTTAATTTTTATCTAAGTAATAATGTTATTCATTACAACATAAAAGTAATTAAGGGATTTTGTAAAATTATTAGTATGTTGGTTTTATCTGTTGCGTGCTAAAAATCATTGAAGGCATAAAAGGTAATTAAATGTTTATAAATTTTTTTCCCTTAGTTTGTTGAAGTATAACATGGGTGTTACACATTAATTACTTATGTGGGATCATTACTAGCCTTAGGTGTGGCGAAGAAGAAGGATTAGAAGTGGGAGTGGCCTTTTTGACATGAGGTTTCTCTTTTTCTGAATGGATAAAGGATATATTTTTTTGGAAACATTAGGAATGACCATAATATATTATTTCTATTTGGAATTTTATTTTGGTTTTTCAACTTTTTTTCTTTATTTTTTAATGGGTTAAAACAATAAAGGATTGGTTGTTCATATCATTCAATACACCATTGTAATCATCTTCTTTATATTCTAGGTGCTCGATATTGGAGTCACTAGCTGGTTCATCATTGAACCATTAGTGTAAATGACCTTCTCATAGAATTATTTAGCTTCATCACATATTTCTTCTCTTTCATGCATTGCCTCTATGGAAGAAATAACAGGAGGATCCTCAATATCTAACCTTTGTTGAAAGCTCAGTGATCGGTTCCTATCTCTCGTGGGAAGATTATTTCCAATGAAATTCCTCCTTGTGATATCTTGGTAAGGAGCATTAGGTACATTTTTAGGAATTTGTTTCTTAAAATATAAAAAATTATTTTCCAATCTCTCGGATCATAGGATCAATTTTACTTTGAGATGTACTTTGATTCCTAGGCTTGGAAGAGTCTCTTTTGAGTTTTCTATCCATGATAAGATCATCCTCACTCTCTATGGTTTTTTTATGTGGTAACTAGATCACGAATATCTGACCTCCTTAAAAATAAGAAAACTTTAGGTAGTTAATAATTGACAAAGACACATTTCTTATTCTTAGGGGTTGGAGTAACACCTTCCGAAATCTTATGGATCAATTTGTTGAACTTTGCTACTAAATCATTCATGGGATCTTATGGATCACTTTTCATCTAAGTGAGTTGAGATACTAATACATGTGTATCCTTTACAAGTTTGAATTTTTCCTCAAACATTATTCTCATAGTCACCCAATTATAAATGAAGTGAGGAGGTAGATGTTAGAACCATTCGAAACAAAACCTTTGAGATTTTTAATGAACAATCAAATAGATACATCTTCATGAGCAACACCCATAACTCCAAAAGCTACAAATAACATTGTTATGTGTTCATCAGAGTTTTGTTTCCCATCACCAATAAAATTTGGAAAAAAAACATTTGTGAGCCATATGCTAAATCATGTAGTGGTTGAGACAATGCAAGAGGGCCAATAACTAGTCCCAAGGGACTAAAGGTGAAGGTGGAAAAAACATCTCTTGTAAAGATGTGTGCATAAGAATTTGAGTTCCACTTATAAATAGAGATCTAAAAATATTAGATGTACCTTCCTCCTATGTGGTATAGTTTTGGCATATAGGAGATGAAGCGCTTAAAGTCCTAGAGGAATGTATTTTAGGAGAAATATTTAAATTATCTAGTTGTAATATCTCAAATGTAGGATCCACTACATCTCTACATTACTAATGTGAGTGAATATTTTTCAAGGTTGTTTTGAAAAAGGAAATAGATATTAGGATAAAGTAAATACAAAGCATACGAGTTAATAATATAAATATTTATCTCGTGTGTTCCATAGTTCTCTAGTAGAGTCACCAAATAATTGTTGGTTGCATATGTTTTTGGAGACAAAATATGAGGTTCAACCTTAACATGGGGAAAAAGTCCCTCCTTGATTAAAGGAAGACACCTTTTTATTACTATTCTAATGAAACCAAATAATATTTACATTAATCTAGCATTAGGGTGGGATCTCATCCTGATATATTTACTTCTTATGAAATGAAAAGTATATTTGAAGTGGATAGAGAATGAAAAAAGGAGAATTGGAAATAAATAAGAGAGAATGCATGCTTTTTCTTTGGAAAATTCAAATAGCAAGATACTAACATGAGATAAAATATAAATATATATTAATATTGTTAAAATTGAATTTAAACAATAATATAATGCATTGAACTTAAGAATAATACATTAAACAAAGAGATAACATTCAACACAATGTTTTTAACATGTATCTTTTATTTGTTATAGAAAAATATTAAAAAAAAGAGTATTTATTCTCTTTACAATTCTAGTAAATATATTTGTTACCACAAAGTACTAAAAATCATCTTCCTCTATCAAAAAACCCCTCCTTAACAATGCCACAACATTTTACATTTATAGAGAGAAGGGAAAATAGAGAAAAGGAAGTTGTTGGATTACAATCTAATAATATAATTTATACAAAATGACTAGTTCTTGTGAAAAATGACCAATTAGACATGTTAAAACAAATGATGTCTTAACACCTAAAAAATTCACATGTTTGATGCAAAAATTAAATTTTTTTATAAATCCTCAATCAATCTTTTCTTTATTGGCTCCTTGCGTAGCTTCCTTATCACAATACATGTAGAAATTTTGAATCATTTCTTGCACTTATTTCTCATCATGTCCACAAGAGTATCTATTAAATACATCACATATGTCGATAACATTGATCAATTTTATATGAAGCTTCTGGAGTCTCTTGAGGATTTTGGATAGGTTGTTCAAAACATTTGTATATACAATCAATTTTTCAATTAATTATAAATAAAAATTACTTCCTACCATGGATTCATTTGTAACTATACCTTTGAATTATTGAAAGATATAGGTTTATGGGAAGCATATTCAAGTCTTCATTCAGGACTTGGAAGGGAAATTTATCAAATTCATCACAAATATCATTAGTGGCATCAATTCCCTCTTCTCTAGTCTTCTGTAAATTTTCCATGACCTCTTCTAAAATTTTGACTCAAAATTCAATGGATTTTTAAAATTTAAAATGCTTCTATCTTCTCAATTTATTCATTCTTGGGTGAGTTTATCAACATCAATCTTCTAGATCTTACTCATGGCTTCCAAAGTTAACTCCCAATTATTACATTCTTCTTTGAGCTCTTTGTTCATATTCTTAATCGATGATTTTTATCTCTCAATCTCATTATGGACCTTAACAACATCCTTCATCATCCTGTTACCATGATTAATGATCCTTTAGATATAATTATCAAAACTCCCCTTTTGTTTGATCTTCTCCACCTTAAATATGGATGACGCATCAAAAATGGCTAGTGAAAGTGAAGAGATAAGAGATAGTTTTGTGATAATAAGAATAGGGTCATCAAATGCTCCACTTTTTCCTTAATTTCATCTTTGGTGCATTTGGTTTATTTGATTTTATTCAATAATCTATTCAAAGCCACCTATAGATATTTTTTTCTCCTTCGTGGCGAATTTCCCCATAGTCACTTTAGTTATTTGATAGTCAAAAGTAGTGGTGTCTTCCTTATTCCTATTTTATGAGAGCCTCATAATCTCAAAAATATCTCCATGATTGATCAATGGTGATTTGGGAGATATTTTTGGGATTTTTTATATGTACGAGAGGAGAAAAAGTCAACATACTAAAATCAAAGGATTACGGAAGAACAAAATTTTCCCTCTTCTTGGGGGTTTGGATTGATAGATAAGATGGAATTGAAGAGGGGGTCAATTAATGTGGAGAATTTTTGATCATAAGATTAGTACTTAGAGTGATAGGTAATGTAAACACCAAGGGGTAAGGAGGAGATAAGACGTCCATGAAAACAATTGAAGAGGGGAGAAGAAGAGATCATGGTAGTAGATGGTAAAGGGAATGGGGTTTCTTGATGAGAAATCAAGGTCATGATTACTTCTATTGAAAGAGGAGAAAGGGATGAAAATACCTGTGCCATGAGTGACACATGAGGGTATGAAGGTGAAGAATAAGAAACAAGAGCTGTAGATGTAATAATCAATGAGTTGAAATGATGAGGACGAACATGATAGAATGCGAGGAGGGAAGGAAGGAAGAAGAGATGGAGCATGAGGAGGAAAAGTGACTAGAAGGGAAACATGTGGGGACAAGGTCACATGAGGGACTGCATGAGTTATTAGAAAGGAAGAAATAGGAAGAGATGGAGCAGCCATGGTGGTAAGATAAGGTCCTTTTACTTAGTGAGAAGGAGAGGAGTGTGCATCAACAATGGTGATGTGTGGAAGAGAAGACGAAGGAGGATACTTACCTTTTCCACTGAAAATTTTAATTCTCGCCTTCTAGGTGGGAACTTCACCTTTTTCCTTGGGTTCCTAGAAGGAACACACTTTTGATGCAAAAATTATTTTCACCTTTTGGAAGTTGGTATCCTTAGGCTAGATGTTCATTGAATTGAGCCAATGATTGGTTCGAATTAGAATTTGAGTGGATCGATCCTTGATAGATGTGACTTATTTGATTGACCAATCAATTGTGGGAAAACCCTAGATTAACACGTTAATTTTTTTCGTACATAATATCTAATACATCCCCATCATCCATTGTTCCTTAAATAATATATTGAATGTTATATCTAGATTCTTCATCTAGATTTAGGTGATTGTAGTCTTTCCTTCTTATGGATATCTCATCCCTATAATAGATTCATACATCTTCAATATTAAGAATGTGAAATTACATTGCAGTTTAAGGCTTTTTAGGTACTCCCAATAATCAAATCTAAGTCTTGGATGGAAAGGATTGATAGTCACCCTTTGAAATTTTGGTGGTGATGTTATTTTCTTTAATTACCTAAGTACATGTGTATTAACCAATTGTATATAAGGAAATGAATTCCGTCTTATGTTTTCTTTCTTGGAACTTGTGAAGATCCAACATTTTCCTTACCAATTCAAGCAAAATACACTTGTTAGTTGGAAACCTTGGACATAGATACAAATAACCCTGAAATCCTCTAACTTGAATGTAGGTGAATGTTGGGAATTGGTGAAGATACACCCAAAAGAAGATACATAATTCCATGTTACATTGGTAAAATGAAATTTGGAGAGATCTTGGTCTAATTTATATATGATGCTATAGAAAAAAATATCATTCACTCTCTAAAAATGATTCAAACTTTTCTTCAAAGACAACTAAGGGTATAAGTCAAAGACATAATATGAAATTCTACTTCCATATGTGTTTAACCCAAGGTATAACCTCATTCTATATAAAACTTAAAATTTCTCTTGTATGCAATTCCTTCAATTGGTTGTGTAAGGTGTCAGCGATGAATTATTCCCACCTTAAGAATGATTTATTCTTCCTCATGATGGTGATTAATTATTACATCCACTCCTAGAACTTATTATACTCAAGAATAATAAATAATTTTCTCATGAGTGTTATGATGTAATTGATTTTTAGAATGAAACCACTCCTTGGCAAGTTCTTTTGAAATCTTCTAACTACGGTCTTGGGTTTCAAGAGATAAATTTTATTTACATGCTTGATGCATGTTGTCACATTATCATCCCAATCCTTTTGCGTATGCTTGATATCAATATCAATATATTTATTGAGGTATTTTATTTTAAGGAGTTTCTCAAAATATTTCGCATCAAGGAAGATTACCACTTCTCCACCTTGATTCTTTCACTCTAGATTCAATATCGTAATGGTTGGTTGTTGTAAGAATGAATTATAGACACTATATAGAGATAGGGAAGGATGAAGGAGAGGAAAGAAACTATCATAGATACATTGCATCTATATCATCTTTGAGGGATTATTGAATCTATTTTAGTAATCCTCCATATCAATATGTCCAAGCTTGGTATCTCTAATATCAATATTGGAATCAATGTTTGATGGGTAAACAATCCCTTGATATTTATGCTTCATCTCTTTCCCACTTCTCGGATGATTCTTATTTGTATTTTCCTTTCCCTAATTCATACATTGAAGGATGAGATGAAAACTATTCCTAATAACTCATTTGGATGATTAGGAACAACAATTGAGAACTTCCCCTTGATTTACACTTGAAAAGCCTAAAAAACCCCATGTTGGGTTTTCCTCCTTGTTGAGCACCCCGAGAAATATGATAGCCTATTGGAAATTTGATGATGTTATGAACTATAAAAACCCTGACACACTATTAGAGAATCATACTTATTGAAAACCAATTGAAACCTGATATCTTGTTTAAACTTCCTTGATCTTCGACACCTAAAGATTTCTAACACACTTGAGTTGGGAAGTGACACTTGTTACACATTTTAAAATTCCAAAGTGAACAAGCTAGAATTCAAGGATTTTCATATTTATTAAGAACTCTAAAATATTAAGTTAGGTTTCTCATCATGGTATAAATGTTCAAAATCCGATAAGTTCAAGTCTGGGTTTTAAACATGCCTATCATGGTGAAAAAATTGATTCGAAAGTCAAAAAATGAGTTTAAGGGAAAGCATTATTTTCTCATCATGAAAAGGACTATATAATTGACGAAAAACCCTCAAATTGACTAACAACAATTAAAAAAGGTGAAAACCCTAACAACTCATGTCAAATAGACAAAGAAAGGAAATAACACCAAAACTAACTCAAAACCTATAAAACCCCACAATAAAAAAGTATTTCAGAAAATCAAATTGGTTTGAAGGAAAATCAATAAAAGATGTCAAAAACACCAATAAATTTGATATCAGAAGGAGGGCCATAAGAAAGTTTATAAACTAAAATTTGAATTCATACATGTGAAAATTATGTGGAAAATCCAACTATATATAACCAAAACTACTTTAATTACACATTTGATGACACATGCGAGACTTATATCTGACTTGGAAATTAATGCGTTGAACTGGGGATAGCTATACATGACATGACATGTTTCCATGTCATCAGATTTTGAACACCCTACATAAAGGAATCTAACTCCTTTCAGGGACCGAGACTTGGATTACACAAGACATGCTTTTCTGAAGACATGTTAAGATGCTTCCTACCCCGTAAAACCAAACATACTTGGACTGTTAGGCTTCGGGTTTATAAAAACACAAAATATGACATGTTTATACCCTTGGATGCTTTGATGCACGATAAGTCTGAAAACCACATAGACTACAATGTTTTAAATATCAGGTTAAAAACAATTGAACATGAAGCATGTGTTAACTACTAAATGTCTTGATGCTTTCAAAACCCAAAATTCAAAATACTCTAGTGTGTTGGGTTTTGCAATCATATGACATATGGCATGTAAATATGCATGGTGATCATGAAACCCTATAAAACACTTAGAAAAGAAACTTTAAGGCCAAAATTTAGGATTTTCTGAAAATGTGTAAAAATGTTTTAAGGCCTCTAACGATGGAAAATTTGATTGGTTATCCCAATTTGATTGTAGAACTAAAAAATGGAGATAAAAAATTGAGAGGAAGAGTTTAAGATAGAAGCAAGGAATTATTAGTTGAAGAAGTGATTCATGTTGGAACATCACAGAGTTTGGAGTACAAATATTCAAATATCACTAAATAGTAAGATAGAGTTTGTTGTTACTACCATTCATTTATGAATACCATGCCCATGAATTCCCTACATCATTTGAAAATTGAGAATTTTAATTTTTGGTTCATAATGGTGTGAATTGTTCAAGTTTTAGTTATTTCCTATTTGTGTAATGTCTGTGATGTTTATTTTCCGAACTAAATGTGTAAGAATCTTATCTCTATAATGCATTTGAAATTTTAATCATTTTGTTTAATAGATCAATTTACCTAAGTTTTATGGTGATACAAAATTTCAATATTGAGGGATCCACAACTAATACAGGCTTGAGATCAATATTGGCACCGATTGTTGGAATAAAATATGTTCTATTTAGGAGGCATTTTTGTGTGGGAAGTTCTTTGTAAAGAAGATGATTAAAACTTAAGAAGAAGGAATGAGTTAATTTTCATTGGTTGATAATAGATTATATTATTTTATCCAAAGTTTAATTCTAATTATAAAAATATAGGTCAAAACTATTTTTGTATAGTTCAAACCTTATAAAATTGAAAAATTTACTTGTAGAATCTACCGGAAAGCCATTAATTCCACCTACATAAAACCATGAATATTAGAACCTTGAAAATTTGCAAATATTTCATTTTTAAGGTCTAGGTTTGCATACAAAAAGAATTTTTGCAAAAGAGCTTGAAAATTGTTAAATTTGTTTTTTTCTCTTTTAGGAAATTTTACATAAAATAGTTAATTTAAAATATCAATAACTATAAGTAATTTTTGCTGAAAAAATGGCAAAGTTATCTATTTTTAGGGTATATTTAGTTTCCAAAAGGAATTTTTGTAAAATCCCTTATATTTTTTCGATTTAATTGTTTTCATGAAAACTAGGTTAAATCGACTAGTTTACAACATCAATTGTTGCCAAATTCTCGAAACAAAATGGAAAAAATAGTTTATGGATTCACAATGTACATACAATATGAGAGTATTCAAATATTAATAAAATAGTGCTTACTTAAAGATTTTAGACTGGATACTAATGAAATTTAATTTGATGAACCGATAAGCGTGATTAGTGTCATAAATAAACATTAATGTTGCTAAAACTTTTAGTGGATGACAATTTTATTCGTAAAGTTATAAATGAAACTAGTGCTTTAGATTTGTGTAAAATTATAACATTTAAGTACCAGGATTCAAAAGTTGGTAGGGTATTGTACATGATTTTTTTTTCCACTAAAATGTAAGAGGGTGGTTCTATCTCTAAACTCTTATTATAGTTGAAGGACGTTTTTAATGAGTTGAAAGAAATGGAGAAACACTGTAGATGAGAAATATTTGATTTTTTTGGTAATACATAACTTTCCAAAGCATCATTTAACTCATTTATTGATTTAGTGTATATGATTGTGTAAAATAAAGAAGATTGATTTTGAGAAGTTTTCTACACTTCTCGAGAAAAAGGAGAGAAGGAAACTCATGAATATTCCTTGACATCAATGGATACAAAAGTGATTTTATGGAGAGGAAAAGGCAAGGGAAAAAGGTTAGAAAATAAATATTCTTCAAAGAGAAATGTAAGTGATTCTAAGAAATCAAAATGAATATGTTTTTATTGTTAGAAACCAAGCCATTTTAAGAAATATTGTAGACAAAGAAAAAATGATATGCCTAATTAAAACAATAAATCTATACATGATAACATGCATAAAAAAAAAGAGAGATATATGCTTAATTTTCCTTCGTAACATCACATGACCAATCAAGTGAGTCTCACACTTGGTACTTTAACTCAAGAGCTCAATAACACTACACATGCTATTGAGATCGGTATGTAAACTTCATTGAGGATAATAGTAGTAATGAAAATTTTTCCTTAGGTGATGGATGAATACATGCAATTAAGGTATGTGGGGATGTACATATAATTTTGAACAATGAAATTAAATATACATTTAATAATGGCATATATGAATAAAAACCTTGTCCATTAGTAAAATTACCAAAAACAAGCAACTTATAGTTAAGTTTTAAGGAAACAAATGTAATGCAAATACAATTAGTGATAAGATTTTTTTATTCCAGTATAAGGGAAAGGGTTAGTAAAAAGTTGTAGATCCTAAATCAATAAAAACAATATACTTTAAAACAATTTAGTACCTGTGACATGCAAGATATGGTCATTTGAGTTACAGTATTTAATCATGTTGAGTAAAAATAAAAAGTTGCATGGAATCCCATATATTTAGGAAAATAAAAATGTTTGTGAAGGGTGTCAAATAGGTAAAAAGTTAGACAACCATTTCCTACTTGATAAATCATGGAGGGTAGAATGTGTGTTAGATTTGGTACATGAAGATATTCATAGTCTTATGAAAACTAACACTATATCTCGGTGCTTTTTTAACTTCTAATTGATAGTTGATGATGTTTCTTGAAACACTTGGGTGTATTTTCTTAAGAATAAATTAGATTTTGTTGCTGATTTTGATGCATGGAAAACATTAGTTAAAAATCACACAGGTAAAAATGTCAAGGAATTTAGGTCAGACAATGGTGGAGATTTTGTCTCCAAGTAATTCAATGACTACTACACAAAGGAAGGTATACACCGGTAGTATACCACTCCTTACACTCCACAACAAAATGGAGTAGTGGAAAGGAGAAACAAGACTATTATGGAGATGGCACGTTGTATGGTGCAAAGTAGAAATGTACCTTTTTGGTATTGGGCAGAAGTTGTAAATACTTTGTAGTGTACATCTTGAATAGAAGTCCATGTAAAGTTGTGCAAGATATCACTCCTAAAGAAGCATGATCAATTATATTTCTTGATGTAAGTGATAAGTGGATATTTGTATAAATATGGTTGTTATAAGTAGACATGTGAAAATAGATGAGAAAATATTTTATTTCTCGAGAAGATGGTATACCTACTAACACTAATACTCTTTGGATTCATAATGATTATTTTGAATTAAGTTCTATTAATAAAATGGAACATGAATTTAAAAATCAAACACCGAGAGAAATATATCTCCATAGTAGGACATAGTAAAATAAACAATAATCTAACTAGTCAACGTAAAAGGACAAAGTGGTACTATATCACATTGTAGGGTTTTTAGCAAGACAAGATTCAAAATTATTGAAAGGTAAATCCATAAGATATGGGAAATAAATAGTAGAAAATATTGAGAAAGTAAAATTTTTTCTCAATTCAGTAGTTTCTCAAACTTTTGAGCTAACTACTTATGCGAGATGATAAAGGAAATCGTAAATGAGAATCTACCATGAAGTGGAGTATGATTCTCTAATATAAAATGGAACTTGGGTGTTGTCATAGTTATCCCAACATAATAAATCCATTAGCTACAAATGGATTTACAAAGTGAAATGTAAATCAGATAGTTCCTTAGATAATTATGTAAGGATTTTATTTTTACAAAGGATTATTCGCAAGAAGAAGGGGTAGAATATGAAAAACCTTGGATTTATAACTAAAATCGTAATGTTAAAAATGGTAATATGTATTACTACTCAATTTTTTTGACATGTATTTTAAATGGATTTGAAAAATAATTTTCTAAATGGAGACTTAGACAAAGAGGTGTACATGGTACAACCATACAAATTTTAGGTTCATGGGAAAGTGTAGACACCAAAATTGGGTCACGCTCCCCTTGGTCCCTTTTCGAATACCCAACTGAAACATATTCACCTAACCATGACCCTTTTACCCCACATTAATATTAGTTTAATTATTTATAATTAAATTAATACGTATCCTCACTTCATCCATTATTTAATTATCTTAATTCAAACTAATTTTCACCTCACCTAGACACCTCATCATAGACATATTCTTAGCATGTTTCCGAACTAACTAGGACTAAACCTCTTCTTACTTTAATTAACCAAGACTTAGTCTAACCCTAAAATCACATGCCTATTCTTCCTCTAATAGCATGCCCACTTATCTAAGCACCAAACACCATTTTAGACCCGGCACCAATGGGAAAAGCTGGAAAAAGATAGCTAGGATATGCTATTTTGGGAAACCTAGGATTTCCCACCTTAACCGACGTCGGTCAACACTAAACCAACGTTGGTCACACTAAACCATCATCAATTACCATATCTACACTGGGGTAACCTTATTTAAGAGGTTGGACACATTATCAAGTTTTGGAATGAAGGAGATCTGCATGCAAGCAAGAACTAAAGCCCTTTCACACATCGAGATAGCCATAGCTAGCACCAAGACGGATCCGAAGGTATTTGCATCCATGGTAGCATTCTGGGAAGCACTTTTGTGGCACCGAGCACCATCCCACAGATCAACTATCACCATCATCCAGCCATCAAATCTGTAAACACCAGTAAGTGTATCTTTAACCTACATCATTTCATACTTATCTAGATTACAAAGTTTCTTCATCTTTGTTTATCAGCATCTATTTTCATTTTTCATCCCACCCTTGTTACCTTCATGTGATTCCAACAATTCCATCATCCATAGTAATTTAATCACCTCTACTTGATTCCTAAATACTTCTACGTACCCCCAACACCGTTACAAACCTAGCCATTTTCCTCACACTCATTATCTTACCTCAAACAAGTTCTCAAAACCTAGTTTATTGAATTTCTACCATCCTGCCTTAACCATCATCGGTTCCCTCTTAATCTTCATCGGTCATACCTCACCAACATTGGTATCTATATTTGGTAATCCTGCCAATAATAGAAACTTGAAAACCTACATACAAGAAATCCAAGATACCTAGAATCTGACCCTGACCTATTCTAGCACCTTTATTACCCACCCTACTTCCATATCCAATCATAACCTATCCTTATATATTATATTTGCTTATTGTATTTGTATGAGATACCTAAATCATATCAACTACATTAGGACATTATTTATTTACGAAATTTCTTACATTAAGTTGTATTAAATAGTGGGCTAATTGCCACTAAGGAAGTACTACACTTCCTAGATTTAGCACACGCTAGGAAACCCACCGAGATATATTGTTTAATTATATTTTGTGTTCTTGTTGTGTATTTCAAGTAGTTCCTCCTAGCCAAAATTAATATCTTGCAATCAAGCATTGGATCAAGAAGTTAGAATACATTCACGACCTTTAAACCGACCATCACAATGGTATTCCTCCTTGACCCATCACCTTATTTGTTTCATCAAATCCATAAAGAAAGAAATGAAAAAGAAAGAGCAACATGTTTACACATTATAATTCCTTTTATGGACTTAAGTAGGATCCTTGAGCCTAATATTTCAAAATTGATAAATAACCTAGAGAGTGGTTTTAAAAGATGTGATGCAAAATGTAGTTTCTATGTTAAATTGGTTGGTGATGACTTATTGGTTCTAGTTGTCTATGTTGACGATCTTTCCATCACCAAAAGTAGTAATGAATTGATTAAACAAGTGGAATCTAACATCTATTATGTGTTTGAAATGGCTAATCAAGGACTACTTCAATATTGTCTAGGTGTAGAGTTTTTGTAATGCTGCAATTTTTGATATATAATTTTTCTATCCCAAACAAAATGTGTCAAATCCTTAATAGAAAAACTCACAATGTATGATTGTATTACAGCGAATACACTAATAAAAGTTGAGACAAAAATATCCACTTTGAAATAGATTCACCACTGTCAATGAAATAATGTATCAAACATTAATAGGTAGTTTGATTTATCTTAGTACTACTAGATGAGATTTATGTTTTGCAAGTAAGTTATATTTTTCACTTCATTGCTAAACCACATGACGAACATTGGAAATATGTAAAACATGTTCTTTAATTTGGAATTATCTATAAGCAACTGGTGAGTTTGAGCTAACATGGTATATTGATTTAGACTGGGTAGAATTAGTTGATTTTATAAAATCAACATCATGTTATATTTTCACTCTTGGTTCATGAGAATTTTCATGAAAGAGTAATATTCAGAGTACAATTGAATGCTATTTTACTAAGGTTGAGTAAAAAGCAGTGGTTAGTACAGGTAGATAATTTATGTGTATTTAGTTAGTATTAGAAGATATTTAAATTGAATCACCAACACATACACCTATATTATGTGACAACCAGAGTGTACTAAAGATGGTGAAGAATCCAATATTTCATGCCAAGACAAAGCACATTTAAGTTCAACATCACTACATTCGATAATTGGTTTATAACAAAGACACATGTCTTCATTATTGTCCTACCTCTGAGAAACCAACTGATATAATGAATTAACATTTATGTAAAGATAAAATTGTTAAATTTTGAGATAAGATTAGGGTTGTTTAGGTTTAGTCATTAAGGGAGAGTGTTAGAATATTTAGACAATAATATTATTATATTGTATTTGGTAATGAGATTAGTTATTTTGTTTATTTGTTAAGGCCTATTTTCATGCCTTTCTTTATATTGTTAGTAATAGGCTTGTCTTTAGCCTTGTATAAGATAGAGGTTATTATTGTTCATATTCTATATGAATTTTTTTTATAGATATAGTCTTTCGATTTAAAAGGCTATTACAATATAATGTTTATGGCTTTAACAATACATATTTTAATAGCATGTGATGATCGATGATATTATTAGTAGTGTTCATGGATTACCATAAAAATTATGTAGGTATGTATTAAGTACAAGGAAACAAGTTCATAGAAAATAAGGAATGGAGATGTTCATACGCCCCCAAGTATTGGAAAAGGTATCATATATTGGTGTATATGGAGAATAAGAAGATGAAACTACTAAACACATTATAGAATTATATTTGTATAACCAATAAGGAAAATACCAAGTTATACTATAAATTTGGTGATCTTGGAAAAATGTTGGTTAAGAAGAGTAGGAATTTGAGATTGATCGATGTGGAAAACCCAGAGGACACAATAGGTAAGGAAATAATTATAAGTATTAAAAATATATCAAGTAAAACTTGTAGGTTAGATTAATTATGCATTATTATCATATGCAATTTTTACTTTGCTAATTTGTTAATCATATCGTTATATTATTTTAATCATATTGTTTTTTGCATATATATTATTATTATTACTTATAAAATAAATATTTTGTATATGTGCTTCCTAGATGTATTTAGGAAATCGGTGTAACAAAGTTTGTTTAGTTGTTTTATTGTAAAATGTATATAAGCATTGTATTACTCATAGATCTATAATTGGATTATTTCATATTAATAAAATATGGCGGGATTCCTCCCTATTCTACATTTACATTTGGTATCATAGTTTTAGAGGTCATGGGCTTGATTGAGAGGCATTTAAAGGTTGTAGAAGAGCTTAAGGACAATTTCTACAAGTTTGAGCATAGAGATAACCAAAAATACCACCAAACACTTGATAGACCATAACTCTTTTCCTCACCACCATAGTTGTTGCATAAAGTTGCAAGTATCTTTGTTGACACAAAAAAAAGTCCAACATTGGAGAAAAACTAGTTTTTATATTCGGTGGAAAAGGAGGGGTAAAAATCACTTCCTCCCGCACTAAGAAGATTGTTAGAGATCACAAGTACTGAGAGGGGGTGAATCAGTGCGGATTAAAATTAATTTCAGAGTTATACTTAATCCAAAATTTCTTAAATTTGAGTAGTACTATATCATGTGCATTTCATCAAACATATATCAAATAGAAAGACACCAAACACATAATTTATAGTGGGAAACACTTTCAGGAGAAAAATCCACTTAAAACCAAGGCTTTATTATGAACACCAATTCTGAATCTTATAATGGTTTCAGTTGAGCACCCACTCAACCTATGAAGCACCCACTCAAAGATTTTATGAGCACCCACTCAGCTAATTTTAGCAAGCACCAACTTACAAGGAGCACCAACCCCTAATTTAATCAACTACAATTGATGTTTTGTAGGCACCAACCCAAAAGGAAGCTACAACCCCGAATATGCTAAGCTATAACTTATACTTGATTATTTTTACAATTTTTGATCATCTAGTAACAAAAATTTCTTACACAATAGATTATAATCACTCTTATGTATTTTTCGTGTTCTATCTATCACTCTCTTCGTATCATTTGAATTGACCCCTCTTGCTCAATCAATCTACCACACTAATGCTCTTCTCATTTGATATATCTTATTTACTTCATTTGTCTTCCTTGCTCCTTTCTCTCATTTTTTTAGCTCTCTCAGCTTCAATGCATCATATTCTCACTTGAGAAAATTATTCCTCTATCACTTCTTCATCTTTAGTGTATTATTTCATTTATGAGTAACTCCAAAATTGGCTTCGATTTCTCTCGTTATTTTCCATTAACTCATTCCATATCTTTGATTAGAGTGTTGTACACCCTTTCCTACTTTGTTGCACGGAAATGTGGTCTATTAAATGAATACAACAAAATCCATATTTTTCTCTTTCTATATTCAAATTGTTTTATATATTTCTATGTACTCACCAAAAATATTCTTTAATTTCTCATCTTTCTATTATTTCCAATGTGATCAAGATGAGTGAGCTATTTTTATTCTTTGATATTTAATTCTTCCTTGAAATCAAGAATCTCATGGAGAAATGTAACTATATTTCCACAAAGTCAATGAGCATTAATTATAGGTAGATGGAACTGTAGATTTCTTCGTTCTTCATGGAGCTCAATGCGTATGCTTAGCTGCAATTACCAGATAATTGAATCACCCATCGATTTTGGAGAAAAAAATATCACTTGTCCATGTTTACCTCCATTTGATTGTCCTAGAGCTCTATGCAGTTCATATTTTCTCAATCAGTGGCTTTTATAAGCTTCTTTGACATTTTCCTTTGTATCACAACAATTTTCTTTGATCTATAAATTTATCCTTTCTTGGCATCTTTTTAGTCATTTATGGCTTTTCGTTTCTTCTCACGGCTTTTACCATGTTATTTAGTTTTACACCTATGTCTGCTACCTTCTGAATCTTTGTCCTATGTCTGTAGATATTTTTGTTTTATGCAGATTCTATAGTTTCTAATGGCTATCTCTAGTCCTTCACATCTTTTATAGTTCTCTCACTTTTCTAGTTCTTCGTGGCTTCTATAGAACTTCCCTTACTTCTATGGTTTTTCCTTGATTCATCCTTTCTTGCATAGATCTTCCTTCACATTTACGGCTTCATCTTTCTTATCACCATCTCATTCATTGTCTTCTTTTTACTTTGTGGCTTCATTCTTTACCCGCGGCCTTCACTAAGCTTTTATGGCTTTTTCTAGGGTTTTGTGGCCTCTGCAGATTTTGGGGGCCACTTTATTATTCCTACGGCTTGCACAAAAGTTTATTAAGTCCCTTAGAACTTATCTTTGACCATCTTGAAGCCTCTGTGAGCTGACACTACCAATCAACCTTCATCTTTCTCACTTTCTCACTTTACCAATTAATCCTTTTTCCATTAATTCCACTTGACATAAAATACTTTTACCATCAATGCAACTTGACATCAATGAAAACATATATGAAAAATGAAAAAGGTCCAACAAAGCATTCAAGAAAAATTATAGAAAATAAAATAAAATCCCCATCGGGGTTTTTATATAGATTTAGAAACAAAAATCTCCTTTTAATCTTAGAAGATCCACTTATTTTGACTAGATCCTACCAATTTGGGTGTTTATATAGGGAGAGTTGGTTACTTCACGAGACCAAGTTGGTTGTATGTATGAGAGCCTGGTTTAAATCCTATGTGAGTTGAGATGCAAATGAGTTGAAGGTGTATTGGATACAATGACTAGCGGGTTGTATGGGAAATTTGAGCCCATGATAAGAGGTGATTTGGGTCAAATAGGATACATCCCTACTAAACTAATCCAGTCACAAACTAATCTCCACAGTGATGTTTTAATTGATTCTATTTCAAAGTTGATATCTCTAATCAACAGAATCAAGTCACCCTTAATGATGAGATACACTTTTTGGTTTAGCTCACCAATAAGCCAACATCATTGGGTAAGTTACATATTTGGTTGGAAGGTTTACCTACTAGGTTAAACCCATGGAGTGGGCATTATGAATGGTAAGCCCAAACCAAGCCATGGAAAATTAGGGTTTTGTATTGGCAAGTTCTACGCTTTTTGAGCTTGGGTAAGTTACATATTTGGTTGGGAGGTTTACCTACTAGGTTAAACCCATGGAGCTGGGCATTATGAATGGTAAGCCCAAACCAAGCCATGGAAAATTAGGGTTTTGTATTGGCAAGTTCTACGCAGCTTGTCATCTAAAACTTCACATAATATCTTATGTAGATCTTAGATCTTCTCCCCACGATCTCATAGTCAAAACATTAATCGAGGTAGGAAAGTCTTGCATTTCACACACCTCTATGTTGAGCTTCACATAGCTCATTTTGCAACCTTGTATTGAACCTATATAAGTGGTGGTAACAATAAAAACAAATAAGATAAAATTTTAAAGGGCGAGTAAAAAGATAACCAAATAACCACATCACTAATTTTGGTGGAAATCCTAGTGAGGAGGTGAGTTTATTTTCTTAAAGATATGATTTATTTATAAAGCTTAAATATTATATCCTACATTCCATATTGTAAGTGCATAATGCACTCAAGTGGGAAAGAAAAGGGTCATAAAACACTTGTGAGGGTAAGGTATAGGGTTCAAGTCTCCCCTCCTCATACTTTTTATTTGGTGAATATTTCGGGTGACCCCTATTTTTAGAAATTCACCAAATTAACACCCACCAAAACTATTGGGTTATAACTATTCCCCTAGCTAAATTTAGCTGTAAAAAACCCTATTTTAAGGTAATTGTTTCTCCTCATTTCTCTAAAGAGTGAAAAATTGCAAATTTTGTAAAGGGTCATTTCCGAAAGAGGAGTTTTTGTATTTTTGAGTCGTATAGAGATTTTGAGGCCACCATGGCCTAAAAATATATTTTTCCTTTCAGTTAATTTTTTCCTCACAATGGATTAGTATGATTTTTAAGTGTATTATATTTATTTGTATTGTGTTAACAATCCATTTGATCAAGAAAATTATAGTCACTGTAATGGCCAAAAATGCTCCAAAAAAGTTCTACCTAACTTGCAGCTACCTTGTGGTGAAAATTATGTTGTGTGGAAGACCAAAATTTAAACTCAACTTGAGTTTGAAGATTTATGACATGTTGAAAATGGTTCCATAACTAGATAAATAGACAAAACAATATAGTAGTGTTAGTTTGACAGGCCAATCATAAGGCCAAGTTGATCATCTTATTTGGAGTGTCCAATGATGTGAAATCAAACATTTGAGATGCCAAAATGACTAAAGAAGTATGGGATAAATTCATCATAGTATATGATGCCAAAAACAAGAACATAATATTGAATTTGTAGAGTCAACTACATATACTGAAGTTCAATCCAAATGAGAAATTCAAGGCTTTTCTTAGAATAGTTACAACATTGAGGGCTTCACTTCTAGCCTTGGGAGAGGATATCTTAGATGAAACTCTCATTCCCATTGTTTTGAGAGCACTTCCTCCCTCATACATGATCTTTGTGACAAAAATCAATTTTTCGATCAAACCATCAATTTTGAAAATATGGTGAACTTTTTGCAACAAAAAGAGTCATTGTACAAAAATATGAAGAAGAAGAGTAGGCACTTTCTTCTCATTAGAAAGGGAAAAAAATTCAATCTTCCAAAAATTCTAGAAGCAAAATTGACAAGGGGGCGATAAAAATTAAAAATTATCTATTTTTAGTAGAGGATATGATTTGAAAGATTGTTGGTTCAACACGTACAAGAAGGGTTCATCAAGAAATTTGAGACCCAATACTCAAAAATATCAATAGGGAAAATCTAGCTACAAGAAAGGGTAGAAGAAGGGGAAATAGAGGAAGAAACCCCATTAGCAAGGAAATGTTTCTAAATAAGAGGACCACTCGGATGATTAAGAATTCTTATACACTACCCAATTCAATGAAGTATCCATGTCTACTAGTGCTATCTTGTTTGCTGATTCAAGTGGCACTCGACACATGACCAGATGTAGAAACTATTTCTCCACATTGAGATATGTACCCTCCAAAAATCATGTATCGTTGGGTGATGAATAATCCTACAATGTTCAAAGTATTGGGAACATTTATTTACCACTTGGTACACATAATTATAGGTTATCTAATGTATTGTATGTCCCTATTTTGATAAATAATTTTCTACTAGTCAATCAACTTCTAGATCATAATATGAAGATTGATTTTGATTGAAAATTTGGTGTGGAAGTATGTCCCAAAAGTTTGATTTTTTTGCAAGAGTTTCCATTATGGGATATATGTTCCACTTGATTTTTATAGAGAGATGATTAGGCACTCATGGAAAAAGAAACCTCCTTTGCACAATTGTGGCATCGAGATTTGGTTACATAAGTTTTTATATCTCAAAAAAATTCACTAGTATGACATGGTGAGAGGTTTTCCATCTCTCAAGATAGAAAAAAATAAATTTCTAAATTTCATAGAAAGTAACAAACACAAAGCTTCATTACAGAAGAGTATATATTAATCTCAAGTTAAGATTGATCTAGAGCACACATGATCTTTGCATTACGATGTAATCTAGTCATTTTGGTTTTCAACATTTCATGATTTTTGTTGATTTTTTTCTAGAAAATGTGGATTTATTGTCTTCATACTAAATATGAAGATTTCAAGAAATCTGAAAAGTTCAAAGTGGCTATTCAAAACAAGGTTGGTCATAAAATCATATCTCTCCGAGTTAGATGAAGGGGGAATTCACCAATAATGAATTCAAATCCTTTTAAAAGCTCATGGGATTTGTCAAAAATAATTCCTCCACATACACCATAGAAAAATGGTGTTGTTGAGAGAAGAAATCATACTATCATGGTGATGGTGCATTGTATGGTCAATGATTCATAAGCGACAAAGACATTCTAGGTAGAAGTAGCAAAGAATACAATGCACATGTTGAACAAAGTGCAAATAGTTAATTTTAATTGAGTATAACCACATGAGATATGGTCAGAATGGAAACCATCCATTTCAAACCTTAGAGTATTTGGGTGTAAAGCTAACATGCTTATTCCCAAACATAAGAGAAATAATTTGGATATGAAAGTGGGAAAATACATCTTCATTAGATATAATGAATATCTTGGGTATAGACTGATGGATCCGAAGACTAGGAAAGTATACACTAGAATAGATGTTGAGTTTTTTGAGAAGAAATAAGTTGATGATGCTTATAAAAGCTCACTAGATGTTCAAAGAAACCATGTTGTGAAAATAGAAAGTGATGTTCCCATTGATGGTGAAAATTATGATGGGGATGATGGTGATGATTTTTAGGACCAAAATCCATGGGAATGGTTCAACGCATGCCTAAATGGTATACTAAAATGGATGGTTCTCTAAAAAAATCCACTCTTTAACCATAGACTTACAAAAATATCGTGAAGAGATAAATTTTTCCTTAACGAGAAGATTTTTGAATTTTTTGAGCCATCTATAGTTTAGGAATCCCTATAGTCTAAAGATTGGAAATGTGCCATGTATGTTGAGTATCATTGAGTGATGATTAATAAAACATGATATCTTTTTGATATTCCACCATAGAAGAAGCCCATTAGATGGAGATGGATTTTCAAAAATTAAGTACAAAGTGGATGGGACCATTGAAAAACACAAGGAGATAATTGTAGCAAAGAGGTATGGTAAGAAAGAAGGAATACACTTTGAGGAAACATTTTCTCCCAAATCTAAACTTAAAATGATTAAGATGATATTTTCTCTAGTTGCAAATTTTGGATGGAAATCTCACCATATGAACGTGAAAATTTCCTTTCTCAATGGAGGTTTACGGGAAGATGTCTACATGACCTAACTAGAAGGTTTTTTCATACCTTAAAAAGAAGAAAATGTATGTAGACTCATCAAATCACTCTATGGTCATTAACGGGATCCTCGAACATGGCATATCAACATTAATGAGCATATCATTTAGCATATATTCCAGAGGAATATATATGATCCCAATTCTAACTCAAATATAAAGGAGGGGATTTTGTCATTGTTCTTATATATATTGATGATCTAGTCATCACCTAAAGCATAGTAAAGATGATCAATGCAATGAATAAATATCTTAATTGATTGTTCAAAATGATAGATCTTAGGATGATGCACTACTATCTTGATTTGGAAGTATAGAAAAATAAGAATCATATCTTTAAGTATTAGTTGAGATATTCCAAGACCATGCTTGAAAATTTTAGAATGATGGACTACACACCAATTTCCACACCTATAGAGAAAAGACTTTAGTTATCTTGTACAGATCCATCTCCACTAGTAAATGTAACTCTCTATGGACATTTTATCAAGAGTATAATTTAATTAGACTATACTATGTTGGCGTGAAGTCATAGGTCCGCATGTCATTTATGGGTCATTATGATATTCCCTTGCACGTCGGTGTGTCAATTGCATCATTGGGAGTTGATTTCCTATTCCGGGAATGTAACTCCCCCTCTCTTGAGTTGTCATGATTACAATACTAGAGGTTACTCAAAATATCTATATGTACACCACTTTTGATCTATGAGATTAGAGTGATATTTTGTGGATTGTAATGAGGTTCTACCCTTTTTTTGAATCTTTGCATGCATGTTTTGGTTGATTCTCACTCCTACATAGGACTTCGTCAAATTTCCATTTGTGCTTCCATCGATGTTCACGCTATCCCTCATGATCCTCCTACTTCAAGTTTTTGCACACTCTTTCATGGTATTAGAGCACACATCATGTGGACCTGTAAAAATCTTCAGTGTTTTTAGCTTTCCATCATGATATATAGACCTTGTTTGTAGCGTCGCAATGGATATTCCAATTGTGAATTTCTCACATTGATTCGAGGTTTTATACCTCCATTTCGTGTGTTTTTGGGTGTTTTTCAAGTTGTTGGTTTTCTAGCCTTCTAGGGGTTATATGTAATTTGGTGTGTGTTTTGAGGTGTTTAATAGTCTCGGGTTGTAGGCTCAAGGTTTTAGATCGAGTGTTTAGTGCTAGTGTTTAGGTTTTCAAATACTAGTTTTGGGCTTAACTTGGCCCCATATTTTACGAGATGGGAATTGTTAACCAAAATAAGCTCCCTCTTATTTTGGGTTAACTAGCTTCCTTTCTATGCCTCAGTCAAATTTTTACACATTACAGATCACTCAAAATTTTTGGGTATTGCTTCATTAGATAGAGAATTCTTTTCCCTTTCTAGAAAGGTAAGGAATTCCTCCTAACTCATTGCATTTTGCAAGTTATGGCTTGGCGGAGTTTTGAGGGGAAATTTTCCTTGGGCGGACACACGGGAAATTTTTTTGGAACTTAGTCCTTTTGGGAAAAACCTCAAAGGAAAAATATGGCCCAAAGGCCCATGAGAGGAAAAAAATTGGTTAAGGCCCGTAGCCAATGAAATGATGCCATGTGTCAAGGCGGAGTGTTGGGCATCGGAGGGACTTCAAGTGTTTTGGCATTTGGTCAAAAACACAAAAGGAAAAAGTTGAACGCATATCCGCATAGAATCAAAGGCTGCCACGTGTCCACATCGAGAGGTTAGGCCGATGGGGATTTTTGGGAAATTTTCCCAGGCGGGCAAATTGGGCTATTTTTTTCCCGAGGCCCACGGATCAACCAGAGGGCACCATGTGTAATCGAAGGAGTGGGGCATGGATAATTTTTGGGAAATTCTCCCAATTTGAAAAAAGAGGGAAAAAGTTCAAATTTCAGCCTACGAACCTAATTTTGCCATTTTTGCCCTTAATCTTCAGAGGGGCATATCTTTCGCACCAGAGCTCAAATTTTAGCAATCCTTATATCATTGGAAATCTGGTGAAATTCTCCACATGATAGACCCTTAAATTTTAAATTTTAATGGAGATTTATAGGAGAAAATTGAGGAAATGTCCCAGCACGAAAAAATGTAGAACCGAACCCCAACCACAAAAATTGATGAAGTATGGCGTCTGTTTCTTCTCCAGCATGGCCGAATGCATTGAAAAATGGATTTGTGAGGGTTCCTTGCTATTTTAATGAATCTTGTCGGTGGTTGAAGTTTCAAATCAAATTTTCCCGTGTTTTCTCATTTCTTTCATTCTGTTCGAGTGATAAAAGCTAGTTTTGGCTCATTTGTAAAAGTTTGTTCATCCTTCTTCTCTACCTCTCCCTTCTTTTCTTCCCTGGGTCAAAAATGGAGTTTGAACCTCCTCCCTTGCTTTGTAATGGAATTTTTTTCCTCTTACCCATGAAATGATGATTCTGTGCAAACTTCTGGAGTAATAAAAATGTGTTTTGTGATGCATTTGTCCATCCTTGCTCATTTTTGGTTGTTTTCTTCTTTCCTCTCTTCATTGCAGGTATTTGTGCATGTTTGGATGTTCATTGTAGGTTTTGGAGCTATGTTCATGGAGTTTTGGAACATTTTTGTGTGAAATCCATCTTTGGTCTGTGATGCACTTGTCCATCCTTCCATTACTCACCTCTCTTTGTTTCCATGGTAGTTTTGATAGATGTTCAACATTTTCCTTCTTTGGTGTATCACCGTTTTAGTGTAGGCTCTATTTTTTCTAGTTTTCTTTCTCTCCCTATCTCCTTAGAAGTTAGATTAGGATTAGATTAGCTTGCCTACACTGGAATAGCTTGTGGCAGGTAGTTTAGGAAGAGGAACCAACCTTCTCTGGAGAGCTTTCCCCATTTGCAAAGGTCCCACACTTTGGGAAATCTCAATGTTGTGTAATCACACCAAATGAAATTGCCTTAGAAAATTAGATCCATAACTCATTTGGAGGCACTGTGATTTTGCACTAAAAGTTTTGGCATGCCCGGTGGGACTTAGATGTCTTCCACTTCATTTTTTGTAGGTTGATGTGTTCTTGTTTAAAATTTTAGCCTTTGGAGGCACTTGTAAACACATCTGGCGACTCCATCTGATCAACAACCCATCTCTGAAGTTACAGACCTTCTTTCCATTCCTTTTTCATTCCATTTTTCATTCCATCTCTTCACTCTTCTTTCATCCCATGAAGTTGTGCAATCATGACTTCATTTTCCCCATGGAATTTGCATTTGTTTCAATAGCAACAATGTTTCCCACCTCCAACATGTTTTACAAATCCTTCAAATCAACATTTTGATCAAATTCAAAACCAATATCCTTACCCATATGAGCAATACCAAAATAAGTTTGGTTATGAAACATATCAAGAGAAAGGGTATGCATATAATGAAGACAATCAAATGCAAGATGCTGGTATGTTGGAAAAAATCCAAAAATGGAGATTGGCATGGTGAAATCAAGAGAAAAATCTCAAATAGAGGCTTTTAATTGGTTTTAGGGCACCTTATCCATGGGTTGGCCCTTTTCCAAGACACTTCAGCCCTCAGGAGAAGCTGGACTTCATGATTGAGATGCTGCCCCAACTTGCACAATGGATAGTGGAGATAGAGGCCTATAAACTTGGTGCCAGGAAGCCTTGTCAATGGGTAAGTTCTACACCATCATCTAGTTTTTCTCTTTCCATTCCTCAAGTAGCACCATCTCATTTTGAATGCCAAATTCCAAATCCAGCCCATGCTGCCCCAAGTGTTGATTTCATTTCTCCATCCCCTAGTCTTCCACCTCATCTCAATTCTTTTGTCCTTTTCCCTTCCAAACAGTCATTCCTTCCAAGGAAACAAGAGGTTCTACCTCCCTCACCACCACAAATATTTGCAAAACCAGTTGAGTCAAAAACCCACCCCTCATCTTGCATTCCCAAATCCATGTTGGGAAGATAAAAATCAGAATTCCAGCCAAGGAGAACAGAAAGAAGCAGAGCCCAACAAAAGAGAAATGACAAATAATCTGAAGCGTAGGGCTACCAAATTTGAGATTACAAATATCCCCTTGCTGGTCAAGCCAATAGAGGAGGCCAGGGTTGAAGAACAAGTGGTGGCCAAGGCTGATTTTATACTAGCAGAGAAGCAAGAAGATTAGCCATCAAGTTTCTCAGAGCGTAGTGTCCATGTTGGCACTCTGTTGGAAGAAGATGTTGATCCACTAGAAGTTACACAATCAGCCATGGAAGAGGAAAGATCTAAAAGAGATCTCGTAGCCCCAACTTGTCCTCTAGAGCAGCAGATTGAAGAGTTTGATTTGTCAAACTTCATGCTAGAGGAAGCATTCAATCAAGAGCAAGATTGTCTTCAAGCAACAGAGGAAGGAGAAGTTGCTCCAAATCCAAAAGAAGAGGAGCACATTCCAAAGTGTGGAGGAGAAAATGTAGATCTAAAAGATTTGAGCAAAAAACGGGCCGTAGAGACGAACCTTCAATTCTTCTTCTCACCTCATCTCTCTCAAACTCTAATGCTGATAACAATGAGGGAAAACATGGTGAATAAGTTACAAAACAAGAAGAAACCATGGAAGAGGTTGAACATTTGCAACAGGACAACAATGAGGCATTTTATCTATCTCGATTTGGAGGAATATTTTGATGGAGAAGAATTAGTTGATTTTCTATTTTTTCTCCTTCATATCCACCTTCCAAACACTTGAGCCTGTTGTCATGGAGGAGAGATTTCATTTGCAGTAGCCTACATCTTATAGAAGCTCTTTGAAATCAAGTTTGGGAGATTTAAATCTTCCATGTTCTTCATTGGAGGAGGAAGGGAAAGAGCAAGAGATTTTCACCACTTCATCCACACCGTCCACCCAAGAAGGTCCACAAGAAGACTCTAATTTTGGAGTTGAATTTCGAGAGAAATGGGCACATCAAAAGGATTAGACCATTCCCATTAGGTACTTGGCTTCATTAGAGCCAAGGAGAAGCTAAAACGAGTCATGCCTACTTCAAGGCATGAGTGTGAACATAAAAGTACCAAGGGTCATCATCAACACCTCCAAGAGTCCAATGCCAGCCAGCTTGAGGACGTATTTCCCATTAATGTTGATACCTTGATGATTTGGGTGGAGGACAGGCTTAGAGTCAATTTTCCACTCACACAGTAGTCATGTATTCAAGTATTAAATCATTTACATGGCTGCCTCTCTTGAGAAAGGGAAGCTACTTCTCCAAACCAAATCCATGGTTTGTTTAGCTTACCTTTGCTCTTGGTTAGAGTAGAGTAGGTAGGTTTTCTTTCAGTAGAATAAGTGCTTGTGCACACTTTGCATATCCCACTTGGAGTATGTATGATTTCCAATTTTGTACATAGTTTTTAGTGCTTTGTTGTATTGCTCTTGCATAGTCCATTTCAGTGGAATTTTGGTGAAAATCAACTCCAAGTTTCAGTGGGTTTCTAAGTGGCTTAGAGGTCATATTTTCATAGTCCAGATCAGAATCAGTTTATCAGGCTTAACTCTATGCCCAATGGATGCTTCAAAGGCCACTGATCATTCATCTAGCAGGTAGATGACCCTCGAGTCACCAAAATTTTAACCAAAATAAGCTCCCTCTTATTTTGGGTTAACTAGCTTCCTTTTTGTGCCTCAGTCAAATTTTTACACATTTCAGGCACTCAAAATTTTCTAGGTATTGCTTAATCATATAGAGAATTCTTTCCCCTTTCCGAGTAAAGGTAAGGATTCCTCCTAACTCCTTATATTTTACAAGTTATGGCTTGATGAAGTTTTGAGGGAAAATTTTCCTAGGTGGACCCACGGGAAAATTTTCGGCACTTAGCCCTTTTGGGAAAAAACCACAAATGAAAATCCTAGCCCGAAGGCCCACAGAGGAAAAAAATTGGTTAAGGCCCGCACTAATGAAATGATTCCACATGTCAAGTTGGAGTGGTGGGCATCGGAGGGACTTCAATATTTTTGGCGTTTGGTCAAAAAACACAAAAGGAAAAAGTTGAACTACATCTCCACATAGAATCAAAGGCTGCCACATGTCCACATTAGCAAAGTGGAGCTTGGGCCGGTGGGGATTTTTGGGAAATTTTCCTAGGTGGACAAATTGGGCAGATTTTTTTCCTGAGGCCCGTAGATCAACCAAAGGGTGCCATGTGTCATCAGAGGAGCGGGGTGTGGAGAATTTTTGGGAAATTTTCCCAATTTGAAAAAAGAGGGAAAATTTTCAAATTTTAGCATGCGAACCCGATTTTGCCCTAATTTTGCCATTTTTGCCCTAAATCTTTAGAGAGGCATATCTTTCGCACCAGAGATCAGATTTTTGTGATCCTTATATCATTGGAAAGCTGGTGAAATTCTCCACACGATGAAACCTTCAATTTTAAATTTTGATGGAGATTTATGGGAGAAAATTGAGGAAATGTCCTTGGCATGGGAAAAAAAGCAAAACTGACCCCTAACCACCAAAATTGATGAAGTATGTCGTCTGTTTCTTCTCTAGCATGGCCGAATGCATCAAAAAATGGATTTTTGAGGGTGCCCTTGTTGTTTTAATGAATCTTGTCAGTGGTTGAATTTTCAAATCAAATTTTCTGTGTTTTCTCATTTCTTTCGTTCTGTTCAAGCGATAAAATCCAGTTTTGGCTCATTTGTAAAAGTTTGGTCATCATTCTTCTCTGCCTCTCCCTTATTTTCTTCCCAGGGTTGAAAATGGAGTTTGAACCTCCTCCCCTTCTTTATAATGGTATTTTTTCCTCTTACCCGTGAAATGATGATTGTGTGCAATTTTGAAGCAATAAAAACGTGTTTTGTGATGCATTTGTCTATCCTTGCTCATTTTTTGGTTGTTTTCTTCTTGCCTCTCTTCATTGCAGGTATTTGTGCATGTTTGGATGTTCATTTCAGGTTTTGGAGCTATGTTCATTGAGTTTTGGAACATTTTTTGTGTGAAATCCATGTTCGGTCTGTGATGCACTTGTCCATCCTTCCATTACTCACCTCTCTTTGTTTCCATGGCAGTTTTGATAGATGTTCCACATTTTCCTTCTCTGGTGTATCACTGTTTTAGTGTAGACTCTATTTTTTCCAGTTTTCTTTCTCTTTATGTCTCCTTGGAATTTAGATTAGGATTAGATTAGCTTGCCCGCACCTGGAATAACTTATGGTAGGTAGTTTACGAAGAGGAACTAGCCTTCTTTAGAGAGCTTTCCCTGTTTGCAAAGGTCCCACACTTTGGGAAAGCTCAATGTTGTGCAATCACACCAAAAGACATTGCCTTTGAAAAGTAGATGCATATCTCATTTGGGGGTGCTTGTGATTTTGCACTAATAGGAACCAAGATGGATCTTCCATCTTTCTATTCCTTCCGCATTTACATATTTGAATTCCTCTCGAGCTCATTTTCGAACTTGGTCTTATCATGCATGGTGATTTTTTTCCATCTTCAACCACCCATGTCTATCACCTTAGTTACATCATCATTTAACTCCTCCACACACTTTGTATTTTTCCATATGACTCAGTTTTGTGTGTGCTCATAGTGACGTGGTGGCTTTGCATGTGCTTGTGCCCTAGTTAAATGTTTGGGCTCCTCCTTGTTTACCTGCAGACTTGGGCTTTGTTTCAACCTTGCATTTTTCACCAAAGAATCAACTCCTCTTTCAGCTCACATATCATCATTTCATTGTGTTCCCTTAGCTCCCCGGTAAATTTACCCATCTCGCCCTGTCAACCATTATACCTATGTGACTCACCATTTTTTGTCAAACTTTTCCCGATAGAGCTCTTCTCGGTGTTGTTTGTGTACCTTGGTGACATCCTCGGTGCTTTAGATTCCACTTGGTGGGTTCTTGGTAATCTCACTACCTATCTAAAACCTTAAAATTACTCTCGTAGAACTTAGATGCTCCACCTCATCTCTGGTTCACACATCAACCTCTTTGTAACTCGACACTTATTTTCTAGCTCATGCTCCAATCTCCGGTGCTTCTCTGAAAAACTCAATGACTCCACCCGAAAACCTAACTCGGTCTTCCTCAAGTCCAACTCACCTGAGCCATTGACATCTAGACTCATCGTGATCTTGTACTACTCACCACTCCAAAAATACCATTTGACCTTTCGTGACCCCTCCATGTTGCTATGCGAGCCAACTCTCCCAAACCTGTGATGCACATGTCACTGAGATCTATTTGACCCACCTCTGAGTTAGTCCCCTTCCCAGCTCATCAAGTTGCCTCCAAGTTGGCTAGATCTTGTACCCTCCGACGCTTTGAACAACCCCATGACCCCCTTTTTGGATTTTTTTATTTTTGGAACCTTTTCACACTGTACCAACATTGTAAAGGAGGAAAACATAAAAAAATTATTGTACACACAGGGAGTTATCTTTTTCTGGGATCTATATATAGGGTTATTAGACTTTCCAGAGGGCCATTTTTTTGGCTCATTGCATTATAGTGATCCAATTCACTTATGGCTAGTAGACATGTCTTCCAAATCCTTTCAGAAATAGATAATTATTTTTGGCACTTTGTGAGATGCCTTTTATCTCACATTGAGCAATGTTTTGTACCCTTGTTATTTTGTGTCATTTGTGTTTGATTGCATGTGTTCCTCTGCTTCCGACTTAGGACTTCATTATGGCATCCACTCTTGTGTGAATTTTAACCTACTACGAGGTGAGTGTTTAACTATCTAATGTCATATGAATGTACTCCATTCTATTCATACACTATCTTATAAAGTTTCGCAGACAAGGGTGGTTATCACTACTTTTCTCAGGTGTTATGCTACTTACAGACACATTATTGGAAAATTTTAACATCTTACATTATTTCACCTATTTCTTATTCTTACACATCATGGAGGATGATATTTCCATAATTGAGTGTCACATGATCGTGTTACAACCTCCACCACTTCTTGTTGGGAGAGAGAACTATTCAATATGGTGTCCTTCTATTGAATACTACTTATCCCATGAGGGTCTTACACACTTATTACTTGGGCCAGATCATGCACTCACTGATTTTAGTCATCTTGAGGAATTTATTGATACTTAAGACTATGTTGTTAGTTAATTGATGTTTTCCATCACAAGAACTCTTTGCATTCACATGGATGACTCAAATCATCCCCACCGCATATGGAGCATCTTTCAAGTATTTATTTGGGTATCCTTCACATATTTCCATATTTTCTACTATTGATACAATTATCTCCTCTTCTTTTTCATGTGATGGTAGTTCTATAGACATAAACATGCTTGACTCTACTTCTCATGACAAGGGTTGTGTTCCCAATTCTAATCCCAAGAGTACTATAGAGGACTCATATCCTCCCTCTCTCACTATTCCATAGTGTCTTAACACCCCTCCCATATCATCGACATCAAGAAATCCCATTTTCATCCTCATATAGTCATTGCACCTACCTCCCTTCCACTTCCAAAGTGTGAGAGGCCCTTTGTACTCCTCTTCCTTCATGCTTAGATGACTTATACCTATCCAATATTTCTTTTCTCTTTGTTGAGCCCTTTCATTGGGAAGATTATCTAGCCAACCTTAGTCATATTTTCAAACAATCCACTTGTGATGCACTACAAGTTCCTCATAATTCTACTGGTGTTTTAGAGGAGTTCATCATCTATGTTATTGGGAGTTCCCCTTTTGGGACTCTTATCACTTCCATGTTTCAAGAGATCCTCATTGATCCACCCTTGCTTATGGATCCCTTTTCTATTATGAGGGTTGTTGTGTTTCTTTCACATCACTTGGAAATCATTTCTATGTGTGTTTCTCTTCTTCAATCTATCAGTTATACACACATGGCATTACCTTCAATTCCTTGGTGCTCATTTTCTAGACCTATGCCACACTCCCGTGGACTAGACTCAAAGTTCTTCATGTTTCTTCCTTCAGTTTCCTTCACAGAGTGGGAAGACTTCCAACACATCATTTATGACCTTCCTAAGGCAATGCAAATAGTTCAATATGGGTGGTTATTTTTCAATCCAAAGATAGAGGACCACATCATCAACACTCTTCTAGGAGACTTACTAGAGTTGCATAGTTCAGATCCGTCAATGGAATATTTTATGCTCCTCTTATCTCCCTCTTCTTCTTAATTTTTAGATATTAGCCTTATGTACATTGGTACCTTATTAGACTTGTCAATGGTGGTGACCCATTTTTCATTTTTGGCATCTTTCTTAGATTAGAGAGTGTTTTTTTCTCTTTTGTTGGATGTTTTTCCCACTATTTTTTCCTTCACTTCTTGGTATTCTTTGTTGTGCATGGGTATCTCATCATCCTTTTATGCCAAGACCCATTTCTCTCTTTTGACTTGCCACCTCATCCTAAGTTATGATGAAGGGGGTGTTATTGTGAGTCATATTTCACATCATCGTGTGATTCATCTCACTTAGATGAGGTCATATGTATGTGTGTCATTTAGGGGTCATTATGATATTCCCTTACTTGTTAGTGTGTCAGTTTCATCATTGGGAGTTACTTTCCTATTCTAGGAATGTAAATTCCCCTCTCCACTTGAGTTGTCATGATAACAACATTGGGGTTACTCACCATCCTCTAGATGTACATGAATTATGATCTATGAGATTGGTGTGAGATTTTTTGGATTATAATGAGGTTATGCCCCTTTGTATAATATTTGCATGCACATTTTGGTTGATGTTCTCTCCTTCATGGGACCTCATCACATTTTCATTTTTACTTCCATCGATGTTCATGCTATCCCTCATAATCCTCATGATTCACGTTTTTGTGAACTCTTTCATACTAGGCCTGATGTCATCTTTTCATTTAGATATGTTTCATGGCTCACACATTAACCCAAATTTTTCATTGGAAAAAATTAAGGTGGGTCTTGATATATCTCAAGGGAACTATGGATTTTTTCCTAGATTATAAGAAGAATGATTAGTTCTTGATAGATTATTCATAATCAAATCATGCGGGTAACATTGATGATAAGAAATAAAATTCTAGATTTATATTCTTTTTGGGATCTATTACAATATCACGGGAAGAAAGAATCAAAAATTTATTTTTCTATATTCCACAAAAGCCAAATATCATGCCGCAGTGGAGTTGTCATGAAGCAATATGACTACATATATTTATGGGAATTGGACTACCAAATGATAAATCTACCACCTTTTATATTGAAAATGAAGGTGTTCGAAACTTGTTTGCAATCTAGTGCTTCATGATACAATGAAGCACATTAAGGTATAATTACATTTCTTCCATGAACATTCTTGAAACACAATATCTAGCATCAATTTTTCTCAACATATGAACAAGTATATATCTTTACTAAGTCACTTTCACATGAAATTTTTAGATTTATAAAGGGTTCCTATCCTCTTCTCTTGAGGAAATTAAAAATTAAGGGGTTAATATTAGTTAAAACTTATAATTTAGAGTAATTATGCATTGTTACCATAGTTAGTTTTTAGTTAGGTAATTTTTTATTCATATAGTTATTTTCACGTATATTATTGTTATTGTATATAATAATTATTTGTTTTTATCTATGCCTACCTGGATATATTTAGGAAGTTCATGCGGTTGCAACACTCATAGCTATGTAATTGGATTATTTAATATTAATAAAATCTTCTAGGCTTTCTCCCTGTTTTATATTTATAATAAATAAAGCTTTTGTTAGGTTGTGGAGCCTATTTTCATGTGTGAAAGTGTTGAAGACTGTACACTAAGAGTACTGTACACTTTTCATGTATCCTTGTTGGGGTTCGGGGCCTGGGCCGGGCTCCCGAGCGTGTGTAGCCCCGAATTTTTTTTTTTTTAGGCGTAAAATTTTTTGGCCTCGAAAAATGCACCCGACATATCAGAAACGTGATTTTCTCATATGGGCGAGTTTTTTGACCCATAGGTTTATGGGATGGGTTTTGCCCATGGTTTTGATACCCACGGTTTTGTAAAAATGCTTAAGCAGTTGTCTATTTATATGGTCTTATGCATATGATAGATGTACAAGCAAATGTATTATAGATGTGTTTTGAATTCGGTTGTGAATTCTGTAGAGTTTGTTGAGCATAGCTCCAAACGGATCTGGGTATTGTATTGAGAGAGCGGTGGCTTGTAATAAAATCTGAGCAAGTGATTCTTGGTGGACGTAGCCCAAATTGGGTGAACCACGTTAAATACTATCTCTTTGTGTTGTGTTATTTTATTCTGCAATTTTATTTGAGATCTGTAATAATTTCTACATATTAGTTTCTATTGTTGTGATTCTGTGAGGGATTATTCCACATATTTTATCCCTTATTTCCTAACAATTGGTATCAGAGCCTGGTTTGGTTTGCTGAAGTGTTGAATCAAGGGAAATTTTTTAGCTTGAGTGGGAGCTATGGCAGATGAAGGAAGATCTAGGGTTGATAAATTCAACGGGAGAATTTTAGTCTTTGGAAGATGCAGATGGAAGATTACCTTTATCAGAAGGATCTTTATACTCGTTTCTGAGAAGGTGAACAAACCCTCAAGTATGACAGATGCGGAATGGGATTTGTTGGATCGGAAGGCACTTGGAATGATCCGACTGAGTCTTGCATCTTCAGTATTATTTAATGTTTCAAAGGAAAAGACTACAAAAGATCTAATGGATGCATTAGGGAAGTTGTATGAAAAACCCTCTGCCTCTAATAAGATATTTTTAATGAAAAAGTTGTTTAATATGAAGATGTTTGAGAATAGTTCAGTAGCAGATCATTTAAATGATTTCAATACGGTAGTGAATATGCTAGCTTGGTTACAATAGAATTTGATGAAGAAGTTAGGGCTTTATTAATTCTATGCTCTTTACCTGAGAGTTGGAATAGCCTGGTAATGGCGGTAAGTAACTCGGTTCCAGCTAACTCAAAGTTGAAGTTTGAGGATGTTGTAGGGGTGATTCTAAGCGAGGAAATGTGAAGAAAAAGCTCTGGGGAATCTTCTACTTTAGGGAATGCTTTGACAGTGGAAACTAGAGGGAGACAGAAGAATAGAGGAAACCGTGGAAAATCAAAAGATCGGGCAAGGTCAAAATCCAAGAACAAGATTGTATGCTGGAATTGTGGAAAGCTTGGGCATGCAAAGAAGGACTGTTGGGAGCTTTGGGATAAGAAGAAACAACAAGAAGAAAACAAGGAGGCAAATGTGGCAACGGGTAATGTATGTCAGGATGCTTTGATTCTTTCTTTGCACAATATTACTGAATCTTGGGTTTTAGATTCAGGGGCTTCTTTCCATGCTTCTCCACATAGGCATTATTTTGTTGATTATGTTCAAGGAGATTTTGGGCATGTTTTTCTTGGTGATGATGAGCCTTGCAGCATAGTTGGAAAAGGTTATGTTCAGGTTAAGATGCAGAATGGGAATACTTGGCTATTGAAGGATGTCAGACATGTGCCTACATTAAGATGAAATTTGATATGGCGGAGGTAGTTGGGAAGTGATGGTTGTACTGTGATATTTACAAAGACTCTTGGAAGGTTACCAAGGGTGCTCTTGTGGTGGCAAGAGGTAAGAAGGTTGGAACCTTGTATTTAACCACTGATAGTACTAATGATTGTAATCTTGTGGCTTCAGATGCAGATACAACATTATGGCACTATAGGCTCGGTCATATGAGCCATAAGGGCATGAACATCATAAAGAAGAATTTGCCTGGATATACAGAAACAAGTTTCGATTTATGTGAGAACTGCATATATGGGAAACAGAAGCGAGTAAGGTTTCTCAAGGTTGGACCTACAAAGAAAGAGAGTAAGTTAGAGCTGGTGCATTCTGATGTGTGGGGGCCAGCTCGGTATCATCTCTTGGGGGTTCAAGTTATTATGTTACTTTTATTGATGATGTAACAAGGAAAGTTTGGGTTTATTGTATTAGAAACAAATATGATGTATTTGACACTTTTGTTAAATGGAAAGCCTTGGTAGAGAATGAAACAGGTCTTAAGCTAAAATGTCTTAGGTCAGATAATGGAGGGGAGTATTGCAGCAATGAATTTGATGATTACTATTCTAAGAATGGAATCCGTAGGCAAAAGACGGTTCCAGGAACTCCGCAGTAGAATGGGGTATCAGAAAGGATGAACAGAACAATAATGGAACGTGCTAGGAGCATGAGGTTACATGCAGGACTACCTCTTTCTTTTTGGGTAGAAGTGGTGAGCACAACTATGTACTTGATAAACAGAGGACCCTCAAGTGCCTTGGATGGAGGCATACCTGAGGAGGCTTGGTATGGTAAGAAAGTTGATTATTCATTTCTTAGAGTCTTTGGATGTGAGGTGTTTGTTCACATAGACAAGGATGATAGGACTAAGCTAGAGGCTAAATCAAAAAAATGTACTTTCATTGGTTATGGTGGTGATGACTTTGGATATAAATGTTGGAGTATTAAGGACAAGAAAATCATTCGATCTAGGGATGTGGTCTTTAATGAGAAAGTCATGTATAAGTAGCAGTTGCAGGAAAACAGGGAAGAATCCAAGAAAGAATATGCAGCAGTAGAGGATCTTCCAGATGGGAAAGTGACACATGAATTAGTTCAGAACCTCCTCAATAGGAACCCCAAACTCCTATATTAAGGAGGTCTTCTAGGGTAAGAAGAGAACCTAAATGTTTTTCTCCTTCTCTTTATTATTTATTACTCACTGATAGTGGAGAACCAGAGAGCTTTGATGAAGCAATGTAGGTAGATGCCAGGAAGAAGTGGGAGCAAGCCATGGATGAGGAGCATCAGGCTCTCATGGAGAACCAGACATGGGATTTGGTAAAGCTACCCGAAGGAAAAAGAGCATTACAAAATAAGTGGGTGTTTAGAGTCAAAGAGGAAGAAGGAGGCAAGAAAAGATACAAGGCCCGGTTGGTGGTCAAGGGGTTTGCACAGAAAAAGGGTATAGATTTTGATGAGATTTTTTCTCCTGTAGTAAAAATGACTTCTATTAGAACTGTTCTTGGAATAGTGGCAGCAGAAGACTTGCACTTAGAACAGTTAGATGTAAAGACTGCATTTCTCCATGGTGATTTGGAGGAGGAGCTATATATGCAGCAGCCAGAAGGATATGAAGTCAAAGGTAAAGAGGAGATGGTGTGTAAACTGAAGAAGAGCTTGTATGGCCTGAAACAAGCTCCACGTCAATGGTATAAGAAATTTGATAGCTTCATGATGGAGCAAGGTTATATCAGATGTCATTTTGACCATTGTGTGTATACAAAGAAATTTGAGGATGGAATTTATATTATCCTGTGTTTGTATGTTGATGACATGTTGGTTGCAGGTAAAAACATGCAGGAAATAAAAGTACTCAAGAAGTAGCTAAGTGAATCATTTTCTATGAAGGATTTGGGGGCAGCTAAACAAATCCTTGGTATGAGGATATCTTGGGATAAGAAGGAACGGAAGTTAACTTTATCTTAGGAAGAGTACATTAAGAAGGTCTTGGAGAGGTTTAATATGCAGGATGCTAAACCGTTTGGGACTCCTTTGGCATGCCATTTCAAGTTATCAAAGGAGCAGTGTCCCAAGATAGAAAGCAGAAAGAAACCAGATGTCCAAGGTACCTTACTCATCAGTAGTTGGAAGTTTGATGTATGCTATGGTGTGCACTAGGCCTGATATTTCCCATGCAGTGGGAGCTGTGAGTAGATTTATGAGTGATCCAGGTAAAGAGCATTGGCAAGCAGTAAAGTGGATCCTTCAGTATTTGAGAGGGACCATGGGGATAGTTTTGTGCTACAGTGGATCAAACACCACTTTACGTGGTTATGTAGATTCAGATATGGCTGGAGATGTAGACAGCAGGAGGAGCACGACAGGTTATATTTACACTGTAGGTGGGACAACAATGAGTTGGATTTCACGACTACAGAAGCTGGTGGCTTTGTCAACCACAGAGGTTGAGTATGTTGTTGCCATAGAGGCAAGAAAAGAGATGATTTGGTTACAACAATTGCTTGAGGAGTTGGGGCATAAGCAGGAGGAATGTAAGCTGCATAGTGATAGTCAGAGTGCTATACACCTAGCTAAGAACTCTGCTTTCCACTCTAGGACAAAGCATATACAGTTAAGGTACCATTTCATCAGGACACTTTGGAGGAAGAGAAGTTGAAGTTGGAGAAGATTCATACCAGTCAGAATCCTGCAGACATGATGACCAAGGTGGTCACAAGGGAAAAACTAAAGTTGTGTTCACTTTGGTTGGTCTTCACAGAAACTAGTGAAGGGTTGAGAAGCTTGCTCAGAGGAAAACTAGTCTCCAAGTGGGAGATTGTTAGGTTGTGGAGCTTGTTTTCATGTGTGAAAGTGTTAAAGACTATACACTTTTCATGTATCCTTACTGGGGTTTGGGGTCGGTAGCCCTCGGTATAGGGTTCGGGGCGCAGCCCCCAAATTTTTTTTTAGGCGTAAAATTTTTGGCCTCGAAAAATGCACCCGACATATCGGGAAACGTGATTTTCTCATATGGGTGAGTTTTTTGACCCATAGGTTTATGGGATGGGTTTTTCCCATGGTTTTGATACCCACGGTTTTGTAAAACTGCTTAAGCAATTGTCTATTTATATGGTCTTATGCATATGATAGATGTACAAGCAAATGTATTGCAGATGTGTTTTGAATTCGGCTGTGAATTCTATAGAGTTTGTTGAGCATAGCTCCAAACGGATCTGGGTATTGTATTGAGAGAGCGGTGGATTGTAATAAAATATGAGCAAGTGATTCTTGGTGGACGTAGCCCAAATTGGGTGAACCACGTTAAATACTATCTCTTTGTGTTGTGTTATTTTATTCTGCAATTTTATTTGAGATCTGTAATAATTTATGCATATTAGTTTCTATTGTTGTGATTATGTGAGGGATTATTTCACATATTTTATCCCTTATTTCCTAACAGCTTTGACATTATTATCTATATTATCTCATTGTTGAGGAGTAGAGATATATGGAAAAGTCTCAATTGGTGTATTAATATGTTCATCATGATTGACATCAACATTAGATTTAGATCCCCCTAATTAGATTTAAATTTAACATGTGTAAGCGATAAATTGCCATATCAAATTGTTCATAGTAATCAAAATTGTTCATATGTTCTTTGTACCTAACATCCCAATAAATATTATCATCCAAATCAAAATATATTTTTATTTTGTGGAGGATTAGATAGTGGTAGAATCCATTTTTATGTTACCCCCTAATTGGGCTCATGTATTCTCTAAGAAATATGAGGTGGTACATAATTTATCATGCTCAATTTTTTTCTTTGATTGTTATTTTCACAATATGATGTTATAATTCACTAACTAGTTGTGTCTCTAGCAATAGAGATATTGCATTCTTATCCTCTTTTTATTAAATTCCACTTATCTTACGTGTAAAGGTGATCATGTAGTATCATAGTATGCTCATAGGGTATATGTTTAATAAATTTTGGTACTCATTTAAGTTTTAGAAATTCAAATGATGACATATGTTAATGTAGTGTATCAAACGATATAAATCCCTTATGCTTAGGTTTTGGATTTGTCATTGTATAATAACATAGAAATCATTTTCATGATGTTTATTAATTCTATGATAGTTGTAATATGGTTGACATTTTATTTTTGTAAGCCAATAAATGAAGTAGTACTAAGTAGGTAACAAAGTGATTAAGTGATTATCAAGTAGCTCATATAGAATATCATATTTTATATCATTCTTTTCAAAGCTGACAAGGTATTTTCTATTGTGATTTTCTTATTGTTTGATATTAATCATGTGGGACATTCTCACTAGTACCTCTATTTAATACTTTTATTTCAATTGTATGGGCACAAGTATCATGAATAATGTGTGTATAAAATTATTTCTTAGTGGAATTAGAAATATAATTATCATGGTGTGTAGGGACATGACCTGAGATGGGAATCGGAGAAGAATACTTTAGATGTTCTATCTCAAGTTTAAGAGATGTGATCTTAGTATTTATATGATTAAATTGAACTTTAAAAACATGGTGTAAAGATTGAATGGACTCTAAAATAGCCTTATGAAATGTGCCATTATTAATAATAAAATGAGTTAAAATATGTATCAATATTTACTCCACATGAGAAGGTGCCATATTAGTAATTAACATTATTCCTTGTACTATTTTTGTGAGAGTATCTCTGCATGCTCAATGAAATGAAATTGAAGAAAATCATACAAGGAGACTTGAGAGTTTGTAGATTGGGCCATGATGGTATAAAAATGATGGGAGAAGCTCCAATTAGGTAATAAATAGTAAGAATCAACACATCAATGACCAATAGTGGGAGATCATAAGAGATAAGACTTAAATGTGATGTTGAGAAAAATGCATCTATCATCAAATTAACAAAATGATCATGAATCAAAATAGAAATTTAATTTGAAAAACTTGAGAGAGGTATTTTTGAATCTAATTATGTGGAAGTTGTTGGTGCTCAATTTGATCGTGCCCTAGTTTGCCCTCAAAATTCTTCAATCTAGGGGGTCTGTCATATTTTATATTTCCCGAATGGATGCGTGAAAGGTTTTATTCATTTGTATGTTGTTGAAGATCCTTCTCCATGGTCGTGGATCACATTTGGGCCTTGTATCATTTCCAAATTCTTTTTCCTTAAAGAAAAATTCAATGCAGGTGCAAATGGTGATTTCCCTGCATTTTACGGTTTGACGGGCATGTTTTCCCCATCAAATTATATCTCAACATCTTCAGCTATGTGGTCTCTTTTGATTGGATGAGGCATGTCGGGTCTATTTTATAACTTGTAACTTTTTTCTATGTTTGCAAAAAGATCAATTTGGCCTGCAGCCCCATTGAGTTCTGATTGGCCAGTCAAATTTATAAAGGCAGAGAAAATTTCTCTTTTTTCCCCAAAGGTGTATACGTGTTCATTTTTAATTGGTTATAGCTCGGTGGGTCTTTTTGGTGAAATTTTCCACTTTGGTCACATTTGTAAAAATACCAAATTGGCCCTGTGGCCCCTGATAGTCTCTAATTGGCTATTCAACAAATATGAAGTGGTAGGGAAAAAGTCTTACTTTGACCCCAAAGATGGACACGTGGCCATTTTTCAAGTTACAAGTGGGGAAGTGGGTCGGTGGAACATTTTGAAGTTTTTGCCTCTTTGTACAAGGGAGAAAAGTCATGAAATAACCCACAACTCTGCTAGGGCCCACATCAAAAGTTAGAAGTAGAGAGGCGGGTCACCAGAGGAAAATTAGAAATTTTGCCTTTTTGTTAAAAAGGGTAAAATTGCATAAATGAGCCGTGACTCCATCAAAGGCCTAGATTAAGCCATGTGTCAAGCCTATATTTCAAAGGTAGAGGGTAGGGGAAAATGTGAAAATTACACATTTTCTCCAAAATTCATAAAATGCAAAAGGCACCCCATGCCCATTTTGGCTCTAATCTTCCACGTGGATGGCTCTAATTTAAAGTTGTGAAAGGGAAGAATCAATAGTTATGGCACGATGCATCTGGTTTTACCACCATTAATGTTCCACAACTTTAGGGGATGTAAATATGCATCATTTTTCATGGTGAATCTGAATGATTTCTTGTCATTTCTATCAGAAAAGTGTAATTGAAGTGTTGTGGAGCTCGAATTTGTGAATTTGAGGAAGTGCAAGAGTTGATATTTTGAAACAGAGTTACTTGGGCACTGCAAAAATGAATTTCCAGATCTAACAGAGTAAATTGTAGAGGAAAGAATGAGGAGAAGGAAGCTATAGGCACAAAGGATGAAAACATGTTGCAGAGGAGATGACTGGATGCCCTAGTTAAAACAATGATGGAAATATCTGAAATGATTCACCTTTTGAACACCTAGAAACTTTTTGTTGTAAATCTATTAAACATCACTTTCTGGAAATCATGATCAAATATGTAACAAAAAAAGGTTCCTCAAATATTATTTGTTTGGGGGAAGCTTTAATGTAAATGAGTGCTATAAAGGGCATGAGTTAGTCATGCAAATGGTCGGGGGTTGAATTCTTACGAGAAAATTTGAGAAAGCCCATCTTCTTGAGAGACCATCTGAGAAACCTATTAATCTCTTATGTTTTAGATTTGATCATGTCAAGTTGGTTGCAAGTGTACAACCATTGACAAGCTCTGAGATTGTTCAAGAAACCTTCCCCTACTGATGAATCTAATCAACTTCAAATTAATTTGTGTTAATCTTGGGAAAATTTGTGTTTGCTTTATTTCAGAATGTCTACAAATAGTATTTCTTGTTCCTATTACAATCTTGTGTTAAAATCCCTCCGAATCACATAGGATCTCGTCCCTGTGATAGTTTAGTGGCATTTGCAATTTCATTACGAGAAGAGCCTTCATCCTGTAATGAGATAAACAATTTAAAATCACTTTACTGTCATTTTGTTGATAAATATTTTCTGTAAGCCTTTGAGTGTATCTTAGACGTGAGGAACCAAGGGTCTTTAATGTTTAATTGAGCCTTTTAACTCGAGCCTTCATGTTAAATTCTTAGAGATTGTGTGAAACCATGCAAATCTAGGCCTCCATTGATGCACACCTTCTAGTTGAAGGAATATTTTAGCTATTCTGAAGCATTCTGTCATTTAGTTTTCCAATTGTTGTGAAGGTTCTCAAATATCTAGCAAAATCAAGTTTATCCTGCTTAATCTCCCACCAAAAATTATTCAAAAACAATGAATCCTACCTGAACTACCCTTGTTTGCCTTGTATGTCCACAAATGAATAAATTCTACTACCAAAATATGCAGAAGTAATCAGGATTCCATAATGTCTTTAGTAACCTTAACCTTATTTAGAAAATATCACCATTCTTTAGAAGTGACAACTCGTGAGAGTTAAATTGTGGTGCATTGATCATATTTTCTCAAGGTTTCCTTTCAAATTTGTGTAAAGAAGGATATCTTCATTATCCTTCACCAATAGAGGTTACAAAATGGGTCCTCTCACCCTAGTTGAAAGGCACAACCTAAAGTAGTGAGGATAGATCAAATCCTTTTGAAGGTGTTATCCATTTCTCCAACATCTAAGTGACAAAGAGCTAGCTGAATCACCTCCCTAACTACAAAACGACATACATGATGATTTATCTATCTCTAGGCTTCTTGTTAAATTTGTGGTGCTGTCTCAAGCTTGCAAAGGAGAATCAATTTTAATACCAACAAAAGTGAAACCTATAAGAAATTTTCCTAAAATTTTATATATTTTTGATAATGCTCTAATTACTAAAAATAAAAATTTTGAATTTCCAAAAAGTGAGCTAAAAATTAGGGAAAAAGGAGGTTTTCATTAAATATATAAAAATTAATAATAACATTATAGTAATTTGAAAATAGATCCATTATGCTTGACATATATGCAATGAAAGGTGATTAGGCAATTAAATCCTTAGAAAGATACTTAAAGAGGAATACGACTATGAGACCTTAGGAATTTTTTTAAATAAGGTTTAATTCAAGTGAGAGGATAAAATCACAATTGAATTTGAACTCAAACCCTAGAAAATTTATAGATATAAAACTAAGTAGGAAGGACAAGCCTTAGGGCCACTAGGTTCTGTTCAAGATTTAGTTTTAGAAAAATGTTTACACCCTTACTAGATTACGTGAAATCCAAGAATTAGTGAATTAAGTAAACTTAAATGATGTAAGGGGAGCTACAAGAGGTTCTAATTAATTAACTTCCAACATTATGTATCCAATATCAAAACAATGTAGTAATACTTACAACTAATGCATAAAACAAGATATAAAATTGAAAACATAAGAGGATTAGTGCACTTGACTAATTATAGTTGACTCAAGGAAGTTATGAGTGTGTACATTGATGGAACAAAGAGATCGATTGGTGATGCTTCATTCTAAGGAATTGATGAGTCAGTAAAATTTTTTTAGGACCATCGGTATGGTATTGACATTTCTATATGGTCCCAAAACTACTTCTATTTTGGTTCTATAACCTTCTAGGTGTGTCGCTTTCTTGGAAAAGTTTGTCATTGTCAAACCCAAGTTTTTGGTCATGTTATGAAGCCCCGAACATTTTGAAAAGATATCAAACCATATCCATGTATGGTAAACCCTAAAAAACAAACATTAGTTGGGTTTTGGGCATCCTCATGCACCACTAATGTTGGTACTCCTCTAAAATGTCCTCAAACCACACGTCACTCTCCACCTAGAATTTGATATTTGAATGAATGCAACTAGATTTGGAAACTTCTTTGACAATTCACGAGTTGAGTTTGGATCTTTCTAAAATTATTAGAGAAAGGACATTTGAGTGTTTTTGGATGAGAGATAATTATGCTTTAACTTAGTAGGAAGTTTCATTCATGTAGATGTTACTACTCTAATGACTACTGAGACATGCCTTTGTGAGATTTAGGAAGACTTGGGTGCTTTTCACAAGTGTTGGGAGTGTGTGTATCAATGTAATGCCATAATATTACTAGGTTTGCAGATGAGGTAATTTTATCTTTCTTATATCCGATTGCAAAGGTGAATTATCAAAGAAAGGACAACCTAGGGGGAGTAAAGGACCCATTAGATAATTTATAACTAAAATCAAACATGGAGGATATGCCGGTGAAAAAGCATGGAGATAAGTCGGGAATAGATATAAATTTGTGACCAAAATAGTCAACCTTTAATAAGGATGGAAAATATTTTAAATTAAGTTATCATAATGTTAGGTTGACTTGGTATATGGATTTTATGCATTTTACTCCTAGAATGTGTCAACATATCAGTGTACAAGTATAAACAAGCTATATAAAAGACCTTGAAATGTACTAAGTGGGAATGGAAAGGTTTTGTTTATCTTAACAAGAGTGCATTTTCAAAACCAGTAGTGTCAAAGAGTAAATTTCCAAATTTGAGTGTCTACATGTAGTATCTATCCTCTACTTGAAAACTTTCCTTTGGTAATCTCCAATGTTTGAAACACAACAAAAACTAACCATTGGTATATGAATGCATTTGAAGTGGATTCCAATTTTATTTACATTTTGATTTAGCTCAGTTTTTAAAAAAAATTTCCAATTAGATTTATCATTTTTTCACACATGGGGGTCTGACAGTGAGCATATCCTAGTGAAGATTGTTTACTTATTTTTTATGCCTTATAATATATTTCCAATACCGGTTTATCCAGAAGTTCGACTAACCTATCCACAATCACACTAATTGTGATTCATTTCCCTTTCACAATGATCCATATACAATTATCTTCTCCTACTAAATTTTAATCCTAATATAATTGTACACAAGCATGTAGGTGCCCTTATTGTGTAGTCCAATTTTCCTACCTATAGTGTTAGAATTGCATCATTTGCACTAAAAATAGATTGCATCATTATTATATCATCTCTTTATAGTTTACATATCGTTTAGATGATAAAACGTTATGGTAAATTCATGAGTCTCTCCATGTTCATGTATCCCAATGGGTTCTTCAAACCATTTCACCTTACTGGTAGTCTCTCCATTTTCCATAATTGTTTTCCCTTTCTTGTATATCATGGTACACTAGGTTGCTCCATTTGGGTTACTTAATCATTACAATAGTTCATAGATTATCCTTTGTAACAACACTCAAGTTTAAAATTTTGATCCATTTTCTTCCATCATTCCTTGAACTATATGTATGATTATTTGAGGAAAGGGATCCACAATTTTTATTACATAATCTAAATGCCTTTCTCTCGAGTACTTGTTTTTAAATTACTATGGTTTATACCTCATGGTTTCTCTATATTTTATGTTTTCATATGAATATTCACAAAACAATGTTTTTACCTTACCATTATCCATTTTACATATATTTTTCCATTGATCTTATCATTCTTGATTGGTGCTCTTCTAGTAATTTATGATTTAATTGAGCACCTCAAATGTAATTATCCATTGGATTCAATTACTTTTTGTTCCACTAAATTTTCTAATAAATTTGTTTAATGTAAAATCCATTAGATATACCCCTTTCCCAATTTTCAATCTTCCATCTCATATGAAATAACCTTTTAAAACTTATTTTAAAATTCCCATGATTTCAGTCTTCTTCCATTATAAAATGTTCTTGGACTTAATGTATTGCATAAGTTCATTTATATCCCTCTCAAATATCCAATTAATTTGAATCTTGAACTAAAAATATATGAATTTATTTCATTTGAATTATCTAACTTCCTACTTATATATACACTTAACCAAAACATTATCAAATTAATAAAAAAACCTATATACCCCTCTATGTTTAATATTTGAATTATACTATATAATTGTGCTAAAGGAACTATCGTAAATCAAAAGTAACACCCTATATTTGATCATGGAAGATCAGTACTATTGGTCAACATGGGACTGTATCCAAGTGTGGGACTTACATATTGAGAAAAACCTTCATATAAGGCTAGTTCCTCTAACTATCTAACCTAATGCTAACACTACCTCTAAGATAACCTACACTAACACATCCAAGGGACCAGAGAGAGAGAGAGAGATAATCCTTAGCTAAAGGGGTAGTGATAAAACCAAAAGAGAGGGTGGATCACTCTCCATAAGGGGAAGAAAGGGAAGAAAATGCAAGAAGGAAGGAAAAAAACATTCCACAGACCTAAAAGTGCATAAGTTAACCCTTCCCATGTATTGACAACATACAAGCAGAAACCCTAAGAGTATAAAACATGAAAAATAAACTAAATAAAGAAACAACTAGGAAAGAAACAATAAACATGAGTATGGGACAGAAAATAACCACAAACACAAGATTTGTTTCTTAAAAGAAGAACATACCATTACATTCATTACAAAAATGCATTGTAGAGACCAAATCTGAGGTCTAGAACTCATGGGAAGTTGGCCACCATTTTAGCATGGTGTCATTACAACAAAAGAGGGATCCTTATTTATAATGCATTAGTTCTAAAAAATAAGGATAAAAAGAAATAAGGAGAGAGGTTCCAACAAGAGAGAGATTCAACCACTAAGGACCAATCACCATAGATGCTTGCAGACATGTATGGGTTCTTGACACGGATCTTATCATGCGCCATCAAATTTACAGGTAACGAAATGGCACACACACTTCATTAAATTTTGTTTGGTGGAGTGGTTGGGTGTTGGTTTCAAGTTAGGTTTGGATCTTGTGCACAATCCACAAAATGTATTTTTGAACATTTCGCTTCTTCTCTCTATGTTTTTTTATGTTTTTGAATGTTGCTTTGTTTTGAGGGAATCTTCTTTATTGTGCAAACTTTGAATGTTGAAAATATTTGAAGATTGATAAACCCACGAGAAACTAAATCCAATGCAAAATAAAAACACATACCTTTCTCCACATTTGTGGAGGTCTAATTATTCATTGTGTGGAATTTTGACTTGTGATCATGTTCCTTTATTTTACAAGTTTTGAGGTCCACAAAACACTTGCACTTTAGAAGCTCTGCATAATAATAGGATAGTGTTTCATAGCTTCTAACCCTAGTCAATTTCCAAATTTTCTTTTTCTTTTCTTTGCGACACTTTGAAATTTTTCGTGCATAAAAATTCTTAGGTAGACTTCACACTTTTGTTTCACAAAATTGAAAAATTATACGAAACACCATTTTTATTCAAGTATGCACAACACTTAATTTCCATGTTGTGAAGGTACCACTCCATAAAAAATAGACATAATTATCTAGATTTACTCCTCTTTTTTAGGTTAGGAGAACCCATGTAACACTAAGTTACACTAAAATCCACCCAAGTCTAAACTAGTGTACCCCTTTTCTATAAGCTAGAAGAACCTGAAGAACACCGAGTTTGATTTGGAAAAAATATATGGCTAGCTCCAAACCAATTTTATGGCTAGCTCCAAACCAAATTTATGGCCAGCTCCATACTAAGCTTTTAAAAAAGTGACTTGATGAGTTGTCCAAAGCTGCATGAAGGGGGGTAATTTTGGATAACAATTTGGAGACCTCCAGGAGACATCTATCTACCAGATGATGAATACGATAGCCATTAAGTGTTCCTTAGGCATGGAGTTAATCATAACCTTGAATAAAAATGATATAATCCTTTAAAAACATGTCTCCTAAATCCAAGTGAGCATGACATTGAATCTGAAGTTAATCGAAGGATATACACTAAAAATTGCTTCAACTATTTGATTTCTTCCATGGAACTTACTTGAATTAGAATTTTCAATAGAAAAAGGGCCCACAAATACTAGGTAAAAGATGGAAAATCTTACATGTTCCAAGTGGAGACATGTAGAGTTTATGCAAACACTTGTTTTGCAAAGTAAACAAACCTAATCTATTCCTACTCTAACCAAAAGAAAAGGAAGCTCAAAAACTTGATATAGGCTAGAAAAATAGCTTCCTTTCCTTACAAAATTGGGCATTTTGATTATTTTTCAATCAAAACACATGGGATAAGTAAAATCATATCCCACACTTCCTTATTGCTCAAATCATCAAGTAGAAAAATAATGAACACCTCATCAATTTGTTCTACATTTGGTTGGAGGTGTTGAATCTAACCTTTGATGTCTTGATGATCTTCCTCATGCCTTGAACTCGAGGCATGAATAGCGGAAACTCATAATTTGACTCCAAAAAAACAAAGTTTCTAATTGGGTAGATATTATTTTAAGTTGTTTGGCTGATTTACATGATCCTCATATCTTCTTCATAGTCAAATCCAAGAATGGATGTAATAGATATGGTTTCATCTTCATTACATATGTTCGCAAGATGATCTAGAGTTGTTATTTATTTCTCTTGAGTAGATATCTCAATGTATACTTTTGGACATGGGTTTCCTTACTCTTCATTCTCTACCCAGTCACATTTTCCTCAAAAACTAAAGTAAGTTTAAGGTATACAAAGAAATGTGGGTAATTATATTAGTTGTTTAATCTTGCTCACTTGTAAAATATAATTCCCCAAACTTGTGAATGTCACATGTGTTGAAAACAATTTCTCCTCAACCCATGGCCCATTCCGAGTTTCCTCCATCAAATTCGTCTACTCTATTTTTCACTAGCTACATCCCTTTGTAGATTTGCATCCTTCTCATCCTCCCATTCAAAGTCACACCAATCATTAACGTATGTATTTTTCATTCTTGGCTAAATTGGTTCGATATTAAGAATTTGGGAAAGTATTCTCATTAAATTCACTTGTAAGAAGAGATGTTTTAGGCTCCAAACTTATGATTTGATCAACTAAGGAAACCAAATGATCCTCCAAAATATATCCCGATCTCTAGAGTTCCTCCTCTCTATGAAAATAGTGAACATCATGATTTACCCAACTTTTAGGATAACTAAGCTTAAAGCGGAGTCGGGTAGAGTATTGGGGAAAATTTTGGAACACCTGGAGATTCTCAAAATATTATGGAAATGTTTCAAAGGGATAGGTAATGCCTTGGGTGGAGATCAAATGGGATATTTTGTGCATGATAGAATTGTATATAAATAAAGGAGAAATATGAAGCAAATTATCTTCTTCTTTTTTGGAATGGGATTATGGATATTTATTGATTTTCATATGGTGTACAAAAAAATTGATATGGTGAGGGAATACTGGAAACAATGGGGAAAGGTTTCCTTTAAACATCTTGAATGAGAATCTTCTTAGATTGTAATGTCATGGAAAAACCCTAACGAAGAGTACTTCCTCCTAGGGTTTGGATCATTACAACTAAATCAACATCCAAGGACCTCAAATAATATAATAATTTCATACCTTGTGAGGGTCTGAATACATGAGGGATTATGAGCCATGTCCTTGAGAATCTAATGTTGCAATATGAGATGAAATCCATTGAATCTCATTGTATTTTGTTGAGGTGTTACATGAGAGAAATGACATCTACATTCTCCTAGAACTAGTTGCGTATTTTTTCTCCTATGATTCCATATGGAAATGGATTGTGGAGCCAAAATACTATACTAATCTCTTACTTTACCTCTAAAGATGAAATAATAAGTCTGAGGCCAATGTTTTCTTCTTTAATATTGTGAATGGCACAGTGGTTGGTTGTCTTGAATTTGATCAATAGGAGATTGATCTCCATTTCTATAGAAAAGAGCTAGGTTTTTAGGGTTGTTTTTGGGATATCATCTAACTTATGTAAATGAAGGGGCTCAAACTTAAATGAGAGAAGGGAGATATCTTTGGAGATTGTAGATAAAAATCACACAATTAGGTACATTTCTAGGTCCTAAAGCATACTTGTATTCATATGATTCATAAGTGAGAAAATTAGTAATTGAAAACTATCTTTGGCCTTTTATTGGTGTTTCTTGTGTTCTATTTGGTCTTAAAAACCCTACAAACAAGTCAGATATTTAATTTTTATCTTTTATTACTTCTAACACCGGTTCTAGCTAGGACCCTAGTGCCCAAGTGCCCTCATCCCCTGGGTGCCCCGACCTCTCTCTCCACCTTAATCACTAGTTTTGGGCTTCTTTTATCTCTTAGAAATGTTATTTTCTTATCATTCAACCTTATAGTTATTAATTACAAAATTCAACTAAGGGAATCATATAAATACAAATCTATGTGACCAAAATAAAGGGCCAAGATCTAAGCATCTACTATCATCACCTAATCTTGCATCCAAATGCAATTAAAAGCATTAAATACATCCATCTATCATCCATTCAAGGGACAAGGGTCTGGATTTTTTACATACACAACATAGGAAGGGGAAGTTCATTATTCCATCCACACATCTATCTACATTGTTACATCTAGTACTACCCACTATCAAGTGCACTTGCACAAGGGCATCCTAGGAACAATTATTTCACACACTCAAAAGAACTATATGGAGTCTGAGATGTAGTGTAACACTCATTCATAAGTTCACTATGTCGGTTGACCATTGGGGTAAGTTTGACTTCCCATATTGCATATTCATTTTTTATATTTGATGTGGTATTATGGGTTATACAAGTGAATATTTGTTTTTAGGTTACGGGTACTTCGGTGATCAAGGTGCAACATACAGGTGATGAACAACGACACTTGTGTGACACCAAAAAAATCATATTTTGACCACTGAAAAAACACGGGTGCTTAGTAGCAGACTTTGGTGCCTAGGCACCTGGACCTAGTCCAGGGGACCTTATTCGACCTTATCCAATAGTTCCAAATTTTACAATGAATAATGATGATGATATTTCCTCTCTATTAATTAATTTCCCCGATCCATATCAGTTCCAAGAAAGGCACAACACAATTAAGTCCTCTCCCTCTTGCACTTAGGGTTCTAAATTTTATTATTTTATTATCTCGTGTCAAATTGTATCTATCAGTTGTAATTCATTATTTATACCAATTCTCTATATTTAGGTTTTTAAAAAAAATTATTTTTGTTAAATTAGAGATCGATGAGATGAATGGAAAGAAGAAGGGGAAGGTATGTAGACTTAGAAAATGGGTTACTTGAATAACGGACTCACCAAATGTATTGATTTAAATTCTCCAAAGGATGGAATATCACCAAACACACATAAAACTTGGTGAAATTATGTAATGGTCATTATACTTATCCCACAGGGCTTGCCAACAAGTATGTAGCTCAAAATTGGCACCCTAGATGATCATGGAAGATTAGTAGTTTTTGTCAATAGAGGAATGTCTCCAAGTGTGGGAATTATATCTTAAGACAATCCTCTAGAGAAGGTTGGTTATTCTACCTATCTAAACTAATTCTAAAACTATCTCTGCGATAAACTACACTATCACATCTAAGGGACTAGGGAGAGAGAGATAGAGAGAGAGATAGTTTTAAGTTAAAGGAGTGGTGATACCACTAGTAGAGAGGGTGTTTCACCCTCCATGAGGGGAAGAAAGGGAAGAAAATATATGTGTGAAAAACCCAAAACTACATAAGATAACCCTTCCCATGCATTGAAAACACTCAAAAATGGAAACCTTGCAAGTAGAAAACATGCAAAAATACCAAAGAAATAAACAGAGAGGAAAGATGAAATAAACATGAGTGTGGGGAAGAAAATATCCATGAACACAAGATTTATTACCTAATATATGCACATACCATTACATTCATTGATAAAAGGTGAAAAATGCATTGTATAGACAAAAATTAAGGTCTAGAACTCGTGGAAAGTCAGCCACTATTTCGGCATGTTGTTATTACAACAAAAGAAGGATCCTTTTAAAAATGTATGAGTTCCAAAATTATAAAAAAAGAATGAGAAGAAGATAGAAACCGAGTTTATTTGTTACGTTACATTCAAATAAATTTGTGTAATTGAGCATTTGAGAAACTAAGTGTTAAGAGAAGAGTGTGACAAAGCAATTCTATTATCAAAAGCAAACCGAGTAGAGTGCATAAGCCTTCAAGTTAGGAAGATCCTTCGGTAGAGGAATTAGAATCTTAAAAGAAGTTATATTGAATGGGTGATTGGATCTATGGTTTGTAGATTAGGAAATTTTCTTAGGAGTTGTGGAGTTATGGTTTACAAATCTTGAAGACTAAGTAGCTAGTGTACGAGAGAAGGGTACATGAGTACTTGTAGGATTCATTGTAAGGGCATAAGGTTATGAGGAGTAAGTAAAAATTTACTCCGGTAATAAGGGAAATTCAATAAATCTTACATTTTAAATTTGGGGATAAGCAATGACACCATGAAGGGAACCAAAAGGTAAGAAGGACATAGAGGAATTACGAAGGAATTGGTTTCGGAAATGCAATACCTACTAGAGGTGGTTGTGGCACAAAAATGGACCTTCGCAACTTATAAAATGTAAGATTAGTGAGTATAACCATAGGAAACTAGGGAACCAGGCCACTTTAAATAAAGATATGTTTTAGGATCTGCTTACGAGGACCGTAGAGGATCAAGCTATCATGGATGACTCATTACGAAAGAGTTTCGAGAAGGTAGGGGTCCTTCATCTGTTTGATTTTTGTACTTTGGAATACCTACACACCTCTTCCATTGGCTAGTGTCACGAGTGTATGTAGAATATTTCTACTTCACGTGTCAAGGAATGAATATCATACATCATTTGATTGGAAGAGTAACAACGTTTTCTGAAACCGTGGAATACATGGACCTATATTTCCATGATAAGACAAATATTGAGGAGTTGGCTACAAAACTACAATATGAGAGAGGACACAAGGTGGTGAGTGTCAAAAATATTTCGAACCTACAACATGAGTAGTGTTTTGTCTAGTAAGTTTCAAGCTTAGTGCCTCAAAAAAATGGGGAGAGGTGAATAGAAAGTTCCTCTATATTGCACAAAAAATGGTGCAAAAACCTAGTATAACATTGTGTAATTCATTGCTGATGGGATCATAGAAGAAGCCAAGGATTGTACTTAAGAAGGGAGACAAGATAACATGGGGTCTATCTTGTTGTTGATTATCTTCTAGGAGATAGGCATCCCAGATGGTCTAGATGAAGATATATGGATACATCCAATAGAAGATAAGTCCCCGCACAATGCTTTTCCAACTTGACATGTGAAGGCACCATCACTAATCCTTACAAGGCACGATTAGAAAAGTGGTACAAGAGGATGCACATGGATTTTGATAATTAATGGAGTGTAATAAGAGAGTTTCCTAGAGTAGTAGGCAAGCAAGAAAATTTCACGGTCATGTAACACTTTAGCCTTGGTAGATTCACGATCACCAATGGTGAAATGGGTCCGTGGTGAAAGCTGTCATTTGCATTCACCTCCAAATATTTAAAATACACAGTTAATAAGATAAAGGATACACATAAGATGGTGTTTTATGAAGAGAAGGTGGATTCAAACTGTCACACTATGCGTAAAACCTTTGGGTACGCTTCTATAGTAGCGTACTTGGAAAAAATGGAGCCTAATACCTTAGACCTCACCCAATTATGAACGTGAAAGTCTCCAACATGATATGTAGGGTATTTATCAACTTATGGATGAAAATGAAGGATGTCAAAGAGATCAAGGTGTGTGAATATCATATGCCTCGGTATCGAAAATGATCACTCTACGAATCCCTAATAGGAGGTATGAGGAGACTCTACCTCAGCATGAGGATGAAGATAAATGTGGAATAAGAGAAAGGAGGAGAGAAAGGGTGCAAGCTCTTCTCAACCAGCTAATGGGTATCCTTCTACAACGGTGTCCAAGGTAAGTCCATTGAGGAAAAATAAAGGGAGAGGAGATCTTGATTTGTTTATGAGGAAGAGGAGGATGAAGCCATAAAAGTTTGAAGAACTAGGGAATGAGGAGTCTATGTGCAAGGACGAAGGGGGAAAGGAACAACTAGTGTATGTGGAATCAATCCCAAAGAAAGGTAATGAAGATGAGAAAGATATGAGCCCATATAGAGAGGAAGTACCTATGCATGGTGAGGAAGTGAACAATACCCAAAATGAAGAGCCCAAAGAAAAAAAAGAAAAATATGATGAATATTATGTCATCAAGGAAGATAAGGTATCTAGAGGAGAGACAATCACAAGGAATTTTAAACCAAGGAAGGCACACAAAGGATAAGGAGGTAAGGAAGTGATGGCCTCCCCAATCACCCCATATGTCATTTATTTATGATCCTATTAAGGTGTTGAGGGATAGGTTTTAGAGTACGATTCTGAAGGAAAGGTTATTTAGATGGGACATTCTCGAATGAAGAAGGAGGGCTCGATGCATAATAAAAATGTTATCATGGAGCATGCATACGAATGTGGAAGAACCAAAATTTGAGATAAGTAATAGGTCCCATTTCATATTAAAATTTATTAAGGAGCTAAGAAAAGTGTATAATATTATCAACCCCACAAAATTAAATGAAGAACATGCTTGTAATGCGCTGAATAAGATGAAAATTGAAGTCACACGTAGGAATTTGGAAAAAGGGGCTACCACAAGGCTTATGGTAGGGGATAAAAAGCTTAAGGAGCTTATGATCCAAAAACTTAAGGATGATTTTAAAATGGAGAAGAAGTAAACCAAGGAAGCATATGGCGAGTTGGGGCTAGTGAAGTATATTACAAGTGTATGCCCCACATTGGTAAGCCAAGCTAGGACCGACTATACTATGGAGATGGAGTATCTTGAATACTTGGTTTGGATGTTGGTTCTCAATATCAAGAGTGGTATAGGGCCATCTACAGAAGAGTTGGACAAGGTGAAGAAAAGGAATAAAGAGGTAATATAGGGTAAAAAAAATAAAATATGAGGCATTAATCACCAAGTTCAACGAGGTAAATACTAAAGTTGAACCTGGTATTTGACATATGCCAAAAATATGACCCCATCCCGAGTACACATGTTCTAAATGAGGAGGCGAGCTATAGGCAATTCAGAAAAAGTAAATAAGTAATAAGCTTGTGTGAGATAAAGTCATGGTAAAGACATCAACACAGAGAGATTTAATTAAATCCATGAAGGAGACACTTGAATTCTAGATCAAAAATTTCAACTCTTGGTCATGAAAATAATGGATGACATGGAAGGAGTGACCACATAGTTACATGTGGTAGTAAAGGATCTTAGGGAGAAATTTGATGAGTTGGCACCTCATTAAATATCGATATTGTTGAGGCTGCACTGGGAAGACTAGAAAGGATCTCTCAAAGTTGGAAGAGTTGGAAAATATATTGAGAAAAGAGTTCCCAGAGATACTCCACCCACTTGAAGATTGATATTATCCACGCATAGGTTGTGAATTATTATTCTTTAATTCATGAAGTTTTGGCCCCAATTCCTTATTCTTTATTCTTTGGAAATTCTTTGATTGATTCATTCATTGGAGTAATTTTGATGAAATATTTCGAGGACAGGAAATAAATTTAGAGTGGAGTGATGCTTTGAGAAGTTAAAATGGATAAGTACTAGCCATATGCATAGGTTAGGGATCGCACACAAGGGATGTGTGAAGAGGTGCAAAAATTAAGAGGGATCAATGCATGATGGTTCATGCATGAACATATAGGATTTGGAACTTATTTGATTTTTGATAACATGACTAAAAATAGTAAAGCAAAGATGGAGTAGAGTACAAATAGGGTATAAAAATAGACAAGATCAAGATAACTTGGGACACATACAAATGAGCTATAATTATAAAAATCACATGTAGAGCCAGGATAAAAACTAGCATGGGACAAGTAAATAATAGGATTAAAGCAGAGTAAAGCTTGTAATATCGATGTAATTATAACTTAATCTATTATTAGTAAAAGTTGTTACAAGAATGAAAACTATTTTTAAGCACTCCTATTATTAGGAAGGTGCATGTAGGTGGTGAAGGAAAGTACCCAAAATATGTATATGGATAATACTTCTTTGTAGAGATGAGTCTGAAATTTCTAGAGTTATGGAGATCCAAGGATTTAGTGTATACAAGGTTTTGAGTGTTCTTGATGCAAACCGGTTCTCTGGATTTTGTATGTAAGCACATGGGTCTATCACATGGTTATAATTAGTGGAGATGTAATCATTAACTTGTTATGTAATCAATTATGGTTTGTGGAAAATTGTATATGGGTTGCCCGATTGACTAGATCTGAGTATGGGATTATGGGGATTCAAATAGTATTGATCATTCTTTATGTTGATTAATTTTCCTTATTATATGTGTTACTGAACTATCATGTTATGGTGTATCTTCTTATATGTATGGTTGTTGTGGTTATGGTTCTTATCCATGCATGCTAACATCATACTAAGTATAAAAAGGAGGGACTCGGAGGTGTGGTGCGCTTCTAGACATGTCTAGATTCAAAATACCAATGCGTATAGATATGGTTGGGAAATAAAATAATGTAAGACACTAAATTGGGACACATACCTCTTCTACTAGTCATAGGAGTGACAACATAATTTTCTTCAAACATGATGAAATCTTTCATACACAAACCAAGAACTCACCTTATGATAGAACGATTCCATTCTATCAAGAATTACATACCATCATTCACTATTTGGAGCCCTTTATTGCACTTTGGATACATTTGAAAACTGAAAACACTCTTCTTACACTTGATCCCATCATCAAGCTTTCAAAGAACCTTGTATAAACCATATATCTACTTAGGCATTGAGCAATCCCTACTTCATCATGGTGTGCAAGATAAAACCTAAATGAATGTGCATACCTTTAAAAGCATACCACGATATTCACGACTACAAAAATCCTTAACATGTGAATGTAAAATAGTTAAACTTGATCATGATGGAAATAATATTGAGTTTGTACTAATGTCTTTGTAACTTTAAACCTTCTCCAACATATGAGAAACCTTCAACCTAATGACCATGGTACCTAACTCCTGCTAAGTTAAGTACAATCTCATCTCTATATTCTTGATGTCTTTTCAAAACTCCATGAATATTCTTATCAAACCTTTTGAAAATCCTCATATACCTTAATGACTCATGAAACATAATCATGAACCTTCTTACATACCACTATAGCTTTCTTACATTCTTTCTTGGTTCCACAAACATCCTTATGATGATCTTTAAGCACTCCTAAATGGATTGTAAATAATTTTTACTTGTTATACCTAGAATAATATCATGAAATTTTAAATTCAACTATTTGAAGATCATAAAAAGGAAAACACACATATTTTGATATATTGGATCAAAACATAAAATTTCAAAAGACCTTAAGATTCAAGGACTCACCTTTGTAGACCATTTTACAATAATTTAGACTCTAATACTCATGATAATGACATATACACTCTGATAGGTCATGATGACACAAATCCATGATTTTTAAGACAATCGTAGAATACTTCATGAATAATGACTTCTCTTTTTATCCATACTTCATGAGAAACTCCACAAACTTTTAAGAAGAAAACACAGACAATATTCAAATTAGGATATTTAATAACCATGAAAGGCCTCTTATGACTTCATATATAGATCTTGGATTCAAAATTAAGACATAGAAAACTTAGAGACCGATCTTTTAGCACATACATAGCCTTCTCATTTGATGAAATACATTAATAAATGCAAGGAATAGACACTTGAATCCTACACAAAACATGATAGACTAATTAATAACATACTGAGACATACCTCAAGACAACAAAGACCTTTTCTTGGAAATGAAAATGCATCTACATTACTTCTCATGAGATATAAATTTATTCAAGAATCATATTGAAGACATCATATGCATTTTAGAACACTAAAACACTGAGAAATTAGGTGATTCCCAAATCTCCATCTTCCTTCTATCCACATTGTTGTCAATTTTCATAACCCTCTTTCTCTTCTTGGGCTCACTAGGCTTAATGTCCTCCTTGTATATATTCTTATTTTTCTCCATAGAGAGGATCCCTTTCAAACACATATGGTTATCTTCTAAATTTTCTTCAACCAAAGAAAACATACCTTCTTGTGTTGATGTTTTTAATTATTTGAGCTTGTTTTCCTCTTTTTATCCTTGTATTCAATTATTGTCTTCTTTACAGCACTTGTCTTCATGTCATGTTTTGATACATCAAACCTTATGTTCTTAGCTTTATTCTCTTTGACCTTTTTGCATGGATGAACTTTTTTTTCTGTAATGGATTTACTTGATTATAATTTTTTATATCTCTATAATATCATCCTAAAAATATTATTTTCTCTTGTAGATGTTCATTTTCACTCTATAATATCTTATAATGTGGCCAACCTTTTTACATTTGAAATAAGCAAAATATTTCTTACCTATTGGAGCTCCTTCTTTCTAGTTAGGTCTAGGTGGTCCTTGATAGAAATATCTAGCAATGTGACCAACAATATTTCAGTTGTAGAACACAACCTTATTCATACCTTCATTCCTCCATCTCTTTGATGATTCATGAAAAACATGCCTCAAAGAATATGAAAATTCTCACGAAAGTTATAATAATTGATATCTATCGATATATGTGAATGATAAACCCTACCATTTCTACATGGAAATGCATCCTTGAAACTTCTTCTATAGTCCCTATCCCTATGAAAAAATATATTGCAAGAATTAAAAACACCATTGAACTTGTGAATTTATTGCATTGAGTGTTGAACGATGTTCCTTTTATCCTCCTTGATTCCAGTAGTTTTATAACTATATAAATCATATTGATATTCCTTATTAACTTTTTCCTTGAATCTCAAACCTTATTTTTCATTTGAATACCTTTGACACTCATTAAATGATCAATATTACTAGATATCTTCTCAAAGCTTTGATACATACTAATTTTTCTTGATGATTTTTCCAAATCTATAGGTAAATATTTCATAGCCATGTTGAACTTCATGCACTCAACCTCCTTATATTTTAGACTAGTAGATAACATCCCAATTTTTTTAAAAACTGAATACATTACTTTTCTTTGACTTCAAGATCCTTCCTTGATGTAGGTCATCTAGATCATTAACAAGTTTACCTTCATGAGAGACAATTTCCTTCTCCTTATTTGAAATTTTTTTATCTTCATGATCCATTCATTTTGCACAACTACCATCATCATCTCTTCTAAGACTAGAAGGGATTATTAAATCTTCATAAAAGTATTCTAACTTCTCCTATAACTCCTTGGCTAAATCACATTCTACAACCATGCTACTAACACATTCTTCCAATGCACCAAAAATTATATATTTGGAAATTTCTTCCATGGGGTATGATGAATCATAGTAATCAACATCAATATCATATCTAAGAGATCTTATATGTAACTTCATTCTAAATCTCCATAGGGCATAATTAGTTCCATTGAACATAAGGCCTTGATATGGAAAAATATATTCTCCCATTTTGATCAAACAACCTGTGCTTCAGGAGGATCTCTTTCAAGTACTCAAACTTTATTCACAAGGAACACCGTTGATACTAATTGTTGGAATCGAAATGGACCGGGAGGTGGGTTAATCATTCCTACAAAACTTTCATTTTATTTTCCATTACAAACATTCATCTTTCAACCATTCATCCAATCATCCATGAACCATATGTGCTTATTAAGAGTGTATTAAACATTCACGAGAGCATATAACAAGAGAGAGAACAAAAGGCACCATATGTAAGTGGGAAACCATTAAGGGAAAGAAAATCCATTGAAAATTTCTACTTATATTACACAAAATAAAGGAATTACAAGAATATTACACATCACACAAGATTTCTTTAGTGAGGCACCAACCCTACAAAGAGCATAAAACGCTCCAAGATGACTAAGAAATAAATCAACCACCTAAAATGGATGAAAACTAAAGATGGAACAACTGATGATGATCACAAATTCAGATCACTACTCTTTAAACCCTCTCAAAACAAGCTCTCTCATTTTTCTCTAAATTTCATCTTCTTCAAGATGATTTCTTATTTTCCCTAGATTTCCATTATCTTATTCCTATTCAAACTATAATTACACAATAATTTCCCTCTCATGATGGTCGTTCACACCTCTTTAAATCTAAAAAATATTCCATTGGTCGCTCAAGCTCTCCCACAAAACAACTAGTCACAAATGAACTTTCTAATTTGCTTTTATACTTGTTTCTTTTCACCAAATCACTCGGTCGACCCTTATATGGTAAATTTTTTCCACATAATAATAACATGATAAAAATATCATTTAAGGGATCAGGTAGGACCACTATCACCAAGACCCATAAACATTCCTCATAAACCCTCTCGAGACTATGCTCAACCAAGCACCCTCAAAATTGACCTTCAAAGAACATATCATAAATTTCTCATACATTAGAAAAAAATCAAGTGTTATATATAATTGGAAATATATTGGAACTAGGATCATGAAAAAATTAAAACTAATTATTAATTCCACCGTAGTTCCTTCAAAAAGCGCCCCAAAACTACCTAAAAACAAGTCCTCATAAATAGGGAATAGTTTGAATTTTAGAGGAAAACCATGATATTAAATAATCATGGACATGTATTACAACTCCCATGATTCAATAAATGGTAAATTAGTCAATATGTCCAATGGGAAATATTTACACAAACTGAAACTTTCCAGAAACAAGAATTTTGAGTGGGGCCCACATAATGTAAAAAAAATTAAATCACACCTAGATATATCTGGATGAGTCATCTACAATATCCAATCATCAATTTTTCCAAAACAATCAAAACATGGTCACTATAAGCATTTTCTTTCAAGTTCGTGCTTAACTAGGGTTTTAAGAGGGTTTCAAACATGTTTACCTTATTAACGATTGTTCATAAAAGCATGATGATAAAACCACTTAATTATTCTTGGAAAATATTAATATCTGACCTAATTGAATACCTTGGGAGATTAGGTCTCCATACAGAGCATACACTCCCCAAAGAGCATTTGAAAGTCAAAATTTAGCACAAAAACACACCTTTGAAAAACCCCATTTTGACAAAAACTCAATATCTTAAAAAATACTCATCACTTGGACCTGAAAATATTCATGAATCATAAATAAAACCTCTTATATTCATACCAAAACTCATTAATTCTCATATACATCATAATATTTCCATCTAATGAGATTTACATGTGTCTACTTTCCTTGTTCTAAGAAACTTGCTTCAAAATACCATGAAACATCATCAAACCTCCGATACATGACCTGAAAATCCTCAAACACATATACTGAAATGTAAAAATTCTATAACCATGATTTACTATGACTTCCATCCTCCATTTCTCAAGATACCATACCATGCACCATTCTCTAGGTCTAGGAATAGGCCTAGAATGACCACTTCACACCATGAATCTTCATGAACTGACCATGATGACCTCATAAAGAATATTATATACTTGTAACACACATCTAGGACCATTTATATCCTCATGAAAACCTTTGGAACTCATCCCATGAACATACATGCTTACATCATGCCTAAAACCATGCATAAACACCATGACAACTCACCAAAACTAGTCACTACCAATCAACATTCATACTTGACCTTGATTTGTATCTCATAGGGACTCCTATGAAATCTACACAACCTTTTCCATTAATGGAATTTGACATCAATGAAAACACCTAGACACAATGGACAATAAGTATTCTTCATTAGTGGATTCATCTAGTGTTTAAATATTAGGTGATGTGCTATGATCAATGAGGTCGAGTATACAAATTCTAAGGTTGATGTGTGATGAACCACACAACTATATTTTGAATATAAAATCATGAATTGGATAGAAACATTAGATCCAATAATAGTTTACACAAATTCCTAGTGGTATAGCCAAGAGCTTATTGAAAATTATATTTTTGATCTAATATTTTCTCATTGCTTCCTTATCCATGTTGGGAAAACCATTTTCTAGTGAATCCATTTTTATAACAAGTGTTTATAACCAACCACATATCGATAATAAGTGGGAGGAGGAGTAGGTATTATTATTTTGAAAAACTATAGGGGTTTGTATGTGGGATAAACATGTAATTCAAATTTGTTTGATCGTGAGGAATGATCAACATGAGTAGTAAATACAATCCTCGATAATAATATTTGAGATAAGTGCAAAGATTATATGGAATACAATTCATATTTTGTATCCAAACATATTCTAATAATATATTGTAACTAAGATAATTAGGAATTATTTAACAAATAATATCAATGGTACACATTTTGATGGTAATTGATAACATTATTTTAAAGCATATGGTATAGTATATTACCGAAGCCATGGATACTCGTATTAGAAGAGGGTGAGATATACCTAGACGATGAAGACAAGATATATATATATATATATATATATATATATATATAAAATATATATTGATGCCTAAAATATTATCAACTAGGGAATAATTTACCACCATAAGATGTACTACATATGGATGTATAAATTAATTCCATTTTTATAACCTCTCACAAAGTAAGATCTTCATGATCTAAAAATATAACATCCTAAGTAAAGTGTAGGTTGGTTTTGATAATATATGATACATATGTGACGGATCTATTATGATAAATTTGTATATGATAAAAGTATTCTAAAATAATATCCAAACATCAATAGTAAGGTAACCGAACTTAGAAAAATATAAGGTGATATTTGTGGAAGAAGATATGAAAGAAAAAAAGGAGATCCAATCTTAGGGCTAGGAAAAACATCATACAACACATAAAATAAGTACACCTAGAATGTGATTGTATAACAAAAAACCATAGAAAATGGCCCAACAAGGAGACCTAGTCATGAGACCCTAGGGAAACATTTGGAGTGTATGAAATAAATTGTAATCATAATGTAATATGAAATTAAAACCTAGAAATTTCATAAATTTAAATCCAAGGAGGAAGGAGAAACCCTAGGGTGGCTAGGGGTAAAGAAATAAATATAATCAATGATTGGGTTCACTAAATGTTTTTAGAGATTACTTAATTGTTTAGATGATATAAATTAGGAAAATGTAAAAGAGATTTTATACATATATTATTCTTAATAAATAAACATTAACTATACAATTCATAATATCGCTTTTAATATGTGTAGTTTTGATGAAATAATATAATGATTGCTTACATACAAAAGGATGTGTACTTAGATACAAAGAGTGATATAAAAGTGATAAGATTGTGTAGGTTAGTTAAAAGAGGTATTATAATTTTGAAAAGGCTTGGTCTCTAATTCTAAAACATGAAACTTCTCCTATGTTGAACCATACATCTCTACTTGCATGAGGTATGGTCTAAGATCCTTATGTATGACCTTAGACCTACGGATAGTGTGATTTTACAAATTTTCTTACCATTAATTTATCTAGAATTTAATTTCAATCTATTTCTATGATTTCATAGATTTGGCACCATAAATAATGATCTCGAACTAGTGGAAACCCTAGACACATATAACAAACTTCAAGAAATAATTTATCCACATGACAAATAAATGTGTGTTTAAGGCTAGAATGGCCTTAGAATTTAACCTTTGTTAAACCAATCCAAGTGGTGCACTACATCCCCTTGATTAGGAGAAAACATCATGCATTTATCTTAGTATAGGTGTAAGTGTGTGTATATCTAATCCAATCCCCTATTCGTGTCCTCATGTCTCTTGAAAAAACATAGTGTGATAACTATAGAGAATAAAATATACCAAACACAATAGTAATATTATGTTGTGTATTTCAGATTCTTATACCAATCCTTTTTTCCCTTAAATTCATTTGAAATGTGTGGAGTGACTCGATCTTGCTAAGATATGACTCTTAGACCTTTGTATGCTTGGAAATGGAGGAACATAGACTTTGAAACCTTGTTTGATTTATTTGAAACTATGTCATGGCTACTCTAAATGATGTGCATCTATTTTAGGAATATTTGATAGATCCTTGAGTGCAATAGTGTTAATATTTGTAATGTATGATCATGATAATTTTAGGTGAGTTATAAAGTGCAATTGACTTTCTTATATAGGATTCCATAGGTTAAACATTCACATTATGGAAGACCTAGGGAGATGATCTAACTTACACAAGATATTTAAATTAGAAAGTAGACATTAGATGAGAAGGTATGAGACTTTATATGTAAGAAAATATTTTCTTACAACCTGAACCTATGTCATATGGTTGTGTACATTATTTTAATGAGGAAAGATCCAGATTCTAGGGATGATGCTTTTAGGTGGATTATTACTTTGGATGATTAATATTTCCTAAATGAATGATAAAGTAGTGTGTAAAGATGAGAAATTTGTGAGAGAAATAGAAAGACATGTTATTTATCTTATAATGCAAGCATTTTTCATATCATGGGAATAAATATTTTTGATAAATTTTTGTTATCGAGCTTTAGTACCAAAAACACACACACTCAAACCAACAACATCTAAGAGAGTTACACAAATATTTTGTTATCGAGCTTTAGTCCCAAATGTTTGTGATAAATGAAAAGGGTAGAAATGATGCCCCAAGAAAATTGTACATGCAAGGGAAAGAATGGAGGACACTTGGGCCCAATGAAAAAGCAGTGTGCATGATGAAATAGTACCAAGAAAATCATTTTTCCCAAGAGTACAGATGGAGTAAGCAACATAGATCTTGTAAATGATTGTAGATTCAGATGATCTACAAGTTGTTGTTTCAAAACATGTGAAAATGTCAGCAAGATATGAGATGAGTGCCATGTGAGAGACATAGATTTTAGTTGTAAAATGAGCTTGTTATTAATTTTAGTCAATTTACAAAGTTTGATGATGTTTTGGATTTTTGAATGATTTTATAATTTTTAAATTTTTGATTGGTCAGAAGAATTTAAGAAATGGAAGATCACCTAAAAGCACACAAAAATGCCCCAGGGTGAAGAAAAGGGCATCGGATAGCAATAAAATGCCCCAGTGAGAAGAAGAACGAGCAAAAATAATTATTTAATAAAAATAATTATGCGACAGTAAAATAGAATAAAATAATGGAAAATAGCACCTAGAATATTTGAAAACTACCCCAGGGTGAAGAAATGACCGGTAGGTAGCACTTAGTGATCCAACGTAGTGAAAATTAGTAAAAATAATTTTGAAAAAATAAAAATAATTATTTTGGTGAGTAGAGGAAGCATTAGAATGATCACAACAGCCAAAACATGCCCTAGGGGCATCACGGAGCTTAATATACCCACTTGGGGGGGGGTAAACCATCATGAATAGTTCATTTTCTATGGAGCTCTTGTTAATTATCACCACGAGTGACTTTTTGAGATGAGAGAGAGATGGTGAGGCTTCAGAGGAGGAGGAGATGAGAAGAATCTATTTGGGAGTACCTAGGAGAGGACGACAATGGACCCTTCATGAGTTCCCTATCCTTTCTTGTTAATTTTGTCATTTTTTTCTTAATTTATTATTATTTTGCACTAGTTAGGGATAAAAATGATGCATACACATACGTGAATGCATCAAAATGAAAGATACGCACATGCGTGTGTCAAAATATGGTTACATACATATGTATCCATTAGTAGGGACGTATATGCGTCATGTTGACAAAAACATATACGTGCACGAGTGCATGCTTTGAAAAGAACATGTATTCGCCATACTAGATGCATATGTGTCTTGTGGAGTTGGGAAAATTAGGGGCAAAATCGGGTGCGTACGTGTCGATTAGGACGTGTAAGCATCGAGTGGGAGGTGTATATGTGTTGGGCACGTATGCACGTCGAATGGGGTGTGTATACACTTGGAAGAAACACTTCAATAATGTTTTGAGAAAAATAAGTCAAGTGTAGATGAACGTAGGCTAGAATTTGGTAAAAGATAGAAGAAATTAGTATGTTTTAGAAGAATAATAGAAGAATGTAGATAAAAATAGCCTAACAAGTGTATTTTTATTTTGTAAAGATGATTACCCATTCTTAATATGAGATAGCTGATGGGTCGCTTAGTGGCTATAGAGGTATATTTTGATGAGCAGGATAGGAAGATACTAGATATCCTCCTATATGTGACTAGTTTAGCTTATGTGATCAATATGCCACCAATTACACTTGACCACGACCTCCTCACCACCTTAGCTGAGAGATGGCACAATGAGAGCCAAGTGCTTCGGCTCCCAATGGTGATAGGAACATTAACCTAGAGGACATATGATAGATAAACCGAGTCCCCATCCATGGTATGATGATTTAGTATACGAGCCATTAGCCCAACATTGATCATTTTATTTTAGAGTTGTTTAGAGCTCTAGATATACCTCACTGAGGTATGACAAAGTAAGATTATCTTAGTGCATAGAAAATCCTGAGCTAGACTAAGTTGTAGTATATTTGATGGCCTTTGTTAGTGGATTTTTACTCCCTGACAAGACTGGAGCTACCTTCCCACTTAGTCTCGTTAGAGTTATCCATGGACTTATTGATGGTTAGACATACTATTGGGGCAAAGTGTGCAGTAGGGAACATTTATACCTGGGACCTACAATTTATTACCTACTACCGTCGAAGATGGTAGGTCCATCCCATTTTCTATAGATTTGGGTATTAGATCACATCAAAGCATTGGTTGTCGACATGTGTTTCGAGAGTTCGTTCTCTAGAGGATCCTTCTACTATGGGTTGGGTTCCATCCGATGATGGTGTGTGGCCAAACATGGGATAAAATTATCATTATCATTGAGATTTTGATGAGCTACAAAAGGTTGTGATAATATGGAGACCATACGGACACTTTCAATGGCTTGAGGATGGCCTATATCTCAAGACAACCATAATTGTGCACTTTATGTTTGGCAATGTAGCTATATGTGAGAGTTGTATGTGTCGATTAGGCCATGTATGTGTTGAGTAGGAGGCATATATGTGTTGAGTGTGCATATGTTGAGTGGGGTGCGTATACACTGGAAGAAACACTTAAATAATTTTTGAGAAAAATAAGTCAAGTGTAGATGAATGTAGGCTAGAAATTGGTAGAAGAAAGTAGAAATTAGTATGTTTTAGAATAATAATAGAAGAATGTAGATAAAAATATCCTAACAAGTGTATTGTTATTTTGCAGAGACAATTACCCGTTCTTCATACGAGAGAGCGGTACGGTTGCTTAACGGCTATAGAGGCATATTTTGATGAACATGATAGGAAGATACTAGATATCCTCCTATACGTGATTGGTTTATTTTAAGTGGTCAATATGCCATAGATTACACTTGACCATGACCTCCTCATAGCCCTTAGCGAGAGATGACACAATGAGAGATAGTTCTTACAGCTCTCCCGAATGGCGAGATGATTGTTACCCTAGATGACGTATGGTGGATATACTAGGTCCTCATCCATGGCAAGCTGATTCAGTATATGAGCCATCAAACTAAAATTGATTGTTGTATTTTAGAGTTTTTTAGAGCTCAGATATACCTCGCTGAGGTATGACAAATGATTATCTTGGTGTATAGTAGATCCTAAGCTAGACTGAGTTGTAGAATATTTGATGGCCTTTTTCAATGGATTTTTACTCCCTAACAAGATTGGAGCTACCTTCCCACTTAGTCTCATTGGATTTATCTATGGAATTATTGATGGTTAGATGTACTATTTGGGGCAAAGTGGATATAGGAAAATTTATACTAGAACATGTAGCCGATTACCTACTAGTGTCAAAAGACGGTAGAGGTCCGACCCATTTGCTACATATTTGGGTGTGGGACCACATCGCCATTAGTCATCCCATAGGTTTTTTGAGATTTTTTGCTCTAGAGGATCCTTCTACTATGGGTTGGGTTCCAAATGGTGATGATGTGTGGCCGAACATGGGAGACACTTACCATTATCGCTGAGAGTTTGATGAGTTACAAAAGAGGATGTGATAGTATGGAGCCCATACAGCACACTTTCAAAGTGGCCCGAGGATGTACTAGAGCTCAAGATAGCCAAATTTGTGTACTTTGTGTTTTGTAGCACTATATGTGAGAGTTGTCAAAGAGTTGACCAAATGCGAGAGACATCTTATCACCTTTGTGTAGGATGTGCCATGACCAGATATGTGGTATGCTCATAGGGCCTAAGATTATTTTGATATGGGGCCATATATTACTATGGATAGAGCCATCGATAGCTATTTATAGGAAATTTAGGTTCGGTGAGTACCTTTGAGGAAGGCTAGTTATCTAGGGTGTATAGTAGATTATGGGCCTTGGTAATGACAATATTAACTTATCGTTTGATGATTTAGAGAGAAAAATTTTAGGATGGAGTGAGAGAACCTCTAGTGGGACCTCTTAAAAAGTGGTGATGAGGGTGGAAAGGATGACAGGATGATGCGATGATGATGATTAACATCATAATGGGGGTGGGGGATAGGTTCCTCTACCATAACAACCACATGGGTAAGGGCCTAGGCCTAAACAGAGACATTTGACATTGGCACCTCATATGCAGTTGCCTCCAGTTAGGATTCTAGCTAGTATTCATGCTCCATTATAGCAGGTGTATCCATAGCAGGTCCTCTACCTCATGCTCTAAGTGGTGGTGGAGATGATAGACAGTTTGTTACAATTCAATAGTAGTTATAGGTGGTGATAGTTGTTTAGTTATAGGTGGCAGCCAAGAGGGATCGATTAGGGCACAACTCCAAATAGTTACAGTGGAGAGAGACCAGATGAGAGCTCAAGCTGGTCAGGGTGGAGATTGGGATGCATGATTTTAGAAGATACAACAACTAGCTACACGTGGAATGTAGATATTGAGCCTATTATATTAGGTATAGTCACAGATGCAAGTGTTATTACACAAAGCAAGAATAGTCGAGGCTCAAAGTGCGGGGTATCACTACTCAAATATATCAAGCATAGGATTAGGTTAATACTATTACATCGATAGAGATTGGTAAGTTGTCACACTAAGACATGATCAGTAGGATATTGGTATACTTAAAGGTGAACAAGATTATTCTATTCATGTAGCTATAAATTTTGATGACACTAAGATGATACATAACATTATGAGAGCTAGTGTCAAGGCCTCTTGTACTACAAGATTTCCTACCATCGATAAATTTCATATGGATAGAGAGTGATTCTATCTAATCATCTTGGTGTGATCATGAAAATATCTAGGTCATGGAGGTCTAGATGATTGGTACAATAGCCCACTATTCAAGAGGGTGGTACACCAGAGCCGGACCATCCCATCAATAATAACATAAGCCTCCATTTCAGCACCCGTGTCTTGGAATTCTAGGAGAGGGGGAGAGCCATGGATGATACTCTTTGTATATGACACACCTTTTATATGTATGTATGCCTCTTATGAAGGCTGATTTTGATTGATGTATGTATTGATGTACCATTTTGATTGTATGCCTCTTATGAAGGCTTCAACATGATTCATGCCCTGTGATGGCATATTTATATCGATGATGTATATCCATTTTGAGACAAACATTTTACATGTATATATGGACATTCGATGTTATATTTCATCATGTTTTTATATGTCTTTATGATGATGACTCATGTTTATGGATGTGTTGAATATATCATGATGTTGTATGATTTTGATTTCACATGTATGTATCATGATAGATGTTGATGATGTACCACATGTTTTTAGATTGATGATATATCCTTAGATGATATCATATGTTTGGTATATGAGATACATATTATATTAGTATATAGGATGATATTGGTGTCGGGGATATATTTGTGATCATGCGCAATCCCTCTTTCCCCTGTTGATGATATGGTATATGATGATTAGCTTAGTATACATGCTTGATGTAAAACTTATAATTTTTGTATATATGATGTATTAGATGATGTTACATGTGATGAATGATAGATGATAGATGTGATAACAAAAATTTGTGCAAAAAAAACAAACCCACAAGAAAAAGTTAACAAAACTAAACAAATATACACATACAAAACAACATGACAATATGCAACTATAAAAGAAATCATGCAAAACTTACTAATAGATTAAACTGGTATCCAATATAAGTAAGTAAAATGAATCCTAATAGATGCATACAATAGATGATGAAAACATATCAATTTTTTGCAAGTATGAAAGTTAAAAATGAACTCAATGCGATACATAATTAAATCAAACAAGATTGAATCTAAGGTAAGAAAATGAACCATGCTTTAAATTATACAACACAAAAAGATACTATGGTAAAAACTATACAAACCGAAAAATAAAATCAATTTAATCCTAACTTTGTTTTTGTGGGAAAACATTGATGTATGTTTTAATGCTTTTTGTGTTATCTCGAAAGATAAGTTTTCAAGGATACTATTCACATTGTTTTCTAGATTGCCTTAAGAAACTATTACGAAGTTGATGTAGCTTCATTCATAAAGGGGTTTTTGAATGTTTATATTTTTGTGTATCCTTTTTGAATGTTTTTATATTTTCTAAGGTCTTGTTTTGAAATCAATGTATAGTGACAAAGAAGCGTGGATGTCCCCAGTGTGATGTGGGAATATACAAAAGGTAGAATTCAATATGTGTATGTTCAAGAAGTTAAAATGTGAAGGTGCCCCTAGTGTTAGATGGGAACATAAAATGTGATTACTTCATGTATATATAAGAACAAACAAGCCCAGATCTCGGCTTAACAAGATAGATTCGGTAGGGTTCCTTAAGCTAACAGGGAAACCAATCATAGATAGAGGGAGAGCTATCCATCCACATGTAAGAGTATCTTATGATCAAATAATCCTCCTAGAGACTGATCGAAAATAATTTTCACCTAAAGAGCTTGCCAATGCACCACAATTACATGGTTTTGACATGTGACGACATGTTTTCTTTTACTATTTTCTTGATTTTTTTGATTTTTTTGTTTGTTTTTGATTTTCTCCTTTTTCTAATTTTTAAGTATTTTCGACATCCACCCCATGCTAAAGCGTAGAACCGCTTGAGTTGAATGGAATTCATGGGTTCTTGAATATTTTCACTATCCAAATGTGCAAGTGTATACACTCCCGATCCATATTTAGCAACCACCATGTAGGGCCCTAACTAGTTAGCTTCAAATTTTCCTTTCTTTTTCTGTCTTTGATAGTTTTTCTCTAATTTTACTTGAACAAGATCACATACATCAAAATCATGATGAATGATCAATTTTTTATCTCCTCTTGAAAATTGGTTCTGATAAAATTTTAGGTGATTGAGCGCTCTCATATACTTCTCATCCAACAACTCTAATTTTACTAGTCTAACAACTCTATAACATTCATATTTATCAAGCTAGTCCTCGAAATATATTCTTAGGGAAGGAAGCTCCAATTTAAATGGTATGATGTCTTCAACTCCATAGAATAAGGAATATGGGGTCACACCATTAGGAGTGCAGATGGAGGTTTGATAGGCCTAGAGGGTAGGATGTATTTGTAAGTGCCAGTTATGGCTAGTCTTACTAACCATTTTATCTATGATTCATACAAGAGTTTTATTGGTGACTTCATATTTTCCATTACCTTGAGGGCAATAGGGGTTGGACCACTTGATTTGGATATGAAAGAGTTGGCATAATCTTTGACTATTTTTTTTTGAAATACTTACCATTATCTGTGACAATGGCGGAGGGAATACCATAACGAATAATGCGGTGATTCATGATAAATTTGGAGATTTATGGACCATTTATATAAGTGAGAGGAATAATCTCTACCAATTCATTAAAATACTCAGTGGTAGTGATAATGTGGGTATGACCATATGATTAAGTAGGATGGAGCTTCCCTATGAGATCCAGTCCCCATTTAGAAAATAGCCAAGGAGTTGCAATGGGCTGTAATGCTTGTGTTGGTGCATGTATCAAGTTACCATATTTCTGACAGAGTTCACACTTCTTAACAAAGTTATAATAGTATGCTTCCATGGTGGGAAAATAATATCCCACTCTTAAGAGTTTCTTAGCTATAACCATGCCACTAGTGCGCACTCTACAAATTCTGTCATGCACTTCTTTAATAACATGGACTGACCTACTAACATTCAAACATCATAGCAGATTCCCATTGTAGCCACAATGATAGAGAGTGCCTCCTATGAGGGTATAACCAGCTATACAGAGGATAAGGGATTTCTTCTTAGTATGGGTAATGTTTGGGGAAACATGCCATTTTATAGGTAGTTAAATATGGGATCATACCAAGGTAAGAAAGGACCAACAACTTCACATGCCAAACAAGACTCGGCATGTCATAGGTGGGAACTTGTAAATTCTCTATAAAGAATGAAATTTTACTTGCCTGAGGTGGAATGTGTAACAGGATCTGATAGTAGCCATAACATCCGTGGACCTATTATGTGATCTTGGTCATTGTTCAAAAACAATCTACACAAAATACTCCTTCAAGGTCTCAACCAATTTCTTATATGGAATGAGATTCTCATCTTTGACCTTATACTCATCATTAAATTGTTTAATGATTATTTGGGAGTCACCGATGACTCTTAGTTGTTGGATATTCCAAGTGATAGCTAACTTAAGGCTAGTGATAAGTACCTCATATTCTGCAATGTTATTAGTACATGGGAATCCCAAATGGAATGCTTGTGGAATAACCTCTCATATGGGAGTGATGAGTACCACTCCAGCTCCTGATCCATGAAATGTGAATGATCCGTTAAAGTGGAATTACCACACAATGGAATCTTCGATATACATCATGGATGTATCTAACAAATCCAAACACAATGGTTCCATTCCTGGTAGGGGAGCTTCTACCAACTGATATGCCAATACTCATCCTTTCAACAATTTCTTATTAACAAAATCAATGACAAATTCACTAAGGAAAAGGATCCAATTAGCCATTCATCCTATAAGGGTGGGTTTGGATAAAAGGTACTTGAGAGGGTCAACTTTGGATGTCAAATGACAAAGTTTATGAAAGGTAAATATGATTGTCGGCATGCCTTTTCAATATGTGGATAATTCAACTCATAGGTAATCAAGGTGTGATTGAGATAATAAACCTCCCTTTCTCTGTGGTCAAGGTCATATTGGGCAAGCAGTGCACCAATAACAAACTAGGTGGCTGAAATATATAACAGGAGGGGTTTTCCTGGGGTAGGTGGCATGAGAATAGGTGGGTTGATGAGGTATTGTTTAAGAAATGTAAATGCATTTTGACAATATGGTCCCCAGTTGAAAGTAACATATTTCTTTAGTAGATGTGTGAATGTATGACACTTATCCACAAGATGTGAAATAAAATGGTGGATTGCTTGAATTTTTCCTTATAAACTTCGTATTTTTTTTAGATTTATAGGTGGAGGCATCTCATGATAGATGCAACGTTTGTGGGGTCCACATCTATTCCTCTCTCTCGAAATGATGAAACCAAAGAGTTTTATTGATAGAATGCCAAAGAAACACTTTCTACCAAATTTTTAAAACGAACCTTACAATCTCGAAATGCTGAAAAATACATCTCTTAACACTTTAGGGTACTCTTCTTTGGTTTTAGATTTTTCTAAGATATCATCAATGTAATCCTCCATGATTCATTCATCATGTCATGGAATATGACCTTCATTGTGAGTTGATAGGTAGCCCTAAAATTCTTGAGTCTCAAACACATGACTTTGAAGCAAAACGCCCCCATGGGGTGATGAAATTTGTGTTGTGTTGATCTTCTTCTACAATCCTGATTTGTTTATAACCTGAAATGCCATCCATTAAGGAAAAAATATCATAACAAGTAGTACATTCGACAATCATGCCAATATTAGGCATAGGAAGTCATCTTTAAGACATGCTTGTTGTTGCAAATCAGCAGACCCTTGGATGTTGATCAGATTTCTAGCTTGACATTTTGGACATCCAGTGTGATTGCACAACATTGAATCTTCTCCCCAAGTGTGGGACTTGTAAAAATGGGAAAATAATCTCCAGGTTAGAGGCTGGTTCCTCAACTCCTCTGATCAGATATATTACTTGCAAGCTATAGAGGGTTTGAATTCAAGATCCTACTCTAAATTCCAAAGGGGACAGAGATAGAGGATGAAAAAAACTGAAACTAATGCTAATAAGGTGATGCACCAAAGGAGTGGTGAGCATTTTTTACTTCTGCAGATTGACACAAATCATAGAAATGCAACAAAACTTCATGCACAAACTGATAAACTATAATGAAAGGTCAGAAATGAATCAAACAACACAAACAGAGGATTAAAACTCATTCACAGAGCCTGCATTGTCATTTTCACTATCAAAACACATGCATTACAACATCTGAGAGGCAGAAAATAGGTTACATTCTTGGAAGAGGTCTGATTTTTCCACAAAATCACTTTTTTGGTGAAAAGGAGCCTGCAATACCTAAAAATGTTCCACCCTCTCAAAATGAGCCAAATCTAGCTTTTACCATGCAAGAAATGACCCCAGGAGAGAGAAACATGGGAAAATGTGGGAGAGCTTCAACCACTAACCAAAAATGCAATAAAATAGCATGGGCATCCTTATAGGTCCATTCCCTAACATTTTTACCATGCTGGGAGAGAATGCGAGCCATTCTTCATTAAAAATGGTGGTTGAAACGTCATTTCTGTTCATTATCACGTGCCAGAGGTGTTTTTCAATTTCCTCTCTCCAAAATCCATTAAAACATAAAAATGAGCTTGGAATATTCTAGAGAATTTCACCAGCTTTTTGTTGATATAAAGAACGCAAAAAACCAAGATCTGGATCGAAAGATATGGCCATTTGAAAATTTAGGGCAAAACAAGGCCACAACGGATCATGGGGCGAAAAATTTGAAATTTTCCCACTTTTTGCATTTGGGAAAATTTCCCCAAAAAAAATCCCCGCACTCTGCCATTCCGAGTGCCACGTGGCATGATTCCATTGGTCGTGGGATTTTGATGCCTCATTTTCCATCGTTTTGACCATTGGAAAAATTTTCCAAAAATCTCGCACGGGCCGATGATCCGAGGACACATGGCATCATGTGATTGGGCGTGGGATTTCCTCTTAAATTTTTCTATCACTTTTGACCATTCCTCGACTTGACATGTGGCAAAACCCCATTGGCTGCGGGCTTTCTCCTTCCCCTTTTTCTCGCGGGCTTGTCTTGTATTTTTTTGCCGCCACTAGACACGTGGCAAGGTCTCATTGGCTCACGTTTAGGGGGGCGGACTTTTCCTTTTGAAATTTCCTTCATTTTTTTGGAAAAATTTCTAACTTTTCCCCCATGTTCGAAGCTCCGGTGCCACGTGGTGGGCTCCCATTGGGTATGGGCCTTGGGGAAAACATCTCCTTTGTGCTTACCTTTGGGGAAAATTTCCAATCTCCCCACGCTCGCCATTCCGAACCCCGGGGACACGTGGTGCGGTTTTTTGGTCAAGCGGAGTTGACGGGCCAATATTTCTCCTTTCCTCCCGCCCAAACACTTTGCCAAAATTTTAAGTTTATCTCCACGGCCTGCTGGTCTTGAGACACGTGGCATGAGGCCATTGGATGCGGAATTTGTGGGAAAACTTTGACTTTGTGCCTCGCAAAATATTTCACCAAAATTTTAACTTCATCTCCGCCCTCCGCCACTTCTGGGGACAAAGGACATGTGGTGCAGTGTTGTTGGGTGCGGGCCTTAGGGCCAAAAATTTTAGTTGCGCCAACACTTACTCAAATTTTCTATTTTTACTCCGCCCTCCGCCACCCCCTTTCCTCTAGAGACAAGTGGCACGATATGATTCGATGTGGGCCTAGCATCAAAAATTTTGCTTGGATCAACCCTTAGAAAATTTTTCCAATTTATTTTCCTTGGGCACATGGGCACATCTCATTCATCGGCGGGCCTTCAGGGTGAAATATTCCTTTTGAAAACATGCCAAATCACTTCAAAAATTCCAACTTTACCTCCGCCTCCGCCACTCCCCGAGGACACGTGGTGCGATCTTATTGGCTACGGGCCTTTCAGGGAAAATTTCCCACAAAATCTCCACCGAGCCATAACTTCAAAAATACATGGAGTTAGGAGGAAAACTTTACCTTTCTGGAAAGATGAGAAAAATCTCTATCCAATGGTGCCATTTCCAAAAGGTCTTGAGTGCCTGAAAAGAAAAAAATTATGACTGAGGCACAAGAGAGGGAAGAATGAAGGGAGTTAGCCACAAAATGTGCAAGGGGAACATTTTGGATAACAATGCTTTGTTGATATCTCAAAATTGGTGCATATTCTAATACCTACCAACTAATTTTGAACAGTGACTATATTGGATATCCAATCCAAATAGTTGATGGGTTTAATGAATTCCACTGCTAACAATTTTTCCAGTTCATCTTTAAGCAAGCATTACAACCTTTGGATGAATCTTTCTTAGTTTGTACTTGACGGGTTTATGTTTAGGTGCACAACAAGTGTGTGCATGAAAAATTATGGGTCTAAACCTGGCATATATGTGTATGACCATGAAAATATATCCGCATATTCTCATAAAAATTCCATGAAAACCTTATGTTCTTGGGCTGAGAGTGAAGCTCCCAGCTTTATCATTCGAGGCTCCTCTTCTGAACCAATGTTAATGTTAATCGTCTCTTTGACAAGAATCTTAGAAGAATATTCCATCCATGTAGGATAAGGGGAAGAGTAAGATCAAATTCCTTAGGTGGCTCATCATCATCTTTATAAGGATACTCCACTTTGTCTATGATTTCTTTATTTTGTTTGTCTACTAGTGCCTCAAATAGCCTTTCACTGGGAGACTTATGTTTTTTCTTTCCGCAAGGATTTTTTGAAGTATTCTTTCCCTTTCTTATGACCTTTTGTTTAGGCATCCACACATCTCTACTTCCTCTCCAAAGTATGCACAAACATTTAGTTTGATGGAAAACCTTTCTTATGATCCCCATTTAGAATAGAATCCTTAAGCCCCATGAATTCTTAAAATGCCTCGTCATTTTCAAAGAAATCGATTGGCATATGAAATTGTTTATCCTAATCTATAAGTTTAGGGTATACAAGGTTAACTTGGTAATTGGATGGGGTATTTTATTCGGAAAAGGTAAAAAAATTGAATTTGGAAATAGGTTAGTGGAGGCAAGATCCTTGTATAGGCTATATTGGGAATCTGCATCACTGTCTGAATGAGATGAGCCATCCTCACATTCTGAAGAGGCGGTGTCTATCTTGGAAGGTGAATCATTGTGGGTCATGATTTTGAGGCCATTTTTATTAGATTTGAAATGAGGAATAGGAATAGGCTCTAGCCTTCCTTGTGTATTTATACCACATCCAAACCCATTATATCCCATGACATACATCATGCAATAGCCTTTAATATACTGTGGAGATTGATGACATGATGTCATGGTACCTTTAGGTACCCTCCTGGTGGGATCTTCTAACATATTTTCCTTAGATAGGAGACCACTAGGAATAAACTTCTCTAGTGGTTCAGGGCATCTATCTCTAGTGCTCTTGAATTGGAAATATGGTTTACCACGTGTCTTGGGTGACACTGAAAGATCTGATATTAATAAGGCCTGTTGAAGAGTGAATTGATCATCTGGACCATACTTTGTAGATGTTGCTTCCCATGATGTGAAGGGATTAATGATGACAGAAATTTTTATTAGGAGTGAGTGTATTCAGATCTACATGTTCCTTCATAGCCTATGCTTATAAGGGAACAACAATATCAACTGAAGGAAACTCATATGTTGCACATGAGAATTTGTGTAATACTATTCAATATTTGAATGGATTTGGATCACCTGGGATGGTGATTATCTGGTCTCCATGGCACAACTTTATACACATTGATGGAAAGTGGAGGGAATGGCCTACATGGCATGGATCCATGGGTGTCCCAAAAGCATGTTGTAAGGAAGATCCAAGTCAAGGACATGAAATGTTGTATCATGATACATTGGCCCTACTTCCATTGGAACCACTATAGTACCCATTGATTCTCACTCTTCATTATCATAGGTTGTGATTGTGATAGTTTTATCACCCAAATCTGCTTTTGAATGGCCTAACTATTTTACCAATTTCAATGTGTAGATATTTAGATTAGACCCGTTGTCCATAAGCACTCTCTTGATCTTACAATGAGTAATGACGACCTTTATGTATAAGGGTAAGTTGTGCTCTAGGTTATTATGTGGGATTGTAGTGCGATCAAAAGTAATATGATCATTAAAATCAAGGTGTGTGACCATTGCTTGCAAGTGTGTGGGATTTACTGTGGAGACTCTTGAACTCTGAAGTGTTTTATACAATATGTTATTATGAGCCGTAGATATCTTAAGGAGATCTAGGATCGAGATTCTAGCTGGTGTCTTCTCTAATTGTTCTATTAAATTATATTAGCCTTCCTACGGAATGGGTAGGGGATCTGGTATTACCAAATGATCCCATCATGTACCTATAACATAACTCTTCTCTAAGATCCTAATGGTATTAACCTATTCATCAGATGAATGGATATAACCTATAAGGGAGTCAAATGGTTTATTTTCTAATAGATAAGTATAGGAAGCAATTGATAATCATTAGAGGCTTGTTCATGATCGACTTCTTGTGTTTCTTATCTTCATGATTAGGAAAAGGTTCTTTGAATATACCCATCTTTTTGTTAGGTCCTTTCCCTGAGTCAGATGGTGAATCCACTATGATCTTACCCTCTTCGATGAGGTCTTGTATATAATGCCACAATCTTAGGCATCTATCAATTTTGTGTCCTTTGACACGGTGGAAATCATAGTATTCATGCTCTTTAAACCAACCTAGTTTAGGTGCATCTTTTGGATATGGTACTGTCATGATTAGGTATCGTACCATGTTCACTGCATCTAGCTATTTAAGTATAATAGATAATGATTTAGTTAGAGGTGTAAATGTGTGCTTTGTAGGTGCCTTTGGGCGAGGTCCTTGTGAAAGTTTTAAAAGTGGACCAATTTGTACAACTTGGACTCTCTTGGAGTTCAGTAATTCCATTGCCAACGGCATTTTTTTATTAAATAAATTTGGTTTATCAATGGATTTTGTCTCATTTTTTTTCTTTGTAATGGGTTTGAGTGTCCCCTTCACAATAAGATCCTTTTCAATCTGGCTACCTTTCTCTATAACTTCTTTAAAGTTAGAGCCACAATGCATTTGTAAGTGAAAGGCTATTTTTGGGTTTAAATTGGGGATGAATATGCTTACTAACTATTTTTCTAGAAGGAAACAAGGGAAATGACTCGCCAATCCTCACCATCGTTGTAAGAATCATGTGAAGGTCTCATTATATTTTTCTTTGCATTACAAAGGTCATTCATGGTGATATCACTCTCCATGTTGAAAGAGAAAAGTCGCACAAACACTTCAGCAAGTACATGCCATGTTGTTATTGATCCCTTAGGTATACTAAAGAACCACTCTAATGCCTTTTCTCTTATACTATGAGGAAATAGATGTATCAAGTAGTTATCGCTATAAGTGACTTCCTAGCAAGCCATGTAGAAGTATTTGACATGATTACGTGGATCACTTTTACTTTTATACTTGTCGAATTTGGGGATATCAAAATGTTTTGGAAATGGTTTGTGCAACATATCTTTATCAAAGGGGTAAGGACATAGTTCTTCGTATAAGTATTTTCTATTATGTCCTACGTTGCTTTCTTGTAGAGTAGTAAGTGTATTCTTCATTTATTGAAACTGTTGTTGAATGAGTTGTTCCTTTATGGGTGATAGTGGTCTGTTCACTTTAGCAACCTTGAAAATTTTTCATTATATGGAGCCATGTGAAACTTCCCTAATTTCATCTTAAGTTTATCCTTATACGCATTCTTACTCGAAGAGCCTAAGTTTGCTAGCTTTTGACTAAGTTTGAGTATCTGTCATTGAATGATTTGTTATTTGATTAAGGGATCATCTTCATCATCAAACCTAAGAGGCAGTGAGTCCTTTTACTCACGTTCAATTATTACTCTATGTGAAGCCTTAAAGTAAGGTCTTTGTGAATTGTCTTTTGGTTTCAGTGGGTCATCTTCAACATTGTTGTTACATTTTCCTGAAGTGGAAGCATACCCTATGTCAAAAGGGTTATCCATGTCTATGAGGGATGGTTGTGGTTGTTCTTCCATTTCATGGTTAATGGTTTTAATCACCACTTCACGCTCTTGTGGAAGCCTGACTCCTAATTCAAGAACTCTTGCAAGTACTTGGTATTTGTTATAATAAAGGAGCTCATTGAAGTAAACTAAGTCTAACTTGTGTTGGTCCTTTGATGTATTGGAATATTCTCCACTATGATCAACTAGTGGTTCAGTGTCTTTTACTTGTGAAAAGAGAGGTGCTAAGTTATTACCAGTGAAGGGGTACGATGCGAAAGGATTTTCATCTAAATCATGCTCATCTAGTTTAGATGCCATTTTCGTGATTATAGGCATCACTAGTTGAAGTTGTGCTAGGTTTTTCTAAGTGTATTTCAAGTTTATATGAAACCTAGGTGTATGTGATATGAATTTTTAAAGTCCCACTATCTCAAAAGATTTCCTAAGTACACAAAATATGCAAATATTATTGTACTTTAGGAACAAATATGCAAATTCTCTAGTAAATCTATCAAACACTCAACTATTTTTAAAACACTCTATACCTTAAGCTATGGTTTCAATGATAAGAGAAAAACTAGATAGTGAAAACACCCTATCAATACCTAGGTTGAGTTGAAACATCAACAAGATCTAAGTACCAAAGTTGTATTGACGTGATCTCTCCACGAGGTATACTATGACTAGTTCAAATACCAATAAAATATAAGTGAAAAATGTAGTATCAACACTTTCAAAATACCTTAGATGATGTTGGGAGTGAAACTAAATACAAGTATAGAAAGAATTTTCTAGTCATGTGAGCAATGTAATGATACAATTAGGAAACTTATATCAAATTCTCAAAAGACAAAAACAAGATGTAAGTGTCATAATCGTATGGCTAAAATGTGGGAAAAATAATAAATTAAAGGGGAAACAATGATGAAATGAAATCATATCTATGAAGATGATCCTCAAATCAAGATCACATGGCCATCAAATATATAACGACATATCCACACACTTTAGACATTTAACAACTCGGTTGTAAACATGGATGAGCGTAAAAAGAAAAAAATGTGGCGAACATTATTGATGAAATTACTCCCAAAATATGTCTTCCCTTGTCCCAAATGGGCAACAAGAATGCAAAGGTATAGATAAATAGATGAAAATAAACTTAGTGGCACTTGGGTAGAGTTTCACCTCATCCACATGTGAGAAAGAAACCAAGTGAAGTGATACGTTATTTAATTTCGTGATGAGATACATGCGAGAAGTTTGTAATTTTCCAAAAGATCACAATATCATGAAAGAGAGTTTACATGTTGTTTTGATTCCCAAGGTCACCAAAAGGTGTGAGGGAAGAGCATACACAACATGAAACTCAACTACAAATAAGTAATGGAAAATACTTGAAGTAATCTTACGAAAAGGAATTCGTTTTAACAAAATTTTGAAGATTAATCCATTATATAGCGTAAATCAAGTGTTTTGAAAGTAATAAGAAGGTTTTGGAGGTGTTTTTGGTTCCCAAGATCACCTATAAGGCACGAGGGAAGAGCATACACACTTTGAAAACCTCTATCAACTAAGAAATGAAACACTTAACTAAGTTAGTCAAAACTAAACCAAAAATACCCTACAAACAATTGTTAAGAACCTGCAAACAAGTTAGCAAAAACTAGAAACTTTAATCTTACAGCTCGTGAAAAATTTCAACTTTTAACATTGACACTGTGCCCCCAATCCAATGCATACGTGCCCCAACCAACGAGATACACACCCTAACTGAAAATTATAAGTGAAAATAGAATGTGACTATGGGATTTAACATCTACATGCCCATCAAGATGGATACGGGCTCCAGAGAATGGATACGTGTCCAAGGTAAAAATGCAAGGCCAACACAGTCTTTGACATACACCTACGCATCCAGAGAGATGATTACACTCATGGTTTGATGCATATGCATGGAATAGGATGGATACACCTTTGTAAAAAAATTGAAATCTCAAAATATAGCCTAATGGATATGCAACCAACTCAATGCATACGCATCTGTTTTGATGAATACTCGACTCTCTAGGACACATATGCGTACTCCCCTATAAAAACCTCAAAATTCAAAGAAATGAAAAAATTTAAAGGATCATAAAGACTATTTTTTATCAATGAAAGCCTATTTCTAGCTTGGACCCATTAAATTCTTTAGCAAAAGGAAGAAAAATCTCATTTAAAATGTGAAATCTGTTAAAAGACAATCTTTAAAACCTAGAAAGCATAAAAAGGGTTAGAAATGGACATGTAAATCCTTGAAAAGACTTGAAAAATAATACGGAGTAAGTCCCACCAAGTGTGCCGAATGTGAACAAGGATTTTTTTAAAAGCTATGAAATGGGGTAAGAAATACTCAAGAATCCCCAAAGCTTCAAACAAACAGTTAAATGAGACCATCGATAAGAGATAAACAAGGATTCATTAATTTTTTATGCAATAATATTTAAATTGTTAAGTAGACAATATTTTCCTAAGGAGAAGACACACATAGGATTCACACATGGGAATAAGGCATACTTTGGGACAATGGAAGGCTAGGAAAGGAAACGTGCACCAAGACAAGTTGATTCAGGACTTAGCCATTTTCATGGATGCGGGCTATTTTTGGAAGATAATGTGTGGAGCACACATTGGGATGGAGAATTGCATGACATGCAAATGTTATTTTGGGAATTGATAAGCACCATGCATGAGTTCAAGATAATAATAGGATTACTTCTTCCAATTAACTATAGGATGTCTATTATTAGCATAATTTCATATGTGCATGTTATTGTAAAGGTGCATGGATATTATCAGCATGCGACCTATTTTGGGAAGTGCGTAGGTAGTGAAGGGAAAGTCCCCACCCCTATAAATATGTAGTGAACTATGTAGTTAGAGAGAGAGAGGTTGAATAGTGAATTATTGTAGAGTTATGTTGTTGGATCTGATATGTGCATAACTTATGGTGATGCTTTGTAATGTAAGAAGCTTCTATGTAATTCAGTGTTTAATATAATGGAGTATATTGGATGGATAATGGTTTTAAACATGACTGTAACTAGTTCTTGCATGGTTAATCTTATTATGGTTATTGTTTAATTCATGATTCTCTAAGATCTAGATTTGGAATATGCTATATGGAATGTTATGCTTATTTATGGTTCTGAATATGATGTATCTTCATTACACTAACATCCTACACAAGAAAATCTAAAGAGGGACTTGGTACCTTTGCGTGCTTTAGGTGAGCGCTCAACTTAGGTTGGGTGATGTGCTAGCATGCCTGGGTTTTTCTAGGTTTTATATAGTAGATTATAGGCTATCACTGTTGTGGGGACCTTTTTTTAGTTGTTTTTAGGATATTTCACAATGAAGATGTACCAGTTGACCTTAACAAGTGTTGAGGAGTGGATAAAGGATCTAGAAGAAGAGTATGCTTAGAGGTTTAACACTAGATCATATTTTGATGCACACACATGGGTGGAGAAGAATTTATATGACTGTTTATATGAGAGCTTCTTTTCTATTTTTTAGTAGAGTTGTATGAGTGGCTAGTTGTTTATGCATCTAAAAGGAATTGGAGGTATCACATGCTTGTCTAGACATAGGAAGAATTTCAGGCCCTTTATGATGCTGATCTGATTTGGATGTGCTGTTGTGGATACTTGGTTCTATGGTGTTTTGAATAGTTATATTTTGGAGTACTCAATTTCCACTTATTCTTTCCCTGGAGGAAGCTAAGTTCCATTTTTACGTAATCCAAGGGAAATTATTTTCAAGGCATTCCATTAGCGATCAAAATCTTGATGGTAACCCTGAACTTGGAAGAAAAACTGATGGCTAAGCTAAACCCCACCCACGGGGGTAGGAACAATTTTGGTAAAATATGGCAGACCTAGTGGTAGAGAGGCAGAGAGAAGAAAGGCAGCTTAAGTAAAATGAGGCATGCAAGAGGGAGATATAGAAGTAGTGTGATATTACAGAGTAGATGACATTGAGGAGAGAGATGGCTCGTGAAGGATTTGAAGCTCACGCAGGAGGCATGGAGCTAAAGCATCTGGAATCCCCATTTGGGAAAGCATAATAGGGAACCCTCCTTGGCCTCACATGGGAGTGCACCAACAGAGACAACCTGGACCACATGTGTGCATCTAAATCTACCTGTTAACCTAGCCCTTGTGCTTGGATTTCCAATATCTAGTACAACCAGTAGTTAGCAAGCTAGTTTGGGCAGTAGAAGAGCAGGAGTAAGATAGAAAGTACATCTATGGCAGGGAAAATGTCTTCTTTGTTGTTTGGAGGTACCTTTTTAGGTGCATCGTCAGCATAGAACTCAAGTGCATAGAATTTTGGACTCACTTCTAGGAGTAGTACCACTTCACAGAATGTAGGAGTTCAGTTTAGTACCACTTTTGGGACACAAGGAAGTACATCCACTAGTCTGCACTTCAGCTATAGGTAGAGGATCAAGGGACATAGGTGGATCTAGTTCTTTTGGATCCGGTGGTTAATGAGGAAGAGGTAACATAGGAGGTTCTTGGATCAGGTGGGCAAGGTCCGCACCAACCCTAGAATATTTACATGGAGATGTCTCTTCATCTTCTAGAGTATAGGGGCATAGAAGATGTTGTTGAACATGTGCACATGTGTGAGATAATTGTGGCGCACAAAAATATTTATGGTTTCTTAGCACAAGGCAAGTTAGTTTATAACTACATTGTAAGGATGTGCACATAGTTGGTGTAGGAAGTTTGACCCTGATCAAATTTGTGTCTATTATGTAACATTAAGGGATCATTTCCTTAAGGATTTTCATATCCCTGAGTTTGAGTAGAAGAGTATAAGCGCACTCAAGGATATTAAGCAGGGAACTACTGAGAGCGTTTGAGAATATGATGCCTATTTCAAGACACTATTTTCTAAAACTTCTTATGATATTCATACAATCCAGTATGCACAGTTGTTCATTGAAGTTTGATCACACCTTTTAGGAGGGCACTATCACATAAGAATTATACGGACCCACACGAAACAATTGAAGAATATTTTTTGTCTTTAAGGTAGTTGAGAGTATAGAAACTTGAGTGAGCCCATTCTGGAGGCACAAATTGTAGCTATGGAAAAGTAGTTAGAGAAACTATCAGAAAATTTAGTACACATGAGTGCACACTAGGATTTGGTGTACAAATTGTGAAGTGGAAGGGCACACCAAAGATAGTTGTCCTCATAGATCAATGCATTCATTGTTGTTGGACTGTGAGATATGTCATTTGGACCATGATGCAAGTTGTGCCCATTATTACAATGCATGATAAGGAAGAATGTATCTTGTTATTGTAAAAATTTTGGTCCACGACTCATGATACAGAAGACTGCAGGTTGATTGGTTAGATCCATGATGCCATAGATATTGGTGTGTGACAGACTAGAGTATCAGATAACTCTAAAGGAAAAAGTGAGCACCATGATCATGATCACACTCAAGTGCACTATGATCGGAATGAAGGGAACTTTGAAGGAGGTCATGGTAGAGGTTGAGGATACCATGGTGGATTGGAGGCGAGGCGTGTGGTGGAGGATGAGGCAAGTTCCTCATGGAATGTGTTTCACATGTAGATCTCTAACCACTATAGGCGTGAATGTCCTTATAATATTACTTGTTATTTTTGTGGGAAGAATCACAACTATGAGGAATTCCAGACTTATATGAAAATCTTAGGAAGAGGCATAAATAGGAGAAAAAGGCATAGGGATGGTCACAATACAACGTGTTGTGGAAAATCAGTGGATGCCAAAGTTGGCACCAAACTTGAGGTATTACTGTGAATATTTCTACACATGCTAAAGCCGTGTGTGCCAAAGATGCATTACAAAAAAATCCTACCATCACCAAGGAGGAAGTTTTACATGCAAGGTACCCAAATCCTGCACATCAGAAGGAGGTTTATCAAGAAACCATGGAGGTACTCAAAAATATTCAGGGTGAAATACAATGTTTAAAGGAACAGTCACGAAAGTTAGAACAAAAAGAAGGCAGCAGAGAGACAGTTCAATTAGATATTGATGACTTGAAAGAGGTATGTAAAATGTTGTACCAGGATAATATCATTCCATTACTAGGGAATTTGCTAAAGGGAAACACTCTATACGCAAGTATTGAGAATGGATGGAAGATCCTACATGCTAATCTTCCCCCTCATAGTTTGGATTATGACAAGGAGATCACTCTGAATGTTGTTGTGGATGGGTGGCTCTTGAGTAATATATTGATTGATACAGGCACGAAAGTTAATGTGCTTACTTTAGATGCATGGGTACAGATGGGTAAACCTCCATTACAACCATCCTCTAATGTATTGTTCATGGCCAATCAAACTAAGGCCACTCCCATAGGATTTTTAAAGGATGCATCCATTACTATACAAGGGGCCAAGTTCACTGGGGACTTTGAGGTCTTAGCACTTGTAGAATTAGACAGCTTCCTAACTCTACTTGGGCACCCTTGGTGTTATGCAAATAATGTTGACTTATGGTTCAACAAGGGGTATATAAGTTTTGAGAACACGGAAGAAAGAGTGATTATCCCTTTGACAAGATGGGAAATTTGTGCCTTATGTTGAACCTTTGAGTGAGGAAGACCTGAACAGAATTTATGTACATGCCATTCAAGACCTAGAAGTACTTGAGCCATTAAAGGAAGGAATCCTCTAGTGGGAAGATACATAGTCTATCAGTGATACTACAAGTATTTCTTGTGATAATTAGGCACATGAAACCTATGAGATGGTTGGGCGTGAAGTAAGAATACATTTTCACGTGGAGAAGTAGACCTTGATGTATTGGAGATAGGTAACAACCCTATACCTCGGTACATTGGAGAAGGAGATCCTATGGTTTTTTTGTGCACCATGGAGGAGTAGTGGAAAATCAAGTAGAAATAAGGAATATGTTAGTATATACCTTTCAGGATAGCAATGCATTGGTGGATGGTTCACAGGGATAATCTTATGGAATGGAATGAAGTCAAAATTTCTCTAACCACTCGGTTCTTCAGGAGAAATGTGCCTACTAAAATTTGCATGTATCATGGTAATCAACTTGTTTAGCACCATGTTCAGTAGTGTGAGAGACTTTGGATAGAGGGTAGGAATATTTACCACCTTCACTTTGGGTGCACAAACTTTATTCCACTTTATAAGGCTATGCATGAGCCTGGTATGTTTATGTAGAGCTGCATAGGGAGACTAGAAATTGGTAGGACTTGATTGTAGGAATGACCCAGACTTTGACTACTTCTCTACTAAACCTCCGAGTGGAAGAGGCATTAAGGGTTATAAAATGCTTAACTATGGGAGATAGTGCAAAGGCTGAAGAAATCATTCAAGAGTTATTTGGTGAGGTAGACTCAAGAGTGTGTTTTGATGAATTAGAAGAGACAGATGCCACACTACTTAAGCATGCTTGTTGTGAGAAAGAAAAATGAAATATGGTCTACATAGTGGATGATGAAGAAGTAGAAAATATAGATATAGATCATTCACAGTAGGTACGTGTGAAGTGTTAGATAGTTTAGATAAGAATGTGTGCCTATCATGAACCTATGAAGACCAAGAAAGTGAACATTGGCACGGATGTTGAACCTAAGGAGGCAACAATTGGGGATTATTGGTTTGATTCTGAAGTGGCAAAGATAATTGAGTTACTATGGGATTTTAGGATTATTTCTAGGGGATACCATGAGTTAAAAGGAGTGCATGAGTCATTAGGAGAGATGAAGATTAAGCTAAAGGAAGGTGTGTGCCCAGTTAGGAAGAGACCTTATAGGATGAACCCTAACTGCGCATGTCAAAGTTAAGGAAGAAATTGAAAAAATGTTGAAATTTGGCATCATTAAGCCCCTAGAGGAATCAGAGTGGGTTAGCCCCATGGTGATCAATATAAAGAAAGATGGTCAAATTAGGATTTGTGTGGATTACATGGAATTTAATGTTGATTGATCCTTTTCCTACACCTTTCACAGAGGAAATATTAGAAGGTGTTGTAGGGTGCAAAGTTTATTCTTTTACAAATGGATTCTTTGGGTATCATTAAGTTAGAATTACACAAGAGGATCAAGAGAAATGACTTTCACCACGTGAATGGGGAATTTTTACATATACTATGATGCCCTTTGGTTTGAAAAATGTGCTGTTGTATTTTTGTGCATAGTTGTTCAAGCATTCCAATATTTTATTCACAACTTCCTGTAGGTTTACTTGGATGATTGGATGATGTATGGACTTGTTAAGGATCATTGTGACAATTTGTGCTTAATGTTTGAAATATGTAGATAGTTAAGCATCTCTTTAAACATCAAGAAGTGTGTGTTTTCTACCTTTTGGAAATTTTTTAGGGAACATCATCTGTAAGGAAGGTTTATTAGTGGATCTAGCTAAGGTTGCAATTATTGTAGGCCTGGAAGATCCTACCAGTCAGAGTGAGGTGTGTGGATTCTTGGGCCACACATGGTATTATAGAATGTTTATCAAAGGATATATGAATATTTTTACACCCATATAATAGTTACTAAAAGGAAAATGGATGTTTTATTGAGGAGAACCATACCAACGTGCATTTGAGGAGTTGAAGGAGAGACTTACAATAATGCCCTTTTTGTTTTCCTTCATGGAACCAACCATTTCATGTACATGTGGATTCCTTTGGCACAACCATTGGCGTAGTGTTAGCTCAACATAGAGAAGGTATTATAGATCATCTTATCTATTTTACTAGTAGAAAGTTGACTCCTGTATAGCATAATTATCAACAACAAAGAGTGTGAGGCCTTTTCGATGATCTATGTGCTACTTTGCATAAATTACGAAAAATACTTGCTAACAACACATTTTGTATTCTATATTGATCACATGGAATTAAAATAATTGGTAAATAAGATCATTTTATAGGGGCACATATGTCGATGGGTTCTCTTATTCCAGAATTTGATTTCACAGTTGTGGTAAAACTAGGTAAAAGTAATTCTGGCCCAGACCACTTATCAAGGATTCAATCAAGGGAGTATGAATAGACAATTGAAGATACATGTGAGATGTACATTTGTATAGGTTACATTATGCACCTTCATAATTGGAGGATATTGTTGTCTTTTTACGCATGGGTATGGTGCTAGAAGGAATGAAAGCATTGGAGAAGAAAAACATTGCAATTCGTGAGGCACCTTTTATGTTGATCATTAGAGATTTATACAAACTAGGCAGAGATGAAGTATTATACCGGTGTGTACTGGAACATGAGTGCACAGAGATATCATGAGAAGAGGCTCATGGTGGTATTGCAGGTGGGAACTATGCAGGTGATGCCACCACACATAAGATTATATTCATGTGATTATGGTGGGAGATCTTGTAAGAGGATTGTAAAGAGTATGGTAAGGCATGTGATCACTAATGTGGCCTTGGAAAAACTGGTCAAAAAGATGAAATGACTTTGAGGCCTATTTCTAGTGCAGAGACATTTGAGAAATGGGCTATAGAATTTTTGGTCCTATTTCACTAGCCACGTGTAGAACTAGATCATGATATATCATCACTTACACATATTATCTTACAAGGTGAGTATAAGTAGCACCTAAAAACTATTGTACAACAGCTACAACAACCAATTCTTATGGGAAAATGTTCTTACTAGGTATGGATGTCCATTGAGCTTGACAAGTGATAGGGGCACACAATTTTTGAATGAGATAATTAGGATATTACTAGATGAATTTATGGTTGTGCACCACAATACTACACCCTATCATCCTCAGGAAAATGGTACTGCTAAGGCCTTTAACAAGATATTGATCTAGACCTTGAAAAAATTTGTGATGTTGGAAGGAAAGACTAGGATGATAAAGTTTTTGCTATACTTTGGGCATATAGAACAACCTACAAGAGGTTGAATAAGGCCACACCCTTTAAGTTGGTGTTTGGGCACAAAGAAGTTCTTCCTATGGAATTCATGTTACCTTCTTTACGTATTATGCACACTAGAGGTCTAGTTGATGAGAAAGAATTAGAAGAAATAATTGACAGGTTAATACAATTAGATGAGAGGCGTGCCATAGCACATTGGAGTCAGAAGTAGGAAAAGGCCAGCAAAAGGCATGACATGACCAACAAATCAAGGACAAAAGAAGCTTGAGGTTGGACAGATGGTACTACTTTATGATTCTAAGTTTTATGTCATCTAGGAAAGCTCAAGGTGCATTGGTTGGGATTGTATGTTATCACTCATATACTTGACTCAATCATTTGCTAGTTAGAGGTGCTTGATGGAATGTGGTTACCTGGTTACTTTAACGGGAGTAGGTGAAGCCCTACTATAAATAAGTCTTCTTGGTGTTTGTAATAAGGAAGTGTTTCCATTTAGTATAGGTTTCCCTTTATGTATTTCCTTTAATGTATTTCCTTCTTCGTTGCTATGCTTTGTTAATTTAGTTTGGTGTTTTGTGTAATAAGACACATTTTTGCCGTTAGAAGCTAATTACAATCTAAAGTATTTTTATGCGTAGAGGATTACACATACCATTGGTGTGGGGTGGTTGTTATTTTTTATTCACAAATGGGTACACATGAGAATAAACTATTACAGGTGTTATTCAAGTATGGAAAGGAGTTTTTAGAAAGGAGATTACTTCTAAAGAAGACCATAGATGGAAATGAATGAAGGGACAATATAACATGAGGTAAGAAACAACCATGGAAACTACTATGAGAGGGTGCAGTGGTGAGGTACTTGGTGCATGGAAGCATGTAGAAGAGAAGTCTGTAGCTAGAGGGTAGGAAGGCGTGCTAGAAGGTTATAGTTGGGGCATGAAATTATACCGTGTAGAAATTTTTCAGGAATTTTGAAAATGGTAAATTAATGAGAGGATTGTTGGTAGGTGAAGGAGAAATAAATGCACTAACTTTTTGAAAATTTATATAAGGACATGATGTGGGTTCATTTTTACCTTTGTAATCACAAGTATTCAAGTGAGCTAAGTGCAACCGAGCCAAGTGAATTGTATTGAGGTGCAAAGAGTTATGAAACTAGATGTGGAGAGAAGATTTGTGCATGGAAAAGGCTTGCATCCCCATTGGTGAAGGGTTTGAGCAAAAGTAGAAGCATTGAGAAGGAGATAGGGTACCCGGTTTCAAGCTAGGTAATGCAATTTTGAGCTAGGGTTTGAACTTACTCAACACAGAAGATAAAAGGTGGGATTTTTATGATGACACCAAAGAAAGCACCTGCAACAGGCACAAAAGGAAAGAAAAAGGTGGAAGTTGAGGTTGAAATTTCTCCGAGAGTATTTTTGAGAGATGTAGTACTAACTGAAGGAGTAATAGTTGGGAAAGATTGGGATTCCCACATCCGCAAATGCAAAGTAAATTACTAAAACCACCACACCACTGATAATAATGGAGAGTTTGATGTTTTGCTGAATAAGAAGACCAATAAGCACACGATGGAAGATATGTCAGTGTATGATGAAGTTGGGAAAATTTTCTTAAGTAAGGTAGGATTTTATCAACTGTATGAGCTCCATATTTTGGAAAATATGAACCTTTATACCAATGGCTTATGAGAAGAGTCCATGAGGACTTCTTCTATTTTTCCAGATGGAGGGTTAGGCTCACAGTGGCCCTAATTTGCAACATTAATAGGATTAAAGGGCACATGGACAGACATTGTTAGTGATCTAATTGATAAAGCAGTGGTTATAGCCACAAGCAAGGAGTTGGGGTATACTAAGGGTCCGACACAAAATGGACATCTACATATTGAGGAAGTACCTTGTGGTGCAGGAAGCCGTGCATCTACTCACCAAGTTGAATGATCAAGGGAGATGGTCACAGGTAAATAAAATGTGGCTATACATTACAAAGAAGATGATCAGAGGGATAAATCTACAACTTAGTAAGCTATATTATAGAAACCATTGTTGAGGAAGTGCGCATAGGTGAAAATATAAGTTTTGGTGCCATCCTCTTATCTCTTTTTTTATAGAAATTGGAGTGCTCGATGGGCCAAAGAATAAAATTTGGGAATACCCCACTAAGAATAAGTCCCTTGCAGAAAGGTTTGAGAAATATTTATGTGAAGGATCAATGAGTGGCCCATTCAAGCAAAGGGAAGAAATGTGGTATGACAACTTTGTGTGGTGTTTGAGGAGGAATGGTGCATTCAAAGGAACTACCTTCGGTAGTAGGAAAGGTAGTATAGTTCATGTTGTATCAACACTTCTGCATCGCATAGTTTTCCATGAAGGATGGGACATGGAGTCCATGGTGCAAACTGCCCTATGCCTTCACAAAGTGCACTACTTCCAGGCCTTAGTTCACATATTTTCTGATGCACACAGGCTGAACTTCAATGCAAACAAGGTAGATTGTGACTACCACACCCTCAAAAACATATGTATATCCAAGTTGGTCTTCCTACATTGAAAGGCTCATTTCAAATGTCATAAGTATGAAGCCAATAAGTTTGGCTATTGGGGACAGTGGAGCCATGCTCATATATCTTCAGCTCAAGCCTAGGATGGAGAATAATAAGTATGTGGAGAATGATTTCATGCTCCCAAGGCCGCCTAAGGGCAAGCATACAATGGAGAATGTGCCATCTCTAAAGATTTTGTGACCATATAGATAGACGAGGAGGAAGAGGAACACAAAGATAGTGGAGGCTTGGATCATAGAGGCTAGAGGCAGCCCACAGAAAAGTGGAGAGTGAGCACACAGATACTCCACCACAGGTGTAGGATGGAGAAGAGGACTTGGATGTGGATGCATTCCTGAAGAGCACTAGTTTAAGAAGGTATTTAGAAGAACTAGGACCCAAGGTGTGGGAACACCACAACCTGTAAGAAGATCACCTAGACTCTCCCCTTAGAAAGAGGCACTTGAGAAGAAGAGAAGGATAAAGTTGAAGCTAGATGAGGAGGTAGAGGAGTCTGAGGAGATCGCACCTAGAACACTAGTGCAACTAGAAGATATGGAGGAACCTAGAGATGAAGAAATGAAATATGAAGAGGAAGGGATGAAGGAAGTAGAAGAGATAGTGCAAGAGAAACCTAGTGTGCATGTTACTACTTAGGAAGAAGAAGGGCCAAATCCAAACCTTGGCACTTAGGTTCCTAAGGGGCCAAGAACAAAGAGAAAAGTGAAGAATATGTTGTGCCAAGTATGGGCTATGTTGAGGACACAAGAAAAATCATCTTCTCTTGATTTCAGAGCACAATATGACTTAAAGAATTATATGGATGGGAGATGATGGATCCAAATGGCCACCACACGCACAAGGAAATAATTATCCTAGTCCATGTAGACCCATATGGATGAGCCATATTTTGAATGTCTACGAGGAATCTTGTGTATCAAGGAGAGTGAAGAAGGCACCCCAAAGTAGACACATGATAGTCAAGCCTACTCTAATTTCTGATGAGTAGGTGAGCAATGATTTGGTTAAGGTATATATAGAGGTGGTGCAGAGGAAAATTGATAAGGATTCCACCATTAGAGCATTACTTGAAGATAACAAGGAAAAAACTACAAAAATAGCACATTTAAAAGGAGAAAAGGACCTAGAACAGAAGAAGAATGAGGCCTTCATTAACATGGTAGAAGAAATTGGTGACTATGTTCTAAAAGCAAGACCTCATCTTGAGTCTAAGGTACCTGAGAAGTTTCCTTCAGCTATACATTATGTGTGCACATTGGTTGATTTGGGGCTAGACAATGGGACAATTCGAATGTTAGTGCCAAAGGATATTGAACTAGAGGTAGAAAGAGCAAGGGCCTCCATGGTTAGGAAAATTTCAAATTATGAGGCATTGCTCCAAAATCTAAAGGATGAATTGAAGAAATGACCAAGCTTTGAATATTTGTGCAACACCAAAAGTAGTGATAAGGATCAAAAATCTGGTTGAAGATAATGATGTTCTGAAGGCCATGAAAGATGAGACACTGGGATGCGCAGAAAGATTGGCACTTGTGAAACAAAAACATGAAGCCCTTGCAGCAGCTCAAGACCCACATAAGGAGAGAATAGATGAGATTGGGAAGCACATAGTGCAAAAGATGGATCTTTTGGAGGGAATGATGACTACTATGGCCAATGTTGTCCAAGTACTACAGAATGAGAAAGGAAAATATTACTTAGGACAAATTGGAAGCCATTGCCACAGACATTCCACATAATACAAGGAGTGCGTTAGATGAATGGAAGACATTAGAGGTTGAGATTAAAACAAAATATCTAGAATTGATCCTCTCGAGTTGAAGAAGAAGGTGTTGCAGAGTAGAGGTCTATTCTTTTGTATAGTGATTCATTATATTCTTTCCATTCTTATTCTTTATTCTTTGAGAACATCGAAAGAATCCCCATTGTCGGGATAACAAAATTACTTTAGTGTGGGGTAATGTTGAGAAGACAATATTTTCCTAAGGAGAAGACACACATAGGATTTGCGTGCAAGAATAAGGTGTACTTGAAGGCACGGAAGGATAGGAAAGTAAGTGCATGACGAGACACGTTAATTTAGGAGTTATCCATTTTCATGGATGCGGGCTATTTTGGAAGATAATGCGTAGAGAACACATTATGATGGAGAATTACGCAACACACAAATACTATTTTGGGATTGAGCATCTAATAAGCACCATACATGATTTCAAGATAATAGTAGGATTACTTCTTTCAGATTAACTATAGGATGCCTATTATTAGCACACTTTCATGTGTGCATGTTATTGTAAAGGTGCATGTCTATTATAATTGTGACCTATTTTGGGAAGTGTGTAGGAAGTGAAGGGAAAGTCCCCACCCCTATAAATATGTAGTGAATTGTGTAGTTAGAGAGAGAGGTTGAATAGTGAATTATTGTAGAGTTATGTTGTTGGATCTAATATGTGCATAACTTATGGTAATGCTTTGTAATGTAAGAATCTTATATGTAATTCAATGTTTAATATAATGGAGTATATTGGATGGATAATGGTTTTAAACATGACTGTAACTAGTTCTTGCATGGTTAATCTTATTATGGTTATTGTTTAATTCATGATTCTCTAAGATCTAGATCTGGAATATGCTCTGTGGAATGTTATGTTTATTTATGGTTCGAATATGTTGTATCTTCATTACACTAACATCCTGCACAAAAACTCTAAAAAGAGAAGCTGGTACCTTTGTGCACTTTGGGTGAGTGCTCGGCTCAGTGGGTGATATGTTAGCATGCTTGAGTTGTTTTTGGGTTTTATATAGTATATTCTAGGTTGCATCAGAAATAAACAAGTGAAACTAACTTATATAGTTTTTTTATTAGAGGTAAAAAAGGGTTGAGGGGACCCTACCCCATAAAAAGTGTTACCAGTTCCTTACAAAGAGGCCAAGGGATTACCATTGAAGCCCAACCAAAAACCCAAAGCATCACAAAAAAAAACAAAGAGATACAACCATAAAGGAAAGTATCCAAACAACAGAAAAATAGTGAAATAACTAACAACAACAATACAGAGAAACTAACAACAAAACAACATAGAACTAACAGTAGCAAACCAGTATCCCATTTTCTTCATCACTCTTTTATCATGTCCCCACTAAATTCATACAACCATCCCATTCTTTGATAAGGGAGTCGATGGTAGCTTTCCAACAGTACTTATAGTTAGGCTCAGGAATCTCCACTTTGGGGCCTTTTCCTTCTTTTTCCCTTTCCTTAGCAAGTTCCATAGAATGAATCATCTCAGCTAATAGCTTGAGATGGTGGATGGTGCTTTTGACATTGAGGAGATGGACATCATGAATCTGGAAAACAACTTCTTTCATCTTCAGCATATCCTTAGCCATCTCCAGGATTCTCTCATTTACATTCTTGAGCTATTCACTAAGGACCAAAGAAGATAAATTTTCCACTTTATCAGTTAGTTCCTTCAGATCCATGGAAACCATACTAATCTTATGTCTATTGATATCAATATCAAGCCTACAAAGTGCTCAAATTCCCACATAAAAGTATGAGACTTGACAATGAGTCCTGGGTAGTGAACAATTTTGTTTGGGTAGTTTTAAGAGCATGCAGGCTCTCAATGGCCTCCTCTGAGTTCTTTGAATGCTTATCTTTTGAAGTGTCTGGAGCTTTCTCACTCACCATCTCCTCACTATTATCCCCTTCAAAGCAACTTCCTTATCCTTACTGGAAACTAAAAATTTCAGGTTCCCTTCTTGGTTCTCGCCTGAATCTAAGATAGTCTCCACTTCCTCAACCGTCTTAGGAACCTCCTCTACCCTGCTTTGTTTCTTAACACCACCATGACTTAGGTTAGATATGGTTCTTTTAGCCACTAGTTTTCCAAACAGATCCTCACTAAAACTTTCCTCCTTGGGCACCAAACATTCAGCGAGAAGCCCCAAATTTATCATTTTTCCCAAAGGGGAGTTCCCAGCCTAAGAAGGGATTTGATGAGGCCTTGGTGCAAAGGTAAGGGGAAGGTACCTTTCTTGACCATGAAAATATATTTCACAAGGGAAGTATATAGGAAGAAAGGGAAATTATAGGGCTTAGCATTTTAGACATGGTTCAACATAGGGAAGTGATATCCATATATCACTTTATACCACCCTTCTAAGGTAATGTAGGACATAAACAATTGAGCAATTTCATCAAAAGGATGGGGAAAATTTCCCCAAGCATAACCATTATGAAGAGAGACATGCACTCCCTTACCTTGCATAAAGCATTCAATCTCTAGGTTGTAGGATAAAATTCCCAGCCCATTTATCTTTCCAAAAGCTTATCTCATTTCCTTTTCCTATTTTCCACCTACCCCCTAGCCACAATTTATTTTTCCAGTTAATATCTTTCCATATGCATGAACCATTAAAGGATTCCTGTTTAAAAATCCATCTATTGTCATTAACATCCATCCAATATTTTTTCTTTAGAATTCTGGTCCAAACTCCATTTTCTTTAGTTAACCTCCATCCAATTTTTGCAAGAAGGGATTTATTCATTTTAGTCCAGTCTCTAAGACCAAGTCCCCCAAGATTTTTAGGTTTACAAACTCTATCCCAAGCCACCAGAGGAATTCTTTTTTTTCTTTTAGTGCCACTCCATAAGAAATGTTTTTGGATTTTTTCAGAGTTTTCCCCAACACTTCCGGGAATTTGATAGGGACATGGCATATATCGGGAGAATCTAATGAGAAGGGTAATCTTGCTAGCCACGGGATAACACATTAGCTTTCCATCCAACAAGTTTTCCTTAAAAATTTTGATTAAGAAGTTTCAATCTGAACAAGATGGTCTCTTGTCCCCAAGAGGGATACCTAAATAAAAGGTAGGGAAATATTTATAGTCACATTCCAAAATTTTAGCTATCTTCTTACAGTGGCTGTCCATGGTGTTAAGGAAGAAGAGAGAGATTTTTATAAAGTTTACCATCTATCCCGAAACTTCCATATAGTCATCTAGGAGAGATTTTATTTTCTTAGCTTTGGGACAGAAGCTTCCCCCACCAAGAAAGTTTCATCAACAAAATGCTGGTGTGATACCTTTTCCATCTCCTTGGCCAGGAAATCCCTTTGAGAAATCCATTTTCAGTTTCAACATTTAATCTTCTACTTAAAGCTTCTACCAAAATAATAAAGAGGAAAGGGGAAATGGGATCCCCTTGCCTCAGGCCTTGAGAGCTAGGAAAAAAACCAAAGGGGATCCATTAATGAGAATAGAAAACCTGACATTAGAGATACATTCCTTAACTAGATTCCTAAAGGAAACATCAAAACCAAACTGTCAAGGATTTTATCAAGAAAACACTATGAGACCCTGTCATAAGCTTTGGCCATATCTAGTTTTAAAAACAAAGCAACCTTCTTGTTGAGCTTAGTTGAGTGAATAGTCTCTTTGATTGTAATGATCCCATCCTAGATTTGGTGACCAATGACAAAACCCCTTGTTTTTCTAAAATGATAGAGGGAAGTAACAGTTGTAGATGGAGAGCCATAATTTTTGTGCAGATTTTATAGGAGGTATTACATAGACTTATAGGTCTGAAATATTTTAATTCCATGGCATTACCACATTTCAGGATCAGAGATAGAAAGGTGCAGTTCATGTCTTTTAGCATAACTTTATGTCTAAAAAATTCCTTCACAACCTCAAAGACATATTTTTTAATTATGTCCCAAAAGTGTTGAAAGAAAAAGGCTTGGAAGCCATCGTCCCAGAGCCTTGTCAGGATTGAGGTGTTTGACAGTGAATTCCACTTCCTCCATTGATGGGATCACTGAAAGCATCAAATTATCTTCCTCTAAAACCAACGGAGGAATGCACTTTAAAAATTATTTCTCTTTATTCAAATTTGGATCACAATTATTAGTCAACAGGTTACGGAAAAAGGAGATAGCCTCTTCACTTATTTCTTCTTTTTCTTCCACCATAACACCCTCTTCATTTCTAATTCTATTAATTCTGTTGAAACTTCTACGTTTTAAAGTAGACAAGTGAAAGAATCTTGTATTTTTATCCCCTTCCTTTAGCCAAGTAATTCGAGATTTTTGCCTCCAGAAGATTTCCTCTTTTCCCAGTATGTTATGGTATTCTACTAGAAGGGACCATTCCTTTTCATGGTCCTTTATATCCATCTCGAAATCCCAACTTTCTGTCTATCTTTCAACATTCTGTAGTTTAGCTCTGATTTCTGTTTTCTTCTAAAAGATATTTCCAAATCTTTTTTATTCCAGGCTTTGAGGTGACCTTTAACATTCTGAAGTTTTTTAGAAAGTCTATATATAGTTATTTCTTTAACCTTCAGTTTTCACCAGTCATTAATGAGGTCATACAGTTCCTCATTCTGGAGCCACATCTTCTCAAAATGGAAGGCGTTCTTCTTTTAGATGGACTCTTGATTTGTAAGAGAATAGGGTTATGATCAGACCCTATTCGGGAAGAGAGAAAAGAGAGATATCCTAGATTAACCACTCCTCCGAGACTAAAACCCTGTCTAATCTTACTTGAATATGTTGGGTTCCAATTCTTCTATTAGACCAAGTGAAACTGCTACCTTTAAGATCAATATCATGGAGTTGTGAAGAAGTAATAAAATCATTAAAATCCTCCATGCCTACTGTAAACTCCTTAGATCCTCATTTTTCCCGAGAGTCCGAGGGGTATTGAAATCCCCCATGACAATCCATCCTAAACCTTTGATGGAATGATTAAACGAAAGAAGGTGATGCCAAAGATTTTTCCTTTCTTTATGAAGGGTAGGAGCATAAATGTTAGATAAAACCCATATATTTCTGTTTTCAAGATCTCTCATCATCACCACTAAATGATTATCTCTTTTGACCAGAATATTTCCTTCATAGCGGGCTGGGTTCCACACCATAGCTAAACCTCCAAAGGCTCTTTTCAAACTAACTGAAAAAAAATTAGAATTATTCCAAAATGTATTCTTTCATTTTAGTTTCTTGAACAGCTAACACATCAATTTTCTGTCTTTCAATCATGTCTTTGAGAATCCTCCATTTCATAGGGTTATTAATCCCTCTACCATTCCATGAGATGTAATTCATTTCCACAAATTGGGTTTATTTTTCTTAAAGACCTTTTGGTCTAAACACAATTGTTTCCCTGAATCTATTTCCTTTTGGGTATTTTTTTCCTTGATTCAAATTTGCTAGGCCTACCTTGTTTACTACTAAAAACTTCCACATTTATAGGATTCTCAAACTCCTGAGATTTAGGAGAGGATATTGAGGATTCCCCCTTTTTCCTTTTGAGTCCGCTTTTCTTTTTCCTGAGGGGGTTTTTTCCCTAGAGGTTCCTTTTTCCTGGTGTAATTTCTTCTTTCTTCTCTTCCATCATCTTGATTGGAGACATATTAATATTCACCATCTCTTCCACATAAAGGTTACAGGAATTTCTCCCTATCAACTCCTCACCTGCATGGGAATCCTGACTTACCTTATGCCATGTTTTTCTTCCCCTTACTCTATTCTGAATAGTTTCCTCCACCTCAAAGTTCCTGACTTCCCAACTTCCTTTAACTTTTGTTCAATCTTAGCCGGTTCCTTGAGAGATTCCTCATTCCCTCTTGAGGAAAAAATCTCTATCTTCCTACCCTTCATGAAATCCTTAACAGGTTCTTCCATTTTTCCCCTACCTTAGAATCTGACCAGGATAGAAATTTTGATTTCCTTCTGTTGACCACCAGGGTGAAACCATCCTCCTCCATTTCCATGGATTCGTTTACCACCTTTTCCTTTATTCTCAAAGGAGTAGAATTTTTTTAGATTCTTTGGAAAAATATTTCTTGTGATCAGCTGCACTTTGCATTAGGCCTTTCCCTTTTTCCCCTTTACCTTCAATTCCTAGCACAGGAATATATATTTTGGATACCTTGAACTTACAGTTCTGGGAAGAATGACCCCATCCATTGCACTTGGAGCATTTTGTAGGGGAGATTTCCATTTCAATATTTTTCTCCCAAATCCCAAGACATGACTTTAGTTTGATACTGTTGGGAATATCCTTATCTCAGTAACTATATAAATACAAAAATGAGCACTAGATAAGTCTAGTCATTTACTGGTAGCATTATCAATTATGACCAAAGAACCCAGGGAGTTCACTATGCCTTTGATAATGTCTTCATGCCAAAATTCCAAAGGGAGATTAGGAAGGCGTATCCAAACAGGAAATTGGTTCAAATTTTCCTTTTTTGGGTTGAAAGTAGGTTCCCACTTCCTAAGATACCAACCAGATTTTCCCCAAAACTAGGGTCCTTCCAAAACCTTCTGCATATCCTCTTGGGTATTAAACCTAAAAAGGAAAAAACCATTAGAAAGAGAACTTACCTCTAAGTGACCTAATGGGATCCACTTCAGTTTAGCCCATCTTCTAACAACGTCAATATTGGGTCTCCCACCTACTAGCTTCCCCACTAGTGATTTGTTTAACTTTTCAGTAGTGTGTTGCAGAAGCAAGTCAAGGGATTTCTAGAGTGCTTCCAAAAACCTCCTTAACCGCTTGGAGAAATAACTTTTGGGTTTTCAAGGCCGATCCACCATTTCTAACTTTATTCAACCATGAATCTAGATATTTTGCGGGAGTGCTCCTATCCTCTTGATCAACGTCCCCATCTATCTCTCCTTCCTCAAGATTTCCCAACTGATCCTCTGATCTGGGAAGGATTTCCCTTCCATCACTTTCCCTCTCAAATAAATTCAAAATATCCTCTCTGTTTCCCTCCATGATGTTGAAGGTTTTATTGAAAAATGAGATGAAATATAAGAGATAGAACTTGTGCAAGATAGTCTAAAGGTATAGAAGATGGTTATAACTAACTTATATAATTATCATCTACTCTTGAAATCTTTATAAATGAACCTAGTTAGATTCTAAGCAATCTGGTTTATGATTGTGAGAATGGAAGCTCTCCATTAATGGCTAAAGAGCCACATGGTTCCTTCCATTTACTCAAACTTGTGAGTGTAGTGCAATAGCAAAGAAAAAGTAATATTAGCTCAATATGACAAATGAAGAGAAGCTCTAATCCTAGAAATAATACTATAGTTTAGCCTAGAAAGGGGAAGTGTTCTTAAGAAAGTGAGAGGGGTAGTGGGGTATTTATAGGTTTTGTTTTCCAAAAAGGGGAGACTTTGGGTGCATGTGGGACAAATGAATAAGCCAAAAGCACTTTAGTGAGTCAAAGTAAGATTTGACTAGGCTTAGGAGAGGTTAATCATGGTTTAGGCTAATTAATCACAATTAGTGAGGAATTAGGGTTCTGAGAGGGTTGTGAGAGGTTTAATCAATCCAATGAAATGGATTGATTGCCTACGGAATATAGTATAAGTGGTCTATAATAGGATTAGAAGAGTGTTTAGTCAAAATGAGGCTATAATAACTTACTTACTTGGTTTACAAGAGGAATACGACCAAAGTTATGTCGTAAAATAGGAATTAGATGGATCTAACTGAAGGTGTGTCATCAATTTATAAGGAGTAGAATACTTAGTGCAATATTAAGAATAATATTGGTTCAAATAAATTACCTAGGCATATTATTATAACATGACTTTAACAACACCTAAGATTGGACACAATATGGGTTGTCAACCAGCTTGCACGATACAACCTTACAATTTATATAGCAATTTCGTAAAGACACCTAACTTCCAAATAATACCTACTCAATCTAATGACTACCAATGATTCTATTTTTCAAGCGAGTAGCCTAGAATTTATCCAAAAATGCATGAAAAAAATTAGATATCCCATCACTAAAGACTTATATTTCAAGATACAATAACTATAAGAAATTTACACTTGATTAGTTTCCTCAAATGTACATTTACATGAACTTATATATAAATGTATTTCATGTCTTCTCTTCATTCTAATAGGTATCAATGCATTTAACATTAATGTTTTAGTTGTATATTTTGGGCTTTGGAATCCTATATAAGAAATGAAGTCCCTTGAGGGACAAAAACTATAAAATTTCTAAGAAAATATGACACACATAAAATAATTTCTCATATATGATCTCCATAAGACCAAAAATGGTTAGAAATAAAAATATAGATCATGTAAGGCCTTCCCTTAGTATAAGAAATAAGATTTATGGGGCTTCTATTTTAGACTACTTGGAGACTTAGGTTGACTTCCCTAATTTAATAACAAATTGATGCATTGATGATAGGAAATTAGTCACATGTTGTTGCAAACATTTGACGCGGAAATAAATCTTGACATATGTGAACAAATAAAAAATGCAAAATAGAGAAAGATAGAAACAAACAAATGAAATGCAAACCTTTCCTGAGAAAATTCCTTCTCACCTCAGATTGGATCATAATGAAGAGTGGGGTCAAGTGGAAATATTTTTGAATCCCTCGTGAGGTTGATTTCTTTGATTTTTGGTTCATCCAGGATATTATAAATGAAAGAAAGCCAAGCTACAAGCAATGGATATTGATTAATTGAGTGGTTGAATGATTGGGTGATCAAATGGACAACATAATGGTATGCAAGAGTGATTTCTAATGGAAATTTGGTAGAGTAACAATGAAAATTCCTCAAGCTTCCAATGATGATTTGAGAAGAATGGAGATTCTTATTTATAGATGTAGAAGAAGCTATGGATTGAGGAAGGTAGAATTGAATGAGTTGTAGGATATTGATTTCATTTTCCTTATTTAACATGGTTGATTTATTCTATACAATTGACCCTTTAAATGAGAAATAAAGAGCCTTTAGTTCAAATTAGTTGGCTATGGAATTATTCCAAAGTGTATGTGAATATTTGCTTCCATGTTTTTAGGATCCTAGAACTTGAGCGGGGTAACTAGTCAACTTGAGTGAGTTGGGTAGTGTTGTATATATCTTCCCCCCGGGTAGATATAGACAAGCAGGAGAATGGAGAAATCAAAGAAGCTCAAATGCCTGACATGAGAATGTATGCGCCAAGGCGCAGGAAAGTGGCGCACAGAAATGGATGTCGACAATGTAAAGGATGCGCCCTTGGCGCACGGAAATGGCGCATAACAATGAGTGTCAACAGGGAAAAAGTTGCGCCTTGGCGCACATAAGAGGATGTCGACATAAATGTAAATGCGCCCTTGGCGCACAGAAGAAGATGTCAACATAGAAATAGACGTGCCCTTGGCGCACAGAAAGGAATGTTGACACGGAAAAAGTTGCGCCCTTGGCGCAGGTAAAGTGGCGCACGTAAACATGTGTCGACACAAACATATTTGCGCCTTTGGCGCACAGAAAAGAGTGTTGACATGCAAATGAATGCGCCTTTGGCGCACAAAAAGGGTTGTCGACACAAACATATTTGCGCCTTTGGCGCACGAAAAGGATTGTCAACATGCATATGGATGCGCCAAGGCGCACCTTCAGGAGGCGCAACATTCTGAGCGCTGACAGGAAGCAGACCCTGACCCAGATATTCAGATGGCCATAACTTTTGACTGGGAGCTCCGATTCACACAAGGTTGGACTTTTCGGAAAGCCTACGGCATCCTCTACCTAACTACGATTGGATATCTTTAATTGGGTGGGAAAAAGTTCTTAAAAATGCAAAATACAGTTTGCCACTTTTGGGGTTTGATATGGTCCTCACCTACCACCATAATGAGATGAATTAAATACAACCTGAGGTGGTTGGGGTAGATTTGGACTTTCTCTCTCTTCTCTCTCTCATTCTTCCTATAAATTGTAAGGAGGGGCTTCTTTCTAAAGGTTGGACATTCTTGTTTTGGCCCCTCCCTTCTTCTCTTTGGCAGGTAGAGTTGTGGAGCTCAAACCTCCCATATGAAACTGTAATGCACCTTTGCCTCTGGGCATTTTTGCAGTGTATTGTATCAACCTTCAGAGAAAATAAATGCATGACTGTGGATGTTTCTCAACCCTCTATGTGTTTCATTTTGCATCCTCCTGATCTTTCACTGTGAATATGTTTATCTATGCATGATTTTGCATTGCATTTCTGTGGTCTGTGTTTAATTGGCAAAACGTATGTTCTTCATTCCTCGGTGCATCACCTCCTTAGCTTAGGTTTGTTTTTATGCATTTCTCTCTCCCTGTCTCCTTGGTAGTTAGATTAGGTTTTAGTAGACTCTCTGCATTTTATTGGTGCATCTGAACAGAGGAATAGGAGCTGGCCTTCATCCGGAGAGCTTTTCCGATTTCGCAAGGTCCCACACTTGGGAAAAGCTCCATGTTGTGCAATCACACTGAGATTCTCAGCCCATCGAGTTGCAGAGTCCCAGGGGTGCTGTGATTCGACACCAACAGGTAGTGAAGTGGAGATGAATACATAATTGATTTTTATTTATTTTAGTATCTAATTAAATTATCCAAATGAGTGTATAGTGTATAGTGTATAGTGCAAATTAATTCTAGAAGTGGGGTATGGGTGAATAATGAACCAAATATTATTTTTGAATGTTGTGCAAAAATTAATGGAGGATATGGGTGTTTTTAGAGGTTATAATGTGTAATAGGTATTTTTAAGGTGTCTACATTTTCCCCTCTTTAAAGTGATATTACGAAGTAATAGAATTTTAAAGATAGTAGACACATGTAGATTAGTGAATGGATGGTAAAGAATCATTCTTGACTTCATGATTTGTCCTAGTAAAGAATTTGGATGCCCCATGGAGTCTAGCTTGTGTTAAGGGAGTGCCTCCTCAAGTGGATGGGTGACAAAACTAAGTAGTGGAAAGCCACTTGATATGAGGAATATGAGATTTATGTGTGAGAGACGGGAGAAATGAGAAAATAAGGGTCAAATGTCAAAATTAGGGTTAGAAGAAGGGTTAAATAAAAGGGTGGGTTGGTAGTAAAAATCATTGTTAATTTTTGATTGAAACATAGTTATTATATCATGGATGTATATAATTTTATTCATGATTTAATATGTTTTTAAGTTGATGATGGTAGATTAAATATGATAGAAATATGATAATGATTATTTTTTGATTTGATATTGATTGTGATGAAATGATGATGGGACTAACCTTGCTCGTAGCTTTAGCTTCCATTCATATTTTTAATTTAGAGAAACCTTCTCTACTTCCGTATAATATAAAAAGCATTGTGATTATTACATAATCATGATGAGTAACCTATTTTTTACGTTAAAAACACACACATTATAAACAAAAAGTAAAAACAAACCAAACATACAAAGTACATGTATGCACCATGACTATAAATGAACCAAGATGAAAAAAAATAATCTTGTAATTGGTCAATAAATAATTAATAAAAGTAACAATGTGACAAAAATTTACATAAAGACATTTAACTCTATCCACAATGTGTTCCATAGTGATGATTCATTGATTTGTTTTCCCCCAAAAAGGATGCATATAAGGGGTAAGATTTTTTGGGATTGACTATGTCGTAACCCAAAAGCAAGGATACATGTGAGGGGAAAAATGAGAGCTGAGATTTCCCTAAGAGAGGATATACACAAGGGATTTGGATTAGGATGTTTTTATGTTTGTAGGATATTTGGAATGGACACCAAGATAGGAGCTAATGTATTGATTTTTGGGATTTTTGGTTTTTGCAAATGTTTAGATTTTTTTATGATTTTCTCTATTTTGGTATATTTTTGACTAGTTTTATGTGTTTTTAGGATATTTGGAATATTTTCATTTTTTGGATTTTTGACTAGGTATCAATGTGAGAGACCTAGTTGTGACAGTGATCATGAGAAATGTTAGTGACCATGGACCCATTCCAAATTCATGTAAGAGCTAAGAGATAGGGTGAAGATGGATGATACAATAGATGGTAAATGTCCTAACTGATTGGAACATAATAAAATGGAAGACATGAGAGGTGATATGATATGATAGTAAAAATAAGATACAGGAACATACATGTGTAAATGTTGCACTTTGGATCTCATTTTCAAACAATATTAAATATTTCATTCCATTAGAAGAATGTATTATAGATGATATAGTGATTAGATGTCTTAATCCCCACAAATAGTAAGATACAAGGGATCAACATCCAGAGAAAATAAGGATTTGGGATGCATGAGGTAGTGAATGGATGTAAATACATTAGATTTAACAATAGTACGTGTGGGAAATTATGAGTAATCTCAAATTAGGATTTCCTAACCAACTATAAGGTGATTTTCACTTTATAGGTCTTTAACTAGAATTAGACCCATAGGTGGCCTACTTGATTGGAAAAATTTAGAATAAGGAACGTGTTATCCATCCCCAGGTGGAAAATTGGACAACTTGAAAAAAATGAACTTGGGAAATTTGATGGGATCTTGGTGAAGTATCTAAAAAATAAGGTAATTTCCATGTTTTGGGAACTTATAGTTGATTTGGGGGACTTAGAATTATTTTGATGCACTTACGATATTTTCTCATAAATCGAAGGTTAAACACTTAGCCAAAAAATTGAAAAAATTAAGTAAAAATAGAAAAAGGTTCATTAAAGGGTCAAAGAGGTGCGAGATGGAACTCATTCCTCAAGAACTAGGATTCCCCACATCTGTTTTGGGTCCATAAGGAAAGGGATTCAAAGTAGTGTGGATATATGGATCGTGGAAGGAACTCAAAACTTGTTCCTATGGGTTGTCCGTTCTGCATCTACAAATTTGCCACAAGATTATGGAGTTAATGTTATTTGGGTGGGGCGGAAAAAGAAAGAATGTGAGGAATAAGTTCCTTGAACTTGTTGGTTCCCTGTAGGGTAGGCCGAACTAATGAACAAAGGCAAGATGGAAGCGAAGTGTAATCTAGGATGGGGGGGTGTGGAGATCAAAGTGCGAGATAGGGAATGGTTCTTGGGAACCACTTATTACCCACGAGAGGCTTGAGAGATGTAAAACAAAGTGGTAAGAGTTTGGTGTGGGGAGTTAGAGTGCTAGTGAAACTAAGGCTCATGGAACACGTTCCTCTTGGTGATGAGTTCCCGTAGGGTGAGATGGCTAGAAACAAAAAGGTCGTGGTAGTGGGTTGTGGAAAAGGTGGGTTGTGAGAGAAGAAGGAGATAAAGGAATAGGTTCCACGATTCCTCCGAGTTCTCTGAATATCCAGTATATCCAAACCACAAGGGAAAAATAAATATTAATATGGTGTGATAAGGTATAAAGAACCCATGTTCATCCTCGACCCTCTAGATGCGCATGGTGATATATTCCTCTCACAAACACCAAATTTGATAAAATTTATATCACTAGAAATGTCTCTTCATCCTCCATACCATGGAAACATAAAATATTGAGTTAGGTGAGAGTAGGTGGGAGAAAATGAAGAAAACAATTCCAAGCATTTAAAGATGTAGTTCTAAGCAATTGAACCACTAGATTTCATGAAGTATGGTCCTCTTTCTTCCTCCACAAGGCAAAGGAAATTGGGGAATGGATTTAGAAGGTCACCCATACTCTTTTTTCAGAAATTTTAATACATCTTGTTGGTAGGTGGGAGCATATTTTCGAATTTCCCTCTTCTCTCTCTTTTTGACATTCTTCTATATATTGTAAAAACCTCTCATTTGTGGGGGTATTCTAAAATGTAGGGAAACTTTGTCAAAATGGTTTCTCAACACTAACAAGTTATAAGGCTTCATATGGTCCTAGAAAGTGTTCTAATGGCTCTATTCTTCATATGTAATGGACTGGTCATATTCTAAAAGCAATAAAATATCTATTTTGTGGTGTTTCCTTCAACCCTAGCACCTATTTTATTGTATTTCCTTGCCTCTCAATTATTGAAGTTGTATTTTATGCATGTATTTCTCATTTACAAGTTCATATTGTTTTGTTTCATGGAGAACAAGTCATGAATAAAGCCTTGGGTTTGTGTTATAGTTTTCTAGCCTCTCCTAACTCCATTTTCCTTCTCCCTTCTCCATCAACATGATATTTCCACACCCTTTTCTTAGTGCTATCACCTCTGTTAGTGTAGGATTTTCCCTTTTCATACATTTCTCTCTCTCCCTAGTCCCTGCAAAGTTTAGAGTATGGTTATTTTTAGTGGTCAAACTTGTATGCACATCTCAAATCTAGGAGAACCGAGTTATTTGAGAAAATAATGGAACCATCTCCAAGTTGTAAGACCTTGTGCGCTTGAGATAGATCTCCAGAGAAGGTCGGTTCCTCTACCTACCTCTAATGCTAATGCTAATCCTAATGCTTAAATAAAATGCTAGACTAAACATGTGAATGGAACGAGGATATAAGGATCTATAGAGAGGTTAAATCATAAGCTAAGGAAGGTGATAGACTGGGAAAGGGTCTATCTCTCTCTACAAATGACGAAAGAAACATAAATGGCGTAGGAGAAGAGGGGGGGCGATGCACACCACAGATCAACACATGGGCTTGGATTTCTAGTGTACACAACACATGAACATGGGGAATGCAAGAGGTTGTACCAATAACATGCCATAAAATTCAAACAAAGAGGTGAGATGTAATGAAAATGAGAAAGGGAAGACAAGAGTTCCACAAAACATGATTTTATTGCTTAAGGGACACACTATCATTTACATTCATAGCAGGAGGTGAGAATACATTATAGAGACCATGCCAAGGTATGAAACCCGTGGAAATTTGGCCACCATTTTGGCATGGTGCCATTACAATAGAGAGGGATCCTTTTTACAAATCAGAACTCTACTATTTATAAAAGAAGAAGGAGAGAAAAGGAGGAGAAAGGGAGGGAAAATCGGATGCAAATTTGCAACCACCAATAGCAAGTGATAAATGCCTACAAATCCACCTGTAAGGCTATTAGATGTGCTTCCCCATGTTTTTTTGGCATGTGGGAGAAGGAAGAAAGAAAGATATTATTGAAATCTGGTGGTTGAGGTTGATTGGATGTGTGCATTGATGAGCTAAAAGATGTTTCCCTATTTTCTACCTACCAAATCCCACCTAGATTTGAATTTGATAGTCCAGCGTGTATCTTGTGTCGGTAGCTCTCTAAAAAACCCAAGCATGTGAAGATATGAGCACTTTGTAGTATAAGTTATGGCTATAAGAATTCTATAGGTCACTCTGACACGTAATGACACATGGCACACATCGATTGGTGAGGAAATTGACCAACTATTAATCTATTTTGTCATTTCTACCATGTGTCGCACACCAATTGATTGTAAAGATTCGGCGCCCTATTGGCACAATTTGATAGGTTACATGTAGTGCACTCAAGTATGATGAGATGATGACATGACACAAAATGGCGCAAAGGAAGGTGCAAAGGCATGCACGTGGAAGTTGAAAGTGTGAAATGGAAATAGAGGGAAGGTGCATGTGGAGGTGCGTGCGCAAAAGGAATAGGAGATTATTTATGGGGACAAGTATGGGGAAGGGATGCGAGAATTAAATTAAGGGAGGGTGCGTGGTGGTAGAAATAAAAGTGGTGTGTGTGAGCTAAGTGTATGCAAGCACATAGAAGAAATGATAGGGAATTATCCAATTGGAAGGTAAGTCTACAGAGGTGTGCGTAAGGAGTGCATGAAATAATAAGAATGTACACATATATGCATAAGGGAAAGCACAAAATGGGAAAATGGGAGGAGATAGAAGAATACAAAGGGATGGGGAAGCAAGAAGGCTCATAAGAGCGTGTAGAGGAACCGCTGTGCTGCGGGGTCAAGCTTGAGTGTGTGCAACATGAAAATTGAAACATAAAAGTTAGAATGTAATATAATTTGTTAAAATAACTTGGGGACTTATTTTGATAACAGTTTTGGTGAATTTCGGGGACCATCTGCCTACTAGATGAAGAAACTGGTAGCCTTAAAAGTATATTGGGCATGGATTCAAGCGCTAAACTTGAAGAACATCCCGAAGTCACTTATAGCATTGTCTAAACTCTAAACTAAACTACTTCTCTCATGTGAAGATGTTCTGACTTGGATTCATGAGTGTGAAAAGTTGTGCAGGGACTGTTGGAACTACCTCTTATGAAAATTGAAGTGCCATCTCGGGAAGCAATAAAAGGGGCATGTAGATGTAATAAGAAAGGAAAGGCTCCAGAGGGAGTGTGTCGAAATAGAAACATAACACTATGTACAAGAGTTGAAAATCATACATGTCTTAAAGGGAACATGCAGAGTGTGTGCAAGCACTTGTGTTACTGAAATAAAACCTAAAGTAACCTACACTAACTAGAGGAAAAGGGCATTTAAGTAAAACCTCGCTACATGTTGCTATAAATTGTGACCATGTAATTGATTTGGAGTTGGACATGGTTGGAAATAAGAGTGAAAATCTGACTTGTAGATGGTTTTTCACCATCCTCAAAGTATCAAAAATAGAATATATACCTCTTGAAGTTGTTACGTGCTTAGATTCGGGAGGTGTTATTGTTGAATTTTGGTGCGCTGAAGCTCAACCTCATGTTCTAGAGTGAACATGACCAGTGGAAACTCTATCTTTGGCTCTAGACTAGCCAGATATTTGATTGGGAATGGTTTGATCCTTGTTTTTTTCCCATTACTCTGAAGCTCAATCACACATATGGGATTTTCTTACAGACTCTCCTTCTAAAGGTAAGCTGCTTGTAGGATGGGTCATGCAAAGTTGGGGCAAGGAAGGTTTTTCTTCTACAAGTAACTCAATCTCCTTTAATCTGCAGCCTCCGGAAATAACTGATTTTATTTTGAAACATGTGCCCATATGATTTCCTCTTCCCATTCGGAGTCACATGATTCATGCCATTCTTCAACTATTTTGTATTCATCGAACATGATGACATTAGTTGGGAAAGGTGTGTTGACAGGGGGTTGTTCATTTATGGTATAGTTAGGAGAGGGGACCTAGAAGGAAATGGTAGGATGGGCACGAAAGGCATGGAAGGCACACATGAAATAGGATTGGAAGTGCACACGGGAGGGATGATAGCGAGATAAATGAAGGTGAGAGGATGGAGGGGAATTCTCTATAGGGGCAGCGTGTAGGAAGCTAGGAACATGTGCAATGGGTAGAGATGATGTAATTTGGTATAAAGGAGTGGGAGGGATGTAATATGGTAGTGTAGGGTTGGCTCATTGACTGGGGTACCATGTGCTATATTTGTGAGCCTCTATTAATTCCACCCATTTTGTAATCTGGGGAAACATCTTAGTAATAAAGTGTAACTTCTATTAGGTGTTAAACCAGCCTAGTATAGGCCAACCCATGGACAAGGGAATTTGTAGATAACTTCATCCGCCTTTATGGAGCACTTGACTCTGAGCTGCATCATGTCCATCTCCATATTTTTCACTTGCCTCTTAAAATCAGCTTCTGCTATGGATTTTCCACCATCATCTACATAAACATGTTCTTCATAAACATTATGGTTAGAAAAATAACCATACATATCAGTGGGAGGTGGGTTATATGCATATTTAGGATGACAGGGGTCACAAAAATGATTTGGAGGACTTTAGAATTGTGGGGATGGAGGGAAATAGATTTTCTATTGCAAATGAGAATTCCATGAAGGGAAAGAAGTCATGATTTCACAACTTCAAAAGAGGAAGGTGAAACAATGGTAGAAGAAAAATGAATGGAAAAAGGGGAGACTGGTCTACGAATGAGAAAATGGGTGCATTTGGATCAATGGAGTCGACAGATGTGTTGAAAAATTCCTCCAAAGGCTAGATCTCAGCAAAACACATCAAACTTGCTGAGATGAAGATGTAAATCTCTTCACTCTGGTCCCACCGGTGCTCCAAAAACTATTGGTGGTCAAACTTACACCCATGTCTTAGATTTGGGAGAAATTATTTGTTTAAGACAACAATCGAACCACATCCAAGCTATGGGACCTTGCACACTTGAGATGGATCTCCAGAGAAGGTTGGTTCCTCTACCTACCTCTAATGCTACTACTACTCCTAATGCTAAAAGAAAATCCTAAACTAAACATGCCAAGGGACCAAGGATAGAAGGATGTGTAGAAAGGGGAAATCCTCATCTAAGAAAGGGGATAACATTGGGGAAAGGTTCAATCTCTTTACATGAGTAGCAAAGGAAACAAAGAGTTCACGGGAGAAGAGGGTGGATGGTGCGTGCCACAATTCAACACGTGGGCTTGGCCTTCCAGCATGCATAACACATGAACATGGGGACTACAAGAGGGTGTATGCATAGTATGTCAAAATATTCAAACATAGAGGTGATAATCAATGAAAACGAGAAAGGGAAGACAAGAGTTCCACAAAACATGATTTTATTGCTTAAGGGATGCACAATCATTTACATTCACGGAAGGAGGTGAGAATACATTATAGAGACCATGTCAAGGTCTAAAACTCATGGGAAGTCAGCCACCATTTTGGCATGGTGCCGTTACAATAGAGAGGGATCCTTTTACAAAGTAGAACTCTACTATTTATAGAAGAAGAAGGAGAGAAAAGAAGGAGAAAAGGAGGGAAACTTGGATTCAAATCTGTAACCACCAACAACAAGTGATAAATTCTTGCAAATTTTATTGCAAGGCTACCAAATGCACTTTCCCATGTTTGTTTAGCATGCGGGAGAAGGAAGAAAACAAGATCTGATTGTAATATGGTGGTTGAGGTTGATTGGATGTGTGCATTGATGAGTGAATGACATTTCCCTATTTTTGCCTACAAAATCCCACCTAGATTTGAATTTGAATAGTCCAACATGTAGCTTGTATTAGCAGTTCTATGACAAGCCCAGTCATGTGCCGATTTGAGAACTACAATCAAAGTTATAGATTTCAAAATTCTATAGGTCACTCTGACATGCAATGACACATGGTGCGTGCTGATTGACTAAGGAAATCGGCTAATTATTCATATTTTTAAAAATTTCTTCCATGTGTCACACCTTTGGTTGATTATCAAGATTCGACGCCTTATTGGAGCACATTTATAGGTTGTATTTAGCTAACTCAATTGACAGATAATGACATGGCATAGAATCGTGCAAAGGCATGCACATAGAATTTGAAGGTGAGAAAGGGAAATAGAGGGAAGGCACGCACATGGGGAAATAGGAGAATACTTGTAGGGGAAAAGTATGGGGAAGGGGTGCAAGCATTAAGGCGAGGGATGGCACATAGTGGCGTAAAGAAAATCAATGTGTGAGGGAGCTAAGTGTACGTAAGTGTGCGGAAGAAATGATAGGGACTTATCTAATTGGAAGGTAAGTCTGCAAAAGTGCATGAAAAAATAAGAATGAAAATAGATGCGCGAAGAAGGGAAAGTGTAAAAATAGAAAATGGGAGGAGATAGAAGAATACAGAGGGAAGGGAAGTAGGAAGGCATGTAAAGGTGCGCAGAGGAACTACAACTATGACAAGAAAATTTTGCCAAGGGGTCAAGCTTGAGTGCGGACAACCTGAAAAGTGAAACATCAAAGTCAGGATGAAATATAAGTTGTCCAAATAACTTGAAAATTTATTTGGATAACAATTAGATAATTTCATTTCCTTCATTAGGAGTAGATTAGCATTTGGATTCAGTAGAGGAGACAACCTTCTCTAGAGGTTTGTCTCAAGTAGCAAGTCCCAAAACTTAAGAGACAATTCCATGTCGGTGAAAAGTAGGGATCTGTAATAGACAAATCAAAGGGTGCTACTTTTTATCATAACAAAATGGTTTTCTCTCATAACATGGGAATCTAGATTATTTCTTTGGAATTTCATGTGATTAGGCACCTTTGATTCATATTTTCTTAAAGCTTTCTTTCTCTTTTCTTTTGAAATGATCCCCTACATTTTTCCCCATACCCATAGTAAGAGGAAAGGGATCATCACCAAAGAAAAAATGTAGGTGATTAAGTTTACTTCCTCCTTTCCCAACCTCATGCTACCAATAAGAAGTGTGGGATCATCACCAAATACTATAAAGGATGAAAGGTGTAATTATTTACAAATATGTTTTTGTATTTTTGATTTATTTTGCCTTGTTTTTACATTGTACTTATTGGAAAGTAACATTGTCCCTTGAATCTCATCCCCACATGATTAGTAGGAAACAAGGGCTCAGCACCTAAGACTAAGATGGGAAGTCAAAAATATAGGTAAATAATATTAGATCTTTATTGTTAAGGAGAGAACTTATTTGGAAGTAGGATTTGCCATCAAGAAGCTTCTAGATAAGACCATAGGTGAAAATATCTGAAATGGGAGAAACCAAAAGAGGGATGAGATACATAATACCAAAGTAGGAGAAATATTAACTCTTGTCTCATGATGACATGGAATAAATAGGTGAAGAGTGTGAAGAATCATGAAGATGCTATGATTGGGATATCTGCCAATGGAATGAAAAGTTTAGAATTGTTTTTAGATGATCTAGATGGGAAGAATGTACAAGCGGCCTCCCCTAGTGTAGAGAGTATCCACTGATAGGTGGTTCTAGGACTATAATGTATTCAAATGAGTAGTGTTCACGGGTTCATCAAGATCTTGTCCATTTATTATGAATAACTTATACACTTCATAACTAGACTTGGTAGTGATTACATAGGTCCCCAACCGGTTGGGATAAAATTTTCTTCTCTTTCCTTTGTTGTACTTATTTTATTTTATTTGAGAATAAGGTCGTTGCTCTCAAAATATATAGGTTTGATATTTTTATAGCTACTTTGTATATTTTTGATATACTTGGATATGTTTTACTGAAATTAAGTCTTTATTCATCAAGAAGTTTTATCTCGTTAATAAATGATTGTCTATATTATTCTTCATTGATTAAGTCTTGAAGGGATATTATTAATGATGGGAACTCGATTTAAAGGTAGGAAAAAATCACAACCTTAGATGACGGAGAATGAAGTGGATCATGTAGGAATATGATATGAGGTGCAATAGGCCCAAAGGGTGGGATAAACCTAGGTATGTCAATTTCATCCACATTTTCAACTATTTTTTCCATGATGATTTTTACTATTTTGTTAATTTCTATAACTTCGTCATTACCTTGAGGGTAATATGGATTGGACCACTTAAGGCAGATGTGAAATAATTTTCTAAGGTCTTTAATAGTTTTATTTTTGAATGACTTACCATTTTTAGTGATAATGGAGAATGGGATACCAAAATGAAAGATGAGGTAATTGAATATGAATTTGGAAATCTGAGTACCAGTGACATAAGTGAGAGGCATAGCCTCTACCCATTTAGTGAAGTACTCAGTTGTTTTTATGATGAACTTATGTCCATCAAATGATGTGGGATTTATTTTTCCAATAATATTGAGCCCCCATTGAGAGAGGCCACGGTTTCATGATTGGTTGCAATTCTTGAGAAGGTGTATGAATAAAGTTATCATGTTTTTGATAAGCGATACACCTTTTGAAAAAATGGCATGCATTCTCTCTATGATGGGCTAATAATAAATTACATGTACTATTTTCTTGGATAAAACCATTCCACTTGTGTGTGTACCAAAAATTCCTATATGCACTTTAGCTAAGGTTTGAGATGTTTCCTCTTGATTGAGACATCTAATTAAACTTCCATCATAACCTCTTCGATACAAGGTGTTTTTAGGATAGTATAGCGAGAAGCATGTTGTGATAACATGCATTTTATTGGGATTTTGTATTTGGAGGAAAGGTGTTATCATGAATGAAGGTGTATATATCATGGTACGAAGGGATATCAAGACCAAGTATCTCACACACTAAAAGGTTAACACACTAGATCTAGAATATGTTCTATGAGGAAATGGTTTTGATTTTTATTTTTTGTGATATTAATAAGGGATTTGATAATTTCCATAGAATCTATTGATTTGTTTTGATTTCTATAGAACTATTCTAAAGTGAAAAACTAAAAGTATCCTTCAAGGCTATCAACCATTCTCTTGTAGGGTATCATTTTTTCATATTTTATTTGATACTCATCCTAAACTTGTTTGATGATTAACTACATGTCATAAATGAATACAAGTTATTTGATATTCCACTTTGAATGGAAAGCTTCAAACCAACTATAAGGGATTCATACTCTATAGTATTTTTTGTGCAAGGAAAACCCAAGTGAAAGGCTTTGGGAATGACATCTCTATCTGGTGTGATTAACATTATTCCAAATTTTGAACCATGAACATTATATAATCCATCAAAGTAGAGTGTCATGAGGAAGTAACATCAAGAAAAATTAGATACTCATTAGGAAACTTAAATTGTGGTGGTTTTGACCATGGAAGAGGTGTTGTGGTGGGTTGACCTATAAGAGCTTGTCCTTTGATTGAATCCTTATTAAAAAATCAATGTCAAAATTTGCAAGGAGGAAAATAAAAAGGACATCCTTCTCGTGAGAACCGACTTGGAAAGTAGATACTTGAAATTATCTACTTTTGCAATGATTTTGGTGGTAATGTTCAGGTAAATAGTGGCATAACTTATGGATTAAAATGTCACGGCCAGAATACTTTCTCAACATGTGAGTATTTGTGTTCATGATCAATCAAGGTTTGATTGAGATAATAAATTATTTTTTCATGTCCTTGATCATTTTTTTATTATTGGTAAATAGTTTTGGTGGGACTATACCCAATTACAAGGAAGGCTCACTAGCCAGATATAACAATGAGAATACAACACCAAAAGAGAAAAAACCAGAAGTAACATCATTACCCAAGGTAACCAAAATTGGGAACAACAAGGAACAAAAGAAGGACGTAGCCCGCAGCTAGACCACAAAAAAATAGCAACTATACAACAAAAGGAAAGCACAGAAACAACCACAAACCCGAATTCCACTAGCCCAAGACAGATTATTTTTTGGATGCCCTTTCAATTCTGGAATGAATCATCTACAATGAGGTGAAAAGTTCCAAAGTAGTTGTGTGTGTTGAGTTTGAGGCATCCAGCTGTGTAATGGTCATATGTCCTTGATCATTGTGGTGCATGAGTAATTATCATATAACATAATTTTTGGTATATGCATAAAAAAGAATTGGTTTTTTAGAATAGGTGGCATGAGCACCGGAGGACTAGCTTAGATATGCTTTTAGCTTGCAAAGGAGTTTTGGAAAAATATTGTTCCCATTGACAATGAACATCCTTTATAAGAAACTAATTAAAGTGATGGAACTTTTCTACTAGATGTGATATGAAACGTTGTATGGATTGGATCTTTATATGGAGACTCCTTAGTTGTCTTATATTTTTGGGAGGAGGAATTTCCATTATATCTCATACCTTATTGGTCCCAACTACCATACTTCTCCTTGAAATAATTAATCCCAACAATTTACGATTCAAAACCGAAGACATATTTTTGGATTTATCCTAACCTTGTAGGAATGTAACATTCAAATATGTAGTGGAGGAATTATGGATGATCTGTTATGGTTTTTAACTTTCCTAGATTATAAATCAACATAGTATTCCATTATTGTATGTAACATGTCATGAAAGATGATGGTCATTACTTGTTGATAGGTAACACCTACATTTTTTAGGCATAAGGCATGAATTTGTAATAGAATGTACCCCTTAGTGTGATGAATATTGTTTTGTGTTGATTTTATTTATAAATTTATATTTGGCTATAGCCAATAAAACTATCCAAGAGGAAAAGCATTTCATGACCTTGAGTTTAGTCAATAATCATGTCAATGTTAGGTAAAGGAAAGTTGTCATTTGGACATGATTTGTTAATGTCAAGAAGTTAGTACATATTCTAATTCCAAGAGTATTGTTATCAACTATTAAAATGTTTGATATCTAGTCTAAATAATCAATAGGATTGATAAATCTAGCTTTGAGGAGTTTTTGTAGTTCCTCTTTGACTAACAATGCAATCTTAGGATGCATTTTTTTAATTTTTATTTAATTGGTTTGGCATTAGGATGAACCACAAGATGATGCACAACTAGAGCGGGATCCAATCCTAGCATATCCTTGTACATATAAATAAACAAATATTGAAAATATATAAGAAGTGTGGTAAACATTGATATTTCCTTTGTTGTTATACTAGTGGCAAGATATAGGATTTTAGGATGTTAATTCGTACCAATATTGATGTTGATAGTTTCTTCTACCAACATTTTAGATGTTTTCTTATCTTTGAAGGATGTCAGAGGTTGATGCATATCATCTATTTTATATTTTTGAGGTTCCCCACCCACCCCTACTGACCTAGCTTGAGCTTAGAAATTTTTTCACTAGGGAATGTGTCTTTTTATCTTATTTTTATATTTTTGCTTCTTAAATAGTGCTTCAGTGAGGTTTTCACTATGAAATATTTTTTTCCCTATTTTTCCTTTTTGATTTTTTGATTTTGGTAGATGAATATTTTCAAGCTCTTCACCAAAGTAGAGACTGTAGCATTTACATAATATCAAATACCTTCTTGTGATCATAAGGGGCTACGTGATCCGAGTTTAAGAAACTCTTCGATGGCCTTGTCATTTTGGAAGAGGTCCATGGAAACATGATTTGATTGTTCGGATTGATAAGGGTAGAGTAGATAATGTAAAATTTTGTGGTGTAAATGGAAAGTTGGTAAAAAGGATTGTATCAATGAGGTCCTCAAAGATTTCATGTGTGGAACTTGTCTCAACATTAGATTCATTATCTTCACCATTAATAATTGTATCAACAAACACTTCACATGCAAAAACATTAGGGTTCTAACCTAAACCATAGATTTTAAGATTATCTTATGGGATGAAGGGATCTAGATGACATTGTTCATTATTTCTAATAGCTTTACGTTTCATTTCATATTTTTACAAAAAAATTCTACGACATGTTTAGGTGATTGATAACATGTAATGAATTGATCATCATACAACCAAGAGCTCTCAAAACCTGAAATTTTCTCATTTAATAAGTATCGAATCATCAAAAACACATTTGTCAAGTTTGTAGATATGAGTTATTTTTATATGGGAAGAATTTTATTTTCCATATATGTGGGGTGTTAAAGGTAGGTTTCTAAACTAATTTTCAATAGTTTGAAATTGGTACTCACCACATCCTTTATCAATGATTTTGAATGTGGATGTTTTCTCAGATAAAGTAATAGGCATACTAGATGATGTTGAAGGTGGATTATTGGATGTAGAAGATCCGGAGTCACTATCAAGACTGTCTTCACCAATTTTTTGAATAATATTTGAAATTTTATAAGGATCAATACATGTGATGTTACAAAATGGGATGATACGAGGTGGAGCATATTTTTCTGCGGATGGGAAATAGTTATCTTGTATATACACTACCTCAAGAATTATATAATACTTAAAAATTTTGGTGTCACCATACAACATGAATTCTTTACCTTGATAGGGAAGTTAATATATTAGTTGTATGTGGATGGGAAGTATTATCCAAAACAAGCACATGCTTATTTTGGCTAACTCCTTCTCTTTTTCCTTTCTTTGGTACTTAAAATGGATTTTCGCACACTTGAGGCACTCAATTTTTTTGGATATGACTTCATCGAGATAGAGAATTTTTCCACCTTTCTAGAAAGGTACAGAATTCATCCTAAATCCTTGTATTTTTGAGTTATGGCTCGCAGAGTTAGCGGTGAAAATTTTCCCTAGGTGGACCCCAGAGGTAAGGAGGAAATTTTGCCGAGCAATCTCGGGCCAGCGGAGTGGGGAAAGAAATTTTTCCAAGGAAAATTGGTGGGTTGGTAGAGGTGTGGAGATAAATTCAGCACTTATCCCTTTTGGGGTTAAAATGCTCAAAGTCAAAATTTAGCCCTGAGACCGAAAGGAGGAAAAAGGGCATTCGCGGGGCGGGGATAAAATTTTGCCACTTAGCCTTATTGTGAAAAAGGGTTAAAGTCAAGAATTGGCCCATGGATCTGGAAAAGAAAAATGGAAGGAAAATTTCCAAGGTTCTGCATCCAATAGAAAGGATGCACGTGTCGATCCACGTTAGCGAAAGTGTCGTGGCGGGGTCGGGAAGAAATTAAGTTTTTTGCCTTTTTGGTCAAAAAGGTTGAAGCCAAGAAATGAGCCCGTGATCCCATAAGAGAATTAGGAAGTGCCACGTGTCCATTAGAGTGGTGGACCAGAAGAGGATTTTGGGAAAATTTTCCCAATTTGGAAAAAGAGGGAAAAAGGGAGGATTTTGACCGCAAACTCGAATTTTTCCCTAATTTTGCCATTTTTTGCCCCAAATCTTTAGAAGGGAATATATTTCGACCCGAGCTCAAATTTTTGTGATCCTTATATCATTGGAAATCTGTTGAAATCCTCTACACAATGGACCCTTCAATTTTGAATTTTGATGGATTTTGTTAGGAGTTTGTTAATATATTAGTTGTATGTGGATGGGAAGTATTAGCCAAAACAAGTACATGCTTATTTTGGCTAACTCCTTCTCTTTTTCCTTTGCTAGTACTTAAAATGGATTTTTCACACACTTTAGGCACTCAAAATTTTATGAATATGACTTCATCAGATAGAGAATTTTTCCACCTTTCCAGAAAGGTAAAGAAGTCATCCTAACTCCTTGTATTTTTTGAGTTATGGCTCGGCGGAGTTAGAAGTGATAATTTACGGGCGGGCCCGCGGAGGTAAGGAGGAAATGTTTCTAGGAATCTCGGGCCAATGGAGTAGGGAAAGAAATTTTGCCAAGGAAAATTGGTAGGTTTGTAGAGGCATGGAGAGAAATTCAGCACTTAGCCCTTTTGGGGTTAAAATGTTCAAAGTCAAATTTTAGCCCGCATGCTCGAAGGAGGAACAAAGTGCATTCGCGGGGCCAGGGAGAAAATTTTGCCACTTAGCCTTTTTGGGAAAAAGGGTTAAAGTCAAGAATTGGCCCATGGATTTGGCAAAGGAAAATGGCCAAGGTTTTCATCCAATAGAAAGGTGCCATGTGTCTAGTCCACGTCAGTAGCGCCGCAGCAGGGGTCGGGAAGAAGTTAAGTTTTTTTCCTTTTTGGTCAAAAAGGTTAAAGGCAAGAAATGAGCCTGCGATCCCATCAGTGAATTGGGAAGTGCCATGTGTCCATTAGAGTGGTAGACTAGTGGAGGATTTTGGGAAAAAATTCCCAATTTGGAAAAAGAGAGAAAAGGGGCTTTGAATCTTCATAAATCCGCCTCAACATTTGCAACTCGACATGCCAAACCGCACATTCTTGTTCTATTTAGTTCCACTCACACCTTTTGACAAAAACTCTCATTCTACTTCGCATAGCTCATGCACATGGTATTGAATTGTATAAGCATACGACCTTACTTGACTAGGAATCAAAACTCACAAATCGGGTGGATCACTCCACAAATCACCTTAGAAATATACATCTAGAATCTCGGTCAACAACCCTCCCATCTCAGGTCAAACTTCCCAACTCGGAATCCACCTCCTAGCTCAAGTAGGAGCTATCTCGACAACCAGCTCACCGAGGTCGAGATGGCTCACCAGTAACACCAAGAAAAAAATTATTCTACGATTGCTTCTATTTTTTTGCTGTAGATTAATTATTGATTAATATCATCATTAATCAAAGAAAACAATAACTTTTTGAATGGAAAAAATTATTTGTTTTGGGCATTATTATTGGCTTTTTGGCCCCCACCTTTGACCCCCTTTTGATTCCACATTCGGGGGTGTTTTTTGTGGTTCCTTTCTTTCTCGGATTCTCCTTTGCTCCCTTATTCTACCATGGATCCCAATACGGTTCCCTTGCTTACCCTTTTCAACTATCCCAAACGGAAAGAAGCCATTTATTTCTCCTTAAAAAAGAAACAACTCTTCCAGATAACCACAGGATTATAAGTTGAGTCTATAGATGCAACAGAAAAGGCAAAGTGGTTTTAAAAAGGTGATGAGGCCATTGGGTTTTTGTCTCTTTCTGTGTCTCCAGAACTACGATTCCATATTACCTCCACAAAATCACCCAAGGAAGTTGTTGATGCCTTAGCAAATCTATTTGGGAAATAAGATGATATGAGGGAGCATGAATGTGAAAATGAATTGATTAGCCTCAATCCTAACATTTTTGACACCCTTTAGGAATTCTTCACCAAACTCCAATCCATGATTACGGTTGGTAGCTTGTGGAATAGACAAAAAGGATCCACAACTCATATTCTCCATCCTTACAAAACTTGGTCTTGAATACTCTATTTTTTCTCTACCTCCCATGCAACAAAAAGGGCACTTGATGTAACTTGTAAGATGAAATATGCCCTCACTTGATGAGTTTATTGTTGATTTTATTAGGGAATAGGATAAGTTGATTCATATGGGCACTCTAAAATCCAAAAAATCCCATGCTCTCATTTTTGGTCAGGAAAAATAGAAGGCTTCAAAGGAGAAGAAACAGAACAAGGATCATGAGAAAAAGGACCAACCAAAATCCAACTCTTCCATTTCCTCTTCCAGTCCCAAACCTCCTAAATAACGGATCAAATGTGGGTACTGTAGTGGTAAACATGATGAAGAAAAATGTTTGAAGAAAAATATTGATCTCCTCACAAGTCTTCTTGAGAAGAACAACATCGGAGTTCTAGAGTCTCTCAAATCATCTTCATCAACTCATGAATGTTATAAGGAGAAATACAATGAAAATGGAAAGTGAAAGAGAAAGAAAAAGTAAAAGAATCAAATAAGGAGAAACCAAAGGGAAGAGATTTAGTGAGATGTGCCACCTACTCCTACATGGATCATTGATTCAGGTACAACTCATCATATGGCCTCATCAGATATTGAGTTTTCTTCATTGGAGCCATGTGACATGTCTTCTATTCATCTTGGCAACAACACTGTTAGTAGGAATAAACTTAGGTTAATTCATCATTTACTAAGTTGTAATGTTAAAGTAATTAAATTTTATTACTTTAACTTAGTTAGTTGTTAGTTAGCTATTATCTAGTTGTCACATCCCTAGATTAGTGGGGGCTATACTATTGTTAGTTTACTACTTTGGAATGTTCCCGGATGTTCCCAGATGTGATTAGTTAGGGGCAATATGTTATTTCTACATATTTGTCATAGTTAGTATATTTGATCCACTTTCCATGGATGTTGTTACTATTATGTACAATGTCTATAAACATTGTAGCTTCTTCATTTGATATGTATGAAGGGTTTCCATAATATTGCATTCTTAAGATTTGGTATCAGAGCTGGTTGATCCCAGTCTTTGTGAGGATCCCTCATCCTCTAAGGAGAGTGTGTTACAGAAGGTTAAGGGTTCATTGTTGTAAGTTTGAGCTTGGAGGAACCATAGATGTCCCAGGCCTCTTAGAAGCACCTTCCCTGCTTCATCACCCCTAGAGTTATGTACATAGTTACTGAGATCTACACATATTTGTTGTAAATTAAAATATATATAAAATATACATATATAATAGTATTGCTACATTTGGTAGACTAATTGGAGGAGGTCCTGCAAGCATTGGAGAGCCATCCAGATCGGGCTCCTCTACATGGTTGGAAAGCTACATGCAGATCTGGGTCGAGCCCTCACACTCATTGAGTTGGGGCCATTGATATTACCTCTTCCGAGATGCTTATAAGCTCCCAACGAGCTATCATCAAAGCCCATGAGCTGACTAGCAAGTTTGCATCGAGCTCTTGATTAGACTTGGGTGATTTGAAGGTATTTTATGTATCGAGTTGGAGTTTATGCATTGTTAACCGACTAAACCATCTCGAATCTGGTTCTAAAGCCGATCTCTGCAAGACATTGAGATCGAGCTAAAGCCAATCAAGTTGAGGTTTGTTTTCCCTGAAAACTAAGCCCTCAAAATGAGCGAGTAGATCCAAACATTGGGTTACATTGGAGTGTTGGAGATCTGCATTGATCTGGAATTAAAGTTATATCGAGTCTTTTTGATTGATTGAGCTGAGTTTCATTGAAGATCAACATTGAATTTAGGTCATGTGCACAAACCATCCCCACATTGCTTTGCAAACTAGATCATACTATGCTTTGCATGTCAAAGGGTGAGCTAAGCCTCCAAGGTGACTTGTGGGAAAATGAAATTGACCTTGTCTCTAAAAAAGGCGTCAACACACTCCTCCAAAGAACTCCGTATGAATATACGACCGATTCATGAGCAAAGCACTCACGTAGTCACCTGCAAATTGTCTCTGCAATCAAAACAACAAGGAGAAAATAAAAATAAGGAGCTACGATGAAGGCGGATATCTTGAAGCCATGAATAAACCAAGGTACATGCGAGCCAGGTAAGCCCTAATCGGGCCGCGTTTTTAAAATAAATGGATTTTAAAAAAATACATTTTTGGATTTTGTGAAAAAATTAGGACAATTTCTTTTTCCATTTTTGGAAAGGGGCCTAGAAAGATATTGAAATCAAAATTTAAACAAATCATAACTTTCAACTGGTACCTCGGATTGAGGTGTTGTTTCTTTTTAAAGTGTATGTTTTTTCAATCTCTACGTCTTGGTCCAACTTTTATAAATGTATCTCTCAATTGGTCCAAAATATCATTTTAAGACTTTTTGTAAAGGAAAAGAGGCCAAAGAGCTACAATAAATTTTCAAAGGCTGAAATAAGGTGTAAAAAAGTATAAAATTTGCAATTTTGTACTCACAATGTATCCCAAAAGGAAATTTTTCCTCAGAAGAAAAGAAAAATTGTAACCGCACTATCATTATAAAGTGCCAAAAAAAAATTTATTCTCATGGAGCTAGTTGTCTTTGTTTTTCACTCAAAATTTAGGGAGGAAAGATGAAATAATTGAAAATTGCTCATTGATCACTCAACAAAGTGGTATTCCTTGCGGATTAGAGCAAAGTGAATAGAGGGTAGTTTTTGTTTCAATGTCAATTTTAAGCTATGAGCCAACCTAGCAAGAGGTTTTATTAAGCCAAGAGCCAACCCAATAGAGGTTTTTAAAATGTTCATAGCTACTCGTTTGTTTTTCAAGCACACGTTCCAACCCAAAAGAGGTTCAGACATCCAGAGATAGTTTTGTGAGCCTATTCCATCTCTTACACACCATTCAAAGGAAGTAATTTCATCCAACTACTCATGTTTAGATGAGATCCAAAGAGACCATACTGAATTAAGGGGGAATGATAAAGTCATTTGATTCACCTTAGAATAGGTTTCTTTTAGCATGTGTGTGCTAATAAATGTTTACCTCATGTAAACATATTTTTTTTAGAGTTTTTTTCTCTCCTATTCACTTCAGACCATGATGAATTAAGGGGGAATGTTAGGAATAAACTTAGGTTAATTCATCATTTACTAAGTTGTAATGTTAAAGTAATTAAATTTATTACTTTAACTTAGTTAGTTGTTAGTTAGCTATTATCTAGTTGTCACATCCCTAGATTAGTGGGGGCTATACTATTGTTAGTTTATTGCTTTGGAATGTTCCCGGATGTTCCCGGATGTGATTAGTTAGGGGCAATATGTTATTTCTACATATTTTTCATAGTTAGTATATTTGATCCACTTTCGTGGATGTTGTTATTGTTGTACAATGTCTATAAACATTGCAACTTCCTCATTTGATATGTATGAAGGGTTTCCATAATATTACATTCTTAAGAAGCACTACTACACAAGCTTTTGAGAGAGGGTATGTTGAAGTGAGTGGTGGTACTTTCAACAATGTGCTAAGTATCCCTTCACTTTCAACTAATCTCCTTTTAATTTATCATATCACTCACCTTGGACAGGGCATGCGGGTTGAGTTCACTCCAGATTTAGTTTATGTCAGAGAGCTACACAATGACACTATTGTTGCAGTTGGTATAGTTGATCATCACACTCGGTTGTACTCCTCTCACTTTTCTCCTCCTTCAGATTCTTCATCCGAATCACCTAGACTTGATGATACTTCTGAGCCCACTTCGATGTTGATGAAATATATTATAGCATAGTTTATTTTCATGATGATGGGGACCCACCTCCACCATCCACTTATCACTTTCCACATCTCAAGGAGTTGTCTCTTGATCCACCTACTTTTGGTCCACTACAATATATTTAGGAGCATGTACTATGATTCAGACTCATCGGGAATTGCACACACCTCTTCACAGATTCGAACATTACACCTTCCTTATTCATCTTTTCTTCGAATTCATCATTCCTTCATGGAGTATCTAGAACTTCTACCTCACATATGGATCATTGTTCCTTGGATTGGAACAACACCTTGTCACTTCAAGGATATTATTCTTCTTCTTCACTCAGTATAGGATGGCTCGTGACTGGTTCATCTTCTTAGGAGGCTAGATAACACTTATTCTTCTCTCCTTTTTATTTTTTAGGGGAGTTTTTCTATCTCTTGTAAGTGGATGTTTTTCCCACTGGGTTTTCCTTCACTACTTGATATTTTTTTGTGCATGGGTACCTCATCAAGCTTAGTTTCCGAGACCCATTTTTCATTCTCTATGTTTTTCATGACTTACCTTGCCTCATCCTAAGTTATGATGAAGGGGGTGTTGGTGTGAGTGGTAATTTTCATCTTTTATTTATTTATTAGATGTATTTCCACCTCACTAGGTGAGTCATCTCACTTAGGTGGGAGCATGGATCATAGGTGTCATATTAGTTATGACATATTCCATCATGGAATCTGTCATATGTGTAAGTGTGTGTCATAGGATTTACTTTCCCTTTCCGAAGTAACTCCTCTTCTCCATCATTAGCTATGCATGGGAGTTACTTAGAACTCCCCTATATGTACACCTCTCTTCTTGATCTATGTGGAATGGAGTCTTATTTCCCTTAATGCATGCACATTTTTCATGGTTGAGTTCTTATTTGAATCTTGAAGCTACTTCATCTCTCGGTTGAGTGCAACTCCTTGATGTGCATGGATTCCCTCTAGATCTTATTCCTTCCTCCCTCTATCGGATCTCGTGTAGTTGTCTTTTCCAATTAATTAATTATATTGAAATAATTGGAGGAATACATGGATTTTGTAGTAGATGTAGGATTCATATTAGATATTTGAGATTGAATAAGAGTATAAGAGTTTTAATTTTAATGTTTCTAACAACATTGGGTTCATGATTGACAAGTGATATGATTGAGTGATACTCAATGTTGTTTGATATTTTTCCCTTTTCCTTTCTAGCTCATTTGTTTTCATCATCTTGAGAAAAGGGTCTTGGAAAACCTTCAACTTCTCATTAGGAATTTTATTATTTGAGGTGTTTTCAACTTCTATATCTCTGCGGTCAATTATATCTTGAATACAATTTCATAGTTCTATGTGCTAGAAATGCTTTCTCTAAGTGTTTTGAATTGCCTTTGTTTGAATTTACAAGGAGTGGTTTATTTACTAGGAATGAAGATTGATTGATTGGTGTAAGCTATGAAAAATACACTACTAACAAGGAAGTAAAATACCAATAATCATACATCCTCCTTCGCGTTCCGTAGCAAACCTCAGAATGGGCTAGGAAACTTGGATTGAGCCCTGATTTTGTGATATGTAGGTGCTTTTCTTCAAGACGGAGCAAGACCTTCCTGCAACAACGATCCTCTTACTTTGCACTGGATGGGAAAAAGGATTATGAGACTATTTTGGCATTAGGACTAGGCAAAAGGATGTTCTTTGCTCAAAGGATGCAAGAACTTAGATATGGCATGAAAGCTTATTCTCCGTGTGTTTAGAGGGGAGGGGTAAGGTTGTATTTATAGCCTGAGGGAGTGATTAGCTTAAATTAATTTAAGTAATCATGGTTTGAAAATGTGGGCAAGATTAAGTGGGTGGTTTGAAAATGTGGGCAAGATTAGGTGGATGGTTTGAAAATGTGGGCAAGATTAGGTGGATGGTTTGAAAATGTGGGCAATATTAGGTGAGTGGGGGCCACGAAGAATGGGTGAGGATTTGAATTATATTTTTAATTCATAAGTGGAGGATTTTAGGTGAGTGGGGACCACGAATGGTGGGTGAGGATTTGAATTTGAATTTTTAATTCAATAGTGGAAAAACATGGAGAATAATGACATGTTGTGAGGATTAGATTATTTTTAGATTTGGAAATGGATAATTAATCAAATTATATTTGATTAATTCGAAGTGTATTTTTGTGGGAAATGAGGAAGGGAAATTAATTGATTTAGGATAGATGTGAAATTGGGGTGTCTACATTTGCCCCTCTTTGGAAGGGTACTATGAAAGTAGTGTCCTTTCAAAGAAAGTAGACGGTATGGGGGAAGAATTCAATCTACTTTTTAAAAGGTAGAGTGAATGTTTGTTGGGGAGAATAGAAAGTGGTGAGTGACGGATGTCATGGTATCCTCCAAGACAAAAATGTCATGAGAAGATGTGATTATGGATAGATGTGGTGATGCCCCCTCGAGAGGATTGACGAGAATGAAATATACGACAAAACTCTCGAAAAGAAGGAAATGGATTTGGTGGAGAAGAGGACGGTAATGGAGTGGAAGAGACTGGAATGACCGCATGATGCAAATGGAGGAAGGATTCAATCGACCTTGAATGCTAGGTGTGAGGGTGTGTGGGAAAGAGAAAAGGGAATGGATAGCGTTGGGGTTGATTATGAGAAGAGTAAGGGAGATAGGGAGGGGAAAAAAGGAATGAAAGAGGTAGAAATAAGAGAGAGGGATGATATGGGAAGAAGGGAATGATGAAGGACAAACAAGGAAAAAAGAGGAAAATGACAGAGTAGAGGGTGAAGGGATGAAATAGAGAGATGTGCAAAATGAAGGAAGCAACAGAGATAGTAAAGAGGGATACGTGGCAGTGAAATAAATGAGAGAGTGAAGAAAAGGAGGAAATGGGAAAGGATAAATAAGAAGGAGAAAACGAGGTGGGAGTAGGGGGTGAAATGGAGGGAAATGGAAAGAGGACAAAAGAAGAAGTAGAATGGAGAAAAAAAAGAAACTATGAGGGGCGAGGAAAGTGTGAAAAAGAGGAGAGAAAGGAAGAGAAACATATACAGAATGAACAAAAAGGTAGGGGTGGTAGAGAAAAGGGGAAGTGGTCAGAAGAAACGTGAAAATTAGGGGAGAGGAAAGGAAGATAGAATGAATACAAGGAGAAGATTGAAGGAATCACGTCATTGCGAGGAAGACCAAGGCAAAGAATATGGAACAGACCGTATGGAGATGCATGTGGAGAGTGGGATGATAAAAAAGACAGGACAACGCTGAACAACCAGGTTATCGATGGGGATGTAAGGAGGAAACGTGATGGAAAAAGGGGAAGAAGATGATATAGGGGAAGTAAAATAAGACGAGGGGTGGGAGAGAGAAGAGGATAACAAAGAAAATGATGGAGAAGGAAGGGAATACAAAAAGGGGGTAATAAGTGGAAAGGAAATGGTAGAAGGAATGTTGAAAGAAGAAAGAGGGGAGGAATGACATCGATTGGAAAAGATATGGAGATGCATGAAATGAGGATACTAGGATGATGGGAAAATAGAAAAAGGATGTATGATGAAGACAATAAAGATAGTGAAGAGGGCAAAGAGGAGATGGAGAGATGGGTAAGAAGCGACAAGAAAGGGTGGGAGTGAGGGAAAAGAATAGGAGAGAAAAGAGAATGGGGGATAGAAGAGGCAATGCCAATGAAAGGATGTTAGGGAAATCCTCTTGACAATGAGTGGTGGGGAAGGGTGAAAAAAAAAAAAAAAAAAAAGAAAGCGAACGAGGACTGGAAAGGGTAACGCCAACAAAGGGACGTTAGGGAAAACCCGTTGCCAATGAGTGGTGGGCTTAGAGGAGGGAAGAAATGAAGGGAAAATCTAGAAGGTCCAAGGGAGTGAATGAGGTCGTGCGGAATGAGGATTGATAATTTTTAGGGAAAACCCGTTGACAATTATGAGTGCGGGAAGAGAAGATGATGATGAAAGAATGATATAGGAGTGTTAACAGTAATGGCGAATATGTGTGTGGGTAGAAATGTAGGGGGAATGTGAGAAGATGAAGGGGAAAGAGTGAAGAAGATGGGAGGGAGGAGTTAGGACAAAGTGAAAGCGAAGAGAGGATGGGGGTGATGAGGATGAACGAGGTGAGGATGAAGAACCAATACATGAAAAGAATGGGAAGAAACGGTATGAAGGATGATGGATCAAGGAGGGGAAAATGGGGGAAAAGAATGTGATTGTAGGTGGAAGAGATGAGGTGTATGTTGTAAGAAGATGTGTGGAGAAAGGATAATAGTAGGAGGAAAAAGTGGGTAATAGGAGATACCAGGTGGAAGAAACGATCGATAAAGTGAACTAAGAATGAGGCGGGGGAGAAGTTCACGATGACAAGTTAAGTGTAGGGAGGACCCTGACATAAGATTGTCATATGATGGAAGTGGTTAAGTAAGATTGCCATGTGAGCAAAACTGGAGATGAAAAGTGGTCAAGCGAGAAGTGGTGTTTGCGAGAAGCAAAAAGGAGGTGAAAGGATGTGATAATGGGGAATGAAGAGGAAATATGGATGGTGAAGGGTGTGTAGTGATGGGGAAAGGCAAGGAGACAGATCATCCTTAAGAGGGACTCTTAAGTGAGATCGCCATGCCGGGTGAGTGGTTAAGTAAGATCGCCAAGCTGAGAAAGAAGGATGATGTTAGAGTTGGTGGGAATAGGGTATGACAAAATGGACTGAAGGGGAACCCTCAAGTGAATTTGCCATACTACGAGAGCGTGTAAGTAGGATGACCTAGGCATAAGGTGGATTTGGGGAAGGATGAGAAAAGAGTCAGTGAGGTATGCCGAAGTGGTATATGATATGAGATGAGGTGATAATAAGAAATAAAGGACACAAAGAGTATAACATGAATGGATGAAGGAATATATGTAGTGGAGGGTGGAGAGTGTGAGGGGAATCCTTAATGGGATGCCCACGTGGTGAAGTAATGATGCGGGAATGGGAAGTAGAAGAGGTGGAGTTAGAAGATGTGTTTGGTGGTGATGGTTATTTGATGAGAGGGCATGTGGTGAAGAAGCTTCTACAGTGGGAAGATCTTAGGGAGAGGGTAAACCTCCACTGAGGATTCCATATAGAAGGGGTTATTAAGTAAGATTGTCAAGCGGGAAGAAAACGGGTGAAAGGAAAGAATACCAATGGGTGAGAGGGGACAGGAATGGTGAGAAGGGTAATATGGGTATAAGCGGCGGAGGAGTAAAAATGAGAAGTGAGAATGAATGGATCAAATACATGGTGATCATGGTGGGGGAGAAGGAGCTGCTGGATAGTGAATGCTACTTGAGAAAGATCGTCAAGTAGGATTCGCAAACTGCAACGGTGATCAAGTAGGATTCGAAACTGGAGAATGCATTAGTATGGGTGAATGGATGGGGTGCAAAGTAAGATGTTGATCATGCAGGAAGATACTCACGTGACGAAAAGCATCTTAATTTTAATATAGCACATAACAGGATGCATCATGATATAAAGATCAGGATGACTAGATCTGTAATATGCGTGATAGCATAGGTGGGGGCCATCAAAAAGGTTTGATGTAATCACGATATGCAAATGGAAGAGAGCATAGACAGAGGCCATCAAGAAAGTATGATGCCCCAGTACGACATGCAATCAGATAACATAAGAATATTACAGAGAACACCGGGATATATAAAATCAAGATGCCCCCTGTAATATATCAAGATACAAGAAAGCAATTAATAATTTGCCACTAATAATGCAACACAAGAACTAGTAAACATGTCCCTAACGTGTTCCACAGTGATGATTGATTAGATGTGCCCCCAAGCAGAGGTACAATGGATTGGGCCAGTCTCCTCAAACAAGGAAACAATGAGAGCCGGATTTTCCCCAAGCGAGGATTCACGCGAGGAGAAGTGGTTTGAAATTGGTAGTCATAAGGTGGTTGGACCATTCGTTTGGGATAATAGTTCAAAGGATGAACTGTGTTACTTATTGAGTTTTTACAATTTTGTGGATGTTTTTGGTCTTTTGAAAATTTTACAAATGTTTTTGTATTTTGGATTTTTTCTAATGTTTTTGTTTTTGGATTTTTGGATTTTCTAATGTTTTTGAATTTTTAGGATGTTTACACTGTGTTTGGATTTTTGACGATTTTCAAATGTTTTTGGATTTTTGGATTTTTACAATCGCTTTTTTGGATTTTTGGACGATTTTCAAATGTTTTTGGATTTTGACGATTTTCAAATGTTTTGGATTTTGACGATTTTCAAATGTTTTTGGATTTTTGACGATTATCAAATGTTTTTGGATTTTTTTACGATTTTCAAATGTTTTTTGATTTTTACATTGTGATTGACAATTTATGGACCAGAGTGCAGACTTATTTTTGAGAGACGATGTACCGTGTTCCGCATTGTAACTTATGCTCAAAATAACATAAATTCACTTTCCATTGGCATGATATGGTGGTGATGATATGATGAAAAGAATTCCAACTCCATTCTTGACTCCACACAACTAGTAAGATGTGTGGGCTCATCACCAAGAATCAAGAAGGACGTAGGAGGTAGATAATGAATATAGAGACAAATGCTAACAACAATCCCTTTGGGAAATTGTGACTCCATTCTTCATAATGGTACTAAACCGGTTTCAAAAATAGCTTTCACTTTATGAGTCACATGCTAGACTTAGGCGCGAGGTTATGTGGCCTTTTTGATTGATAAGATATGAGGTTAAGGGATAGTTCTCTCTTCACTTAGGCATCTAAATTACGTGTTTGGGGATTCTATAATTTGTAAGCACTGTAAGATTTTGTATTTTTGAAATGACTCCCTATGCCTTGCCCCATGCTACTAGTGAGAAGCAAGGGCTCATCACCAAAGGCAAAATATAGGCGAGTGAATTTCCTTTTTGTTTGTTTTGTTTTTATTTTTTTGGATTTGTTTTATTTTATTATTATTTTTGAATATTTTGCAATGTTTTTATGCTTGTATGAGAATGACCCTCTACGCTTTGCCCCATGCCACTTGTAAGAGGCAAGGGTTTATCACCGAAGACAAGACGTAGACGAGTAAGGGCACCTTCCTCGATTCCTAGTCTCACACTACTAGTAAGAAGTGTGGGCTCAACACCAAAGACTATGAAGGACGAAAGATGTGACAATGAATTATTCATAAGTTATTGAATTGATGGATTTTTTTACAATAGTGCTTTGTATTTGGGAAGAAACATTTGCCCCCAATCTCAGCCCCACACGACTAGTAGGACGCGAGGGTTCAACACCGAAGACTGAGATGGACGACCAAACGAACTGGGTAACGAAGTTTAGAGCTTTGTTATGAAAGAGAGAATGTATTAGAAGGGGATATATTACCATCAGTAAGCTTCTAGGTATGACCATAGAGGAAAGCGACTGAAAGTGGAAGAAGTATGATGCTCACAAACTTAATAGGATTTATATTAGCACTTGTCTCATGATGATAAATATGAAGATGTGATTTTGATAATGAAAATGTCTGCCAATGGAAATGAATAAATTTGAATTATTTGGAGATAAGCAAGACAAAAGGAACAATGTACATGTTGTATCCTGGAATAGTGAACATCTCAAGGATAAAATTTCTTTAAATGAATGCATTCATGGGTTTTTTAAGGACTTGGCCTGTGTCAATGGCCAATTTATAAGCTCCAAACCTAAAATTACCTATGATTTTGTTGGGCTCAAATTTGTCTTGTTTGTCTCGTTCCTTGGGTGTGTTCTTTCGAGTTTCTTTGAAAATGAAATGATTGACCTTAAATTTTCTAGGTTTGAATTTTTTATGGTGGTTATGTCGTAGCCAATTTTGATATACTTGAAGATGATCTAGGGAATTAAGTCGTTTTTCATCAAGAAGCTCGAGTTCATTAAGGCGTGACTGTTGATAATAATCTTTATTGATTACATCTTCGAAGGATATTATGAAGGATGAAAATTCAACCTTGACATGTAAAATAGCTTCCCAACTATAAATAAAGTAGAAGGGAGTGGCTCCAATAGGTGTGTGATAAGATGTGCGGTAAACCCAAAGAGTGGGATAGATTTGGTTAAGCCAATAGCTTCCATGTGTGTTGACAATGATGGTTTGTGTTATTTGGTTTGTTGCTTCTATTTGTCCATTAATTGATTGTTTTGAGGATAGATTCATGATTAAAGATGGAAAAAGTGGCGTAAAGATATTCCTGGGTATACTTACCTCATAGAATGTATGCACATAGAAGTCTCTATAGGTGAGAATAATTAGTGATGAGATTCCTGCAAGATCGATTGTTGAAAGCATGATGGACACAATAGGTTGCATTGTCGCAAGTGGCCAAACTCGATGTGGTTGTGTTTCGACAACAAGGCTAGAGATGTTAGGCATAAGAGCCAATATTGGAATGATAGAATCAAACTTAATGGTACTTGTTAATGAAACCTCATCTGTAGTGTCTACAGTAATATCAAGGTTTGAAAGGGAGTCTTGAAACGAGATCAAGGTCTCGTTAGATGTTGGAAGAATGTTGTCACCCAAAACAGGTTCAATATATGTTTGGGCTGAAAGAGAGTCTTGAAATAAGTTCAAGTGCTTAGTAGATGTGGGAAGAATGTTGTTGTCTAAAACAGGTTCAATGTATGTTTGGCTTGAAAGAGTGTCTTGAAATAAGTTCAAGTGCTCAGTAGATGTTGGAAGAATGTTGTTGTCCAAAACAGGTTCAATGTATGTTTGAACTAATGGAAGGAAATTTGAAGAAGATATGGATTGGTTTGGAATTAGAGAGTCTTGACTATTGTCGTCATGATCTCGTGGAATTTCAGTATATATAGGAGTTTCGACAGTAGTCAACTCTTCATGGAAAGTTGTGGTATTGGATGTGTCGTTGGTTGCAAGAGCATTGTCATCAAGTTCTACAGAGATGACTTCATCGTCAATTAAGTCTTGGACGTAATTCTTAAATCGTACACATTTATCTATGTGATGACCATCAATGCGATGAAATTCACAGTATGTGTTAGGTTTGTACCAGCATGGCTTAGCTTCCCCTTTGACAAAGGGTTTTGTAATTGGATATCTTATCAGTTTAGCCTCTTTTAGTTGATGAAAAACACTAGAGAGACTTTCTCCAAGGGGGGTAAACTGACGTTGGATTTTACTTGAAGTGATTTCTTCATGAGGTTGTATGATCGGCTTTTTGGGTGATTGCTCGCTGATTTGGGTAGCCATATGAGAGAGTTGTGTTGTCATCTTATTAATTTGTTCTAATAGCTCATTGTGTGATGTTTTTCGTGAATTCATCATGTTTGAAAGAGAGGGAAAATGAAGAAAGGTGCGATGAAGAAATCAACCTATTGATTGTGATCTTTGTTTTGGCTTAATTGAGTTTTAACAAGTAAGGCTATAAGGAGTAAGCTCAAACAAGCTACTCGGGATACAAGTGGGATATAACTTAAACAAGCTATGACGAATATGTTGATTGGTTTGGATTAAACAAGCTTAGCAGATGAAAATGTAAGGAGTACACTCAAACAAGGTACTCGATACAAGTGGGATGTAGCTCAAACAAGCTATGATGAATATGTTGATTGGTTTGGCTTTAACAAGCTCTGGATTTTTGATAGGAAGAGTAACTCAAACAAGTGACTCAACACAGTTGTGAACTCAAAATGAGTTTTGAAGGGATTTGTGTCGGATGGGATTTTGTTAAACTTGACAGCTGATGAAATAATGAGTGAACTCAAACAAGTCACCCAATGTAATTTTGATATAGCTTGAAACAAGCTATAAAGGATGTTCTGACAATTGATGAGATAAGGAGTGAACGCAAGTCACTCAATATCTATTGGATATAGCTGAAAATAAGTTATGGCAGATGTATTATTAGCTAAAGCAAGCTAATGAAATTGGTGCGATGTTTTGGTCTGTGTGGTTGGATTGTTTGGATGTTTTCGCTTGGTATTGAATTGGTCGAGAACTGATTTTTTTGTGGAACACAACTAGGGTCTAAACTTTTACAATGAACACATTGATATCAGCCAAGTTTTATGATTAAAAAAATAAAAATGCTAAACTATTGTGTTTTCAAACAGCAAGCAATCATGTGGATTCAATTGTTTTGGCTTATGAGGTAACTTCTTCAGGAATGATCATTGTTTCATGCAATCATACAAGTATGCTGTGAAATGGTGGATGTAGGCTCTTATTACTCCAAGAAGATGCGTCCTCCGATATACCCTAGTCCTGATATACCTAGTGCATGCGGGGACGGAGAATTGGTACGGGGAACCCTTAGAGCACTGGAGGAGACTCACCAATTCTTACTTACTGTTTCGGAGTGAATCACCACGTCCAGAACAGGTTTTGTGAAAAGGTGGAAGGTGATGGAGGGATGAATGTGTATGGTGTCCTTATAACTCCCCGAAGATTTACAGGGACGATGCCAGGCTTCGTTGTTACAGCTATTTAGGCGTGACTCGCATGCGCTGCACGACAGCATTACCTGTAAGTGAAGAGCAGCGGCGAGGTAAATACCGAACGTTGTGATGAGACTAGGTCTCAAAGTGCAATGCAAATGCAAATGCTGTTGGTGCGTGGTAGTCAAGTCCACGTCACCGGTGTAGCTTTGGTGGTGATGAAATCCACCTCGTCTACGTGCAAAAACAATATGATAAAGTGATTAAACGCAGGGTTCTTTCCAACTTGAAATAAATCACTAGCAGAAAATAATTGCGTACCTGAGTGTCTTTTTTTTTTAGTTTCAGCAATTGTCTTTAAATGGTGGTATTTTTGCGGGATTTTTGTTTTTTTGTTTTTGTTTTTGTTTTTGACAATATTCCAGCAACGCGGTTCTACAGAAAACAAATTAGTAGTTATCCTGCAAATGAAATGTTAGAAAAGTGATCGTGGTTGTTTTTGATTTGCCAGATCGCTCAAAGGCGCAGGAAAAGAGCATACACAACCAACGACCAAAAAATATTAAGAATATGACAAAGGAAAATAATTATTAAAATGACAGTTGAAAAACAAAGCTAGGGGATCCTGCAATGTTAGAACAAGAAACTAAAAAAAATTGTGACCGTTTCTGATTTTCTAGATCGCTTGAAGGCGCAAGAAAAGAGCATACGCGGATACAATTGAAATAGTTTTTGTTAAAAAAATAAATATTAATAATTATTGCAATTAATCATGATTGTGAAATAGCGATAATGATTATGTTCACAAAAAAGAAAAATGATGAAAGAAGAGGGTGAAAACGTTACCGAGAAGTGTTTTCGTGGAAAATTTAAATGTAAGGCAAAAAATTAAAAATAAAAATGATTTTCTAAAGCTTGAGTGGCCTCACGTTTCTGATTTCCAAGATCACTTTTGAAGTGCGAGGAAAGAGCATACGTGTGAGGATGTTTCGTGAAATAAAAATTAAAAAATAAAAGTAAATAAAATTATAATTTTGTTGTTTTTTTGCAAAAAAGACAGGTGTTAGAAGAAATGAAACCAAAATTTTTCTGTAAGTCTCAATCTAAAAATTATTTTTGCATTACATAGATCTTTTCAATACCTTTCTGTTAAAAAAAAATGAAGTCATTCCGAGTTCGGGAGCAAAAGTTATGGCTTCCGGAAGATGGGCTACGAGAACGCTCTGAATGAAAATTTTAAACGTGAGAAAAACGTCCCGGGAGTTGGTTTTGTTTATTTTCTGACTTCTATACTTCACCTGAGAAGCTAAAATTTGGACAGCAAGGTTAAAAAATAAAAATAAATAGAAAGAAAGTGTTAGATCATAAAATGATTGACTAAAATAAAAGAAAGAAAAAAATAGTAAATGATTAATTTCTTACAAAACAGTTATTTTAGCAAAAGGAAATAAATAAATATATTTTCCGGATTGGTTGTCCCATGACACTAATATGATAAACTAATGATTAGTGCTTGTGTTTCTATAGATTACGAGTGAATAGAAAAATCAGAACTACTAAACACCAAGCACCGAGGAGATCAAAGACAGGATGAGCTGCATAGTTTCATTGTTGCTATAACCTGCAGATACACCACAAGACACCACACAACAAAGACACTAACCAAAGCGTGAAGGTTAACCAAAGAAGACCATAAGGAATAGAAAAGGAAATAATAATAAACAATAATAAACAAAGAACGGATAAAACCACTAATTGGGAAATTAATGGTAACAGATCGAAAGTAACCGGGCGTGCCAGAATGTAAGCTATGAAAAATACACTACTAACAAGAGAAGTAAAATACCAATAATCATACCTCCTCCTTCGCGTTCCGTAGCAAACCTCAGAATGGGCTAGGAAACTTGGATTGAGCCCTGATTTTGTGATATGTAGGTGCTTTTCTTCAAGACGGAGCAAGACCTTCCTGCAACAACGATCCTCTTACTTTGCACTGGATGGGAAAAAGGATTATGAGGCTATTTTGGCATTAGGACAAGGCAAAAGGATGTTCTTTGCTCAAAGGATGCAAGAACTTAGATATGGCATGAAAGCTTATTCTCCGTGTGTTTAGAGGGGAGGGGTAAGGTTGTATTTATAGCTTGGGGGAGTGATTAGCTTAAATTAATTTAAGTAATCATGGTTTGAAAATGTGGGCAAGATTAAGTGGGTGGTTTGAAAATGTGGGCAAGATTAGGTGGATGGTTTGAAAATGTGGGCAAGATTAGGTGGATGGTTTGAAAATGTGGGCAAGATTAGGTGGATGGTTTGAAAATGTGGGCAATATTAGGTGAGTGGGGGCCGAAGAATGGGTGAGGATTTGAATTATATTTTTAATTCATAAGTGGAGGATTTTAGGTGAGTGGGGACCACGAATGGTGGGTGAGGATTTGAATTTGAATTTTTAATTCAATAGTGGAAAAACATGGAGAATAATGACATGTTGTGAGGATTAGATTATTTTTAGATTTGGAAATGGATAATTAATCAAATTATATTTGATTAATTCGAAGTGTATTTTTGTGGGAAATGAGGAAGGGAAATTAATTGATTTAGGATAGATGTGAAATTGGGGTGTCTACAATTGGTAAACATTTTTTATTTGGATTGAGTATTTTCGACATTTTGAATGTGGAAAGAATTAGTGATCCCATCATTTACAATGTTACACTTTTGATTGATGAAGTTTTACTTATCTTGATTATCATTGTTATCCTTATTAGATTTATCCCTATAAGGATTCTTGATTAGTCCCTTAATAATGATGTTTCTCTCTATTTGTGTTCCATTCTCGATTACTTTCTCCAAGTTAGTTCAAAAATGTGTTTGCATTTGGAATGATAATTCAAGATTGAGATTAGGTATGAAAATTCTCACTAATTATTTCTTTGGAATCGAGACAAGGGAATTGTATTTTGATCCCTTGTCATATTTGGATAAATGATGCAAATGTATTGTTATTTCTATGGTTTGTGTTGTAAAGGTCCATCATAGTGAACTCAAAATCTAAGTTAAAAGAAAAGTGTTTAACAATTTTTCGATAACTCAACAAAAGTAGTAATGGGTACTTTAGGAAGGTGTAAAAACTAATCTAAAGCCTATCCTCCTAAACTCTTAGGAAAATACGCAAGAGGTATATGTCATTGTAAGCTACTTCTTGGCATGCTATGAAGAAAGTTTTTACGTATTCTCTTGGGTCATTCTTTCCTTTATATTTGTCAAATTTAGGAGTTTCAAATGATGGAGGAAATGGTATATACAACATGTCTTTATCAAATGGATAAGGAAAAATATCTTCAAAGCTAAAATGTTTGGTTTGTTTTTGCATTCCCATGATTATATGTTTTATGCTCTTCCATTTTTTGTATGAATGGAGACTTTTGTTGAGGGATGTCTACGACTAAGTCAGGTTTCTTTCTTGGTTTGTTTTGGTTTTTCATTGTTTGAGTTTTTGAAACCTTAGAGGCCACATGGGAGATTTTTGTGTCATCTCATGGATTTTCTCTAATAAGGCTTTATTCAATGAATTCTTGGATTTTTAATTTCTTTTTCTTGATTTAGGTTTTTCTAAGAGTTGTTTCAATTTATCTTCACCAAAATCGAGGGTAGCTTCACTTGCATTTCTAGGATGTAAAGAAGGTATTGGTTTTTGTTATGTCACAATAGTTCGTCTACTTTTTATTGTTCCTCTTTAATAATTTTGGATTGTCTTACCTCATTTTCTTCGTCAAAACTATCTTTGCAAAAGGGTTGACTTTAACAAAGTTATCATATATATTGTGGTTTTTGTTCCTACTAACCACCATTGTTCTAAAGGTAAAAACCTAAAGTGAAGGTTAGATTTATAGTTATGACAAGCTTGAAAGTTTGATAAGTATTGCATAATGTTTAAGCTTAAAGGAAAATATTGGATTTTTTTACTTGGATCTAACTTGTGAATGTGTTTAAGGAATCAAGTTTAGTTTAGCAAAGGATTTTTTTGTTTGTTTTGGATTGGATTGGATTTGATTTTGATTGTGTTGTGGAACACAAATTTTGATCTATAATTTTTATTCAAAAGAATATTTACAAACAACAAGAAAAAATTTATTTTGGCTTAAAGGTAAAATATTGTCGGGAAATGCAAATTTTATGATAATGTAATCAAGTAAAATGCCATGGAATGAATAATCGTAAAGGCTCTTATAACTCCCAATAGATGCATATTTTGATATATCTCAGCCCGATATACTAAATTTATACAGAGAGTACACTTGGAATACTGAAAAAAACTCACTTAATCAATAGTAGCCCTCTTAGAGAAGTGAATCACTACTCCAAAGATGGGTTTTGTGATTAGGTGGTAGGGTAATGAGGGAATGAAATATGAATAGTGTCCTTATTTATCCCTGAATAATAGACTTCTGTTATTCTACTATATATTAGGCATATGCTTGGAGTAATTTGTCACAATAACTTTACTAATAAGCGGGTGACATAAGCAAGGAAAGTGGCAAAAGTTGTTTCGACTAGGTCTCAAGTGCAATGAAAATACAATATGAGTGGTGCATGGTGGTGAAATCCACATCACAGTGTAGCTAGTGGTGATGAAATCCACATCACTACGTGCAAATACAATATGAGGTGTTTAACATGCAATGTTCTTTCCAACTTTGACAAAAAAATAATGTGTAATTGACAATCATAAAAAAATGCTATACTTGACTTTTTAGCAATTTTTTTAGCGAAGTTTTTCTAAGAAAAAATGGTCTTGCATGAAAATGATTAGTAGTTTTTTTTTTTTTTGGTAAGGTTTTCCAAAGGAAGCAACCCTACATGAAAATGATTGGTAGTTTTCTGCAAAAAAATTATGAAAAAAGTATGCAAAGATCTCGGTCATTTTTGATTCTCAAGATCACCCAAAGGCGCAAGAGAAGAGTAGATGCGGTTTTTATCGTGAAAGTATAAAATGAACAATGATAAGTGGAAAGGAAAATGACAATCATTGAAACAAATGATAGAAGAATCTCAACCTATTTTGATTATGAAGATCACCCAAAGGGCGCGAGAGAAGAGAATACACGGTTTTTTATCGTGAAAGAGAATAATAGAAAATGAAAAACTATGAATGTTAGATCTATTTTCTATGAACTAACTTAGAACAAAGTATCAAAATTTCAAAGAACAATAGGGAAACAAATACAAACATTCAAGAAATTTACAAAAAAATAAGTAATTTTACACAGAACACTAGCGCATAGACTAACATGCTAACACAAGGACTAAAATAGAAATACAGACTACGTAAACACATTTTAAATCATACAAAAAATACACCTTAAATGCATGCTAGCATAGAGACTATTAAACAAATGTAAGGACATCCATGCTAACGTAGGGACTAGCATACTAGCAAGGACATCAACGCTAACACAAGCATGCAAATATGGTAAGAAAATAAAAGAATGCTAGCATAGGTCACGGGATACGCTAGCACAAGGAAGGCCATAGAAACACAAATTGACCTATAACCGCAAAAAAAAGTTAGAAAACGGCCAAAAATGCCTCGATTTTTGAAAACTCGCTCTCAAATGACTTATGGAATGACTTGAAAATTTGTCGGTGACCTTTAAACAACATAATAAACATGAAAATGGTGTTATGTTTGTAAAATATGATTAGAAATTTGTGGGGTCCCATCGGGCATGCCAGAATGTGAGCACGTAAAAATGTAGAATAGAGAAAAAAAAACAAATAAATGAAATGCAAACCTTTCCCAAGTAAATTCCTTGTCATCTCAGATTGGATTAGACTGAAGAGTGGGGTTAAGTGACATTCTTGTTGAATCCTCTGTGAAGTTGATTTCTTTGATTTTTGGTTGCTCCAAGATATTTCGAATGGAAGAAAGCCAAGCTACGAGAAATGGAGATTGATTGATTGAGTGGTTGAATGATTGGGTGATCAAATGGACAACATAACAATATGCAAGAGTGATTTCCAATGACAATTTGGCAGAGTAACAATGCAAATTCCTCAAGCTTCCAATGATGATTTGAGAGGAATGGATATTCTTATTTATAGATGCGAAGAAGCCATGGATTGAGGAAGGTGGAATTGACTGAGTTGTAGGCTATTGATTTCATTTTCCTTATTTAGCATGGTTGATTTATTCTGTAGTTGGCCCTTTGAATAAGAAATAAAGAGGCTTTATTTCAAATTAGTTGGCTCTTGAATTATTCCAAAGTGTATGTGCATATTTGCTTCCATGTTTTTAGGATTCTAGAACTTGAGTGGGGTGACTAGTCAACTTGAGTGAGTTGGCTAGTGAAGTGGAGATGAGTAGATAATTGTTTTTTTAATTTATTTAAATAGCTAATTAAATTAGCCAAAGGGGGTGTATAGTATATAGTGAGTGCAATAAAATTAATTATATTAATTCTAGAAGTGGGATACATGTGAATAATTAACCATATATTATTTGTGAATGTTGTGCAACATTTACGAGGAGGATATGGGCATTTTGGAGGTTGTAATGTGTAATGGGTATTTTTAGGTTGTCTACAATATAAATTCTATTAGTAGTGATACAACACAACAATTACAATTTATAAATTTATAAATGAACATCAAACATTCAAAACCAACAATAGATGACTGAAATTTTCTTATGTCAAGAACAAAATCATGTATTAATAGGTATTGACACTAAGACTAATCAACGATAAGGCAATAATAAATATTAGCAACATTAATCGGTCGGGATTGATATTGATAAAACTTTAATCGACAAGATTTGTGATTTACTACAAGGTTGAGAGTGCAATTGTTTGAGAGTTCTATGTACAACCTTTTTGATATTTAAGCTTACGTAAGAATGATGGAAACTAAATATATAAATGTTAGGAAAAAAAGAGAAAACCAAACTTAGGTATAAACAACTTTCCTCCATTTTCAAAATATATAAAATCAAAGTTTATTTCCCATATTTATTATTGTAAGCATTTTCATCCTATACATTATCCTCAATATATTAGTCTTAAATAATCTCTATTGTAACCAAGAACAAAATTATATTGCACTACTCTATGATATCAAAATAAAATTAAAAACTGGCCTACTTTGGAACTCATAAACCTTGAAACCTTTGGTGTAGTTTTCATGTGGCTTTTTAAAATTGAAAAAATAGAAGAGGAATGTGGCCCCATACTGTGTCGTCACCCAAATCCATTATGGATAGGAACAATCCCAAAATATATGCCATATTGAAACCAATGCAACGAATAATATTAATATAAAAAAATAGTTCTTTTGAAAACTGCGGATCTATACATTGCACTGTTCTCGTCACATGAAATATAAAAATAGTGGTTGAAATTATGTGGTATTTGCAATTATAGACGAGGGTGCATACCGTAATAGTAAAATTTTGATTGCGCGCGTCGACATTTCCAATAAAATTTTAAACTCGCATCTTATTTGACGTTTATAAGGCAATCTTAGTATATGCCATTTATGATTCTGATAAATCATTAATACAAGTTATACATGTAATTACATAATATTTAGATTTTTTTATTAAAATAAAAATATGTTTTTTTTTGGTAAGGTAAATGATTAAAAGTAATATTAAATTAAATATAAAAGGAAAAATAATGTAAAGATTATATAATATTGTATCATTCATAATTATTAAAAACAATTAGATTGTTCCTTTTGGTTGAAAACTCTATCAATTTCTACACTATTTTAACTACTCATACATTAAGTTTAGAGTGAATCCAACATAATTTTTCCTCTTAAAATTAGAGATTGCATGCTTGACTATTTAATAACAAAGTGGGGATATTCCTTGAAACATATGATGATATTTGGGTTATTAGAACATGCTTCTTTCCGTAATTAGGATATTTGTGCCACGATGATTTCTCTACCACCCTTAACTCATCCTACCAACATATCACCTTAGGTTATTAACCCAAATGCTTGCCCGAGGCACTAAATGGTCGTTGGGTGCTTCACTAGTTTGGGATGCTAGATTACCACCTTTTGTGGGCTCTTGTCCAAACCAAACGTACATAATAAAAAAGTCTATCTACCTTATTCATGAACAAAAACATAAATATTGTCACAATACATCTATTATTTAATAATCTAGAATGCATGCAATAACATAACAAAGAACAAAACATTTAGTCTATTAAATCTCGAGTCTTCATATATCTTCACAACTCGGTTATATCACAATATAATATAATCACTATGTATTCCAATAACATGTTACATTCGCCTTCTACATATTTAACAATGCTCCCGAGTTGTGTTTGTATAGACAAAACCTACCACACCTTGTTAATGCAAATTGGCCAAGGAATAAAATTCAAACCGCGATCCACCTAATCATTTCTAACTAATGATCTTCCTACCCTACCGAGTGATGGCTATTTTTTTGATTTTCTCTACAATGGTCCTCACACTTCTTGAGCATTAACACCTCTCAAATGCTCTATAAAAATAATGACGCCTTCCTTATGTGTGTAACCTAAGGAATTTAGGTAATTTTACACTACATTTACTCATTTTGTGAATGCTCTAAAACTTATGACATGCCACAATGTCAAAAATAGATTGTTTATTTTTCCTTAGACATGTTCTTGTGGAAAGACTCAAGCAAAATTTCTTGTCCATCTTCTTAGACATTCACTTTAAACATTTCGATTTGCATAGAGCAACATTTTTGTCCTCCATTTTTCTAGATAATCTTAAAGATAAGTTCCTCATGGTCGAGAGGTTCGACTCTCATGCACTTTCTATCATGTCAATTTTAAGTTAGAAGCAAGTTTCTTTTTTTTTCCTTGCACATCACAATTTCTTCTTTCATGGCCTTGCATTGGAATGATTTGAGATGGATTTGAGTGTCCAATCCATTTCCTTGCACTTGGCCTTTATCTCTTCTCTCATCACACTCAATTCCTTGAGAAAATGATTTCTCTCATCTCTACAACTTAAATTGATTCTCTCTCTCTCTCTCTCTCTCTCTCTCTCTCTCTCTCTCTCTCTCCTCCCCCTTTGGAATTCCCCACCTCTCTTCATTTGAATTATCTCACATATGCACAAGATGTTTAATTTGAAAATGAGTGAAATAAATGTGGTGAAGGCCCGTATATGATTTAATTTTAATGTGACATCATCATCTCTTTGTATTCAACAATTTTTCGAAACTTTCATGCCCCCTGTCACGAGAGGAATGCACCATTTGGGGAGTGGTGTGATGTTTCCCATTCCAACTAAAAAAATGGAAATAATCTTAGGATGTGGGTGACTTGTATGTTAGAGTGAATCTCTAGAGAGGGATGGTTCCCCTAGTGTAACACCTAAAACTAGCTTCTACTCCCAAGACTACTCTACTCTACTGAATCAATAATGAAAAGGGAGAATGAATTAAGGGAAAAATGAAAATATGGTGATACACCAGAAATTTTGAGGATATTAGACTTTTTGAGCCACACAAATGGACCACGGGAACCACACACACCATACACAACTTACAAATGGATATGTCAATGCAAAAGTGTTTCAGAGAAGGGTTTGAAGTTGTGACATAATAAAGAAGGGAAATTTGGTAGGCTCCACAACAAGATTATGTTAAAACTTGGTCAAACACAATCTATGACCTATAAATTAACATACAAGTGAATGAAGGAAAGGAAATTAAATTGAAAATCAGGGATAAATCACTATCACGAGATAAAATCAACTTAAAAAACACTATATTGCATGATAATCGGACTATAAGAAGGTAGAAAAAAATCCTTTATTAATCCAAGAGGTGAAATCAGTAAACTGAGATCACTTATGACCCTGTTCTTCCACTTAGAACTCTAAATTATTCCGAATGGTGAAATAAAGGTGCAGTTCTATATTTTATAATGAATTCCATGGATTTTTATAGAGAATTGAGAGAGAGAACAAGAGGAAAAAAACATACATGCAAGTATTATGCTCAAAATAGAAAAACTTGTGTGGGCGTGTATGCAGAATGATCATTAAAGTTAATTGAACACTCAAAGATAGATATTGTGTGCTCAAAAATAGCATGATGATAGAATAAAATGGCCCATCTACAAGCTTCATTTTAAATTTAGACTTGTGCATGCTCCAATTAACATCCCCTTTCATGCTTTGTTCCTCTTTATCTTTTTCATGCTCTAAAATTAGATTTTTAACAAAAACTATGAAGCTAAAAATAGATTCATGTATGTCCCATGTTGTGTGGAATTTCCTATGTTACATGGCTTTTGAGTGTCTTTTGGAGTATACCGCGGATCTACTTAGACCTTCACAGATTCTCTTTGTTTTCCGTAGTTTTCCATGGCTTTTCTAACCCTTTCTTGCATAGACTTTGCAAAATCCATGGTTTACTACGCCTTGACATACACTTGGAACAATGTTGTTTTTATTTTCTTTGTTCCGTAGTGTAGTCTTTATTTTCTTACTTATAAGCCTAGGTGCAATGACGCCTCATTCGGAGATTTGAACGCTCACCTGAAGCACGCAAAGGTACCAGGTCCCTCTTTTATGTGAGCTTCGTCAAGATGTTAGCATGTAAGTTCATACATTCCATATCCATGACAAGTAATCAAAGTAAAGCATAACAAGAACTAGATCACAACCATAGTGCATAATGAACTAAACAAGGATCAAGATCAAATTTACCATACAATAACCATGAATAGATACATCAATAACCAATATCCATCCACAAAGATCCATCATATTAATTCATCATCAAACACGAAGTTGAATACACACATAATACGTCATAAGTCATGTGCACTCATAAACTAGCAACATAACTCTAATACATATGAACTGATGTCAAAACAATGCAAATCAATACATACATACATACAAAGATTATATATATATATATATATATATATATATATATATATATATATATATATATATATACTAAGCGATGTCAAAACCATGCAAATCAATACACTTCCTTTCACCGCCCATACACTCTCAAAATAGGCTGTATGCTCAAAATAGCCATGCGCCGCTATAAAGGTAACTAAATAAGCATGCACGATTTTCCCAATAATAGATTATCTATAATTAACTCTAGATCTAATTCTATTATTATCTCTAACTATGTATGACTCTTGATCTTCTCCTTGTGCCTAAAATAGCCTTCACGTATTCTTGAAGTCTTCATGTCCTTATAGAAAGCGTTCAACACTCCATCCTATCTTTAGCCAAGAACATGTAAAATGGATAAGTCTCAAACTTTGTCTTACCTAGGAATGCCTTTATTTCACCAGAGCTTAGTGCGTGCCCACGCGCCTCCTTCTGTGTGCCCTGTTGTCATGCGCCTATGATATTTAGGTAGTAATTTATCTAGCTAGCATTACCCCACAATAATGTCATTTTCACCTCTCGCAATGGGTAATCAAACCTTATCTCTTCAAGAATAAAGAATAAAATATCAAAGGATAAATGAAAGAATGTAGAAATAATTCAATAATCCATCCACTATTCTTTTGCAGGAAATAAAATTTCAGGGTACTCGTTCTTGATATTTGCTTCTAGTTCATTCCAGTCACTGAATCCCTACTTTTCCTTAGCAAGAATATCGCCAAGCATAACATTCATTTCATCTAAAGTCGTATCTTTGCCCTTATTCTTCAAAAATATTAATATGTTTTCGAAAATGAAGTCATACCATCCATCATGTCCATTCTCCATGCTATCAGTTTTCCAAGTTCTTTTAATTTCTCCTTGTGAGGATCCTGGGTTGTTGTGAGTGCATCATGATTCTCTACGGTAATGTAAGCCTCTCCTCACGTCCTAAAGTCTCATTCTTCTTGGTAATAAGGACCCCATTCTCTTCAACCAATGTCCTTGTTTTAATGACCAACTCGGATTTGTATGTATATTCAACTCTAAGTCTTCCTTCTTCAATTCTTCCTTAATTATTTGCAGTAAGCCATCATATTCAACTATCTTTCACCCTATTTGTTTCTTTGTTCTTTTCCTTACTACTGCAACTTCCTTTTCCTTTTGTGAAATCATTTCTTTTTTTCCTCTAATAGCGCTTGACTTTGCTTCAATGAGAAGGTGGATACAATGTTGTAAGAAGTGTAAAGAGGAGGGGTAGTCCTAGTTCGTAAGTGCATAAAATTCTTGATATGCTTGTATGATTTCCTCCAATTTCTCGCTGCAAAACCCATAATTTATTCCTTCCTTTCCTTATCTTTTCTCTGCCCTCTCTCAACTACTCTACTTGTTCCTTCAAGCTCTTATTATCTTCCAGTAATGTCCTGAGTGTGGCCACCTTATCCACACTTCTGTGCACCACTTCAACTGCCATCTTATTCAAGGCATTACTTTCCTGTTCATCTATAAATTTTGTTGGCCTAACTGTCTAGTGTGTGGCTTGAGATTTCTTCTTCATCTTCCTCTTTATACACACATCCTCCTTCACATCAAACTTAGGCTCATCAATGTGAGTCTGCATGCTCCAAGATAATTGCTTCCATGTGCACATGTTTTCTACTTCTAGATCCATTAACTCCCACCCATATAGCTTCTTAGGCTCCAGAGTACTCTGAAACCTAGCGTGAATGATTTTAGAGGGGTCATTAATATACCCAAGTGTAGGCATATTGTACATCTCTTCACCCTTATTCCTCCCTAAATGATGACCCTTCAGAATGCATACTTCAATATCGAGTTTTGGGCCTTCTCCTGATGTACCCTCATGTTCACCAATAGGCTCACTGGATGGTTCACCCTTATCTTTTCTTTCTCTTTTCTTGTGGTGCCACCTACCTCTTTGCGCTCTTCATACACCCTTGTATCATGTTGCATATCTTTGTACTAAGGATCTTCTACATCCACATTAATAATAGGAGTCTCCTTAATGATATGTGCACTTTCATTTGACTTCTCCTCCTCACTATCCTTATTGGGCACATACCGACGCCTCTTCCCTGTCCGATTCAATCTTGATAGGAGAGGTTAAGGTGATCTCCTAGGTGGTTATGAGGGTCCCACTCTTGCACCTTGTGGCCTCGATCCTTCTCTACACTCTCCTAAAATGCTGGTCTTCGGTGCTCTCACCTATCTCCATCTCTACCATGTAAATCTCCTCTCCCACTTCTCCCGTTGTTGGTCTTGGAGATGTTTCCTCATGTGTTATCTATTCCCCTATAGTCAGTTGCTTCCTTAGGCCATGATCCATGTAACATCCTATTTTTAAGACTTAAATACAAGGGATTTTTTAATAATTGTATGCTTTATGAATTAAATAACCATATATTTAAATCCAACATAATTCATAATGCCTTCAATGATCTAAATGTACAATCTAACATTTAAATCCAACATCATATAATTGCAATTCTTAAAAAAAAAATCAATTAAAACATGTGTAAGATAATGAGTCAACTAAATCTTACTCGATCACCCATAAAATACTCTTTCGAGTCAGTATACCAAGTATACCAAAAGTAGTTCCCTTCTTGGAATTGATTTACAAGCGTTGTTGTAATTGTCTATTGGGATTCTATCAATCGAATCCCATATAACATCTCACACTTATGCTAGAACTACGTGAATCGATAGTGTACTACCATACACTACTTTGGCCAAAGTTTTGAGTCATGTATGCCATGCTCGATTTCATGACAAAGCACATTCACCATTTCACTTCATCTAGTTATCATATTTGAATTAGACAATTGTGATATAAGCAGCTATAGGTCTTGTACAAGGTATGAATCTAGATTAAATTACAAGAAGACTTTCAAAGTATGAAAACTTAGTGTAGTCATTTTTAATCCCTTCTCAAAGAACAAGGAAATCCCATGTGCACCGACCTATCACCAAGTGGTGCTCACCCGAGGAGTGCGTGGTCACCTTGTCTCCCCTTAATGTGAGTTGTGTGAGAATACATTATTTACAATAGAAAATTAAGTGAACGGATTGGATGGGAACCATACATTCATCTTAGAGCTCGATTCTAGACCAATGTATTCATTCATATAAGGAAAGCATTATAGAACATAGATATGAACCATAACAGAAAATAAATGCACATGGGTTTACACCCATTTATATGAAATAAACATAGAACCATGTAGTAGAACTAGAACCATACATATACTCATATTAAGCACATTGATAACCATATTAGAATAAATCAGGTAATCACATATTCATATGGTAATGCAGATCAATATCATGCACATCGATTTGGACTTAGGCCCTTCATAGTACCAAGAAAAATGTTCAAAACCCATCCCCTTAGTAAAACGTATTACTATAGATCCTCTAATCCCAACTTATGGAGCTCTCATAGTATTCCTACATGGCTTCACCCCTTTCTTTTTATATATCTTTTCCTCTGGTGGGTGCTTGTATTTATAGCCTTTTCCAACATCTTCAAGCCTTCATGGGAGTTGTAGATCCGTTGTTAAGTGTATAGGATGGTCCTCTATGGGAGCATGCTTCTTAAGGATCGAGCTCTCCACTCTTTACAATGATGGCCTTCTAGAATCTTCCATCGTAAGGTATATTCCTTTCGTGGGCACCAAGCTGACCAAGATGACACCTTATCCATTCCACATGCGCAGTTGGGTCACACTTTTCTCATGTTTTGTCTGATACGCCAAATATGGCTAAGTCCCAAAACCTTTCTCTGTCTTGCGTACTTTCTTCTTGTGCGCCTATCTTCAAATAGGCCTTGTGTGCCCACACGCCTTCTTGTACTTGGCCAATATTTTAGGGGCCCAACATCACCCCACACTATGCCTATTCTCCATCCGTGGGAACATTTCCTCAAAGAATAAAGAATGATCATTCTTGAATGGCATGGGAAAGAATAGAGGAATGAAGAATTTTGGGGAAGAAAGAAAGAATGAGGAACTTTGATTATTTCTGTAAGAGGAGAGGGAAATATTTTGTTAAGTCAGCCTCCAACTTATTCCAGGTATCAACTTCACTCTATGCTTAGTGACAAAGGTCACCAACTAGGGTGATCACCTCTTCAAAGCTTAGCCCTTCCCCTTGGGTACTCATTGCTTCCATGATCCCCTCTAATTATTTTCCCAAATCCTTGAGCGCGTCCATTCTATGAGTGATCTGGGGATACAACTCCTTCAGCTGGTTCTTAATTGAGCTCCACAAGGTCTCAATAGCCTCTGAATTTTTCTCAACCTCGACTAGAATTTTGTCATGCTCTTCTCTATTCCCCTTATTTTCTCCTGGAATTCCTTGAAATATACTTCATGGGTGGTGACCAAAATGCTCTTCACTCTATCTCTATCGGTGCAGTTGTCATAGGCAACCTCAACGACTTGGGCGATGATATTCACATTTGTGAGGAATTTCTTGTATTGGGCCAAAATGGCCACAACCTTCATCTTTTCCTCCTTTTCCTTGCGTGCTGATGCCTCCTCTGTAGACTCTAAGGCCGGGGCATCTTTCCATTGTGAGGAAGTGGGTCAAGTCCTATAGGAATTCCAAGGAGGATCCATACTTTTGCATTGTTGGTGTTAAATCTAGATGCTTCAAGTAAATGATATCTATGATCATCTCTACTTTCTTATAGACTTTGCACACCATTTCTTTTTCTTCTTTTAATTCTCACCTTAGCTGAGCACTGACCAGTTCCTCATGCTTTAAGCCCTTTAATTTATTCTCCAACTCTTCTTTCCTCTTCTCCATATCTTCTTCTAGGAACTTCACTCTGTCATTCCTCCCGAAGAGTCTGGTTTCCACTTCCACCGAAACTTTATTTAGTGCATTAGAGATTTGTTCATCTAATATCCACTGAGCATTCACCAAGGGGTTGTCACCTATTGATTCTAATACCTTTATTATTTCCCCTTGGCTTACCTTGAATTTTAGTTCATTGATGTGGGACTTAAATGCACAAGAAGCATTTTCCTTGTTCGAGGGTATGCACCTTCCTCATCAAATGATGCCATAGCCAAGAGTTACTCCATTGGCATGGTGCTTTGAAAATACGTGCACAACACCTTGTTTGGATCATCAATATATCCCATCCTTTGAACCTGTGGAGTTTCTGTGCTTCTTCTCCCTATGCAAATAACCGTAGGAAAGCTCACAGCCAAATTGGGATCCCCTCCCATGCTTCCATATTCCTTTTCCATGCTTTCCTCCTTTGTTTCCTTCATTACTAGGTTCGCGCCTGTTCCAACTCTTGTTCCACTAGGTCTTCAATGATTTTGGCTACTTCCTTCTCTGCGGCCTCATTTATTTGTTCCTTGGTGAGGCTTGGGGTCCTTTGTTCTTTTGTAACTTCCTCACTTACCCCTCTGTCTGAGTGTCTTCTTCTTCCTTGTTATCCTCCCTTATGGAAAAGATGTATTCATTTTCTTCTTCCTCTCCTTCCTCCTCGAGTCATGAACCTCATAGATAGGATGGCCCTCACCTCCTGGTTCATCTTCATCATCATCATCTCTCTCACCTCTATAGGCCTCCAAGCTCTCTATGTCCTCCAAGTCATTTTCTTTTGTCACCTTTTGCTTCTTCTTGGCAGGAGACTCTGCTTCCTTTTCTTCTTCTTTTAGTGACTTCTCTTGGGTGAAGGGTTCTTCGTGCTTTGATGCTTCTTCCTCTGGAGGCTTTTCCTTCACCAGGGACTTCTTTCTCCATGTGTAAATCTTTGGGATTAACGATTGATTTTGGCGTGCTTCTTTGCTTGTGTAGCTTGAACACTTGGTGCTTTCTACACCTCTTCTCTTTCCCTCTTCTTTGGCGTGGGATTCTTTCTTCCTATGGGGTCCTCGGGGATGGTTACATCATTTTCTAAGTATGCACCCTTCTCAAATTTTGGCCTGATGCAAAGGTATATTCTTGCTGCAGCCCTTCCAATAATTGACAAAGTCACTGGTTTCATCATTTGTATCTCATGGGAGACATATCTTGTTGAGTTGTGGAGCTCAATTACTTCATTTTAGCATGCAATTGGAACTTGTTGGAAAACACAGTAACTGACATCGGTTAAGGGAAGACCGGCATCGGTCAGGGAAGACCAACATCGATCAAGGGCAAGTAGGAACTGACAAAGGTTAGGCATAATCGGTGTTGGTTACCTATGATTTAATTTTTAATTAACTCTCGGGAATTATATCTATTTTTAGCATTAAAATAGATTTATTTATTGTAATTACATGGCTAAGTTTCCTAAGTCTATGAACGACTATATAAGCAAAAATACGGGGTTTAGAAGTAACGATAAAAAGAATTAGAAAGAACTTGAAAAAGGTTGGTGAGAGAGAATTCTTGGTGGTAGAGCAAAAGCTTGAAGGAAGAAAGTACTGAAAATCTGAGAGGTGTGGAAGATTATAAATATTCATTGTATATCTTGTGAAAGCTTTGGATAATAGATTGGCTTGTTTCTTGGTGGACGTAGCCCACACTGGGTGAACCATGTTAAATCTGGTGTTGATTTATGTCTCTTGTTTTGTATATTTCTTCTGGTATAGTATCCACTTTTATTTACATGTATGCTCAGATTTGATATATTGTCTGTACAACTGATGTGCTAACCCCAACAACTAGTATCAAAGATTTGTTTGAGGGTTTTTGTGTTGATAGATTTACTCACAGATGGTTTTCTTATTGAGTGGGAGCTACAGCAATGGTAGAAGATAATAAATACAAGGTAGAGAAATTTGACAACCTGAAATTATCAATTATGGAAGATGTAGATTGAGGATTATCTGTATCAAAGATATTTTTACTTACCGTTGGATGAGAAGTCTAGACCTATGAAGATGACTGATGAAGAATGGAAGATTCTTGATAGAAAGGATTTGGGATCTATAAGATTGAGCCTAGCAACATCTGTGGCTTCCAATATTACAGAAGCAACTTCTACGATAGACTTAATAAAATATCTTGCTAATTTATATGAAAAACCTAGTGCTTCAAATAAATTTTATTTGATGAAGAAACTATTTAGTTCTAAGATGCATGAAGGTGAATCTGCCTCTATTCATTTGAATTATTTTTGATCTATTGTAAATTAGTTAAAATTAGTTTCTATACAATTTGGTGATGAAGTAGAAGCATGTTTATTCTTATTCTCTTTTCCTGATAGTGGTTAGTATAATATTGAATGGAGAAATTCACAGGAAGAGTACAGAGGAAACATCATCTGGAAATGCTTTGAATGTAGAAAGTAGGGGCATGCAAAAGGAGAGATCCAAGAGTAAGAGTAATGGGAAATCAAAGTCAAGGGAAAGCAGATCTAAATCCAGAAGTAAGGGAATTACTTGTTGGAAATGTGGAAAGAAAGGACATGTAAAGAAATATTATTGGTCAAATGATAAAGAGAATAAACAACCAAACAAAGGTAAAGAGGTGAATCTTGCTTCATTAGAGGTAATGCAATATGCTCTTATTATTTCTTTGGATAATAGAATTGAATCATGGGTTTTAGATTCAGGAGCTTCTTTCCATGTAACCCCTAATAAGGGTTATTTCAGAAATTATGTCCAGGGAAATTTTGGGCATGTTTATTTGGGTGATGATGAACCTTGTAGTATTATTGGTAAAGGGGAAGTTCATCTAAAATTACAGAATGGAAATACATGGGTATTGAAATATGTGAGGCATGTGCCAAGCCTCAGGAGGAATTTTATTTCTATAGGGAAACTAGGTGAATCTAGTTGCATGGTTACTTTTATAGGAGACTCTTGGAAAGTCACCAAGGGTGCTTTTGTTGTGGCAAGAAGTAATAAAGTACGAACATTATATTTATATACTGTATTATCGATTCATTTTCTACATTATTTACTTTAGAGTCGATGCATGTATGTGGCATAATCACAATTTGGGTCATATGAGTAAAACAGGAATGTAGATCTTAAAGGCTAAGGGAAAGTTATCAGATTTGAAAGATTTAGATCTTGATTTCTATGAGTATTGTATCTTTGGAAAGAAAAAAAGTGAGATTTCTCAAAGTTGGGGCAACTAAGAAGGAGCAGAAATTGGAGCTTGTACACTTAGATGTGTGGGGACCAACTCAGGTAGCTTCTCATGGAGGATCCCAATATTATGTTACTTTCATTGATGATGCTACAAGAAAGGTATGGGTTTATTGTATTAAACGTAAATATGATGTTTTTGAGACTTTTAAAAGATGGAAAGCCCTTGTTGAGAATGAATAAAATTATAAGTTAAAGTGCCTTAGATCTAACAATGGTGGTGAATACTATAGCAAGGATTTCAATGATTATTGTTCAGTGAATGGGATACATAGAGAAAGAATGGTTCCAAGAACACCACAAGAGAATGGTGTTGCAGAAAGAATGAACAAGACAATCATGGAATGTGCTAGAAGTATGAGGATACATTCTGGATTACCCTTGCAGTTTTGGGTAGAAGCAGTTGATACAATGGTTTATTTGATTAACCGTGGCCCTTCAAGTTCACTAGATGGAGGAATACCAGAGGAAGCTTGGATTGGAAAAGAGGTATATCTTTCTTTTCTTAAAGTTTTTGGTTTAGAAGCTTTTGTGCATATTGATAGGGAAAATAGAAAAAATTGGATGTAAAATCCAAGAGGTGTAATTTCATTGGCTATGGATCCGGTGATTTCATTTTCTGTTTTTCGGATCTAGAGAATTATAAAATTATTAGGAGTCATGATGTTGAATGGATTGAAAAGAGAATGTACAGGATTAAATTTTAGTACCCAAGGATGAGAAAATTGAGAAGTTTACGGGATCAAAGAAGAAGATGGTAGACATAAAAGGTACAAGGAAAGGCTTGTAGTAAAGGGATTTGCATAGAAAGTAGGTATTGACTTTGGTGAAATATTTTCTCCTGTTGTTAAGATGACTTATATTTGTACTGTATTGAGTTTAGTTGCAGTAGAGGATTTGCATTTAGAGAAACTAGATGTGAAGATGACTTTCCTTCATGGTGATTTGGATGAAGAAATTTATATACAGCAGTCGCTTGGGTATGAAGTCAAGGGTAAGAAGAAACTAGTGTGTAGGTTGAAAAAGAGCCTATATGGGCTCAAGCAAGCTCCAAGGAAATGGTACATGAGGTTTAATAGTTTTATGCATGAGCATGGTTACTTGAGATGTGAATCTGCCCATTGTGTTTATTTCAAGAAGCTTGAAAATGGGAGATATATTATTTTGTTACTATATGTCGACGATATGTTTATTGTAGGATCTAGTATGAAGGAAATTGGTGAGATTAAGAGAAAGCTAGCTCACACATTTTCTATGAAGGATTTAGGAGCTGCAAAAATAATCCTTGACATGCAAATACATAGAGACAGGAAAAACAAGAAATTGTATTTGTCTCAGGAGGATTATATCTACAAGGTGTTAGAAAGGTTCAACATGTAAAATGCAAAACTTGTTAGCACACCTATGGATGGACACTTCAAATTGAGAAAATATCAGTGTCCTTCATCACATAAGGAGGTCAAATACATGACACGAGTGCCATATGATTTAGCAGTTGGAAGTCTCATGTACGCTATGGTTTGTACAGACGGACATTACATTACAGCGGTGGGAGTTGTGAGTAGATATATGGCTAATCCAGGTAAAGAGCATTGGAAAGTAGTCCAATGGATACTTAGGTATTTGAAAGGGACATCTAACATGCAGTTATGCTATGGAGGTTTGGATATTTCATTACTGGTTATGTTGATTCGGATATGGCTTGAGATTTGGATGGTAGGAAGAGCACTCACTTTGGATATATTTTCACATGGAGGTGGAATGACAGATTAGCTAAATTTTGAGATTGCGAGAAGGTTGTGGCTTTGTCTACTATAGAGGAAGAGTATGTTATAGCTACAGAGGCTAGCAAGGAGATGATATCGATGAGTAGGTTCATAGAAGAGTTGGGAAGGAGAAAAGTGATTGTAAACTATTTAGTGATTGTTAGAGTACAATTCATTTGGCCAATAATTCAGCATTTCATTCAAGAACGAAACACATTCAATTGAGGTATCACTTCATATGGTAGGTATTGGAGGATGGAAAGTTAAATATAGAAAATATTCATACGAGTAAGAACCTTGTGGATATGCTAATGAAGCCATTAGCAAAGGAGAAGTTAGAGCTACACTCCACTTCTATTGGTCTTCAAGTTTGAGACTTAAAGAGGAAGAAACAAAGACAAGAAAGGATCGAAGAATGACAATGTACGGTGTATGGTGCGGTAATTAAACTCCAAGTGGGAGATTGTTGAGTTATGGAGCTCAATTATTTCATTTTAGCATGCAATTGGAACTTGTTGGAAAACACAGTAACCAACATCGATTAAGGGTAGACCGGCATCGGTCAGGGAAGACCGACATCAGTCAAGGGCAAGTAGAAACTAACGATGGTTAGGCAGAACTGACATCAATTACCCGTGCGATGAAGTTTTAATTAAATCTCAAGAATTATATCTATTTTTAGCATTAAAATAGATTTATTGATTGTAATTGCATGGCTAAGTGCCCTAAGTCTATAAAAAGACTATATAAGCACAAAAGCTAGGGTTTAGAAGTAATGATAAACAAGAATTAGAAAGAACTTGAAAAAGGTTGGTGAGAGAGAATTCTTAGTGGTAGAGAAAAATATTGAAGGAAGAAAATAATGAACATCTGAGAGATGTGGAAGATTGTAAATATTCATTGTATATCTTTTCAAAGATTTGGATAACATGATTGGCTTGTTTCTTGGTGGACATAGCCACACCTTTGGGTGAACCACATTATATCTGCTATTGATTTATGTCTCTTGTTTTGTATATTTCTTCGGTAGAATATCCACTTTTATTTATATGTATGCTTAGATATAATATATTGTTTATACAACTGGTGTGCTAACCCCAACATATCTCTCCATGTATGCACGCTTCTTAGGGTAAAACAACGTTCTCGCAAAACTCTATGTGGTCTTGATCTACTTCACTAAGGTCTAACCTTAGTCTCTTGGCCTCTTTAAACCTGTTCACCCCTGCTTGGAAATATAACATGGTGAAGGAGAAGGGGAGCTTACACCATGGGCTCATTGTTTCATCTGTCAACCTAAATGCCAATGTAGAAGTGCTCATATACCAACAATTATACTTCCCCCTTAACGAATGCGGGTAGTTGCTCTAAAATCCTCCATTCTACCTTGAACACATCTCTCATGTGCTTGTACAATTTTTCTATATGTGCCTTGTGAGTGGTTGTCATGGTCTCACAAGTATACTTTGTGAACCACTTCGTGGGTGAGGGATCCTCTTCTGGGTACTCCCAAACAAACCTTTCTGGCCCATTGGGCACTCTAATTTATGAGAAAACAATTATGAGGAGAATATTGCCAAATAGTATCTTCTCACCTTCTTACGTACTACTGATGATTTCATCCACGATGAAAGTGGAAAAGTTGTAGATGGTCCCTCAGATATTTTCCGGCACACGTTCAACCATGCCTTGTTTACTTGAGTCCATCTCTCTTGATCATTGAGCTTGGTTACCAAGCACGCGGCCATCCTCATCATGGGGTCTTGGATCTCAGTGATGTCAAAGTATCATGATCCTTTCTTATAGTCAAAAGCAGCAATTGTTTCCTTGATGGCCTCCTTGTCGCTTAGGTCATCATCAATGTTGTCCCCTTCACAGATAAGGCCCATGAACTTGGAAATTAGCTGGGGGGTTATGCGCATCTTGTGCCCCTGTGAAATAAAAGTGGTCTTCGTGAACGCATGCCATTAGCCATTGGTAGAGGTGCTTAGGTTTTCCAAAGTATGGTAGTTCATAGAGTTGTAGCAACCCTACCTTCTCCAACTTAACCTTTACCTCATTCATTGTAAATGGGCATGCCTTCTGGCGTTCTCTTGTTGGTTGGGCGAACCAACTCCAAAGCCATTTCTTTCTCTATTGTGTTGGTGCGGTGATTATAGTCACACACAGTCATCTTTCTCAGGTGTGATTCCCATTCTTTTCCCAGCAATACCCCATCTGGGTACTACATTTCCATGTACCATTCTTCATTTGTGCTTGCGATGACAGCCATTTTCTTCCCCTTACCCTTGCCCTTCTGCTTCTTTGGTGAGATGGTTACTTTCTTTGGTGTCATTCTTCTGGTTAGGTTATCACTTCAAACATATTTTCCTTGCTCTTCTCTACCACTTTATTCAGCCTTGAGCTTGATCTTTGTGAAAAATATTTATGAATCGTGCCTTAGTCACTAAACTCTAACTGGAAAATCCCATCCATAAGACAATGCTTGCTTACTTAACTTCTCCATGCCCATGTACTCCTTTCCTACTAGTTTGCAATTTTACCCTAGCTATGCACTTTAGATCTCTCAAATAATTTCCTCGATGCAAAGATCTTGCTTTGGATTCCCTAGTTTGCAAGAGCTTTCTTTTCTTCATAAACACAATAAAAATAATGAAGTGCTCAACCATATATTTATAGTTTTTCTATTTTCCCAACATTAAATGCTCTCACACCTACCACCATACTTTGACCTTAAATGAGACTTTTTCCACTAAGCCAGTCTTAAGTGATTTGTCCTACACGCCATCTCTTGTGCGTAAACCCTTTATAACCTTCTGGCATGCAAAAATCCAACCCGAATTAAGCCTTTCCGCGCTTTCCTAGTGCCGAAGGAACTTCTTCTATATTTTTCCCTATTTTTTCCCTTTTCTACCTCATTTTGTTCCTGTTCTTTTCCTTTTTTATGTACATGGTTTCTTCAAGGCTTTCTTAACACCAACCTTCTATGTTCATCTCTTCTTTACGCACCTATTACCCTTATGCGCCTTTAGTTCTTTAACTAGGCCATTCACCACAACTTCTACTATCGATTCAACTTGTATTACGAGCCTATACTCCACATCACTCCACCCCACACTAAAACAAATACGTGGTACTCTGCACATGAAAAACCTTCAAATAGTAATGTGGTTACTAACGCCAAGGCACAAAACAAACAATAGAACAAATGATGAGAAAGGGAAACACAGAAAAGGAAATTACATAAAGGGAAACCTAAACTAACTGGCGACACGACCTTATTTACAAACACCAAGAAGACTTATTTATAGTAGGGCTTCAGCCTACTCCCATTGAAGTGACCTGGTAATCTTGTCCCATCCAGCGCTTGTAACTGGAAAGTGCCTGAATCAAGAATGTATGATATGAGGTAAGGTCCCAACCAATGGACTTTCAACTTCCAGGATGGTGCAGATACTTGGAATCATACAATAACACCAACTGCCCAACCTCAAACTTCTTGTTCTTGATATGATGATCATGCCATGATTTTTTTCTTACTTTTTCTATATTTTGACTCCACCTAGCAAGTGATCACCTTTCATCCAACTGCATTAATTTATCAATTCTTTCTTCCAGTGCTTGCTCATCGGCTAAACCTCTGCGCACGCTATATGCAACAAAGGTAACATGAATTCAACTAGTAAAATAGCCTCCGCACCAAAAACCAATTGAAATGGTGTGGCCTTGTTCAAAATTTTATAGGTTGTCATGTATGCCCATAGGATGAATGATACCTTATCATCCCAATCTTGTCTTCTGACGTCACGGATCTTAGTTAACGCATGACTTAGTATTTTGATAAAAACCTCAATAGTCCCATTTTCTTAAGGGTGATATGGGGTAGTATTATGATGGGCCACCATAGATTCTGCCAACATGATTCTAACTATTTCATTGAGGAAGTGTGTACCCCTATCACTTGTTAAAATTAAAGGGCAACCATATCTGCTAATTATATTTTCCCATAAGAATCTAGCAGTTGTCACCATGGTGTAATCCTTTGTAGGTGTTGCCTTTGCCCACCATGTTAAATAATCAGTGCAAGTGATGATATCTTTGCAAAACAGTCCTTCGTGTTGCTATTGATATTGGTCTTACAAAGTTGATGGCCCATTTTTCAAATGGTTCCATGCTAGCTATTGGCCATAAGGATATTTCTTCCCTCTTTCTGCGTTTGCCAAGGTGTTAGTAATGGTCATAAGCATTGAAAAAATCAATACAATCTTGGTAAATGGATTCCCACCAAATCCCTGTGAGAAGAATCTTCCGCATGCGGTTGCATTTCCCGCATAGTGTCCTCCTATGATCCCACCATGTGCTTCTTCCATAATTGTAATGCACTCATGTTATAGCACACATCAACACGAACTTCATCAAGGCTTAATTTGTATAGATCTCTCGCTAGAAAGCATATAGGGTGCGACACATGTAGCTAATCGCTTTCTCTCCACAATCCTCATCTCTTATGGCGCCCCACCTATCTTTAAGGAAAGCGTGATATCTTTTAATTCGAGGGCGCACACCATAATCTAAATAGTTGTGTGTCTAGTATGGTATCCTTAATGCTTTGCACATCCTCTCCCGAATCAATCCTTGACAAGTGGTCAGGCCCTGAATTGTTCTTTCCTAGCTTTACCACCACCATAAATGTAAATTCCTGAAATAGGAGGACTCAACAACATATGCACCCTTGCAAAATGGGTTTGTTGACTAAGTATTTTAATGCCATGTGATCTGTGTAGAATATGAAGGGTGTTGCCAGCAGATATTTCCTGAACTCATGCAAAGGTGTAGATCATTGAAAATGCTTCGTGCTCAGTAGTTGTGTAATTTGATCCGTTGGTGTTAATTTCTTTCTTGTAAAGCTCAACGGATGATTGATAATTCCTTTTCCAGGTTGTGCAAGTACTTCCCCATTTTTGTCCCTGAGGCATCCACTTACACATGGAAGGGCTTATCCTAAGAAGGGAAACATAATATGGGTGCCGTTATGAGCCTTTCCTTTAAAGTGTCAAATGCCTTCTGTTGCACTTCTCCCCAATGAAAGTCACTTTAATGTTTCAAAAATTATTCTAAGAGTGTGGTGATTTTGGCATACCCCTTAATTAACTTCTTGTAATATCCCATATGTGTAAGGAATCTATTTACAACACTTTGGCTAGTAATCTCGCCAAACCCACAATGACTACAACTTTGGTAGGATCTACTAGTAAGCCTTCTTTACATATGATATGCCCTAATAAGGTTCCAAATGGGGTAGTAAAGACACACTTCTTGATGTTGAGGGATATCCTCAACTGTTGACACCTTTCAAACATTAGTCTCAAGTTATCACAATGGTCCTTGACAAGACCATATATAGTCCAATCATCCAAATAGACCTAAAGAAATTTGTGGATGAAGTCCTGGAAGGCTTGCACTACAATACGTGAGAACACAACATGCACATTATTCAACCCAAAAGGCATAAGCGTGTAGGAAAAATTGCCCCATTCGGTGGCAAACATTTTCTTTCTCTAGTCTTCCTTTGCAATCCGTACTGGTGGTAGTGCGTACGTACCCAAAATTGTAAGGTCTTATCAGACTACCAAACGGTGTAACAAGTGCCCCAATGATGATACAGGTCTCCTCGCAAGGTGTTTGGGATCCGGAAAAGCTCTTGGAGTATGCGTTAACATCCCGCATGCCCCACTTAGCCCCCACGTCCTTTGTTTTTCCTTTTCCCCCTCTTTTCTTGGCCTTTTGCTCTTTAGTGATGAAACCGCCACCTTGCCTGGGTGGCGGTCTCGTGACCGCCGCCCTAATTAGGGCGGTCCTGTAACCGCCGCCCTGCTCAGAGCGGCGGTCCTTTACGCATTTTCCAGAAAGCGTTTTGACGTGACTCAGAGTAAAGATCAACGTTTCACCAGCTTTTCCTTGCCGACTTGGGCTTGCATTTATGTTTTTGGTCCCCTAGAATAGTGTTTGGCCATTGTTTATAGTTTTTAGAGTTCAGTTTGGTTTTGATCTTTGGGTGAATGAAAGCTATAAATAAATGGCTTGTGCTCAAGAAAATGGCCCTGAAGTTTGTCTCTGAATTTCTCTTTGTAATAGACTTAGCTTTCATTTTGCTTAGAGTGCTTGGTTTAGTTCATTATATGTCTAGTTAGCATTGTTCAACTATTGGTAAGCCACATATCCAGCTTGTGTAAATGGTGTTGTTGTTTTATCAAATCCATTGGAGTAGAATAGCTTAGGAAGCCATTAAAGTTACAAGTTTTGCTCTTCAAACATGATAGTTTCAGGTTCTAGATGCTTTATGTTGCATGACTCGCAGTAAATCCCACTAGGAATTACATAAGCCAAGCTCTGTACTCTTGCGCTATCCCTCTCCTACTCGCATTATATTCAGTCTGCATTCTGAGTTGTCCTTGTCCCAATATCTACTTCTATCGATGCTAGCATTACACGCTTTTCTAGATCCACGTGAACACGAAAGAACGAGGAGATCACACTGAGGGGACAAGATCACACACACCATCAGATTCGCCACTGTTCTACGGAATCCAGGTTTTAACTTTCAAAGTTCTAGTTAGAATCATATCAAATAAAGTAGTTAATTGCTTCATTTCAGTAAATTCTATTCTCGATATTGCCAGGGAAGCTGTGGGGATTGATAGTTTCTGAGAAACTATGATTCACTCCTCACTTCTGAGGTAGGATCGAGAAATTGCACAAATAGATCAAGCAAGTTATTTCATTATTTAGAATAAATCTACAAATTACACAGACAAATAACTACACTCGGTTATTTTGTTTGTTTTAAATTGTTATTTAGTTGTTATTTCTAGATACGTTTAAATAGCTGCTTTTCTTCTTAGAGAGTTAAATACAAAAATAGAAGTTATATATGTTTTAGATAGTCAAAATTTGCTTTGTTGCAGTTAGATTTACATTTTGTTTTGTATGACAATCACGGGACCTCGGGAGCCTAGGGAATACATATTTGAGCCAATCGTACCTCAACCCAACCTCATCACAGCAATAATTGACATAGACCAGAACCTTAGAATACAAGTCTTCCAAACAACAACAGATTTACAACTAATCAGTTCTCAGTTGAGAGGGTTAAATATAGAAGACGACCAAGCACACACGTTTTGATCAAATCAACCGAACTACAGATTTCCCTGGGCAAAACATTCACATGAATGTAGAAGGGTTCGAAAGAGAACAAACCTTTGTTTGTGATCCTTTGGTCCCGACCCAGTGCGGGAGACACTCTCACAGAAATAGATACTAGTTTAAGGATCCAGGTTGCACGAACGCCTATGAGATATTCTGAGAAGATCGCGCAGTTATTGGTCCTAAACATAGAAGCTGAGAAAGTGTACGATTACTAGATACTAGGAATTAGGACTTGATTTCGTATATGACCATAACAGGACCGCAACAACCAAGAGTCTACGGTTGTGACCCACAAATTCCATAGCCTAACGAATCCATAAGTCAATCAGATATAAACACTGGCCTACACACACTAGTATTCCAATCCACTCCACTTCCACCCATCATCATCGAACAATTGTCCTTACTAGATATAGCGGCTAACGAAGCTAGAGAATTTTGGACTAGGCCAGAGAATCATCCGTAGAGTCAATTGTATTCCACCATCCACCATATGACCTTATCTGGAGACATACACAAAACTATCCCAGGTCATTTCCCACGTATTCCACAACCCATAGATCGAATCACGCCAAAGCTCGATATTGATTGGAGCCTTCGAGCAGTCATCCTTGCCGATCAATCTATCACACCAGTCTAAGTTAGAAGGGCCTTCTTTGCCTTAGATTCACAAATTCCATTAGTGCGTATCGAAGACATTAGATTTCCCAACTAGTTTGTCTGCATCCCACATATGTTCCATCCCCACCGGCTGTCTCGGCACGACCTCGGGAAGTCGGGTACGCGGAAGAGTTACCTGTAGATTCCCACACTCGCTTGTCGCTTTTCCGGCGTACAAAATTGGTGAACCCGACGTGAACAAACAAAATTAGTGAAGCTGACATAAACTTCCTACTTTCTCGTTCGGAGTCATAGTATCACATGTTCTTCCAAGTTTAGTTTACTTTTCATCTTCTCTGCCTCTTTAGCCTTTCACAAATCACCTTCGCTCCTTCCCATTATTCTGCGGGTATTCATATACCCCCCGAATATGTCAGGATTCGATGCATATGGCAAACCCCTCTTAGGTCTCGAGGCATACTACGCCCAACAGAATAGACAATCATCACCCTCACTCTCAGTATGGGGTGACAACTATTCAACTAATCAGTTGTCAACACAAACCCCAAGAATCAGATATAATTCATCTTTTCAAACTGAGGAGTTAGATCAACCCCCTCGAATGCAACAAATAGAGCCTTCAGGCTCGAACAATATGACGTTTACCGGAGAATCTGGTTCGTCTCCTCAGATGCTACTTAGACCACAAATTAGTAGGCAATCTGACCCATACCTGGTCTTAGATGATGAATAGTCAATACATTATCCTAGAAGTGAACAACGCTCTGGGGTATGTACCCATCTATAGGAGGTTTACAAATACAACCCGAGGTCTCTTTTCAAGAAAATACCTCTATGCCACTGCATATAGGAAATACTCTCGGAGAAACTTGGCAGGATAGCAGCCAATTCATAGCAGGATATCATATGCCTATACAACACCAGGGTATACAACAAACGCCGCTAAGGAAAAGCACCGTGACTTCACCAAATGAAGTCATTTCAACGTTAGTAGAAAAAGTGAGAGGGTTAGAACTTGCTCAAGCAAGTCAAAATCCTCAGTTCATGCAAGCAGGAAGTTCCAATCCTCCATACCACCCTGGCCAAGTAGATCTCCTCACAGGAGTAGGCACGTTAGGCATGCCTCCTCAGTATCCACAACAAATGCCAACAAGGCCTGTCATCTCTAACACTATTTCTCCCGGTCTAGTATCAAACAACCCATTACTAGACAATATCCCGTCATACTTAAACATGTACTCCAAATCACCACAAGGAGATATGTTCTCCTCTCCTGGCCTTTTTGCTCAAACGCAGGGACTTCCCTATGCCCCTGCCAATGCATACGCTGCGCCATATCAACAACCCATCCCACCATCACTCCCTCAGCAACCACCATCAATGGTCGAAACCTATGCGATAGGGACTTATTCAGAATATCTGAAAGAGCCCTTAGACTTCGCCATACGAAGCGTCATGCTTCCAAGACCCCTTCCCGATTTACCCAAGTACAAAGGTGAGGGAGATCCAAATGCGCATATCAAAGCTTACGCTACAGCCATACGTGAATTACTCCCTTGGGATGGGGTTGTTGCTAAAATATTCCCCAAAACCTTGGAAGGCATTGCTCTCGACTGGTATTATAGAATACCTGAAGCCTCCATCCATTCATTTAAACAACTCGTATCAGAGTTCATTAAGGTGTTCGACATGAACAAACTGTTGAGAACAGGAATCAGGGAATTCTTGCACATCAAACAAGAACACAACGAATCTGTTGCCCATTTCATCCAGAGGTGGCGTACAGTTCTTTATTCTTCAGTAAGTGCTCCAAACATGGATCAGATGGAACTATGTGATTTATTCCTTCATTCTCTCAGTAGAGAGGTGAAGGAAGAAGTCCAGAAGTTCCCGCTAAGAACTTACGATGAAGTACTTGAGAGCGCTCTTCGAATAGATCAAGCAACGATAGATAGTGGTCGTAAGACATATGGAACAAACGGGAGGTTAATCACCCCCAATCAGAACACTACAAATTATCCCACTACCACAAACATCAATCAAGGACCTAAAATCCTTAACAAAAATTGGGGTGTAACAACGGATGGAGTAACCGACCAGCCCAAGAAGGTAAATGTGGTCAATACTCCATCACAAAAAAATAATCGAAACAACAACTTTACCTCGACAATCAATACAGTGGATTTTAACCACCCACAACAACAACAACAACAATGGTGAAATCCTATACAAGGGCCAAGCCAAAACTCATTTGGTTATCAAAACCAAAGCCAGAAACAACAGATGCAAAATTTTAATCCTGATAGACAACAGTTTGATCAGAATTTTAGGCCACAATATACATCAAACCAACAAAACAGGAATTACAATCCCAATTCTTATTGTGGTTTCCACAAAATTTGGGGTCATGATACTAGAACGTGCCATGACTACAATAAATTCATGCAACGTTTTCCAGAAGAACAAAGACAGTTCTTCACAGATTTGTTTTTGGCAGATCCCGTGTCATCACCACCAAATACGCTCGCAGGGGCAGTTTCCCCTCAGAATGCTCCCCTCAAGATCTTTAACGATCCACTCCCAAATCATGATAGCAACAGGCTGAATCCAACTGGAACAAACAAAAGTGCAATGATGGGAAACAATGATCATGAAGCCTCGACTTCACTAAATCCATCAGTTGCGCCATAGTTAGGAAGTCAACCGAGACCCAAGATAGTCAGTTTGGTAGAATTAGACGTTGAACTACCTATCGAAGCTATAACAAGAACACGAGAATATTTCTCTCAACCGAGCCCAAGTCATCTGCCAGAAATGGATAAGAGTCAACAAATAGTAGAAAAACCCGTGGGTGCCTATGATTTAATTAGTGACCTAACAAAGACCTTCTCGCACATTTCATTTTTGGATTTACTAAAGAACTCTCCTACTCACAGAGCTACTCTTTTAGAAGCATTAGGTCTAGGTCATCTAATTAACATCACTCCACCTCCTGAAACACAAGTAAATCACGTAGATTTTGATATCCACCCTCCGGGGCAGCCGGACAAGGATGTCGAATTCATATTCGAAATAAGTAAAATGCCTATAGATGCTGAGATCGCACACCGAGGTGATCCAACCTTACACTTACAAGTATGGGTTTATAATAACTATGTAAAATGGGTAATGGTTGACGATGGGGCCGCAGTTAACATAGTCCCTTTCTCTTTCCTCCAAAAACTAGGATATGGGGAAACAAATTGTTCCACCACTCGAAATACATTGAGAGGCTATGATAGCCTTAAAGCCACTTCGATAGGAACTATAATCACGGTCACCTTAGGACCCAAAACAATCCTAACCGAGTTTTTATATTATAGATCGGGAAACTAATTATAATATGATACTCGGCTGACCATGGATACACCGAATGAAGGCAATCCCTTCTACGTTATTTCAAGAAGTAATATTCTTGCATCTAGGAAAGGTATTTGTAGCCAAAGGCGATCCAAAACCTTTCGATTTACACCTAGCTGATTTAAAGAAAAGACCAGGTGTGCACTTAGAATTTGAACTTCCAACAAACCAACTTAATAAACCCACTGACCCAAAACCAGAGGAGAAGTTGGTACCTACAACGGATCTTGAAACTATCAGCATAGCCAAAACAACCCCAACCCCCAACGATAAGGATAAAGAAACAAGATCATAAAGGACTACCTGCAAAAAATTGTTGAGTTAATAGAACAAGATTTACCAATGTTCTTACCATTTGATTCAGTAGGCATATGATATTCCCTAAGTGTTGGTTCCCTTCCAGCAGAGGACCTCTGCATGGTAGAAGTAGAGTGCGCAAACACAGCAGATGCCCCAACATCTATACTCCTGGCTAAGTATTGGACTCTCCATTTCGACGGAGCTAAATGCCATTATGGAGCGGGGGCAGGTATAATTCTTACTTCACCCGAAGAGAAAGTACTCCCATTTGCCTTTAAGTTAAATTTTGAATGCACAAACAATGGTGAGTACAAAGCCCTCCTCCTTGGCCTCACCTTAGCTAAAAGAATTGGTATTGATAACATCAGAGTCTTAGGAGACTCGCAATTAGTGACAAACCAGTTTTTGAGGTACACGAAACCAAAGTGAACACTTGCAGCCTTTACAAAGAAGCCGTATTAGATTTAAGTAAGGTGTTTAACTTCATATCCATTGAAGCAATCCCGCGAGAGAAAAATCTTCTCGCCGATTCAATAGCAACTTCAGCATCACGTTTTACTCCAAGCAATGAGTTAGAAGATACCCATTTCACGGTGTCCATTCGTGATGAACCATTGATAAAAACAAAGACAAATCCCCTTTCAAGCGAAGTGAATCTACCATCCTAGATCAGGTTAATAGTGATATGGCTACTTTGGATTACTTAAACGCCTATGCAGCACTACATCTCTCCTATCATATGCTAGATTTATCCTTAATTCCACATTCATCTTCTTACTTCGGAAATCCCGTGATGGATCTTCCCTCACAAATGGAACCTAGCATATACGCAGTAGAAAATGGGGATGATTTGGATTTACCTCCAGCACCACCTGAGTTCAAAGAGGGTAACACCTCTTTGATCGAAGAAACAATCGATGTCAACATCGGGATCAGAAGATGAACCGAGAATATTGAAACTAGGATCCTCGTTAACCCCAGAAGAAGTAGAAATACATACTCAGATCCTCAAAGAACATCAGAAGGTGTTTGCATTTAATTATAAGGAGATGACAGGAGTCGCACCCCACATTGCGGTGCACAACCTCGTCACTAAATCAGATGCAAAGCCAGTTAAACAAAAATCAAGACCCATGAAGCCCAAGGTAGCTCTCATGGTAAAGGAAGAGGTAATAAAACTCCTCCAGGTAGGATTCATCAAACCAGTCGACTACTCCCAATGGGTATCTAACATCGTTCCCGTTCTCAAGAAGAATGGAAAGATACGCATCTGCATAGATTTTCGAGACATCAACAAAGCATGTCCTAAGGACGACTTCCCATTACCATCCATAGATGTCATTGTTGATGCAACAGCTGGATTTGAACTTTTGTCTCTCATGGATGGATTCTCGGGATACAATCAAATCAAAATATCTGAGCAAGATCAAGCTAAAACTATGTTTATAACTCCTTGGGGAACCTATTGCTACTGTTGTTATGCCATTCGGTCTCAAAAATGCTGGTGCTACCTACCAGCGAGCTATGACATATATATTCCACGATTTAATTCATAAAATCGTGGAGTCCTATGTAGATGACTTATTGGCTAAGGCCAAGAAGTGTTGCGACCATCTGGAAGTACTCCGCATCATTCTTTCATGCCTAATAGAATACAGAGTCACACTAAATCCAGAGAAATGCGTCTTTGGTGTGACAGAGGAAAGCTCCTAGGTTACATGTAACACCCCTGAAGCTCGTTGTTACCTCCTCCTGAGCATTCAAGTGTTGATATATGGTTTCTTTGTAAAAGGATGTGTTCCTTGATTGAGAAATCATGCTTGATATGTACTGTATCTTCTTTGCAGATTGCAGATCTTTGACTGAGTCGGAATATGATTGGACTCTTTTATTTCTTTCATTTTGTATCTGAGTTTAATCTGATCTCGGAATGAATTATAGAGTTATCCACCTATAATACCTAGCCTTGGATCAGTGGAATTGACCCAAGTATTGCTTTAAGTTTGTTCGTGATGAATTAAAATTACAGACCTTGAACAGGTTGCAAGGTCTAGATGCATTGAATAAGCTAGTCCGGAGTATGACTCAGGTTGATCGTGTGAAAAGGATTGGTTCCCGATATCTAAATATATCTGGAAGGTCTTGATCGCGGACCAGGTAATAATTCAGTTACATACAAATTCTGTAGCCTAATGGCAGTACAGGAGTTAACCCTGTTCGAGAATGCATGTTGTAGGTCTTTTTCTGAGCATACGGAATGTAGACCTAACTGGAATTATTAATGTTAGTAACCTAAAACTAAACTTAACCTAGGGGTTAGATTAGTGATAATCTAACCTAGACCTAGGCTAAGAGCTAATGTCCTAAGTTAGTATCTATGTTCTATGAAGTTAGACTAGGTGTTATCCTAAATTCTAACCTAAGTTACTAACCTAACTATTGAACAAGGATGTAAGGGGACCTATGGAGGGATGCAAACCATGGGCGGCTTTTTCTATGTCATTAAATGCAAAGGATAAGTATGAAGGATAGGTATTGGTAGAAGTTTTAGAAACGGCTAACTTGAGCGACGTGGCAGGTCGCCAAAACTGAAAATGGTCTTGAAATTTTATTTGTCTATCGCCAACTATGGCGGTCGGTGGCAGTGGAGTTTGAGCGGGAAGTTGGGAGTAAATGCAATTAATGAGCTCGGAAGTCGAGCTCGGAATTCGCGAGAAGGCATGTAAATTGGAAAGTTAATGTTTTGTTTGGCTTATCACGAATTCCGGTTTTCCCTCTGCCTGTTCACTGGTTCTTCGCACCAGTCTTCTTGGTGTTGCATGGCGAGTATGAGCATATCTAGCTCTTTCCTCTGGCAAGGAAAATATATAAGTCATGGAAATAGCAAAATTTTGTTGGTGGCTCTAACTTGGAAAAGGAAAAGAAAGTCCGAGCTCTTTCAGTGGTCTGCTTCGGAATTTTGAGCAAATATCCAGGCATGTTAGGCCCTAACTTTTAAAAATCTTGCTCTTCTTCAAATGATTTCATTAGAACAACTCTGTTCAAATGATTTATGGAAATAGATGGTTTCTATGGTAGCCTTGTGTGATTTTTGGCACTGAATCTTCCTGCGGGTTTGATTTTTCATTTAACCCTTGAGGGGTGTTTATTATATTCGAACTGTTTCTATATTTCTTTGTGTTTTGCATTCTGGCTTAAATATGCGAAATATATGAAAAGAATGTATGCTCGGCCTGCTCTGTGAGAGCCCATAAATTATTCTCGTGATGGGCACAGGCCACTGTGATGCTTGTCGATTTATACTCGTAGTCGATGCTTTCTTGATACTTGCCGTTGATGTTTGTTGTGGATCTTTGGTGGGAGGGATGCGATGGACATTGGTGTGATTGTTCAGTTAAATTGAACTTTTTGTAAGCTTGTTGTGGTTATTATTTAGTGGTGATTATTGATTCTTGTTGGGTTTCGTTATGAAATTTTATAGTTATTGTGAAGAGATAACTTACTGTGTTACAGTATTCATTACGACTTTCTTGGAGTTGTTTTTCCCTTGCGAGGAGGTTATGGGGATTCAACCCGTTTTTATAAATATATGTTTATTTTATTTGAAACGACTCTGTAGAGTCCATTGAATGATTCGTAGTACACTATGGACACTTTGTGGAAGCTTTATATATCTTTGAATATTGGTAATTTGAGTTTCGTTGGAGTCTTGAAGAAGTAACAGGTCATACGACCTCTGTAATTTGTAATAAATTTAGGTACGAGACTCCTAGTTGTCTTTATTACGTTTCTTTGTGTAAGCTTGTTCGAGAATATTGAAGAGGTTCAGTGGGAATTCTTGTTACGAAATCAGTAATTTGTTTAAGCCTGATTTTTAATGTTTATCATTGTTGGCACAGTTGGGAATCATTGTTTATTATTTATTTGATATCTTTTGTTACTCGGGTTCGATTGAAACCTTTCTAGGTAACTACGATTTACTGCCTCAATTAAGCTTGTTTAGTTTACTAGTGTTTTCAAACTCTGTTGGGTTCCTTGAGTATGGGAAGATATCTTATTATCGGCTTTTGGAAAAAGCTATCTTGTTATTATCTTGTTTCTGATTTAGTTTTAAAATCCTTGCGTGGTAATCACTGTGTCCTTTGTTTCGTATAAGCTCGAGTATGAACATGTAATGTTTTTGGCTTTGTTGGATTTCTTTAAATAGCTTGACATCTTGTATTATGGCTTTTATAAAGTAGGTCGTGAATACCATACTTTCAACTCTGATTGCGTTCAGAAGTGACTACGATATTCTATGTTATGTTTTATTTCTGATTACATTCTAGTTTGATGTGGCTGTGCATGTTGCGTGGATTTCGTTTAAAAATCTCTCTGTATAGTCATAGGGAGATGACATTGCTTAAATGATTTCGAGTCTCTTGTTGACTGTGACAACGAAGGAGATCCTTTGAATTCGACCTTGGGTCTAAAAGCCTTACAGTGTAGAAAGGGTTTGAATGGGCTGTAGGTTGTTATAGGGATTGTTGGCGTGTTACGTCTTCTTTGCATAGATATCCATTCTTGAGCATGATTGAATTTAGGAGTTGTGTGTTGTACCTAAACAGTAATGGCTGTGTTTATCTTCTTGTCCGTCGCTTCTTGCGTAAGGTCATACTGAGTCTGCTTGGTAGATAGACACCATTGTTTGGCAAGAGGGCTACTGTACTGTAGTTTCTTTATTGTAAGTTTTAACAAAACAGTGGTCTGTTGATGGACTCGACTGATTTATTTGCATGTGTATTAAGTGAATGCCTTGCTTTTTGAAAGACGGTACAGTCATGAGCTAGTTCAGAGGGAAACATGTACAATTTGTTTATTTCTCTTCTGTTGTAAATTATAAGTTGATATAATTGTTTAACTAACATCTGTAATTGTTTTTACATAATGACGGTATCAGGATTGATATGGTATTCCTCTTTTTAAGTTGAATATCATGATTTGTCTGATGATTGTTCATCTTGGGATTTACGATGAATAATTGCTTAGGATACTTTTGTTCTTCTTGATCCCTAATATTTTGATGAAATATTTGAGAAGTATATAGGACTACTCTGTAACGAAAATTATTATTACACGTTATAGACATGATATATTCCTAACGTATAGTCTGAATCATGTTTACTTGTTTGGTGATTTTATATCATTTAAACAGGGTGTTTAATGAAAACAATTGACGGATTGCAATTGTTTTAAGAGTTAGTGCTTATCATGCTCAGTTCATTGAACTGACCCATGTTGATAATTTTTGCAGATGGATGCCGTAAGTGGTAAAAGCAATGCAGATCTGACAGGATGATCAGATTGTTTAATTTGATTTATAATGAATTACATCTTGATTTTCTAAATGTACTATATGTGGAAAGATGTTCCTTTTCCGTTGAGCATTGTATCAAGTATGCTGAATGCATAAAATGTATTTGTATAGTTCTGAAAGGAATAGAAATAAGTATTTGCTACTTATGTGTTGTATTCTTATTTTGATAGTTGACCTTCTTCGGTTTATATACCGGAGGGGCAATGTTATCTTTGTATAATTTGGAGACTTTTGTGATTGTCAATGAAAGCTTACAAGAAAATGTGATTGAATTCTTATGAGTGTTTAGTAGTTCTAATTTGTTCTATCAAAAGAAAAATTGAAATTTAAATCATTGTCTTTCTAAAAGATAGGATTAAAATAAACCTAAGCAGAATGCTAATCAAGCTGAATTAAATTACTAATCCCTAGTCTTGATTATGACAGGACAACATTTAATTGGATTCTTAATCATTTATATCTTGATACTAATAAGTATGATATAAATTCAGTTAGGAGAACTGATATAAACCTAATGGGGTTCAGATGGCAATCTCATGTGAAGTTTACGAGTTATTGTCCCATTTCGTTGTTTTAGAATCATGTATATTCTAAGAACTCCTTGATGAGACCTTGGCCTTAATATCTCCACCGTGTAATGGGTTTTATTGAGGAAGGTCATCCTAAGATGAAGAATCCAGGGATCGGGAAAGGCTAACCTTAGGGGAACGTCTTTAATGTAATTTAAACTCAACGTGCGTAACGCATATTAATAAGTAGATCTTTCCGAGGCGGATTTAAAGGTTGACGGCACAAGTCAACTGCAGGGTTGTACCTCCGAGAAGATTAGGATCTTCTCGAAGTTACAACAATGCAGGTGACTTATGACGACACCCTTTGCATTGATCGCTAAGATTTACACTTTGATCTCGAACGAGTTACTCAGGGACCGATTAGGAATGTGGTCATGTTATAAGGCTGCCTAGGAGATTCGGGGTATCTTGACACACTGGTTTAACTAGGGTTGAACCAGTATGTCATCGTATCCCTAATCCTCGTGGGCATCCATATAACGTTATCACCTTGTTAATCCATTTCCGAGTGAATAAGTTGAGATAGGAGGGACTGACAGAAGTTGGTATAAGACATTCTACATAACATAAGAATGGGGTGAAGGGCGTATTCCAGATTGACGAGTATGCCGTTAAGGAATACGAGACATAAACAGTATGTTTCAAATCTTTGGCCAAAGTATCGCAAGCTGCTGATTGCGTTGTCCTAATTCACCTAGTCTAAGGGATGAGATGCCGATGAATAATGGTAACAATTATTCAGTTAGGTTCCTTGGACAGAGCATTCTGAATCCTAGAATAGGGAAGAGAACCGCAAGAGTGAAGTGTTAAATAAAAACGCCAACTCTTATTACTCATGAATAGATCGGTAGATTACCGAGTCATGGAATGAATAGATCGGAGGTACTCCGAGTCATTACAGCTGCATATGGTTGTCTGTTATAAGAATGGTTATTTGATTGTGAGTTCTAAATTAGGTATTTAGAACCAGGATGCAATTATCAAAAAAAAAAAAAAAAAAATTGACTTGTTCTATTGTCTAAAATGAGGATGTTACATTACATCATATCGTCACGAGGAATAGATGTTGACCCAACCAAAGTTCGGGCTGTCCTTGAAATGGTCCCACCTTCGAATGAATCTGGAATCAGGTCATTTCTCGAGAAAACTAGGTGCAATCCAGAGATTTATCCGAAATTAAGCTTCGCCATTCATCCAATCAACAATTTACTCAAAAAGGATTATAGCATTGATTGGACCGAAGACTGTAATGAAGCCTTTGATGCAGTTAAGCGTTTCCTATTATCACCCCCTACGCTAATGCCACCAAAGCTAGATCGCCGTTAATTTTATATTCATGGGCTACCAATGTCTCGTTAGCTTGTATGTTGGCCCAAGAGGATGATGACAAGAGAGAACGTGTGATTTATTTCATCAGCCGAACACTGCTTGACTATGAAACACGTTATACACAGGCAGAACGAGAATGCCTTGCCATAGTCTTTGCTACTAAACGCCTAAGACACTATATGCTGAATCAAGAAACGAGGGTCATGGTAAAAACGGACCACTTACGAACTTTCCTCACACAAGGGTCATTGTCTAAAAAGGCTGGATGCCTTATAACCTTAATGGGAGAATTCGAATTAACGTTTGTAAATCAGAAGTCAGTTAAGGGACAAATCATTGCGGATTGGTTAGCTGACAACCCATTAGACGGAGGTAATTTAGTAGATTTAGACTTTCCAGATGAGTGCGTATACTACATCGAAACCCGACCCTCTATCTCTGAGTGCCTTTGGTACACGGATATCATTAATTATATCATGGACCATACGTACCTAGAAGGAGTTACACCACAACAAAGAAGGCGGTTATGCATTATCGTAGCTAAATACGTCATTATAGAGCAAGTGCTCTACCGAAAAGCATTCGATGGAATGCTCCTAAGATGTGTCGACATGGAAGAATCCAAGAAGATTCTCCATGAATCTCACAGTGGAATATGTGGAGGCCACTTCGGTGGCCATGCCACCGCTCGAAAAATACATCGAATGGGTTATTTCTGGCCCACTCTAGAACATGACGCAATAGAGTTTGTACGTAGGTGTCATAAGTGCCAAGAATTCTCCCATGAGATCCACATGCCGGCACAAGCCCTGCAACCAATCGCTACTCCATGGCCCTTTTCTACATGGGGTCTAGACTAAATAGGAAATTCTCTCCCTCATCCACAAATGGCCATAATTTTATAATCACGGCCATTGATTATTTTACAAATGGGTAGAGGCTATGCCTCTTACTACTGCACACTGGTTCCCAGTAATCACCAAGTTCATTTTGAACCAAATCATTTACAGTACGGTATCGCAAATCATTATCTCTCGATAATGGAACTTCTTTTAAAAATGAAGAGGTTCGCGAACTATGTAATATGTTTAAGATAAGCCATCATACGGCTTCCTTGTATTACCCCCAAGCCAACGGACAGGCTGAAGTGACAAACAAGACACTGAAAGCCATTCTCCTTAAAACAGTAAAAGAAAACAAATGAGATTGGCATTTAAAGTTATATCCGGCCTTGTGGGCCCACCGAACCTCAATAAGAACACCCATGGGAGCAACTCCTTTCTTGCTAGTATTTGGGGCGAAGCAGTTCTCCCACTTGAGGTCGAAATACCCGAGTCTCCGCATTTCACTACAAGGATTCGGATGAAGACGCTTATAGAGAAGCACGCCTTTCCCAATTAGAAAGCCTAGATGAAACTAGATTAGATGCTAAACAGTAGCATAGAGCTTATGCCTTTGACCAAATGTGCCGGCAAAGTATAACAAGAAGGTCTGACGTGACATATACAAAGGTGATCTAGTTCTAAGGCTAGACAGCCGGATCGACAAGAAGACCGGCAAAGGAAGGAAATTCCGGCCCAAATGGTTGGGCCCATACCGAGTCATGAAGGACTACGGAAATGGTGCATACCTCTTATGTACGCTAGAAGGTGAGGAATTTGGTGAAACAGTCAATTCCCTTCACCTCAAGCGGTTCTACGCATAAGCGGCTAGCACTACTTATAATTATCTACATTGCATCTTCATATAGATTAAGATCATTTTGTCCACTTGTTTCTTACATAAATGGTGATCAAGGAATCTATCCTCAAAGTAATTCATTACAAACTCATGATGTTGTTGGCATAAACTTTCTAATCATACCTCTCCATTTTCGTGATATCATCAAATCATCTCAGAATCATTTTATCAAATAAAGTCAGACATGACGAAGTCTTAACGGTAACCATACCAAGATCTGCAAGTTTATTCTCGCTTTGATTTCTTCTTAGGATAGGTGCCTTACCTATGGTCTGTTCTAGAAGCTTCAGGGTGTCACATCTATCCCATATGTATATCTCTTTGGAAATAAGCACATAATGACATTTTACTCAAGAAAACAAGTCAACAAGTGATTAAATAGAAAATTTTAATTTTACACATTTCCTTGCCCCACCAACCTTCGGTGATGAGCTTGCATCTCTTACTAGTGATGTAGGGTTGGGAAAGGATGGAAATGCCCTTACTCGCCTATACCTTGTCCATGGTGATAAACCCATGCTTCTTACTAGTAGCATGGGGCAAAGTATAGGGGGTCCTCTTGACAAAGCAAACGTTAAAAGTCATAAACAAACAATTCAAACTTTGAGTCAAAAACGAATGAATCAGATGTTCAAAATTCCAAGAGAGTTAAAATCCTAAAAACCCAGATTTTGTCTACTATGTGGCCATCTACGGATCTAAGTCTAGATAAACCGCAAAGTAAGTTGCATTCTAAACTATGAAGTCACTCGGGTGGAGTAAGCTTGTAGTTTCCTATTTGGTTCCACCAAAGCTTTGTCTGTCTTTCATCGCTATCATTTCAGCTACACCTCATAACTTGTGCCCTTTCTAGCTCTCGGTGAAGAGCCCTCACATCTTACTAGTTGCATGGAGTTAGGAGTGGGGCAAGTTTATCTGTTCATCATACTAGTTATATTCATCACTTTGCAAAACAAACATGAGGTATCCAAAATTTCTTACAGAAGCTAAGATTCAAAATCACATTACATCTACATATATCAGCATCATGAAATACACAAAAGAAACAAACATTTGCATCATTTGTTCTCCATTGCATACATTCTAAAAAGCATATAAACATACATCGTAGTATATACAAAGAAACTGGAAATAGAAAAGAAACCATGAGTGCCAAGATTTTGATCCAAAACAAATGCATATATATATATATATATATATACATATATATATATAAATGATCAATGTTTATATACAATGCCATCATGCACTAAGCATGGTCAAAACGCTCAAAGAGTCCGTGATATACAAAGAAATATATAATACAAAATACACGAGAGCCAAGTGGCCTCTCAATCCCTACGTGACCCCTCTCGAAGGTGCACGCCCATGCCTAGGACTCCGGATACGCCGATCTATGAATGTACAGAGGGCTCGGGATCCCTAGGAGTAGCCGTGGTCTCACCATGAGAACGGCTCCTCATAAGACGCCTTTCGGCCGTCCATAGCCCGCTAGCTCGGTGCGAAGGGTCGATACCATCCCGGCCACATGCTGCGATGGAGAAAAACATCGGTATGCCTACCGGGCGTGAAGGCTCCCAAGATCTACTGAGACATCTCTGCACGCGTCCTATCCATGGGGATCATCAGGGAATCGGTACATACCCTGCGGATCAAATCCCGCCACTCATCAACAGTCTCTGCAAACAAAGGAGAAAACGAATTAGAAACTAAGCAAGAGGCTAAAAGATACAAAATAGCAACTAAGAAGAGCCTACAAATAAGCATTAAAAGGAGAAAGGGTAACTTACTCGGGTCACCAGGCCTCTAGGATGGGTCACTGGGGCCGGCACCTGCCACGGATGCCGCTACCGACTGAGGGGCTGCTCCTGTGGTAGGGGCAATGTGTTGCCCAACGGACTCATCCTCTCCACCATGGCCCTGAGAGAGTGGCTCCTTTGAAACTAGAGTATCCCTCTCTGCGCTCTACTCAGCCCTCTCTGCCTGCATGATATCCTGAGTGTCATGCCACTCAGGATCGCTGTCCTCGGTCTCCTCCTCTGTCCCTCCCTCTATGAACTCCTCGGACTCAGAGTCGATATCAATAGGGTCATCCGCTGCATGAGCGGGACCCACAAGACAATCTGAGCAAAGGTGCCCAAGGCGCACCGACTCTCCCTCTAGCACGAACTATCCTCCTGGCTGCAATGGGAATGCCAGGAGTAATCACTGTCCAACCTCGGCCTCTAGGCCCCCCTCTGGCCTCACGAACTGATCTGTAAACTGGTGCCACTGGGGGAAGCATACCCGTGTATGGAAGGCCAAACTGCTGAGGAACTCGGCCAAAGGGGTGCACCTCCACTCGTCCCACTCGATCGATAAGCTGCCCTGTGGTGGAGCAGGAAATCAAGGTAAGGGCCTCCTCACCCCATATACCGGCCATGGTCTGGTATGGTGTCGCCTCCATATCAGCAGTAGTCAGAGAGGCAACTGGCTGATGAGGTGCTCTAAGCACCGACATGTCTGACCATCTCGCTACCCTAATAGCTCCAGGATCTGCCACCTCCACACCCCTGCCATAGGGGATGAAATGCTCATAAACCCAACTCATGACTAGAGTCGGGTGGCTCAACGACTACCCCTGTAAACGGACCACCCTGTATAGATCATGGTAGGTGGTCCCAAGAATATCTGTCCCCAAGCATATATCCAGCCATGGCCCTCTATCTGTGTAATAATGGGGCCCCAACAGTATAATAACGTGTCCCCTCCCTTGTCCCCAATCAATCTCGAGGCAAGGATCCCCATGATGGCCTGACGAAATACGGGGATGGGTAAAGAAGGAATGGATCTCTCACCCCTTCTTCGACCCCGTGGAGATGGCTACATCTCCCATATAAGTCGCCCACTATGCAATCTGTGCCCGTGAGCCTGCTTTGTCTCCAAAGTGAGTCGCCTCTCGATGATCGGGACCCCCAGAATGCGGTAGATGTCCTCTAATGTAATGGTCCACTCGCCACGGACCCCTGGCAATCGGAAGGTGTTCTGATCTACATCCCAGTAAGAAAATAAGTCACAAAGGATGTGACTGGATGGTGCAACATGGGGCATGCGTGATATGCGTAGTATACCAGCCCTCTGAAGTGTGTCCTCCTCATCCTGTGAAAGGGCATCTAATACCCCTGAGAGCCAATCACACTCTCTCTCTCTGCTCCATCGGATGTACTCCTCTCTCACCTGCATACACCCAAAAACACACAAAGCAGAGCAAGTTAGTATCCGAACAATACTGAGAAAGTCATAAAAACACGTAGAAATGCTAAAAATATAAACACAATCTCAAAAACAAGTTCTTTTTGCATTCTGTGCAAAACCGCCGCCCTAGCGGGAGGCGGAAGCAGAATCGCCGCCTTAAAGGCAGCGGTCATGTAACCACCACCCTGAACAAGAGCGGCGGTTATGTAACCGCCGCCCTGGCCAGGGCGGCGGTCGTGGTCTGAAAACCCACGCGGGCTTTTAACCTAAAAAGGCCTAAAAAGTGCCAGAAAAGACCATTTTAACTAAAAACAAAGCCTACCCAAGTCGCGCCCCCTAGGTGGACCTTTTGAACCTAGCATTTTCAAAAATGACCCCCATTACAGAGTATTTAGCATTTCAAAATTAAGGGGGGAAAAACAATAAACTGAAGAAAACTAACCTGTGATCACTGAGGTCGGTGTTCCACACGTGGAGGCATGATCATGATCTCACTGTGAACGTTTCGACTCTACTCACGCAAGAAACCACCACCGTGGGTCCCAAAGCTCAAAATTAATCAAATCAACTTGCACAAATGAATAGGAAAATGGGCCCACTTTCATATATATGGCACTCTATTTCGTTTTAAAATAAATTTTCACAGGTTTGGAGCGCTGATGGAGGTAAGTTCCTATCCCCGCACAAATGGTACGTTCTCATTCCCTGTTATTCTTAGCGTTTATTTTTCAAACTATTGTATCTATCTGCACTTGAGTTCTCTTTTCATTTTACAGGTAGCGGGAATTTTGGATGGCGTCATTTCAACACACGGACGTGTCAGGTATAACTTCTAACTTCCCATTTCGGGACTGCCATACTCGGACCCACCGTTTTATGCCTCTTCATGGCTAAAACGCTTCTCCTAGGGGGCAATATGTACGTACGCAAAATTGTAAGGTAGTGTACTGCTGAAACGGTGTAACAAGTGCCCCAATGATGATACAGGTCTCCTCGCAAGGTGTTCGGGATCCAAAAAAGCTCTTGGAGTATGCGTTAACATCCCGCATGCCCCGCTTAGCCCCCGCGTCCTTTGTTTTTCCTTTTCCCCTCTTTTCTTGGCCTTTTTCTCTTCAGTGACGAAACCGCCGCCCTGCCTGGGCGGTGGTCCTGTAACCGCCGCCCTACTCAGAGCGGCGGTCCTTTACGCATTTTCTAGAAAGCGTTTTGACGCGACTCACGTAAAGATCAACGTTTCACCAGCTTTTCCTTGCCGACTTGGGCTTGCATTTATGTTTTTGGTCCCCTGGAATAGTGTTTGGCCATTGTTTATAGTTTTTAGAGTTCAGTTTGGTTTTGATCTTTGGGTGAATGAAAGCTATAAATAAATGGCTTGTGCTCAAGCAAATGGCCCTGAAGTTTGTCTCTGAATTTCTCTTTGCAATAGACTTAGCTTTCATTTTTCTTAGAGTGCTTGGTTTAGTTCATTATATGTCTAGTTAGCATTGTTCAACTGTTGGTAAGCCACATATCCAGCTTGTGCAAACGGTGTTGTTGTTTTATCCAATCCATTGGAGTAGAATAGCTTAGGAAGCCATTAAAGTTGTAGGTTTTCTCTTCAAACAGGATAGTTTCAGGTTCTGGACGCTTTATGTTGCATGACTCGCAGTAAATCCCACTAGGAATTGCATAAGCCAAGCTCTGTACTCTTACGCTATCCCTCTCCTGCTCGCATTATATTCAGTCTACATTTTGAGCTGTCCTTGTCCCAATATCTACTTCTGTTGATGCTAGCATTACATGCTTTTCTGGATCCACGTGAAGACAAAAGAACAAGGAGATCACCTTTGAGGGGACAAGATCACACACACCATCAGATTCGCCATTGTTCTGCGGAATCCAGGTTTTAAATTTCAAAGTTCTAGTTAGAATCATATCAAATAAAGTAGTTAATTGCTTCATTTCAATAAATTCTATTCTTGATATTGCCAGGGAAGCTATGGGGATTGATAGTTTCTGAGAAACTATGATTCACTCCTCACTTCTGAGGTAGGATCGAGAAATTACACAAATAGATCAAGCAAGTTATTTCATTATTTAGAATAAATCTACAAATTACACAGACAAATAACTACACTCGGTTATTTTGTTTGTTTTAAATTGTTATTTAGTTGTTATTTCTAGATACATTTAAATAGCTTCTTTTCTTCTTAGAAAGTTAAATACAAAAATAGAAGTTATATATGTTTTAGATAGTCAAAATTTGCTTTGTTGCAGTTAGATTTACATTTTGTTTTGTATGACAATCACGGGACCTCGGGGGCCAGGGAATACGTATTTGAGCCAATCGTACCTCAACCCAACCTCATCACAACAATAATTGACATAGACGGAACCTTAGAATCCAAGTCTTCCAAAAACAACAGATTTACAACTAATCGGTTCTCGGTTGAGAGGGTTAAATATAGAAGACAACCAAGCACACACGTTTTGGTCAAATCAACCAAACTACTGATTTCCCTAGGAAAGACATTCACATGATTTGTAGAAGGGTTCGAAAGAGAAGAAACCTTTGGTTGTGATCCTTTGGTCCCACACCAGTGCGGAGACACTCTCACTGAGACATAGATACTAGTTTAAGGATCCAGGTTGCAAGAACGCTGTGAGATATTCGAGAAGATCGTGTAGTTATTGGTCCTAAACATAGAAGCGAGAAAGTGTACGATTCTTTGGATACTAGGAATTAGGAATTGATTTCGTATATGACGATAACAAGACCGCAACAACCAAGAGTCCATTGTTGTGACCCATAAATTCCATGACCTAACGAATCCATAAGTCAATCAGATATAAACACTGGCCTACGCACACTAGTATTCCAATCCACTCCACTTCCACCCATCATCATCGAACAATTGTCCTTACTAGATATAGCAGCTAACGAAGCTAGAGAATTTTGGACTAGGCCAGAGGAAAATCATCCGTAGAGTTAATTGTATTCCACCATCCACCATATGGCCTTATCTAGAGACATACACGAAACTATCCCAGGTCATTTCCCTCGTATTCCACAACCCATAGATTGAATCACACTAGAGCTCGATATTGATTGGAGCCTTGCAAGCGTCATCCTTGCCGATCGATCTATCACACCAGTCCAAGTTAGAAGGGCCTTCTTTGCCTTAGATTCGCAAATTCCATTAGTGCGTATCGAAGACATTAGATTGCCCAACTAGTTTTTCTGCATCCCACGTATGTTCCATCCCCACCGGCTGTCTCGGCACGACCTCGGGAAGTCGGGTACGCGGAAGAGTTACCTATAGATTCCCACGCTCGCTTGTCACTTTTCCTAAGCATACAGTACCCTTAGAACCCATCCATGAAAGAGTAGGCTTCGCACTCGACCACTCCCTCTAAGATTTATTTAGTAAATGGAGTAGGGAAAGGATCAATGACACATACTGCATTTAGGTCCCTATAGTCAACACAGATCCTGATCCTCCCATCCTTCTTGATACTAATGACCATTGGGCTTATCCATTCTAACTCTTTAACCACCTCAATGATACCTGATGCTATCATTTTGTCTATCTCTTCCTTAACCCATACGCGCAAGTTTGGATTCATCTGATAAGGTCTCTTCCGAATCAGTGCACACCTTCTTTTAAATTGATCTTCATTTCTCCCAAGGAATGGTGGACGCCTTTGAGTTCATGGTACTCATGAGGAATAAATATTGGAATTCATGTAACAGATCAATGATATTCAAAAATTCCTTTTTGACCAATAGTCGCCAATGATAGCCTCCTTAGGTTCATCCTTCGACCCAATGTTAACCTTCTTTGTCTTCAAAGGCTCATGGTAGGCATGCACTTGCTCATCAACACTATCAATGACCTCACGTGTACCCTCTAAATGATCAACATCCAATGTCTCCATTTCTTCCCCATCTATGACATAGACCAATTTCCCCTTTTCTTTTTCCATACACGCATGCTCAAAATGTACTTCCTCTGATTCTTCCTCATAGAGGCACGTCTCCACATCAGGATTTTCTAGTAATTCTAGTAGCCTATCCTCAACCATGGCACTATATCCCATTGTAAGGTGCTTGATTATTTATAACACCTTATCCACTGATGGTTTGGTGCTTCTATACTCAAATTATTGAATGAGGTCGACACTAACTCTTGCCAATTACCTGTTTGGTGACGCATCTCCAAATGAATGTACCATGTGCACGCACAACCTTGTAAGGTGGAGTATAACTTGTGTACCCATAATGAAGGTGGTAATGCTTCGTGCTTCCCATCTAGGCTTCCTCGCATGCTTGGATATGAAACAAAGTGGTTTCTTTCCCATGGTAGTCTTGTATAGCCATGGGCACGTTGCTTCTTGAAAACCTTATAGAGAGTGTGATTCTTACCTCACGCCACTCTAGGAGGTTCTCCCAATGTGTAGCCCACCAATGCGCTGCAGTCTCAAGTAGGTTATAGCTGAGAATTCTTCTTCTTTCATCCTCATTTCTCCACTAAGATTCCATTTCTGTAAGAAAACCTTTGGGAATGTTTCTCCCGAGTAGCTAGGAAACTTCTTTCCTCCTAGAAACTTAAATGAGCACGCCTTTTCACCCTTGTTTTTAATTGTCACCCAATTCACTCATAGGTCACATGCACTCAATTCTCATGCTTCACACTAGTGGTATCACTTACGGACTGTATTCTTGAACTAGATGACCCCCTCCATGGGGTGAATTACCTTAGGGTCTCTGATGGAGTGCACGTAGATTATATCCAAGACTTATTCTCCCAACGACTCTCTATAGGGCACCGGCTTCCCATCATCAAAGGTATGACAACCCATTCTTCCTTGTTTTCAAAACTTATATATCCTTTATTAAAACTTATGTCAACATTATTCTTGTAATGAATAGGTGCCAAAGAAATGCTTTGAAAAGTTATGCGCCGGCGAGTGCCAAGAATTTGAAATCTCTAGTGAACTTGGCCCCTTGAATGGTGATAATTGCATCCTTTAGGACTCTAATGGGAATTTCCTTAGTCTTGTTTGCCATATACAACACATTTGAAGATGGCTACAATGTGGGCCTTCCCATCGATGTGAGGCATCCAAGGTAATAACATTCATCTGTTTCTCCTGTGTCGATGAGGATATTTTCTTAGAAGCCATCCATCAACAACCACATTTAGAGTGATCTCTTTATCATAGTCAATGTTGCGTGGAGAAAGGTTTGCATGAAAAACATGTCTCGTGCTCCACTCGATGCATGATACCTTCTCCCTTAGCCATTCTCCTAGCAAGGGAATAATATTCTCTTGCATCAACATTTTACATACTTCCTTGAACTCATCCATGTCACTTGGAACCTCATTATCCTTGTGTTGCCCTAACTACCTCGATTTCTCCTTGATACATTATATCTCCCTTGTAAACTCCAAATCATGTCCATAGTCTTCGGTATACTTCTTTCGATGGGTAGGGTATGGGTTCTTTCCATGTAGTACCTCCTCTCTTGAAACTAGTGTCCTTGGTCTTGGCATCTCCTTAGCGTACGTGGTATTTGCATGCATTGTCACCGGGATGAGGTTATTTTTCTAACTCACGCACCACTCTTGGCATCCATTGTGAGTCACCTTCTTAATGCACACCATAACAAAGTGCCCTTATCTTCCAAAGTGCTACTAGTTCATATGCTCATAGAGTTCTAGACACTCTTCATACTTGTACTTCTTCCTGCACCACAAGCATTGTAATAGATCAAGACACTTACGTTTATAATGTTTTGTAGATCCACAATTATATCATTTTCCTGTGAGAACTCACTTTTCCCTCTATTATGGTTACCGTGACCACAAACTCCTCCATGAAAACCTCTTCCACACACCCCTCCATCTGCGTGCCCTTCATAACATCGGTCATCATCCTTAGAACTACCAACAAGGCTAGTTTGGCGTACACCTAGATCAATAGCATCATGGATCTGATCAATCAGTCTGCAGTCCTTGGTGTCATGGGTTGTAGAGGTGCATATCTTGTAGTAGTAAGAAACATTCTTACAGATTGCATGTTAGAGTAGAGGGCATCTACTTGCATCATGATCTCTGTGGTAGATCTCATAGTCTACTACCATAGTGCACACCGACTTCCGAGGGAAACTATCCTTTGCATGACCCTCCACTTCGCAATCTGTACACCAAATCCCACTATGGACCTCATGCATTGAGTTTGTAGAGATATTCTCCAATTTCTTGGCCATTGTGGCGATTTGGGCCTCCAAAAATGGACTAACACCAGTATCCACACTCCCAATAAGCTTCAACACGTAAGGCAACCTCTAAATCCTCGTGCGGGTTAGTGAACATTTTATGTGACAATTCCCTCCTAAATGGAGTGATAAACCCTCCAAAAAACCATTGAGCATGTTATGAGGGGTGGATGTCATATGAAAATTTGGATATGAGAGTTTTAAACCATGCATCATACTCCCGCACACTCTCTGTCATTCCCTATTGGATCTCCTTCAAGGCATTGATGCTCTTCTACTCGAACTCTAGAATATGAAACTCTATGAGGAAATAATTTTTCAATGCTATATAATCCACCACCATTTTATGGGTATCGTACTTCCTATACTAGCTATGTGTGCGCCCTTGTAATGTAGTTGCAAACTGGCTTGCCTTCCTGCTCTGGACTAGTGATCCTTTTGCACGCCATAGTAACTCACACTTATGCACATCTTTGTATAGCATCTTAAATACCCATATAGTCTAGAAAGTGCAAATACATCTCAAAAAATACTTGGGGGTGGCTGGGGTCCTTGTCCTTCTGAGCCAGAGCCTTTGTTTCCTCCTGTGTTTCCTCCACTAGATCCACTGTGTCCACTAGGTCTTGTTCCCCCTGACCCACCAGATCCACGAGATCCACTAGGTCATGTAGTGGTCACGTCAAGGGTTTCCAATGTCCCCTTTGAACTATGCACCGATGGTCTACGATAATGTCCCACGGCGATGTGTACCGCGCCAATCCTAGACGTAAGACCATAGGCCATTGTATCTCGCACTTTGCCTAAAAATTCCTCCAAACACTAGAATAGTATGTGTAGTGATAGAAGTCCCGAACAAGAAATTATATCTCCTAGGCACGCAGATCGGCCACTTCCACCAATACTGAGCCTAGGTCAATGATACTCTTCCCTTGATCGAGAAACCAAGTGCCGAGGATCGAGTCACTAGGTGGGTTCGAGATGCATGACGATGGCTCTTCTTTCTCCACATGATGAAATCTCATCGAAGTTGAAGGGGATTTTCTTACGTGCTTGCCAAGATGGGGTAGCATATAATTCTCGAGGCTCCACATCCTCTACATGAACTTGAACACCTTCTTTCGAATGTCTCGCTTCTATAGATCCATCACACTTGCTACCTCACATTGTCTAGTCATCTCCCTTTCATGAGATTCATTATATTTGAGTTGTCTCTCCTCCCTTTCTTTCTCAATGCAACATCCTCCATCTTCCTCCACCCTGGCCTCCTTTCCCAAGTACTCAGAGAGCTTATCCGGCCATGGGAATGCTTCTAAACTTAAAGTGATGACCAAGATATTCATAGCCAGAGGAATAACACACAAAAATGATCCTCTAGGATCCCTTAGAAACTCAAACTCAGTGATCTCTGGGAAAGAATATGTCAAAATGGCATATTCCAAAGTATAACTAGTCAACACCCTCTTCCACCAGTGATCAATAGCACGTGTCCACGTCAGATCTACATCCTATAGCCTTTGATAGTCATCTTGGGTCCACACGCATGATCTACGGAACCAACTTGATTTGGAGGTGTATCCGAGAGCCATTCATATATCTCTACTGGGAAGCAGCAAAAGAATGTCTCATACAACTCATTGTATAGGTTCTCTTCTACCCATCCATGCATACTAAACTCGGGCCAGTCGTTGAATCTTTGAGCAAACTCATCCTCCATGCTCTTGAACCATGTTTCAACACTTTCTAAAGTTAGGCATTCTATCATTACACATCACAAAGACAAAAATGTATGCCATTTCTCACAATAACTTCGAAAAGAGGTCCCGACAATGGAACCAAGATGTAGTCATTTTTAAGCCCTTCTCAAAGAACAAGGAAATCCCATGCACACCGGCCTATCACCCAGTGGGCATTGAGCACTCACCCAAGGCATGCGTGAGGCCCGAGTCTTTCCTTTATGTGAGATGTGTGAGAATACATTATTTATTATAGAAACTTAAGTGAATGGATTAGATGAGAACCATACATTAATCTTAGAGCTCAGAACGACTTCTAGACCAATGTAGTCATTCATATAAGGAAATCATTATAGAACATAGATATGAACCATAATAGAAAAGAAATGCACATGGGTTTACACCCATTTATATGAAATAAACATAGAACCATGTAGTAGAACTGGAACCATACATATACTCATATTTAAGCATGTTGATAACCATATTACAATAACTCAGGAAATCACAGATTCATATGGTAGTGGAGATAAATATAATGCATCAGATATGGACTTAGGTCCTTCATAGTACCAAGAAAAATGTTCAAAAACCCATCCCCTTAGTAAAACATATTCTTACAGATCCTCTAATCTTAACTTATGGAGCTCTCAGAGTATTCCTGCATGGCTTCACCTTCCTTTCTTTATATCTTTTCGTATGGCGGGTGCTTGTATTTATAGCCATTTCCAACATTTTCAAGCCTTCGTGGGAGTTCTAGATTTGTTTCCAAGTGTTCAAGGTGGTCATCCATGGGAGCATGATTCTTCAGGCTCAATCTCTCCACTCTTTGCAATGATGGCATTCTAGAATCTTCCATTGCAAGGTCTATTCCTTCCATGGGCACCAAGCTGCCAGGATGACACCTTATCCATCCTACATGCATAGTCAGGTCACACTTTTCACATTTTCTTTCTGATACACCAAATATGGCTAAGTCCTAAAAAAGTTTCTTTTTCTTGTGTGCTTTCTCCTTGCATGCCCATCTTCAAATAGGCCTTGTGTGTCCACGTGCCTTCTTGTACTTGTCCAATATTTTAGGGGCCCAACACTTAGAATGCCTATGGGAAAGTTAGTGCCTCGTAATGATTTGCATCATTACGGTCCACTTCCTTTCCGTATCCATCATAAGTTGACATCGGGGTATGTATTTGCATGGTACATATGAGTTTGTAACTTTAACGAATCCCACATCTTATAGTTTTATGCCGGTCACAATAGGTGAAGCTTGATGGAAAAACTCACTATAACTAATATGCTTGACAAAATGATTAATTTTCTTCACCATTAAATGGTTACTACTCTGTAGCAGCCATAATGAGTTGGCCCACCGAGCTTCCCTAATTAGGAATGTCGCAACTTAATTAAATTAGGGTAATTTAATTAAATCACGATAGGTTACCCTAGGTCTCATGATACTTTCACCACGAATGAATCACACCTAAGGATCTAACAAGAGTTTCACAATTGTCATTAACTTAGTTAGAGGTAGCTCATAATGTCTGTTTAATTGTAGGTTCTGAGTTAAAATCTACATAATGCATTATCCCATAATCATGCCTCGAGTCCTTGATTAATTGAAATTTAATTTTATAGCCATCATCGTATTAAGGTATTATCATAGTAGAAGCTACAATCCATTATAAATTCACATTTACTCATTTAATAACCGGGATCACAATATTTATATGTATATCTTTTGTATGTATTATTTCATGAGATACCAAGTTAGGATTTAGTCACTTCTTTAACTACTTCCCATATAGTTATACATATTTCATTATGGATGTCATCATTACAACATTCTTATATTATGATATGCATGCACATCTTTCATACATGTACCTATACAATATAATTTAGTATTTGAGTCAATTATATAGGTTCTTAATTAGTATAAAAGGATTTCCATCATAGATATATGTTAATCATTTTTATACTTAATATGCAATGGTTTTAGAATAATACTAATAGGATCAATTAGGGTTGCCAAATAGTCATCCCTTTTTATATAGTTCATGCCTCTTAAGTATTTATCTTGTATTTATTTTTACTTAACACAATAGTACCCTAAAGTTCCCAAGGTCCATAATTATCAATTATAATTCAAACTTCTATGCATTGATCCGGTACTAATAATCTCAAGCCTTATAATTTCATGACATATTAACAAGATAGATCAAGAAGTCTTTATTTTTAGCTTTACGGATGTACAAAATAAGTGAACCATTTCCTTTTTAGAATAATATATAAGGTAGGCTAATTTTCCATTTTATTCAAGTAATGCAGTACATTACTATTTATTTTAATCATAAATACAATATGTTATCGATGCATCTTTATAATTCGAGATAGAACAAGTAAACACTTTCTTCTTCATTTTCCTATCGATCTTAAAGATCCTTATTTGCAAAATATGTTAGCATTGGTCAATTCATGTGACACTGAGGCATGATAAGCTCTATCTATTTTATAATAATACTCTCCATATAGTTCTTTTATAAAAGAATACAACTTAAAGCTAAATTCACACATAGGACCAAGAAGAAGTAAAAATCAATTTCAATCAACTCCCAAAAATAACTTGAGACACAAACATTGAACTTCACTTCAATTTATAAAATAAATTTATAGGTGATACACTCAAGTGCACAATCTACTCATCTAAAGATCAATTAAATTATTTTCGTTATTACCTTAATGATTATACTTGTTTCTTACCAATAGTTGGTAATACTATTATTATCATAACAACATTAAAGCGTATAAGTTTAAGTATATACCTATATCTCTATATTCAAGTATTGTATTCTATGTTCGTCCTATTGGTAGTCCACTTACCTTTCGTTTCATCTACTTGCCCATTTTATTATTATGATATTCACCACATCATATTGTCATATTTTGGAAAATGCAAAACTCAATCTTTGGATTGTATTGAAATTCAAACTTCAAATACTCATGTTCAACTAAGAACCTCATGAATCGTCAAGAGTAGCTAAGATTAGTTTTTTTCATTGTAGACCCTTTAGAATAGAAAAATATTACAGACTTACCCCAACATAGAAATTTCCAATTCTTTTAAGACCCAACTAACCTTAGTTTCCTTAATATTATCAAAAGGTCAAGGTGGAAAATTCACTTAGTAAATCATCAATACCAAGTGCTCAAAATGAACTAATAGTTCTTCCTAACCCAAGTTTACTACAATAGGCTCAAGGTGAAAATTAATTTCCTTAGAAGTAATTGTCATGGTGTGGAAATTATAGGTGCGCATTGACTAAATTAATATGACCTTTTTCTAAAGAGCGATACACATTGAACAATTTATCGGTCAAGGGTAACACATATATTTCATTAATGTTAAGGATATTGAATCTTATTAGATGACCACAGACATTCCCATAACAACTTTATCTTTGGATTTGTAGTATGAGAAGAATATTCCATCAATATAACCTATTATGGCCATCCTAGGCATGGGTCGAGGTAATTTTCCTAAAACCCCAAATTTTAAACCAGGATACATACCAAATCATTAGACATCCCCATTCCATCTAGGTATTTAAAATCAATCTGAAATTTGTAAACATAGCACTAATCCTAGCACTTATAAAATCGGGGTATCATTCAAACCTTGAACCATACGAATATATGTGATTTGAACTTACATATATAACCAGACAAGGTAAAAAGATTAGGAAAGCTTCAAAGTTCACTTAACTACGAAACCAAATGTCATAATTCTCAATAATACCAGTTTCACTAGTTAACAAATATGCAATAGTTAAAGTACATCATGGCATAACATTAGCCATTTTCACTAGTTACTTCCTTACCCAAATCCATATGTTCTCCAGAGATAAAGATATCACATATTTAACTATAATATAAGAATTTAGTTTACAATATTCCAAATAAAGAAGAAGCTTAAAACATGGTTTCTTTTGTTAAAGTAATAGATTAAACATATTATTAAGAAAATATAGGGTCTATCATTCCTAGTAGTACTCTAATCTTATTTTAATTTCTTTTGCGAGATCAAATGCAATGAGACACCACCAAGAACTCGAAATCGATACCTAAGAAAACTTCACAAATCTCTCTCCAACCTCCTTCATCCTTATTTATTACCAGCATCTAATAATGAATTTGACATTTTCTCTTCATAGAATATAATAGCAAGCACTAATTAAAAATAACCCACCATTAAAATTTAAAATAATAGATGAATAAACAACATGCAGAGTTCCTTGAGCTTCCATTGTAGTGACCAAATGAAACAATCAACCATTATTTTTTCTACAAAACCAACCTTGCATTTTCAAGGCGGTAGTGGAAGAATTCGAGGCCATTGAATATGAAAGTGGACATCTTGTGCTTATCCATTTTCTCACCTCTATCTCTACTTTTCCCCGATGTTAGCGAGGTGCACAAAAGTAACTTCAAATTCCATTAGTTTACTAGTTAACTAAGACTATGGAAGATACCACTAAACATAGTTGTGGCTTCCACTTAAGTGGTGGCGGTGTTTATTAAATGTGAGTTCATAAATGTGCAAATTACATGGTGATAAGGATCACCTTATTACATTCTCTAGATTCCATTCGAAACCAATGTGACATTTTAATTCATTGCATTCATCCCAAACATTATTAACCAAGGCCATGTTTTAATAATTCGAATCAAACATAATACTAGAATTAGGTTCCTCAAACCTTTAGATATATTTCAAAGACTTATATTCTTATGAGGACATAGTTACAACTTACTAGGTCTTAGAATATATATATATATATATATGTACATATATATACAATCAATGCCTAATTTGAATAAATAAAGCCTTTATGCTTGTGAATGAATATGACTCTTAGTCTAATCAATGCTAGGTCTCACATTAACTTGGGTCCCTTAACAATCTTAGCACCATGTACAAAGCAGAAATGCAATCAAAGCTGCAAAGTGACATTTATTGATAATCAAAATAGCAGTATTGGCTATAACAGACATAATCCGATCCTTATTGTTAAGTCCAAATTTTTGTTTAAGAGCGAGTATTAGTAATCACATAAGAACTTACCTTGAGCTACTACAATTGTTCCACTCTTGGAACTAGATTATAATGACCAGTGTCGGGAGTCCCGAACTCATTTGAATGGTCATCTAAGCGAAGGTAAGTAGAAATAGTAGTTAGATCATAGTTATCTAACAACATATAATTAAATACAAATTATAACAACTAAAATATGAAATTAGATTATATAAGTGGAGTTCAATAAAAATGAAATGATATGTTTCAAAAACACACACTTAATCGGTCCAGTAAAGAACACCAACTAAATGCATCATGCGGTAAAAGAATGTCAATGATTCATATAAATCAAATCATAAATCTTGACACAACACGGGTATTACAATCTAGGCCACCACTATCTTCCTTCAGTTCTTCCTCCTCTTCTTCTTCATATATGTGGGGAGGATTGGTCTCTTCATCCTATAATGTACCCATCATATGATTTCATTTTAGTAACTCAAGGAGCTTGAACTCATTTTCAACGTACTTCAATTCACTAATTTGGGATTATGTTAGATGTATACCTTAGTTGTGCCAAGTTTCCCAAATTTCAAACTCATTGAACTAATACTTACATCATTAGAAATGAACTTTTCTATATAATTATACTTACTCGGATACATGTATGTCTTCCAAAGCATATGCTAATCATAATCCACCTTGTCTACATCAAAACCCAATCTATACACATATGAAATTTTATTCTTTGAGGCTTGGAAATAGTGCATGGTGAAGACATATGGGAGCTTGCACCAAGGGCTCCTATACGATAGAAATGTGACATGCGAGCATGAGAATCTACAAGTAGCTCTTCTTCATACCCTACCTCCCAGAGGTCATCTTTGAGATATTTGGTGAGAATGGATTATATGTGGATACAGAGAAAATAGTTTGGAAATCTTATATCTTCAACATGTAATAATGGGATTTGCGAATCTAAGGTAAAGAAAGATCTCCTAACTTGAATTGGTGTAATGATTCATTCGGATATAATAGCTACTCGGAGGATCGATCAATGTTAAGCTCTATTGAGATCATATCTATTGGATGTTGGATCTTTGGAAAATGACCTATAGGTGCTTCGTGTATATTCTAGACAAGGTCATGGAAAATGGTAATGAGAGGTGTAGTGGATTTATAATAAACTATGGGTGGTTTTATGGTCTAGCCCAAATTTTTTTGGATTGATTGGATTCTATGTTTAATATAGAAAATTGAATTATGATATCTGGCGGGAGTGGTGAGGATCTAAATACCACCGTTCGTAAACCAATGTCAATACTTAACTAATTTATAGGCCCATTGGGTTGTGGGACCTGGGGATCACAACCATGAGTTCGTGGTTGTTGCAGACATGTTATGGTCATGTGAAGAATCAATCTCTTCTTCCGACTATCCAATGGTCATAAATGTTTTTATCTTCTATGTTTAGTACTAGGAGTTGTGCGATCTTCTCAAAATACCTTATTGGGGTTACGGGCAACTTGTATACATAACCCTATGTCTATGTCGATAAGAAGGTATCTTGCATCTAGCTACATAACTAACGGATCACAACCACATATTTTTTCTCTTTCGACTCTTGTATGATCATGTGGATATCCTATCGTGGGAATTCTATAGTTAGGTTATCTTGGCGAGAATGTGTATGCTTTGTTGTCTTCAAGAATCGAGTTGTCTAAATTTTTCACTAATTGCTTGTTAGTTTGTTGTCGTTTGAAAAACCTTAATCCTGAGCCCTTGATCTATATCTGTTAATATTGTGAAGAGATTTGGCTGAGGTACTATCGGTTTGAATACATATTCCACAGGATCTCTAGGTCTCGTAATTGTCATGAAAAATAAGATTAAACTTTAACTAAAATAAGTAAACTAAGCGTCGGTGCAAATCAGTAGCACCCCTGGATGTTGATCAGATTTCTAGTTTGACATTTTGGACATCCAGTGTGATTGCACAACATTGAATCTTTTCCCCAAGTGTGGGACTTGTAAAAATGGAAAAGAATCTCTAGGTTAGAGGCTGGTTCCTCAACTCCTCTGATCAGGTGTATTACTTGCAAGTTGCAGAGGTTTTAAATTCAAGATCCTACTCTAAATTCCAAGGGGACAGAGATAGAGAATGCAAAAGAACTAAAACTAATGCTAATAAGGTGATGCACCAAAGGAGTGGTGAGAATTTTTCATACTTCTGTAGATTGACATAGATTACGAAATGCAACAAAACATCATACACAAACTGATAAAATGTAATGAAAGATCATGGGTAAATCAAACAACACAAGAGAGGACTGAAACTCATTCACAGAGCTTGCATTGTCATTTTCCAATATCAAAATACATGCATTACATCAATAGAAGGTAGAAAATGTGTTGCAGCCTTGAAAAAAGGTCTGGTATTCCACAAAATCACTTTCTAGGGTGAAAGAGGGAGCCTGCAAAACATAAAATTGTCCAACCCTTCAAAAAATGAGCCAAATCTGGCTTTTACAATGCAAAAAATGAGCCAGGAGAGAGAAATGCGGGAAAACATGAGAGGAGCTTCAACCACTAACCAAAATGCAATAAAACAACTTAAGCATCCTTACAGGTCCATTCCCTGACATTTTTCACCATGCTGGGAGAGAATGCGAGCCATTCTTCATTAAAATGGTGGTTGAAACGTCATTTTTGTTGATTACCACGTGCCAGAGGTGTTTTTAAATTTTATCTCTCCAAAATCCATCAAAATACAAAATTGAGCCCGAAATCATGTAGATAATTTCACCAAATTTCCGTTGATATAAAGAACGTGAAAAACCGAGCTCTGGATCGAAAGTTATGGTCATTTGAAAATTTAGGGCAAAATAGGGCCAAAATGGGTTGGCGGGCCAAAAATTTGAAATTTTCCCACTTTTTTGCATTTGGGAAAATTTCCCAAAAAATCTCCATGCCCCACCGATTTTGTGCCATGTGGCATGATTCCATTGGTCGCGGGGTCTTCCTTTCAATATTTCCTTCAACTTTGCTTTGGGAAAAATTCCCAACTTTCCCTTGCGTTCCGCGAACCTGGGACACATGGCGAGCTCCCATTAGACGTGGGCCTTGGGGAAACATTTCTCTTTGCACTAACCTTTGGGAAAAATTCCCAATTTCTCCCCAGCAGCCGAAGCTCCGATGGCCCTTGAGACACGTGGCAAGATATGATTCGTTCGTGGGCTGCGGGCAAAAATTTTCCTTTCCTCTCGCAAAACACTTCGCCAAATTTTCAATTTTACCTCCACCCTCCGCCACTCCTTTGGCCTAGAGACACGTGGCACAATGTGATTGGATGCAGGCCTGGCGTTGAAAATTTTTTTTGTGTCAACCCTTAGGAAATTTTCCTAACTCCTCCCCGCCTGGACACGTGGCAGCATCCAATTCGTCGGCGGGCCTTCGGGGTGAAAAATTCCTTTTGAAACCTTGCCAAACACTTGGTAAAAATTCCAAGTTTACCTCCGCCCTCCGCCCTCCCAAGGACACGTGGCCTCATCTTATTGGCTTGGGATTTTTAGGGAAAATTTCCCACAAAATATCTGCTAGAGCCATAACTTCAAAAATACATGGAGTTAGGAGGAAAAATTTACCTTTCTAGAAATCTGAGAAAAAGCTCTATCAATGGTGCCATTTCTAGAAGGTCTTAAGTGCCTGAAAAGCAAAAAATTATGACTGAGGCACAAGAGAGGGAAGAATGAAGGGAGTTAGCCACAAAATGTGCAAGGGGAACATTTTGGATAACAATTTTGGTGACTCAGAGGGTCATCTACCCTCTTTGGATGAGGTTACCAGTTGCATGAAACAATCCATTAGGCATGGAGTCATTAAATTCTCTGCTTGGTACCCCAACTGATTAGAACACTGCAAGGAGGAAGATGGAGGGTAGAACACCATCTAATTGGAGCAAGGCTTGCAAAACACATTTCCTGGAACAACAAGCTTGTGCCAAAGCACTTAGGGAAAGAAAAGATAATCTATAACAAAAAAATGTGCACAAACACTTGGAGGAAAGAAAACCTAAGCTAATATGTACAAGGTGGAGAATTTCCTTCAGTGGCAATGCTTCAGATGGATTCCATTGACTAGAATCTACAATTCTTCACCATCCAATGAAGACAATTGGAAGGCATTGCTGTCCTTACACTTTGTGACCATGTATGGGCCACTCCAAATGGCATCAAATTTTGAATGCCTCCTGGTTTTGCTCTGTCTGCATCCCATTTTAACACTAGATCTCCAACTTGGAAAGATCTACCCTTGGCCTTTCTATCAAAGGTCTTCTTGATCAAAGCTTGATCCTTCTCCATTTCTTGGGATGCTTGATTTTGATTTCTTGGAGCTCCATCAATTCTGCATATCTAACCTCCAGGGGCCCAAACTCCAACAACTCCATCTGTTTCATGAGTTCCAATGTTGGAAACTCAAGTGACATGGGAAAAATTGCCTCTCTTCCATAAACAAGCTTGAATGGAGAGTTACCTGTAGATCTATTGGGAGTTATCCTATCAACCCATAAGGCTGATTTCAACTTAGTATGCCAAGACCTCTGATTTTCATCAAGAGTCATACTAATGATCCTTAACAAGTTCTTGTTTATAGATTCAGCTTGGCCATTACGAGGGTAATAATTTGATGAAGTGCTTAGGAAGATCCCATTCTCGACAGCCCATTCGAGTTACCTTGGACCCAATGAATGCCGATGTATTATCGATATTATTATAGTAGGTATGCCAAATCTGGTTGCTATTCCCTCATAGAAGTCCAAGATGCTAGACTCATTTTCTTCCTTGAGTGCAATTGCTTTAGTCCATTTGGTGAAGTAATTTGTTCTTTGTTAGAATCCATTTGTGTCCTTGGCTTGAATTTGGATTAATGACTCAATGAAGTCGAACCCCATTGCATGAATGGCTAGTCAAGCTGAAATTGGATGCGATGGAAGGGCAACTAGTCTCTCCTTACTCGTGAAGAATGCACAATTCTTGCACCTCTTGATCCATGCATAACAATCACTAAAAATCTTGGGCCAATAATAGCCAACCCTCATGATATTGAGCTGTCCTTTGTCGATGCAAAATGACCACCGGCTATTCCACCATGGAACTCTTCAACACCCCTGTGAATCTGATTTGTACCAATACATCTCAGCAACACTCCATTCACATCCCTTTTGAACAAAACACCATCAACAAGGGCATATGGGACAACCTACAATCTGAAGTGTCTTATTTTGGTCTTGTTCATCTCTAGAGGGCATAGACCTATGCTTAGGAAGTGCATTATGTCTTGGGTCCAACAAGGAGTGAGGACACCATCATTTTCCTTTTGAGTGCTTCCTTGCTCATGGCTGTCTTGCAACGCCAAAACAACCTCCTTCTCATTGCATGTTTCCTTGTGTTTGTTCAAGACCAGCTGCTCACACAATCCTTTTCCTTTGACCAACTTGGTGAATTTGATCTCAATGTCATACTCCATGACACGAGTAATCCAACCTACTCTTTTTTCATTCAGGTCTTTGTTGAGGAGGAAGTCTTTAACTCCCACATGAGAAACCAACAATTGAACCTTGTTGTTTGAAACTAGATGCTTGAATTTCTTCAAGCTCCTGATTACTACAAGAACATGATTCTCAATGAAAGAATACCTCACCTCATAGTCCTCCAGATTTGGGTGAAGAAAGTAATTGGTTGCTCATCATTGTTTTCGTTGGCTGTACCAAGATTGTAGAAATAGTATCATCACCTCTAAATGCATAGAGGATAAAATCCTTGGAGAAATCTGGGTTAATGAGAGTTGGGGCTTGTGAGATGGCTTCTTTGATTGCTCCAAAACTTTCTTTTCCTTCTACTTGTTAGGAAATTAATATTTACATGAGTATTTACTAGATGATATTTATGATGTGATGAATATTATGGCTAGGTTGTTATATTATTGTTTTATAACAATAATGTTATTATAAAGTGATTATACGTGAATTGTGGTGGTTGTAACCACACTCGTATATAGGAGTTAGGTGAGATATTTGTGGAGGAGGTTTTCCTTAGATATAGGAGCTACCTCTCCTATATTATTGTAACTCTTCTAATCATAATTGATGAAGTACGTTTGTATATTCTATGGTGCATTCTTAACCAAACTTTAGATTTGGTATCAGAGCTATACGAATCCAATTCTTACCATGTTGGTTAAGAATGGTAGAGATTGACACGGATCTGTGCCAATGAACTGGTGTTCTCCTACAATGCACGTGAATATTAGGTTGGAGAGAATATGCTCGTACGTGATTAACATCTGCGTATGTAGAGGTGAAGCCAGTGGAGTAGAGAAAGGAGAATTCTGTAGTCTCCAATCACGTCCAAGTTCAACCTCAACATCAAAATACCACGCGTGCCTTTATTCACTTCCATACTGACATATATCTGATCCAAGATTAGTTACAGAAGGCGTTTGGATCTAAAAAGAAGTGGTGGCGTAAGAACTGATCATCCTCTTATCCAGTACGTATCTGCAATGAAGGTCGTGGTATATTTCTCTGATGCGGATTTGAGCCAGTGTATTCCTGTAACTTTGTGCAAACCAAGAAATATGTAAGTGTCACGTTGGTTTTGAGTTTTCTCTTTGCAACAGCTCACGCAACAGTTCGGCCTATCCCTATGAAATCAAGTCGGATCTTTTCATTGAATCCTCATTTGACACATAATCAAAGTCTGCAGCTGTCATATATATACATATCTTCTGACAGTCGACCAGTCTCCACGTCAAAGTAAAGTATAGTCTTTGTTTGTTTGAGTCAAGTCCAGATCTGTATTGAATTCCATGTGATCTACACTCGCACCTGGCTCGGCCTGATTAAACAACCAGTTCCAAACCGCCACACTCCTAATATTTTGTGAAATCTGCGCCCATGATATGATAGGCTGCATGCAATCGGTGGGGAATATTTGCAAAGGTCGGTCTGTTTTTTTATTATTAGTCAAATTTTCTAGTTTAAAAACCAGTTTGATATGTGTCTTATAGTTGTATATGTCAATAGCTTTCAGCTATATTAAATTTTTAAAAAAAAAGGGGGTGCATTTTCGGTTGTATCCGACACCTATTTTTAAGCGTCATAATGGATAAGTTGAGTCACATTGAAAAATTTGAAGGTAAATATTTTCATACCTGGCAAGTATGAACTCAGTTGTTCCTAATTAACAAAGACTTGTGGGATATTGTTGATGGAAAAGAGAAGAAACCGACAAATGCAGATGAAGCAACAAAATGGGCAAGCAGAGATCGAAAGGCTACAACGATTATTGGATTGGGTCTATCAAATTCCTATTTGCATCATATAGACTTTAAAAAGTCCTCTCACACAATTTGGGAGACATTGAACAAATTGTTTGGATCACAAGCTGGAAGTGCAGCAATATCTTTAAAGTAGAGATTGTTCGGCCTCAAGATGGAAGAAGGCGATAACATGGTGGAACATATTAGTAAGTTTCGTTCTATTTGCAATCAACTAGCGGGAATAAGTGTAGATGTCCCTGATGACGATGCTAAAGCAGTGTTACTCAATAGCATGCCTCCATGCTATTCTAACATGGTCTTTACATTGAGTAAAATAAATCCAAGTTTAGAAGAACTTATTTCTTCTTTGTTAGATGAAGAAAAGAGAATCATGTTTGTGGAACCAGAGGAAAAAGCCATATATGGTAAGAAACAAGATAAAAGAAGATCTAAATATTCTTTCAGACCTGGATCATCTTCTAAAGATTCAAAGAAGTGGCTCACTTGTTATTACTGCAGACAATCTGGCCACTTGTCCTCAAATTGCAAGAAAAGAGCACAAGACTTACTTGATGGAAAACTGCAAGATAATGCCATGGCTGCTGATGACGAAGGAGAAAATGAAGAGGAAGAAAATACCGCACATCAAAGTGATGAAGATTTTCTCTTCTAGATAATTTTTGAATGGAGGATGGAGGCATCGGAGGCTGGAGGTCAGACAACGACCTCTCGTCAGTCACCAACGACGGGGCCGCACAGAATGATTTGGTGGCACAGGTGTGCAGTGTGAGTACTTGTTTTTTGAGTTTTGCAGTGTTCCAGATTCAGTTGTGTGGTGTGAATTTCAGCTTGGTGTGATTCTTTTTCAGAGTTCATGTTGTGTGTTGAATAAGTGAAATGTTCACATTGAGGGGGGAACATGATCAGCATGATCCAATGTTCCATTTTCAGTTTTTCAATTTTTCAGTTGAGTATGTGGCTTTTCCTATTTCCCCAAATGAAAAAAACATAGTACAGAACAAATAACACAGTGAAACACAACATCATGAGGCTTGATGAGGTAGAACAGTCAGATGTGTTCCTATTCATACCTAGGTTTATGGTTAGCCTCTTGAAAACCATTGAAGGTTGTTCAGATGTGTTCCTGCTTGAGTTCCCACACTGCTAGGTCAGATGTGTTCCCTAGAGTGATTGGTTGATAAGTAGATGATTCCTGAGCGTGTTCCCATCCTCATCGGTCAGATGTGTTCCCGACAGTGCTTGGTCGATAAGAAGTTGATGTGTTCCTTCTTCTACCTTCAGTTCGAGTGTGTGCCAAGATCATGAGCGCGCAGAGGCGGCAGGCTGCAAAGGAAGTGTGAAAGTTCTTTTGTTACCATGTAAACATTAAGGGGGGGAATGTTAGGAAATTAATATTTACATGAGTATTTACTAGATGATATTTATGATGTGATGAATATTATGGCTAGGTTGTTATATTATTGTTTTATAACAATAATGTTATTATAAAGTGATTATACGTGAATTGTGGTGGTTGTAACCACACTCGTATATAGGAGTTAGGTGAGATATTTGTGGAGGAGGTTTTCCTTAGATATAGGAGCTACCTCTCCTATATTATTGTAACTCTTCTAATCATAATTGATGAAGTACGTTTGTATATTCTATGGTGCATTCTTAACCAAACTTTAGACTATTGTCCATTTGAAAGCTATGCTTTTCTTTAACATCTTGGTGGTAGGATTGACTAGGGCTGCAAAATTTGGGACAAACCTCGAACAAAATTTATCCCCCCCAAGAAACTTTGAAGGGCCTTCTTGTGGCTTGGAAATGGTAGTTCTCTTATGGCTTCAAATATTTCTGGATCAATATCTAATCCTTCTTTGGAGACAATGTGGCCAAGGAGCTTTCCTTCATGGGCTAGAAAAACACACTTTTTAGGATTCAAGGATACCCCAAATCTTCTACACCTTTGAAACACTTGTCTCAAATGAAAGAGATGGTCTGCTGCATTTTTTTAAAAAATAGTGATATCATCGAGATATATCAACACCACATTCTTAATCAAATCCTTGAACACCATGTCCATTGCCCTTTGGAAAGTAGCTCTAGCATTGGACAACCCAAATGGCATTTTCCTGTATGCATAAGTTCCTGATTTGGTTGTAAAGGCTGTCTTGAACTGATCCTCTTCTTTCACCATAATCTGATTGTACCCTGAATAGCCATCAAGTAATGAAAACCTCTCAGAGCCGGCAACAACTTGTAAAATCTACTCCATAGAAGGAAGTGGATAATGATCCTTGAGAGATGCTCTATTCAAATCTCTGAAGTCAACACACAATCTGATTTCTCCGCTCTTTTTCCTAACTGGAACCAAGTTGGCTACCCAACTAGAATGCTTGATAGGGAATATGATACTTGACTCTATCAACTTATTCAATTCTTTTCTCATGAGAGGCTCCATGTGTGGATTGACTGGCCTTTGTTTTTGCCTGACGGGTTTAGTACTTGGATCCAATTCAATGGTGTGTTGAGCTAACTCGGGATTGAAACCTTTCAAATCTTCATAGCTCCAAGCAAACACATCAGGGAATTCTTGAAAAAGTTGTATGAACTCATACCTTTCTTGCTTAGTTGTCACTTTACCAACTTGGAGTGATTTTCCTTCTTCCACCAAGATGGACACTTTGAATTTTTCCCTTGACTTGGATGTTTGATTTTCCTTCCTAAACTGATCATTAGGATTGAAAATGGACTCCAAAGTAATAAGTCCCTTTGGTAGTTTGTTGGTTCTCAGCTGTACCACTTGGTCACCATACTGCTGTTCCAAATTTTCCTAATTTTTAGCTGAGAACTCAGCTTCTTCTTGCAAGAAATTGATGATTTGTTGATCATTTTCAAACACTTGCCAACTTACATTGTTGTCTGGCACTGAAGGCCTTATAATCACATGGATGTTTGGCTATACCTTGTCTTTTTGGATGCTTTCAACAACATCAAAGGCTGCTCCAACTGCTGCAAGCCTGTCAGCAACTTGGTTCTCTTTTCTAGGAATGGATTTGATGCCAAATCCCTCAAAATCTTGAATGCGGTCCCATACCCTATTTTTGTAGCACTTGAGCAGATCATTCTTGACATCATGTTGCCCCTTAACTTGGTTGAAAATCAACTCACTGTCACCAAATACTTGCAAGTTCTTTATTCCTCTCTTGATTGACCAATGCAATCCTTGTATCAAAGCTTCATATTCAGCAGTGTTATTAGAGCATGCAAACTGAAATATAAAAGCTGAATAATACTTAACTCCTTGAGGTGAAACAAGCATAGCTCCCCCTCCTACACCTTGTCTACTCCTTGATCCATCAAAAAATAACTGCCATACCTCATTGTCATCCTTGTGGTCTGGCTTGGTGATGCTAGGGATAGGCTGATTTTCTTCATGCATGCAATAGACTCCTAACTCAGATTCTTCTATTTCTTGATAAGGATAAAAAGCATGCACCTTGCTTGCCCATTCATCAAGAGTAAAATATGGGATGCTTCCAACCTTGGTGTCAGCTTCATTAGTGCTTGGATAATCCTCTGGATCAAACGCTAAAAAATTGGTATTGATTTGGCTTGGAGTGTGAGGCTCAATGTGAAAGTTTGTAATAGGCTCAGACCTGATTGTGGATTTAGTTCCATATCTTGTCCTAAAAAACATGTGTGACCAATTAGTAGATAAATAACCTCCAATAATGGCTATGAAATCCCTTGACAAACATAGGGAAAAGAGTGGTGGAAGATATTTTACTGAGACATCTTGCAAAACAACAACGTTGGGGCATGTGTGCAAAGTGACACTCAAATTTTTAATCACTCCTATTGTCATTATTCTTTGTCCCATCCAGTGTACTACCTCTTTGGATATGACTTCATATTGAATCCCCAGTGATCAGCTATTTTCTTGGGCATTACTGAACTACTTGCTCCGGAATCAATCATGCAGTTGTGTACTAAATGGTTTCTAATGATCAATGAAACATAGAATGGAGGGGGCTTCAACATTTTACCTTGCTGTCCTCTATGATTCCCCTCAGGCTAGACAAAATTTTTGAGTACCTTCTCTTACATTTGGACCTACTGATTTGAAGTTGACTAGTCCTTCATGGCAGCTTGTAGAAAATCTCTTTGGCCTGGGATGGATAGTGATTCCCACATTGATATGTTTACATTTGTCTTCTTCATCTGATCAATGATGTTGAATGGAGATGAAGCATCTCTCTGCTGTCCCTTGGCCTGCACATTCATTCCTTGCACATGGGCAGCAACAACTAGCATTTGAGTTGGCCTAGGAGTTGTTTTAGGCAGCCCTTGCGTGTTTGGAACTGCATTTTGTTTGCCAATAATTTGTGGAGTGGTAGAAGGTTGTGGATTACTTAGAGCCAATGGCTTTTCTTCACCCAAATTTATCCTTTTTGACCTTGTGTTGGCTACAACACTTTGGGAGATTGTTTGATTCATGCCACAAAAATATTCTACCTGTCAGTTTACAAGTGTGGTATCATTTGGAGTTGATTGTTGTTGGGACATTTCTTGTTGTTGGTTATTTCCTTGACTCTCTTCACCCTCCACACCAGTTGTTGTCACCATTAATGCTTGATTTAAGGCCTTTGTTGAAACACATAGATTGGTTGTGAGGTTCATTACATGGGAAACACCAATCATACTCTTGAGCTATGTTGTTTTGCACTGGCACTATTGCTTTAGAGGCAGATGTAACATTGGGATTATAAGGCTGAAATGGTACATTGGTAGGAGGTCTTACTTGATTTTGATTTAAAAGCTGGATTGGGTGGCCTTTGAGGCTAGTATGGCTGCCTATTAGGCTAAGCTTGAGGTTGGAAAGAAGGTCTAAAACTTTGGGGTCACTTTGCCTCTTGAGTGTAACCAACTCATTGCCTAAATTTTACAATTCTTGCATGACTTCTTGAAGTTCATTTGAGGCACTAGAAGATGAAGTAGAATGATTTGCTACTCTATTTGATATATTGTAACTAAAAATTTGATAGCTCAAATATGGAGTTTCTGAAGCAGTGGTTAATCCGGTCGTATCGTGACTTGTCCCCTCAGTGTGATCTCCTCATTCCTTCATGTTCTCGTGAATCTAGAAAAGTGTGAGTGTGATAGTGTCAATAGAAGAAGATGCTCGAACAATGGTAGCTTTGGATATAAACCGAATACAATGCAAGTAAGAGAGGGATAGTGCAAGTGAACAAAGCTTGACTATGCAATTCCTAGCAGGATTTATTGCGGGAATACAACGCAAAATACCGAGAATTCTGGGATCTATTTCTTGTGACAAAACAAAACCTACAACTCTAAGATTATCAAATGGATTCTAATCTAAAATTGAAACTACTTTATGCTAAGCTGACTATATGGGACAACAATGAAGTAAGATGAAAGCAAGAAGATCAAATGATCTCTAAAGTAGAAGGGAGAAGCTGAGAATTTATGCAGAACCTGAACCTATTGAAACTTATAGAAAAACTTCAAAAACACACTTGAATGGAAGAAGAGGGGCCTTTTGTTTGAGAACAAGTTAGGTATTTATATCATTTGGATTTACTAGAGGGTAAGTATAAATTGATATCTTCTAATATAAACAAAAGGAAAAAAATATTTACCAAGTGGCCAAAACATAAATGCAAGCTTTAGTGGTTGAGAAATGTGGGTGAAATTTGAATTTTTATGTTTGAAAAAATCATCGGAACGTTCTGGAAAATGCGCACAGTACTGCCACCTGCACAAGGAGGCGATTATAGGACCGCCGCCATGTCACAGGTGGTAGTCACTGGACCACCACCCAGGCAGGGTGATGATTCTGTAACTTAAATACAAAATGCAAGGAAAAAAGGGGCAGAGGTTAGAACAAAACATGCAAAAGCTATACAAGGCTTTCTAGGATGCAAATGTATACTTGGCGAGATTTTCTAGATTTCAAACACCTTGTGAAGAGATCTGAATCATCATTGGGGTTTTCATAACCTCTTTCCGATAGTACAATAACTACATTTTTGGGTATGTACATATTGGCCCCTCGGAGAAACATTTTAGCCATGAAGAGACATAAAAAAATGAGTCCGAGTATGGGGTCTTGAAATTAGGAGTTAGAAGCTATACCTAACATGCTGTGTCTTTGAAACGTCGCCATCCATATTCCCGCTATCTGAAAATGAAAAAAGGGACTCAAGTGCAGATAGATAAAATAAATCAAAAAATAAATAACAAATTAACATGAAAAGGACTTACCATTTATGTAGGGATGAGAACTTACCTCCTTGGCACTCGACTCTGTGTAAGAACACTCAATAAAAATTAGAATTATATATATATATATAATGAGCTCATTTTACTATTCATTTGCGTGTGTTGATTTGGTGGTTTTTTGAGCTCTAGGACCCACGGTAACCATTTTTGATGAGAGTATATTCAAAACATTCGTTGCAAGATCATGATCATGCCTATGAGAGCAGGACATCGACCCATGAAGTCTCAGGTTAGTTTTACTCAATTTATCATTTTTAAACCTAAAATATAGAAATGTTAAAATCTCGGTCTTAGGGGGATCATATTTGAAAATGTTAGTTCTAAATGAGTCTCTAGGGGGGGCGCCCATAGGGTAGGTCTGTATTTCAGTTAAAATGGTCCATTTTTTCTTTTTAAAAGTCTTTTTAGGGCTTTTGAGCTATTTGCCAATTCGGGACAGATGCTTTACTCTGCGTATGGGCAGCGGTCATGGGACTGCCACCCTATGATAGTGAAGGATACGGGACCTCTACCTCATAAGGCGGTGGTTATAGAGGCGCCACCTAAGAAGTTGGTGGTTAGGAAACCATGCTTTGCTCTGCAGAGCGGTGGTTTTGAACAAAATGTAAAAAGATGTAAATTTTAATTGTTTTGCATTTTTGATATTTTTATATGTTCTTGATGATTTTTCTAGTTAGATTATGTTACTAACTTACTCTTTTTATCTATTTTGGGTGGATGCAGAAGGAGGAGTACATCAGATGGAGTAGAGAGAGGGAGTGTGATTGGCTCCCAACAGTGTTAGAGGCACTTACCCAGGCAGAGCGAGATACTCTCTGGGAGCTGGTATTTGGAGGATTACGCAGGTCCCTCATGTCACACCTGCTAGTCACATATTATGTGACTTATTTTCATATTGGGATGTAGATCGAGAACAATTTCCAATTTCAGGAGTTAGGGGTGAGTGGACTATCACCCTAGAGGACGTTTATCGCATATTGGGGGTCCCGATTCTTGGGAGGCGGTGTCTCTTAAGACAGCAATATCCAGATCTCAGATGGTTCAGTGGGCCACCTACATGGGAGATGTTGTTTTCTCTATGGGCTCAAAGAAGGGGGTGAAGGTCTATTCCATTGTTGATTCTCCTATCCCTGTGCTCCGCCAGGATGTTATGGGTATCTTGGCTTCGCGATTGATTGGGGAAAAGGGAGGAGATACTCTCTTATACTGTTGGGCTCCCATTATCACATAGATTGAGGTGCATGGCCATGTTTACACTTGGGGATCAGACATTCTTGGGACCACCTATCATGAATTATATAGGGTGGTTATATTACTATGATAGTCATTGAGTCACCTTACTCTAGTTATGATTTGGGTGTATGAGTGCATCATTCCCTATAGGAGAGGTGTACAGGAAGAGGATCCAGAGGTCATCGGGGTAGTGAGGTGGACAGGATGATTGTAGTTAGGATGCCACATTAGCCGGTGGCTTCTCGACTATTGTAGACATGGAGGCCACTCCTTATCAAGCCATGACAGGTTATGGGGAGAGGAGACACACACACTAATAAATTTTTATACTACCAGTCGGTGATAAAAGGACAGGAAGTTGGATATCCACCCCTTTGACAAAGTACCTCAATATTTTGGGCTCCCCTACATTGATATATTTCCTCCAAAGTGGGACCAGTATAAATGTCTATTCGTGAGGCCAAGGGAGGTCCTAGAGGCCGAGGTTGGACCATGATCACTCCTAGAGTTCCCATTGTAGCTAGGCGAGTGGTTTGTGCCCGAGGGGTAGCTGGTGCTCCTTGAGAACCTTTACTTCATATCAGAGCTGGTCCTACTCATAGTGGAGAGGGATATGAGCCCATTGATGTGGACTTAGACTCTGATGAGTTCACAGGAGAGGAGATAGAGGAGGAGATGGTAGGGGACGAGAATAGAGGTGGGGCTGGTGGGATATAGGAGGAGGATAATAGTGAATCTGAGTGACATGAAAATAAGAGTATCTTAAGGGCTGAGAGGGTGGAGGAGAGTGTAGAGAAGGTGACCCTAATCTCAGAGGAGTTTCCTTCTCTGGACATTGGGGGAGATGATGAGTTCGTGGCAAGACGTCACTTCTTTCCAGATTTGGGGAGATTCCACAGTCGGCGGCAATGTCAGTAGTAGGCACAGATCCTAGAGATCCCACCTGGATGCTCGAGATATCTGAGTGAGTTACTAATATTTTCTCAATTTTTTTAGCTAGAAATGTTTAGTTGATATTCCTCTTTTGTTGTTTCATTTTTTTTTGACCTTATTTTGGACAATTTTCTAACTTGTTTATTTCTCTTTTTATTTACAGTGACTCACTGAGGGATGGTGAGACTTGATTCGCCAAGTGTGCGTGAACACCCTATTGCTTCCTTCAAAGGGTACTCAGGCTGAGCTTAATGAGGACGTTGGAGAGCCTTCAACAGTTGGCCGACATACTGATGTGTTTTCCCCTATCTAGAAGGTGACAAAGATCATGACCTCCCTTCGTACTAAGTTGGCTGGATATAGGACTGCTGAGCACTTGATGAGGAGGAGCCGTTCTCACAGTGAGACCACAACAACTAATCATGATCATGATCCATCGGTTCATTCAGAGCGTTGTCGCAAAGTGGGATTCCTAGACATGGTCGTGTACCCTCGAGGGATCCCACAGGATTTAGAGATCATGGTGTATTTTTTTAGTGATTTTTAATCGATGTTTATATGAGTATTTTTGTATTTTCGGGCTCATTGAGCATTTTGACCATGCCTAGTGCATGATGGCATTGTATATAAAACATGATATATATATATATATATATATATATATATCTTTTGGATCTAGATCTTCTTGTATCTAGAATTTTGTGATTTGTTTCCCATGTGTATACTAGATGTTTTTAGAATCTTTGTTTTTATATGCTTTTTAGAATGTATGCAATGGATGACAAGTGATAACATAATGTTTCTCTTTTATTTGTTTTTGTAATGCTGATATGTGATGATGAAAACATAATGTTGTACTAAACTTTTGGCTTCTTTGGGCAATGTTCGTTGCTTCTTCTTATTTTGGCAAAATGTGATGAATATCTAGTGATAACAAGATGAACTTGCCCCACTCCTATCTCCATACAACTAGTAAGATGCGAGGCTAAATTGTTAGGAAATAAGAGATAAAATATGCGGAATAATCCCTCGTAGAATAAAGCAACAAAGAGAAACTAATATGTAGAAATTATTACAGATCTGAAATAAAATTGCAGAATAAAATAACACAACACAAGGAGACAATATTTAATGTGGTTCACCCAATTTGGGCTACATCCACCAAGAATCACTTGCTCAGATTTTATTACAAGCCACCACTCTCTCAATACAATACCCAGATCTGTTTGGAGCTATGCTTAACAAACTCTACAGAATTCACAGCTGAATTCAAAACACATCTGTAATGTTTTTCATACATCTATCATATTCATAAACCATATAAATAGATAACTACTTAAGCAGTTTTACAAAACTGTGGGTATCAAAACCATGGGAAAAACTTGTCCCATAAACCTATGGGTCAAAAATCTCACCCATATGAGAAGATCACATTTCCTGATATGTCGGGTGCATTTTTTCGAGGCCAAAAAAATTTACGTCTAATTTTTTTTTTTTCGAGGGTCGCACTGCACCCCGAACCCCGGTGAGGATACATGAAAAGTGTATAGTACTCTTAGTGTATAGTCTTCAACACTTTCACACATGAAAACAGGCTCCATAACCTAATAATCTCCCACTTGGAGACTAGTTTTCCTCTGAGAAAGCTTCTTAACCCTTCACTAGTTTCCGTGAAGACTAACCAAAGCTAAACACAACTTCAACTTTTCCCTTGTGACCACCTTGGTCATCATGTCTGTAGGATTTTGACTAGTATGAATATTCTACAACTTCAACTTCTCTTCCTCCAAAGTTGTCCTGATGAAATGGTACCTTAACTGTATATGATTTGTCCTATAGTGGAAAGCAGAGTTCTTAGCTAGGTGTATAGCACTCTAACTATCACTATGCAACTTTCCTTCCTCTTGCTTATGCCCCAACTCCTCAAGTAATTATTGTAACCAAATCATTTCCTTGCTTTCCTCTATGGCAACAACATACTTAGCCTCCGTGGTTGACAAAGCCACCAACTTCTGTAGTCATGAAATCCAGCTTACTGTTGTTCCACCTACAGTGTAAACATAACCTATTATGCTCCTCCTGCTGTCTACATCTCTAGCCATGTCTAAATCTACATAACCGTAAAGTGGTGTCTCGATCCAATTGTAGCAAAAATGTCCCCATGGTCCCTATCAAATACCAAAGGATCCACTTTACTTCTTGCCAATGCTCTTACCCGGATCACTCATAAATCTGCTCATAGCTCCCCTTTGCATGGGCAATATCAGCCTAGTGCTCACCATAGCATACATCAAAGCGCCTTGTTGCTTATGAGTAAGGTACCTTGTACATCTGGTTTCTTTGCTACTCTATCTTGGGACATTGCTCCTTTGATAACTTAAAATGGCCTGCCAAAGGAGTCCCAACCAATTTAGCATCCTGCATGTTAAACCTATCCAATACCTTCTTAATGTACTCTTCCTGAGATAAAGTCAGCTTTCGTTCCTTCCTATCCTGAGTTATCCTCATACCAAGGATTTGTCTAGTTGCCCCAAAATCTTTCATATCAAAGGATTCACTTAGCTATTTCTTGAGTACTTTTATTTCCTACATGTTTTTACCTGCAACCAACATGTCATCAACATACAAACATAGGATAATATAACTTCCATCCTCAAATTTCTTTGTATACACACAATGGTCAGAATGACATCTAATACAACCTTGCTCTATCATGAATCTATCAAACTTCTTATACCATTGACATGGAGCTTGTTTCAAGCCATATAAGCTCTTCTTCAGTTTACACACCATCTCCTCTTTACCTTTGACCTCATAGCCCTCTGGTTTCTACATATATAGTTCCTCCTCCAAATCACCATGGAGAAATGTAGTCTTTACATCTAACTGTTCTAAGTGCAAGTATTCTACTGCTACTATTCAAAGAACGGTTCTAATAGAATTCATTTTTACTACGGAGAAAAGATCTCATCAAAATATATACCTTGTTTCATGCAAACCCCTTGACCACCAACCAGTCTTATATCTTTTCTTTCTTCATTCTTCATCTTTAACTCTGTGACACCCACTTGTCTCGCAATGCTCTTTTTCCATTCGGTAGCTTCACCAAATCCCAAGTCTACGGTTCTCTATGAGAGACTTATGTTCTTCATCCATGGCTTGCTCCCACTTCTTTCGAAATCTACCCTGCATTGCTTCATCAAAGCTCTCGGCTCTCCACTATTAGTGAATAATAAATAATAAAGAGGAGATAAATGTTTAGGTTCTTTTTTCTTACCCTAGAAGACCTCCTCACTATAGGAGTTTGGGTTTCTTGTTGAGTCGGTTCCTAAACCGATTCATGGGTCACCTTGTCCCATCCGAGAAGATCCTCTACCACTACATATTCTTTCTTGGATTCTTCCCTGTTTTCAAGCAAATCGTTGCTTATACATGACTTTCTCATTAAAGACCACATCCCTAGACTGAATGATTTTCTTTTCCTTAATACTCCAACATTTAAATCCAAAGTCATCACTACCATAACCAATGAAAGTATATTTTTCTGATTTAGCCTCTAGGTTGGTCCTATCATCCTTGTTTATATGAACAAACACCTCACATCCAAAGACTCTAAGAAATGAATAATTAACTTTCTTACCATACCAAGCCTCCTCAGGTATTCCTCCATCCAAGGTACTTGAGGGTCCTCTGTTTATCAAGTACACAGTTGTGCTCACCACTTCTACCCAAAAATAAAGAGGCAGTCTTGCATGTAACCTCATGCTCCTAGCATGTTCCATTATTGTTTTGTTCATCCTTTCTGATACCCCATTCTGCTGCGGAGTTCCTGGAGCCGTCTTTTTCCTGCGGATTCCATTCTTAGAATAGTAATCATTAAATTCATTACTGCAATACTCCCCTCCATTATCTAACCTGAGACATTTTAGCTTAAGACCTGTTTCATTCTCTACCAAGGCTTTCCATTTAACAAAAGTGTCAAATACATCATATTTGTTTCTAATACAATAAACCCAAAATTTCCTTGTTGCATCATTAATGAAAGTAACATAATAACTTGAACCCCAAGAGATGATACCGAGTGACCCCCCACACATCAGAATGCACCAACTCTAACTTACTCTCTTTCTTTGTATTTCCAACCTTGAGAAACCTTACTCGCTTCTATTTCCCACATATGCAGTCCTCACAGAACTCCAAACCTATTTCTGTATATCCAGGAAAATTCTTCTATATGATTTCCATGCCCTTATGGCTCATATGACCGAGCCTATAGTGGCATAATGTTTATATCCGCATCGAAGCCACAAGATTACAATCATTAGTACTATCAGTGGATAAATACAAGGTTCCAACCTTCTTACCTCTTGCCACCACAAGAGCACCCTTAGTAACCTTCCAAGAGTCAGCTGTAAATATCACAGTACAACCATCACTTCCTAATTGCCCCGCCGATATCAAATTTTTCCTTAATGTAGGCACATGTCGACATCATTCAATAGCCATGTATTCCCATTCATCGCATCTTAACCTGAACAGAACCTTTTCCAACTATACTACAAGGCTCATCATCACCAAGAAAAACATGCCCAAAATCCCCTTGAACATAATCAACAAAATAATGCCTATGTGGAGTAGCATGAAAAGAAGCCCCTAAATCTAAAACCCAAGATTCAATAATATTATGTAAAGAAAGCATCAAAGCATCCTGGCATACATTACCTGATGCCACATTTGCCTCCTTGTTTTCTTCTGTTGTTTCTTCTTGTCCTAAAGCTCCAAACAGTCTTTCTTTACATGCCCAGACTTTCCACAGTTCCAACATATAATCTTGGTCTTGGTTTTGACCTTGCCCGATCTTTCGATTTTCCACAGTTTCCTCTATTCTTTTGTCTCCCTCTAGTTTCCATTGTCAAAGCATTCCTTGAAGTAGAATATTCCCTAGAGCTTTTTCTTTGCATTTCCTCGCTTAGAATCACCCCTACAACATCCTCAAAATTCAACTTTGAGTTAGCTAGAACCGAGTTGCTTACCGCCATTACCAGGCTATTCCAACTTTCAAGTAAAGAGCATAGAATTAATAAATCCCTAACTTCTTCATCAAATTCTATTGTAACCGAAGCTAGCATATTCACAATTGTATTGAAATCATTTAAATGATCTGCTACTAAACTATTCTTAGACATCTTCATATTAAACAAATTTTTCATTAAAAATATCTTATTAGAGGCAGAGGGTTTTTCATACAACTTCCCTAATGCATCCATCAGTTATTTTGTAGTCTTTTCCTTTGAAACATTAAATAATACCGAAGATGCAAGACACAATCGGATCATTCCAAGTGCCTTCCGATCCAACAAATCCCATTCGGCATCTGTCATACTCGAGGGTTTTTCACCTTCTTAGACAACAGAGTATAAAGATTCTTCGATAAAGGTAATCTTCCATCTGCATCGTCGAAAGGCTGAAATTATGCCCGTTGAATTTATCAACCCTAGATCTTCCATCATCTGCCATAGCTCCCACTCAAGATAAAAATTTCCCTATGAATCAAAACTTTAGCAAACCAAACTAGGCTTTGATACCAATTGTTAGGAAATAAGAGATAAAATATGCAGAATAATCCTCTCACGAATCATAACAGTAGAAACTAATATGCAAAAATTATTAGAGATCTGAAATAAAATTGCGAGAATAAAATAACACAGACAAGGAGACAATATTTAACATGGTTCACCCAATTTGGGTTACGTCCACCAAGAATCACTTGCTCAAATTTTATTACAAGCCACACCTCTCTCAATATAATACCCAGATCTGTTTGGAGCTATGCTCAACAAACTCTACAGAATTCACAGCCAGATTCAAAACACATCTCGCAATGTTTTTCATACATCTATCATATGCATAAAACCATATAAATAGACAACTGCTTAAGCAGATTTTACAAAACCGTGGGTATCAAAACCATGGGAAAAACCTGTTCCATAAACCTATGGGTCAAAAATCTCACCCATATGAGAAGACCATGTTTCCCGATATGTTGGGTGCATTTTTTCGAGGCCAAAAAAAATTTTACGCTTAACTTTTTTTTTTTTTCGGGGCTATGCCCCCAAACCCTCGCTACCATGGGCTACCACCTCGAGATCCCCACTTAGGGCTGGCACGACCCTCGAACCCGGTGAGGATACATGAAAAGTGTATAGTACTCTTAGTGTACAGTCTTCAACACTTTCACACATGAAAATAGGCTCCACAACCTAACATCAACACCAAGATTTGGGAAGAGCACAAATTATATGAGTTTGAATGAATCGAAATGATGAGAGAAAGACAAGGTTTTGACAGAAATCAAATTTAGACTTGCGTACTTACTCTTACTCAAAACTACTACATAGTTCAGAATGTATCTTATTTTCCAGTTTATCTAGACTTAGATCCATGGATGGCAACTTGGTCGACAAAATATGGTTTTAAGGATTTAATCTCTTTAGAATTTAGATACTTAATTTCACTTAATATACTTTTCTTTAAAATATTAATATTCACTAATTTGCATGAATGGACCCCTACACCCTATCTCATGCTACTGATAGGAAGCATGGGCTCATCACCAAAGGTAGGACATAGGTGAGTAAGGGCACTTCTTTCCTTTCTCAACCTTGTATCACTAGTAAGAGATGTGGGCTCATCACCGAAGGTTGGTGGGGTAAAGAAGTGTGTAAAAATAAAATATTCTATTTGGTTTAGCATTTTTGATTTAACTTGACACTTCTGATTTGTGACTTTGGAGTATCCTTGTTTCAAAGAGATGTAAGAAGGATATATGTGACACCAAGAAGCTTCTAGAATAGACCGTAGGTAAGAACAACTTAACCAAGTAGAAAAGAATGAGTATGACCAAGTATGCAGGCCTTGGTATGGTTTTTGTCAAGACTTTGTCTGTCGAATTGATGAAATGATTTTGGAACCATTTGATGATATTATGAAAATTGAAGAGATATGATTTTGAATGCTTTTTCCAATATTTTCAGAATCTTGTAATAAATTGCTTAAGAATAAGTTCCTTGACCACAATAGTTACGAAACGAGTGAACAAAATGAAACAACTAAGTGACTAAATGCAATGTAGGTAGATATAATATACAAATGGTGATGTTGATGACCTATGCGTAAAACCGTTTAAGATGCAAGGAATTGACAGTTTCATTGAATTCCTCACCTTCTAGTGTACATAAGAGATACGCACTGTTTCTATAGTCTTTCACGACTTAGTATGGGCCCAACCACTTGGGCGAGTTACCTTCCTTTTCGGTTTTCTTATCAATCTGGTTGTCTAGTCTTACAACTAGATCTCCCTCGTATATTTCTCGTTTGTAGACCTTTTTGTTATATTTCTGGCACATTCGGTTAGCATAGGCTCTGTGCCTTTTTTTAGTGTTTATCTTGGCCTCATCAATGCTTTCTAGTTGAGAAAGGTGTGCCTCTCTATAGGCTTCTTCTCCCAAAATCCCTTGTAATGAGATGGGAAATTTGGGTGTTTCAACATCAAGCGAGAGAACCGTTTACGCCCCAAATACTAATGAGAAAGGGGTTACCTCCATTGGTGTTGTTATTGAGGTTCGATGGGCCCACAAGGCTGGGTATAATTTTAAATGCCAATCCGTTTATTCTCCTTAATTGTTTTGAGGAGAATAGCTTTTAATGTTTTATTTGTGGCTTCAACTTGTCCATTGGCTTGAGGGTAATAAAGAGAGGTTGTATGATGGTTTATCTTGAATTTACTACATAACTCATAGACCTCATCATTCTTAAAGGATGTGCCATTATCTAAGATAATGACTTGTGGGACACCGTACCTACAAATGATTTGATTCAAAATAAACTTAGTGATTACAAAACCTGGTACAATGGTGAGAGGCATGGCCTCTACCCATTTGGTAAAATATTATGTGGCTGTGATTATAAAATTATGGCCATTTGTTTATGAGGGGGATAATTTCCCTATCAAATCTAGGCCCCACGTGGAAAATGTCCATGGTGTTGCGATTGGTTGTAGAGCGTCTCTGGCATGTGAATCTCGTGGGAGAATTTTTGGCATTTATGGCACTTACGCACAAAATCTACTACGTCATGTTCTAGAGTGGGCCAAAATAGCCCATCCGATGTATTTTATGAGTAGTGGTGTGACCACCAAAGTGGCCTCCACATATCCCACTATGGGATTCATACAAAATATTTTTAGATTCTTCAGTGTCAACACATCTAAAAAGCATTCCATCGAAGGCTTTACAATAGAGCACTTGTTCTAAGATAACATATTTAGCAGCGATAATGCATAATCGCCTTCTTTGTTGCATGTAATGTGGCACCTTCTAGGTACGTATGGTCCATGATAAAATTGAAGATGTTAGTGTACCAAGGGCATGTAGAGATGGGGGATTGGTTTTGACAAAGTATATGCACTCATTGGGAAAATCTAGATCTACTAGATCACCTCCATCTAATGGATTGTCAGCTAACCAGTCTGCAATGATTTGTCCCTTAACAAATTTTTGGTTTACAAATGTTAATTCAAATTCACCCATTAAGGTTATAAATCATCCAACCTGTTTGGATAAAGACCCTGCATGAGGAATGTTTGTAAGTGATCTGTCTTTACAATGACCCATGTTTCTTGATTTAACATGTAATGTCTTAAATGTTTCATTCTAAGACTATGACAAGGCATTCTCTTTCTGCTTGTGTGTAACATGTTTCATAATCAAGAAACATTTGGACCTGATGAAATAGACCACATGTTCTCATTTATCATTGTCTTCTTGATCCAACATGCAGGCTACGAGACATCCATAGCCCATGAATATAGGATCAAAGAATGATTTGGTCTAGGAGGCATTAGCATGGGAGGAGAAAATAAGAAGCATTTAAGCGCTTCAAAAGCCTTGTTACATTCTTATGTCTAATCAATTCTATAATCTTTCTTTAATAAGTTGTTGATTAGATGAACAACAAAACTTAAGTCTAGAATGAACCTTCAAATTACAACTTGTTTCCCGAGAAATGATCTAATACCAGACTCATCTGATGGTGGAATCATTTCAAGAACAACCCAAATTTTGGATGGATAGACATCGATCCCTTGTGAGGATATAATGTAACCCAAAAGCTTGCCTCCTGTCACACCAAATATGCATTTCTCTGGGTTTAATGTGACGCCATATTTGATCAATTATGAGAGGATGATACAAAGTACCTCGGGTGATCAAAATGCTTTTGGCCTGGCCAACAATTCATCTACATAGGATTCTACAATCTTATGAATAAGATCGTGGAATATGTATGTCATTGCCGGTTGGTGTGTAGTGCCAACATTCTTAAGACTAAATGGCATGACAATGTAATAATAAGTTCCCCAAGGCATTATAAATGTGGTCTTGGCTTGATCTTCCTCGAGATATTTCAATCTAATTATACCTTGAGAACCCATCCATGAGGGAGAACAGGTTCAAATCCATTTGTCACATCAACAATAATGTCAATGGATGATAACGGGAAGTCATCTTTGGGACAAGCTTTATTAATGTCCCGAAAGTCTATGCAAATGCGTATCTTCCCATTCTTTTTTAGAACAGGGATGATATTAGATACCTATTGTGAATAGTCAACTGGTTTGATGAATCCTACTTAGAGAAGTTTCATTACTTCTTCTTTCACCATGAGATCCAATTTTGGTTTCATTGGTCTCAACTTTTGTTTAATTGGCTTTACATCTGGTTTGGTGACAAGATTATGTACCACGATATGTGGTGTAATTCCTATCATTTCTTTGTAGTTAAATGCAAAATCCTTTTGATGTTCCTTGAGGATTTGGGTGTGTATTTCTATCTCTTATGTAGTTAACAAGGATCCCAACTTCAAAATATTTGGTTCTTCCTCCATTCCAATGTTTATGTCAATTGTTTCTTTGCTTAAAGAAGTGTTACCTTCTTCAAATTCAAGCGAGGCTAGAGGTAGTTCCAAAATTTCTCCGTTCTCTACCTTGTAGATATCAAGATCCTTTTGCGGAGGAGGCTCTATCATGGGATTTACAAAATAAGAAGAGGAATATGGGATTAGGGAAAGATCCGCTATGTGATGGGTGAGATGTAGCTCCGCAAAGGCATTTAGATATTCAAGAGTGACTCTATCGGCTGTCAAAGTGATCCAAGATAGAAAACTCACTCTCGGCTTCTAAATTGTCGGGGAGCAGGTTTGTTAGTATTTTACGCACCAATGGTTCAATACGAAGTGATCTTGTGAAACTTGTATTTTCCAACTCACCTGTTTGGAGCGAAACAAGAAGCCGAGTTCTATTGAATCTGCGAGAAGGTTCTACTCTTGTGGGATTTCTTTGATTAATATGAATTTGAATCCCTTGGTTAGATCTAATCTTTGCCATTTTATAGAGTTGTAAATGCTCACTATAGTCTCGTATACCTCGAGACTTGGTTTTCAACTAGTTGTGAGTCTCCTAGCACTCTAATGTTATCAACACCCATCCTTTTAGCTATGATGAGGCCAAGGAGGAGGGTTTCATACTCAGCTCCGTTGTTTGTACACTCAAAATTTAACTTAAAGAAAAAAGGTAGGATCTTTCTCTAGGGAGAAGTAAAGATCGCACCCGCCCTAGCTCCAAAGTGACATCTAGCTCCATCAAAATGAAGATTCCAATATTTTCTTAGAAAATGGATGTTGGGACATTCCTCGTGTTTGTTTCTTTTCCTTCGATTACTTCTACCATACAAACTTCATCTGATGGAAGGGAACCAATTCCTAGGGTGTATCCCATACCCATAGAATCAAATGGTAGGAGAATGGGTAGATATTTCTCTAGTAATTCTACAATTTTTGTGGTAGTCCCTAATGATACCATTTCTATGATGTTAGTCTTACTTTCGAGTGCTGGAATGCCTTCGACTAGATTTGTAATTTCTAATTTTGTTGTAGGTATCAACTTCTCTTCTGGTTTTGAATTGATTGGTTTGCTAAGTTGATTCATTGGGAGTTCAAAGTCAGAGTGTACGCCTGGTCTCTTCTTCAAGTTTGCTAGGTGTATATCAAATGGTTTTGGGTCACCTTGTGCCACTAATATTTTCCTATCAAGAATTTCGCGCTTGTTACCTGTCCAAGTTAATGCACCAAACTAAACACAAAAACCCTGAAAAACTCCAATGAAATTGATACCTGATGAAGATGTAGCCGGATGAGGCAGCCGATGTAGATAAGACGGGCGCACACGAGCAATTCGCACAATAGATCCGTGTATCCTGCAAAACACCGATGCTTGACAGAAAAAGACCACGTTAAAAGATATTTAGGTGGACTGCCCGAGAAGCGGGTCCGGGAAGCGATAAGCTTCCTCGGCGGATGTCAGTCCACGTTTTCAATTAAGAAAAGAAGCATACATGATAAAAGATGTAAGTAAAAGCTAGATTTTTTTCGATCATAAAGTAATAAGACAGAATCTAAAACAGGCAGTAAAGTACGAAAACAGAAACTATGAAATAATGCCGGATTTGTGTTACCTGTATCCCTTTTTACCTATCTCTGCAGGAAATCGGCGTCGATTGAGACGGATCGGCGTCGACTGACTAAGATCGGCGTCGATTGAGACGGATCGGCGTCGACTGGATAAGATCGGCGTCGACTGAAGGCAGATCGATCAATCAGGGACTGTGCGATAAGATTCGGGAATTGGAAGGTGAATGTGGTCTGCTGGATGTGCCGAAGTTGGCGAGACACTGGAACAGAGTCACCAGATGATAGATGGTGGTGTGCGATGCTGATGTGACAGGGACAGAGTAACGGTGCTCCTCTCAGGGATTGATTCGGACAGGATCTGCCCTAATTTGATACAATTGATGCTAAGAAGATCTCTCTTTCTCACAACCTGTATCTCTCTCGCTCTCTGTTCGTGCGTAAGTGCTTCCTTTTTTCGTCTGTTCGCTTTTCGCTCGTTCGTGGTCTCTTTTTCGGTCCCTAGAACTGAGCTCTGGGCTTGCTTTTATAATCGGCGCCGCTCCTAGAAAATCGGCGCCGACCATATGGGTCGGCGCCGATCGCGGAAAAGACTCCCGAGGTGGCCAAAAATGATCGATTTCGAGAAAGATAAGACTTATTCCGACTACGGGAAATATCCCGCTTAGGGAAGAGCAAATATGGATGTGATACATAGATAGAATAAATTTGGGGTGGATAAGTGATTAAGATGCATGGGAAGAAGCGTAATTAAATATTTAATATTTAATCACTCATGGGTAAGATGTGATGGGATGAACTAAATTTGGAGTAAGTGATTAAATCACAAATTGGATAATATCCCAAGGGGATAGTTGGTGACGTAAAACTTGCCCCAGGTTACCTAAGCAAGTAAATGGATGAGAGGGACACTAAATTGAGTAACCAATTTTAAGTGTCTACATTTTGCCCCTTTTTGTCAAGTAACTTGCGATAAGCAAGGTTATGAGACAAAAACAAGGAAATGGAAGAAGAGAAGAACTATGTGGTGATGTGATCCCCCTCAAACTAGGGATGGGATGGGTGATAGAACAAACGATCCCAAGTTTGAAAAAGGTAGATGAAAAATGCAGGATGCCCCAGTCGGATGTCCGGAGTAGATCTGATCATTGATGACGCATAAAAACAAATGAAAAGGCAGCAACCTAAGGAACTCACATTGGTAGGGCCAACTAGCCGGTCTCCTCATGAGACGACGGTAGTGCCTACAGACCCATGAGTGTAAGGGGAACTGCAAAACAGTGAGCATCTAAAGAGACACATGGTAGGGACAACTAGACGGCCCAGTGCAAAGCAGGACGTTAGTGCCTCTGCACTCGTTTAACTCTAAGTCGCCAAAAAGTACGAGTGTCCCACGCAAAGGGAACAAACCCGAAATAGACAAAGATATCGAAAAGATGCGCCGAAAGACAAAATTCAGCACACAACAATGATCAGATAGATAAGTAAGCCAAGAATCAACACTATGGCAAAAAGTTGTGGAAAATCGGCGGCGACCAAACTAATCGGCGACGACTAGAACAAACGGCGTCGACCCAAAAAATCGGCGCCGACCAATCCAGGCACATATAAATATGCGAACGGAAAACGTAAACGATTTATTTTCAACGTGACGATTGATTCAGAAAGAGCCGATTTTTGATTTGAGCACCATGGAAGCCTCTGGGAGCGGTCAGAAGCGCAGGAGGACACGACCTGGGGTAAGTGGTCATTCTTGAACCCACTTTTCTTATTATTTTTTTGTTTTTTTTTTTTTTTTTTTGTTTTTTGTGCATGGGAGGCCGGGGTCTGGTTTACGTCCGGCCAGGCAGTCGGCGCCGATTGGTTTAATCGGCGTCGATTGTTTTGGATCGGCGTCGATTGGTATTAATCGGCGCCGACTAAAATGAACGACGCCGATTTTACCAAATCGACGCCGATTGAAAGATATTCATTGTTTTTTTTTTTTTTTTTATGGTTTTGGAAGATGTGATTTGGGGAAATAAGAGACTAATTATGTTTTTGATGTCGTGGATGCAGGCACGAGAGGTACTACATATGAGGGATGCCATCCCTGAGCTATTGGAGACGATTCTCCCTGATGTGACAGATGCAGACTGGCAGCATTTAGAGCTAGCCGGGCTCGGGGGTTTCCGATATTATAGACGAGTGCCACGAGATGTGGAGCTCATGCGGGCACTAGTGCGACGGTGGGACAGCCACACGTGCACATTTTGGTTCAGGACGGGTGAGATGACGATCACCCATGAGGATGTATTCAGGATCCTCAGATTACCGATTACTGGGGACCCGATTGAGATCACACCCCGGGAGCAGCAGCAGAGGGCCCTGGTGCGATTATACAGAGGTAGGGCAGATGATTCTGAGATAGTATCTGGGGCAGTGAGGATAGCCTCACAGTACAGGCAGGATAGCCCTCGGAGCAGGCGGATAGCCTTGATTCAGATGGCTATCTCCTACTTTGCCCTGCCAGACTCAGGAGGTGGGAGATTCCCATTGTTACTATTAGACTGTGTGTGCGACATCTTGCAGTACAGACAGGTTTTTGCCTTCGCCGATGCCCTGATAGCTCAGATTTACCATGAGCTATGGATGTACACCACTGGCCGGAGGACAGGGATTGACGTCAGTTTTGTGCTCCATTGCTGGGCATATGAGCACATAGCGGTGATCAGGCCATCCGGGCTTCCTTGGATGCCAGCAGCAGTGGGAGGTGTTGACTATGGATTTCGGAGATGGCGGGCTGACATGGCCGCAGGAGATACAGGTAGACCAGCCGGGTGGTACTCTGAGCGTTTCAGGACGCTTACACCAGATCAGGTCATCTGGAGACCATATCGGGCATTCCCGACATGGGCCGGTCAGGATGCCCACTTGGTAGCATTGAGACGGAGCCGGGTGGTCAGGGGCCGGAGGCCGGATATGTGGGAGCGGGTCCCGTTTATGCGGATATTGAGGCGCAGTTTTGGCCTAAATACATGATAAGCGGCCGGCCACCTACACGCCATATAGGCGGGATAGCAGAGAGACGGATTTGCCGATTTTGATCCCGGCAGACCCATTGAGAGAGGCCCCACCCTCCACAGACAGTGATGATGACGCGGGGGTGGATGAGGGCTACGCAGCATGGTACGACACAGAGCTTCCACGACATCTCCCGCCCTCTATAGATGCTGATGAGGAGGACATAGCTGCTACGCTGGACAGATTAGAGGGAGAGCATGCCACCCTCACACAGACACATCAGGTAGCTCTGGAGGAGATCAGGGCTTTGACGGAGGAGAGGGATGCCCTGATTGTGGAGAGAGACACCGCTCGCCAGGAGCGAGATACAGCGATCCAGCAGAGGGACCGCTACTTTCGACACAGGGAGGCCCTCAGGGCCAAATATGGGGAGACAGGTGCCTCATCAGATTCTGGTACACAGGGTACGACCCTAGGAGGGGCACCACCAGCAGCGGCAAAGAGCCCCAAAGAAAGATCGGCAGCAAAGATCGTTACGAGCACCGTGCATCTGTGAGCCCGAGCACATACTCGCCTCTCCGCCGAGGTGAGATACTACGAGGATGCCCTAGCGCAGCATGCCCCAGATGTGCCTCGATACGGGGCGAGGAGGAGAGCAGCGACGGCTACGGCGAGCGGAGCCTCAGGTGGAGGGAGTACTGGGAGAGATCGAGGTGGGCCGAGACCTCCAGCAGCAGGTGCATCGAGCTCGATAGGCGGCGGCCAGGAGAGACAGCCAGGTGCAGAGGAGGGTGGAGGGATAGTGTCCTCCACGCTTCAGATTTTACTATATAGAGATTTGATAGATTTTGTATCTGTATAGTGATGTAGCCTCGATTGGAAGGCATTGTATAGATGGCTTGATTAGAAGCCATCCATTTTTGTACAGACACACATGTATATATATATAGATTCATTATTTGTCATATAATTGTACTCATGCTTTTAATTTTGGATATACATGGATAGATGGATATAGATATAGACTGATAGAGGATAAAATAGATGTGATTGGATAGGTATAGACTGATAGATGATAGAAATATATGTGATGTGGATATAACTTTGATAGATGGATGTGATGTAACTTGGATGTACATGTGTTTGATGTTTGGATTAGATATGGATAGATATAATGTACCTTGGATGTACATTTTGGTGGATAGATTGATGGATGTGATTGATATATAGATTAGATATAATGTACCTTAGATGTACATATTTTAAATATTTTGATGGATAAATAGATAGATGTGTTTGATGTATAGATAGATGTAATTTTAATGAGAAATGAATAAAGATAGATGTTTTGATAGATAAGAGGAATTTTGATAGAAGATAAATTGTGATTGAATTAACATGTGAAATGTCAATTTAACAGGATGCAAGAGCCAAAGATGTAAGTGGAAACAACCGTGACTTAGAAGAGAAGACACTCGGAAAAGAAGGGAAATGATAAGTCGGACTTCCAACCGACCATAGATAAAATCCAGATAAGAAACCGAAAGACCAAGCATACAAGGCCCTATATAAGATTAAAATAAACCTGACACTAACTAGTCGCAAACCAGATCTAGGATAGAAATGGAAAGAAAAGTAAGTATCTTGTCGGAATTTACAAGGGACAGGATACATGTCCATGATAGGAAAATAGGATTCTCCATATGATCGACAAAAGGTCTTAAATCTCAGCTTCATGACTTTGACAGAAAAGCAAACTGATCAATGCGGGAAGTTTGCTTGATATGGAAAGACTGATCGATGCGGGAAGTCTTTCAGTGATGCTAAAGAGTGTATAAACTGACTGGAAGGCTGACTAATTACAAGAAGCCTTGAATTTTTCTTTGAGAAACAGCCGTCCTTCAAGGGAGCGGTCTGTATTTTGAATTTTAATGATAGCCATCCTTCGAGGGTATGGTCTATTTTCTTTTTGATTCACTTGATAATGTATGGATAGCTGTCCTTCAAGGGATCAGTCTATCTTTTGGATAGCATTTTCTTTTTTTTTTTTTTTTTTTTGAAATCTTTTTGAAAGAAGCTGAGTTTAGACCTAGATAGATCAGATGGAGGGGAAGAGAGCATAGAAGAACATGTACTCATGCCCCGAGTAGATCCAATTAAGATAAGTACTTGGGACAGATGAAGTGGTGATTAAGGTATTCCTACCATGAGGAGGAACATATCCAAAAGAAACGTGCAATGAGTAGAGCCGCGATACTCATATTTAAGGTAAACGAGGCAATAGGCGGAGAACCACACAATTTCAAATCACCACAAAAGTAGATGACTGGTTATTAGGACGGATGGAAGATCTGAGTTGCGACTAGATTTGTGTAAGATAGATTTTAACAATAGAAGGGCCGTAGATGCAAGGCATTAAGAGGTTCCGCTTCAGGTACACCATCCATGGAGGATAAACGATAAGCCCCAGACCCATATTTATGAGTGATAATGTAGGGGCCCATCCAGTTGGGAGCAAACTTACCACGTTGACTTTTTTCGAGTGTAGTGACATTTTGATTTTCCTTAAGAACAAGGTCACCAATTTTGAAGTCACGGTGTTGCAAGTGCTTGTTGTAAGCACGTTTGACACGCTCAAGATAGACTTGATGATGCTCAAGAGCGTTAAGACGCCGCTCATCTAATAATTCAAGTTGTGCTAGATGATTTTGACGATAATCCTCATCGGAGACAAATTCTCTGAGAGAAACACGGAGAGATGGGATTTGGACTTCCAAAGGAAGGACAGCCTCAGACCCATAGACGAGAGAGAAGGGAGTAGCACCAGTAGGAGTACGAATGCTAGTCCGATAAGCCCAGAGAGCAAAAGGGATATGTAAATGCCAATCCCTACCAGCTCGACTAGTTACCTTTGCGAGGATATTGCGCAAAGTTTTATTGGAAGCTTCGGCTTGACCATTAGCTTGAGGATAGTATGGAGAAGAAAAACTGAGCTTGATATTGAAAGCGTTGCAGAGATTCTGCAAATCAGCGTTCTTGAAAGACTTACCATTATCTGTGATTAGCTTGTGTGGAACGCCAAAGCGACAAATGATGTGTTGATAGACGAAATCAACTATGGGTTTAGCCTTTGTTGAAGAAAGAGGGATAGCTTCTACCCACTTAGTAAAGTACTCAGTGGCAGTAATGATAGAATGATGACGCTGTGAAGAACGGGGATTGATGAGACCAATAAGATCAAGACCCCACTGTGAAAAAGGCCACAAATCCGCCGCAGGTTGCAAAGCCTGACTAGGGATGTGCGTGAGATTGGAATGTTGCTGACACTTGACACACTTCTTAGTGTATTCACAACAATCTTGATTAAGAGAAGGCCAATAATATCCCAGACGTAAAATGCGCTTGGCTACAGCTAAGCCACTAAAATGTCCACCACAGATACCGTCATGGACCTCCTGAATAGCTTTAGATGATTCATGGGTTTTGAGGCATCGAAGCAAAATACCATCAAAGCCGCGTTTGTAAAGAATCCCGCCTAGGATAGTATAGCGATTGGCGCGTTGGACAAAAGACCTTCTACCATTGGAAGTCAGATCTGGAGGAAGGATCGAATGAGATAGATAATTAACAATCTGTTGATACCACTCATCCTGGGTATGGGTTGTGACAGCATTGATCGAAGTTAGTTGTTGAAGATAAGATGGTTGATCTAATCGTTGCACAGCCACATAAAGACGCGAGTCTTCGGTAAAAGGCGGGATAAGTGAGGCTAATGAGGCCATGGTATCCGCGAATCGATTTGCAGTGCGAGGAATGGCTTGGATAGTGAATTTATCAAAAGATTGGAGTTGAGCGAGAACGATATCACGATATTTTTGAAGGATATCATTCTTGCATTGATAGACACCCGTGACCTGATTAACGATGAGTTCAGAATCACCGAAGATGTCAATATGACGAGCGCCGAGATTAATGGCATTTTGAAGACCTAAGACAAGAGCTTCATACTCAGCCACATTATTGGTGCACTCAAAGTTTAATTTGTGTGCAACTGGGATAGGCGTACCCCAAGGCGGAATCATCACGAAACCCGCACCTCCCCCTTGCTGGCATTTGGATCCATCAAAGAAGAGCTTTACTTTAAATGGAGATAGACCAAAATCAATTTGTTGGATATTTTCATCGGGGAATTGAGCAGGGGGGTCTTGAGTGTCCGGAAGAGGAGCATCGGCTAATTGATCTGCAATAACCTGACCCTTGATAGACTTTTGCGGGATAAACTCGAGGTCAAATTCTGTCATAAGCATGAGCCAACGAGTGATACGATCATTGTGATAAGGCTTTGCATGCATTGTCTTAAGTGGATTGACACTTGTGACAATATAAGTTTTGTGATTAAGGAGATAATGACGAAGCTTAGAAGTTGCGAAGAAGAGAGCGCAACATAGTTTTTCAGCTTCGGAGTAACGTGTCTCATACTCATGGAGGGTGCGACTGATGTAATAGACAGCTTGTTCTTTACCACAAGTGTCCCGATGCGAGATCATGGCTCCCAGAGCATGGTCAGTCACAGAGATATAAAGATAGAAAGGCTCCCCCTCGCGTGGAGGTGTAAGCACGGGTGGAGAAAGAAGATAAGCTTTGAGATCATCAAAGGCCTTTTGGCAATGCTCATCCCATTCAAAATGAACATTCTTACGGAGGAGATGGTGAAAAGGTTGACAACGGTCCGACAATTGGGAGATAAAACGACGCACTGACTGAAGACGCCCTTGGAGACTGCGGAGTTGCTTCAAGTTAGACGGGGGAGGCATCTCAAGGATGGCTTTTATTTTTGCGGGGTCGACTTCAATACCCCTGATGGAAATGATAAAACCTAAAAGTTTACCAGTGAGAACGCCAAACACGCACTTAGATGGATTTAGACGAAGACAAAAGCGGATAAGCCTCTCAAAGAGAGGTGCAAGGATGAAAAGATGATCCTGACGACGCTTGGACTTGCCGAGGAGATCGTCAACATAATCTTCCACAGTTTTGTGCAAGAGATCATGGAAGATGTAGGTCATTGCTCGCTGATAGGTTGCTCCTGCGTTCTTAAGACCAAAAGGCATGACACGATAGCAAAAGGTCCCCCAAGGAGTTATGAAGGAAGTCTTATGTTGGTCTTCTGGTGCGATGAGGATTTGATTATACCCAGAGAAACCATCCATAAGAGAAAGCATCTCATGACCCGCAGTTAAATCTACGAGTTGGTCGATATTAGGTAGAGGAAAATCATCTTTTGGACAGGCAAGATTAAGATCCCGGAAGTCGGTACAAATTTGAATTTTCCCAGTAGCCTTAGTTACTGGTACTATATTGGAGACCCATTGTGGATAATCGATGGGTTGGATGAAGTTAGCCGAGAGCAAGCGCTGTAACTCTTCTTTGACAAGAAGGGCTACTCTAGGGTGCATTTTACGCAATTTTTGCTTAACTGGTTTGATATTGGGAAGAGTAACGATATTGTGGACCACAATATCGGGATCGAGTCCTGGCATATCCTCGTATGACCAAGCAAAGGCTTGACGATGTTTGGAAAGAAAAGTGGTAAAGTCCCCTAATTCCTGTGGATTAAGGGATTGGCCGACCTTAATGATGCGAGGGTCTTCAGAAGTCCCTATATTAAGGTCGATAGTGGCTTCGTTGAGAAGGGTAGACGTGTCAGAAGGAATAGTTTTGGGGAGATATGAATCCTCTGCCCCCAGATAGGTGAGGACAGAATCATCATCCGCACAGTGGATAGTGTTGATAGTGGGAGAGTCGTCTCCAACTATTTCAGGGAAGATTAATGGTATAGAAGCGGACCGATTGTTAGTCTCGTAGGCTAACGGCCCTAAGGAAATGGTATTGATCAAAAAAAAAAGTTAGGTGGGATGGAAATGTCATCGTCCACATCAAGTGATGCTTCTGATTTAGTGGGGGAAGATGGTTCTTCCGTAGGAAGAGGCTCATCAAGAATAGTGACGGTGGCTTTTGAAAGGGGTTTAAACCCTAAACCAAATTTCTGATGTGGCATGAGAGTAGGAATGGACTTGAGGTCATGTATACCTTGTTCATATTTTCCCAGGCCAAAACCTTTCCACGCGCATCGATATAGATAAGTTTTTGCAAACGTGGGATTCTGTAGATAATCAAACCCTGTTAAGTAAGGTTTGGTCCTAGGAGGAGAATCTGGGCGATAGTGAGGCGTATCAAGACCACCGTAGATGAAATTAGTCTGTTGATTGGGCAGACCAATGGTGACGATGCGACCGAGACCTGGTTGATATTCAGGTTGTTTGTCTGGTCTACCATACTCATTAGGTTTGAGATGGGCATCAAAAGAAAAGAGAGGAAGCTCTCCTAGTGAGAAACGCTGCAATGTCTCTTCTAGATTTTGTAAATCCGGTAGTTTAGTTGCAGGTATGGAAGAAGATGAGGCCCCGTCAGGAGAACATGCATTTTCTTTTAAAGGGGCAGATCTTGTGGTCATGTCGCACTGTGCGGAAGGAAAAGGATCTCCTGGATGGGTATATATTTTGCCCTCATATTGATATTTTAAGCATCGATGGAGGGTGGATGGGACACAATGCATTGCGCGAATCCAGGAGCGTCCGAGGATCATATTATAGTGAAATTTTCCTTCGACAATGTAGAAAAGTTCGTGAAGCAGCTTCTTACCTACTCGAATGGGTAAGACCACAGTTCCTAAAGTAACTGCTAGCTGATCGTTAAATGATCGAAGGGCAAAGGGCGGGGGTGACACCACATTCTTTGGTAACTTAAGTTGTTCGAATGTGTGCGAGGAGATGACGTTGAGTGCAGCTCCACTATCGATCATAACACGTTTTAAGGTAGTGTTATTGATTTGGACTGTGATGAAGAGGGGAGCCTCCAAATCCTCGGAAGAAAGAGAAGGAATTTCTGAATCTTCAAAAGAAATGGTGGTTGATAGTCTATTCAATCCAACAACCAACTCGTAGGGCTGGGGCTCATCTGAATTCACTGTGATGCGACGCAGATTATCGATTAGAGCCTGGCGATGTTATGGAGAGGATTGGATGAGGTCAAAAAGAGACATTTTGACCGGAGCCTGGGTGAGTTGTTTCATAACACTCTCCTCAACAGACACGGGAACTTGAGCCCGAGGTGCAGCACGAATAGAGACCTTAGGTCGTGGGGCTGATGAGGAAGGAGACACGCCTTCAGGGGCTGCAGAAATGACAACCCGTGGTCGAGATGCTGAGGATGAAGATGGGTTATCATAGTGTTGGGTTCTGGTGGCGATATGGATTGTGTCAATTTGAGAAGGAGGAAGATCAAGTGGAGCGGAATCACCAGAGGTCCGAATGGATGGTTGAGGCTCAGATGGGGCTAAGATGACAGGAGGTACTCGTTCCTCCTCCTCCAGCAAAAGGTCACTATCTTCCAGAAGGTTCTTGACAACAGCTTGAAGTGCTTTACATCCCTCAGTATCATGACCCGGGGTACGGTGGTAAGCACAAATCAGATCAGAGTTAAACCAGGTAGGTTTAACTCCTTTAGGGTTATAAGGTTTAATCGGAGGAAGGGTTATGGATGAAGATTGGATAAGTTGATGAAGGATTTCGGTATAGAATCCGGTAGACGAAGAGGAGGATAGAGATGATGAAGGTGGTTCTTTTACATTAACCGACTGCCGAGGTAAAAGAACTTGCATGTTAGGTTTAACAGTCTTTTTAGGAATCCTCTTATTTGTTTGGACATTTGGAGGAGCAGTCTTGGGCACTTGAGATGGGAGTAAGTGAGACATGATTGACTTTGGTGGAGGAGGAGCCCCTAAAATAGATTTTGAAGATGATGGATATGTGACAAATTTTGCGGTCTTTGGAGACAAAGGGGGTTGCTTGGTCGAATTTACTGATGATTTAGATAATGTCGGTTTAGAAGAGGAAGAAGCTCCCAAAGTAGGTGTAATCGGAGGGACATAGGGTGCCTTGGTTTTTGGTAATGAAGATGATGATCCTGATAGAAGAGGTGACGTCTTTTTAGTAGGTAAGTCTATTTTTCGGGGTATTGGTGAAGAATGTGTTGTAGAAGAAGACGATGGCTTTGATAAGTGTGTAGAAGAAAATGCCTTCTCAGCGGGCAAATCCAATCGTTTATGAGGCGTAGAGAGAGATTTTTGTGGAAGAGCACCAAGAGTCTTGATGGTCCGAAATATGGGCTTTCCTTTTTCAGGGATGGTGACGACTTCAACGGCATAAGGTGATTGTAACCTTTTCGGAGGAAGCAGGTGGGGAGATACTGATGGTGTAATGTTAGATTTTGGTTGTCTCGGTTTAGGTTCCGGAACCGAGTGTATAGGTGTTGATACTACTTCTTTTGATCTTTCCTTAATAGGCGAAGTAACATTAGTGATGGAAGAAGTGAGTGATGAAGAAGCAGTTCCTTGCGAGGGGACTACTTCTGATGCAGTAATCATGGGTGAAACTACTGTAGGAAAAGAGATAGGAAGGGTCAAAATCGAAGACGCTTCCGTCGAAGTCGGCACAATTATAGGTACGTTTACCAAGGACATAGTTGCAGCGGGAATGGGAGCAACAGAAGTGGATGTGCCTGTAGTGGAAACTCGAAGGGATGTAATTGCCTCGAGTATTGAAAGAATGTCTGAAGATGAGACAGATGAGGATGACACTGTCTCGGGTATGGATGGTAGGTCAGACAAAGGAGCGGAGAAAGAAGACTCCGTGCTTAGTAATGTAGGAATATTCAAAGACGGGCCATCTGAAGATAATGGAACTCCAGTGATAGATGAAGTGGAAGGAGGTTCTGATTCGATTGATGTGTTTGCAGATGGCTTGGTTTCGGAAGAAGATTCTTCGGTAGAGATGAAGTTGATGGTATGAGTGTTTGGTTTTTGAGACTCTGAAGCATTATGGTTCGGGGCATGATTGGGAAAAGGTTGTTTAAAAACATCGAGCGCCTGATTTGGGGGAGCATTTGGGTTATCCAGAATGAGCTCGCCTTTATCAATGAATTTCTGGACAAGATTTTTGAAAGTCTGACATCGTTCGATGTCATGACCCTTGGTTCTATGATAAGGACAGAAATCATTTTCCCTATACCAGAATGGGCGTTCTCGGCTTTCATCAACATCCCTAATGGGGGGAAGTTCGATCATGCGAACTTCCAACATTTTTTCTAAGATAGAGGCATATGATTCCCCCAATGGAGCGAAGGATCGAGATGATGAAGTCCCTTTTCGAGAAGATGAGGGGTCTCTTCGTGGTGTTTGATTAGAAGTATTGTCGGCTCGTGATGCTTTTAATACGATAGCGTTGGTGGATCCTTGATTCTTGTCTTTAGAAGGGGAAGAATTTGGTTTGGTAAACCGAGAAAAATCTGGTTTAGATTTAGAGCGAAGTTTTAGCTTCCCTTGCTCAATGGCGCGAGATTCAAGTTTGCGTGCCATCGTGAAGGCTTCTTCAAAGGTATGAAAAGTTTGGATCCTTAAAGTGGAAGAAATGTGATTAGCACAAGATCGAGTAAACAACTCGATTTGTTGGGATTGAGGAAGGGAGAAAGACAATTGGTTGATTATCCCTCTCCAACGAGCGACAAAGTCTGCAATAGACTCATCATCGAATTGGCGAATGTTATAAAGATCTGTGATCGAGATCTTATGCGCGATATTTATTGAAAAGTTTTCAACAAACATTTGGGCCAATTGAGAGAAAGAAAACAGGGAATGTTGAGGAATGTTATTGTACCAGTCTAAAGCAGGTCCTGCTAGAGACATAGGAAAGGTACGGAGCATAAGCTCCTGATCCTGGACTATGAGGTAGCAAGCATGTTTGAATGCTCGCAAATGTTGTTGAGGGTCTTCCCGACTATGAAATTTTGAAAATTTAGGAAGTTCCCATTGGGGAGGATAAGGCTTGAAAGCTACTGAGGGTGAATGGGTTCATTACACACTTCTTCAAAGGAGTATGAAGGACGAGCCCCTTTTGTGGAGGCTTCCAAGTCTGCGATTTTCTTGAAGAGAATTTGAACCACGTCAGATTGAGGAGGAGGTACATTGGTATGTCCTACATAAGAAGTAAGTGGTGGATGTTGTTGAGGTGTCAATGGAGGATTCATCTGTTGATGGATAGGATGATAAGAGGAATAACCAGGTGTTCTGGGTGACACCGGGTGGGGTATTTGCTGTGAGGTGGCTTGCGTATAGGCAGGCTGTGAGATAATAAGTGATTGAGAAAATGAAGGTTGGATGACGGGTGGAGCCTGTGATTGGTGGACTCCTATGTTTGTTGATTGGATCGGGACAGATTGAGGAACATGGGTGTTGGTTGGATTGGACATGTTGGGGAACAAGACCTGAAAGGGGCCTTCTACTGCCGGATTAGGTATTAAGGGTGCCGATGTTAAAGGATGGGCGAAGGTCACAGTTGCTGGAATATTGGAAGAAAGACCCCCTAGAGGACGAGAAGTAGGAGCCAACTGACTATTCGGAGGGGGTTGGCTCATGAAGAGGTATTGACCTTGGGACACGATGGAGGGCATAGATGAATTAACAGCAATATGCGGGTGTGCAGACGCATTCATTATAGCCAGGGCAGAAGACTTCTCAGAAGTAGGTTGTGGAATACTCGAGGTAACTGCGGTGTTAGGAATAGGTAAGACTATTTGAGAACTAGTCGATATGGTAGGTGGAAGAGAAAAGGGAGGCATAGGGGCCTCGCTCTTCTCCGTGACTCGAGGCAAGAGCGACGATGCAAACTGCTCTACAAAGGCTTGGGATGATCCACGAGGGTAATCGTACACTTGTTGGATTGGTGGTCCTTGATCAGATATTTGAATAGATTTGTGTACTAGGTAGTCCATGAGGGCTATCGGATTGCGGTCGAGGAATGCCTGGAATTCAGGATCCCCGCGGGGAACATACTCCGAGCCAGATGATATTTCCGAAGGACTAGGGGAAGCTGGACGTGATGGGATTGCCTTGGCTTGATAGAAAGGATTATATGACTGGGATGGGGAACCAACTAACAAATGGGTCCCGAGGAAGATTGGGGGGGTGCCGAAACCTCCACACTAGTGGTGATCTCGGAGGAAGAAGGAACCAGTTGAGCCATTCTTCTAGATTGTGACCGAGTGATAACCATCATAAACACGCAGAAAAGAAGATTGACCTAACTAATGCACAGACAATTCAAGCAGCGCAAGTGATTATCTCCTTTAAATTTTGATGCTTTTAAGAAAAGAAAATGTTAGGGAAGGCTTTTTAGAACAGGAACTACTCAGATAGCCAAACTAAGGATGGTTTGGGTAATGTTTGGTGAGGAGTCCCGAAGGCACTTCAGTAAAAGACCAGTACGTGGCTTGATATAGGGGCCTACCCCCGCACTTCACACACCGCTGCGATAAGGGATTGGTGCTTTGCCAATATATACCAAAATCTTCCGTGAATTTATAGCGGCGCCTGAGTACCGCGTAGGCTCTTCCTCTTGGATATCACTTCCAAGTAGGCGAGGCCAGGGAAGGAATTTTGTTTAAATGCTTTATACCTAGTGATTTTGGCTTTGTGTGTAAGGGTGAAAAATAAAAATCAAATAGTGTCACTACCGATTTTGATCAATTTTCCAGCCTAATTAAAACTAGATGAAAAACATGCAAAGAATGACAAAGAAAAGTTCTTTTTAAGCACTTAAAAATGAAGTGTTTGATTTCGATGAAGACAAGTCAAAGCAGATCCTTTCCCAAATGTGATTAAGTTCTTTTTAAGCACCAAAAATTGAAGTGTTTGGATGTGATAGGCAACCGACAAAGAAATCCTAAAAAGGAGAAAACACCGTAAAAGAGGAATACCTGTAGATTTAGCTCTCCAAGGTGTGTGGACTTCAAAAAGCGCGTTGTTGAGCTCTTCCCCTCGAACAATCCCACGAACAAGCAAAGTGCTCCGCAAGAAGAGGTTAAGCAAATAGCAAACAAAACCCAGAAAGATATATCCAGATAATGGTGAAACAGAAATCTCTATTTTTAAGAAACTAGAAAAATTTCGAAGATAACGATTTCGCCTAAAAAAGCAAGATTGAAATGATGCAATGAAATGCTCAAATAGGACTGATAGAAATCAGTGAAGAAAAGGAACAAAGTTCAAAACTAGAAAAGAGATGAACTTACCAATAAGGGACTTTGGTTAGGTCCCACCGGGCGTGCCAGAATGTAGATCAAGAATTTCGCGCTTGTTACCTGTCCAAGTTAATGCACCAAACTAAACACAAAAACCCTGAAAAACTCCAATGAGATTGATACCTGATGAAGATGTAGCCGGATGAGGCAGCCGATGTAGATAAGACGGGCGCACACGAGCAATTCACACAATAGATCCGTGTATCCTGCAAAACACCGATGCTTGACAGAAAAAGACCACGTTAAAAGATATTTAGGTGGACTGCCCGAGAAGCGGGTCCGGGAAGCGATAAGCTTCCTCGGCGGATGTCAGTCCACGTTTTCAATTAAGAAAAGAAGCATACATGATAAAAGATGTAAGTAAAAAGCTAGATTTTCTGATTGCAGTAATAAGACAGAATCTAAAAAACAGACAGAAAGTACAGAAAACAGGGAACTATGAAATAATGCCGGATTTGTGTTACCTGTATCCTTTTTAGCTATCTGCAGGGAAATCGGCGTCGATTGAACGGATCGGCGTCGACTGACTAAGATCGGCGTCGATTGAGACGGATCGGCGTCGACTGGATAAGATCGGCGTCGATTGAAGGCAGATCGATCAATCAGAGACTGTGCGATAAGATTCGGGAATTGGAAGGTGAATGTGGTCTGCTGGATGTGCCGAAGTTTGCGAGACACGACTGGAGCAGTCACCCAGAGATGATAGATGGTGGTGTGCGATGCTGATGTGACAGGGACAGAGTAACGGTGCTCCTCTCAGGGATTGATTCGGACAGGATCTGCCCTAATTTGATACAATTGATGCTAAGAAGATCTCTCTTTCTCACAACCTATATCTCTCTCGCTCTCTGTTCGTGCGTAAGTGCTTCCTTTTTTCGTCTGTTCGCTTTTCGCTCGTTCGCAGTCTCTTTTTCGGTCCCTAGAACTGAGCTCTGGGCTTGCTTTTATAATCGGCGCCGCTCCTAGAAAATCGGCGCCGACCATATGGGTCGGCGCCGATCGCGGAAAAGACTCCCGAGGTGGCCAAAAATGATCGATTTCGAGAAAGATAAGACTTATTCCGACTACGGGAAATATCCCGCTTAGGGAAGAGCAAATATGGATGTGATACATAGATAGAATAAATTTGGGGTGGATAAGTGATTAAGATGCATGGGAAGAAGCGTAATTAAATATTTAATATTTAATCACTCATGGGTAAGATGTGATGGGATGAACTAAATTTGGAGTAAGTGATTAAATCACAAATTGGATAATATCCCAAGGGGATAGTTGGTGACGTAAAACTTGCCCCAGGTTACCTAAGCAAGTAAATGGATGAGAGGGACACTAAATTGAGTAACCAATTTTAAGTGTCTACACAATAATTGTGCACTTAATGTAATTATTGTAAATCCATACCTATAAATGCAAGGTGGGTCACCTCTACATGCAATTTCAGCATCTGTTGGCATTTTTTTATATCAAATATAAACTCAGTATCCCTATCGGCTGCCTGGAAGGTAGACATCAAAGTCTACATGGTTTACTTGCATTTCTGGAGGAGGAGTGATGTTAATTAAATGACCAAGGCCTAATGCTTCTAAGAGAGTAGCCTGCAAGGGGAGAGTTCTTCAACAAATCTAAGAAAGAAATGTGAGAGAAGGTCTTTGTTTAGTCATTAATTAGATCGTAAGAGCCTATAGGATTTACCAATGTTTGTTGAATGTTGTTTGGTTCTAGTGAATAGGTTAGAATTGGCTGAGAAGAATAGTCTCTTGTTCTTGTTATAGTTTTTACGAGTAGCTCGGTATCCAACTCTACCAGGCCAACTATATTGGTTTGTGGTCGAGTTCCTAATTGGGGTACGACCGGTGGAATCAATGAAGTTGATGCTTCATGATCATTATTTCCTATCATAACACCCTTGTTTGTCCCATTTGGATCTAACCTGTTATTGTTAGAGTGATTTGGGAGCAGATTGTTAAAAATCTTGAGGGGTGCATTTTGAGGGGAAACTGCCCCTGTGTACGTGTTTGGCATGGGTACTACAGAATTTGCTAAAAACATGTCTATAAAGAGTTTTCTTTGGTCTTCTGGAAAATGTTGCATGAATTTATCGTAGTCACAACAAGTCCTAGTATCATGGCCTTGAATCTTGTGGAAACCACAATATAAGTTGGGATTATAGTTTCGAGGTTGTTGGTTTGAAACTTGTTGTGGTCCAAAACTCTGATTAGGTTGCTGGTTGTTAGAGTTAAAACTTTGAGGCTATTGCCTTTGGTTTTGACTCTGCTATCGATTAGGTTTTGATTTGGATCTTGTTTTCGTATTTTTTGTTGTTGTTGTTGTTGTTTTCATGATGGACAATTAAAATCCACCGTGTTGATCGTTGGAGTAAATTTTTTATTTTGTTAATTGTTAACGAGTGGTGAAACATTTATGACATTTGCCCTTTTAACCTAGTTTGTTACTCCATTTGTTGTAACTCCGTGGTTTTTGTTAAGCATCTTGGGTCCTTGATTGGTATTTTTGGCATTATGATAGGTCGTAGTGTTTTGATTAGGAGTGATTAATCTCCCATTTATATGTCTTACGACCACTTTGTCTATTGCCACTTGATCTATTTAAAGAGCACTTTCGAGAACTTCATCATAAGTCCTTAGTGGGAACTTCTGGACTTCTTCCTTTATCTCTCTATTGAGAGAATGAAGGAATAAATTGCATAGTTCCATTTGATCCATGTTTGGAGCATATGTTGATGAGTAGAAGACTCCATACGCCATCTTTGAATAAAATGAGCAAAGTAGATTCATTGTGCTCTTGTTTAATATGTAAGAATTCTCTAATTCTGTTCTTAACAATTTGTCCATGTCAAAATCTTTGATAAAATCCAACACCGATTGTTTGAGCGAGTGTATCGAGGCTTCAAGTATTTTGTAATACCAATCAAGGGCGATACCCTCTAAGGTTTTAGGGAATATCTTAGAACAACCCCATCCCAAGGAGTAATTATCGAATGGCTATGGCAAAGGCCTTGATATGTGCATTCGAATCTCCATCCCCTTTGTACTTGGGTAAATCGGGAAGAGGTCTTGGAAGCATGACACTCCGTATGGTGAAATCTAGAGGCTCTTTTAAATATTCTCGAGTAAGTCCCTAGTGCATAGGTTTTGACCATCGATGGTGCTCTTTGAGGGGGGGGGTGGCATGGGTTGTTGATATGGCATGGCATACGTATTACAGGGGCATAAGGAAATCCCTATGGTTGAGTGAACATCCGGGAGATGAAAACATGTCTCCTGTGGTGATTTTGAATAAATATTCAATTAGGGAGGAGCATTTCTCGGTATGGGTTACTTGGTGCTAAGCCGGGAGGTATCATACTTTCAACTGGAGCGACATTTGAAAACATGGTTCTAGTTGGTGTTTGTTGTGGATAGTTATATGAATGTTGAGGAGGCATGCCTAATGTGCCTGTTCCTTTAAGGAGGTCAACTTGGTTGGGATGATGTGGAGGGTTGGGGATTCCTACTTTCCCGAAATATGAATTTTGATTTGCTTGAGCAAGTTCTAATCCTCTAACCTTTTCAAATAAGGATGAGATGACCTCGATTGGTGAAGATACAATTTTTTTCCTTAATGGAGGTTTTTGTACACCTTGGAGTTGTAAAGGGGTATGATACCCTGCTATAAATTGATCATTACCATTCCAAGCTTCACCGAGAGTATTTCCCATAGGTGGAGGAATGGGGGTGTTTTCTTGGAGTAGTTGGGTTGTGTTTGCAAAATTCCTATAGGTGGGTACATGTTTTGAAAGTATTGTTCACTTCTAACATAGCACGATAAATACTCCTCATCCAAAAATGGCAAAGTGGATTTGATGGTCTATTGATTTGTGGTCTGAAAAAACCCGAGGAGATAAAGTGGGTTCTCCGAAGAACGTTATATTGTTAGAGCACGAGGAATCTATTTTTGTGTTTGTGTGAGTTGATCCAAATCCTCAATTTAGAATGAAGAACTAGAGCTAGTTCTTTGAGGGAGAGTTTGTGATGAGAAGTAATTACTTGAATAGTTATCAGCCCATGTAGAAAGAGAGGGTGACGGTTGTCTATTTTTTGACCGTAATGTACTTCGAGACCTGAGAGAGGTCTGCCATATGCGTCATATCCCGACATATTTGGGGGTATATGAATACCCATAGAATAATGGGAAAGAGAAAATATGGATGAAAGAAATGAAAATAAAAGGGGAATAGTTGTTTGTTTCACGTTGGGTTCACCAATTTTGTACGATAGAAAAGTGACATGTGAGCATGAGAATCTATAAGTAGCTCTTCTTCGTACCCAACCTCCCAAGGTCATGCCAAGACAACTAGTGAGAATGGAATATATGTGGATATAGAAAAACTAGTTGGGCAATCTTATATCTTCAACACGCAATAATGGGATCTACAAATCTAAGGAAAAGAAAGCTCTCCTAACCTGAATTGGTGTAATGGATCGTTCAGATATAATAGCTGCTCGGAGGCTCCAATCAATGTCAAGCTCTACCGAGATCCTATCTATTGGCTGTTGGATACATGGAAAATGACCTGTAGGTGCTTCATGTATATTTCCAGACAAGGTCATGGAAAATGGTAATGAGAGGTGTAGTGGATTTATAATAAACTATGGGTGGTTTTCTGGTCTAGCCTAGAAAATGTTGGATTGATTGGCTTCTATGTTTAATATGGAAAATTGAATTATGATATCTGGTGGGAGTGGTGAGGATCTAAATACCAACGTTCGTAAATTGGTGTCAATACATAACTAATTTGCAGGCCCATTGGGTTATGGGACCTGGGGATCACAACCATGAGTTTATTGTTGTTTCGGACCTTTTATGGTCATGTGAAGAATCAATCTCTTCTTCCGACTATATAATGGTCATAAGCCTTTTCAACTTCTATGTTTAGTACCAGGAGTTGTGTGATCTTCTCATAATACCTTACGGGGTTCTAACAACTTGTATATGTAACCCTGTGTCTATGTCGATAGGAAGGTCTCTTGTATCGGCTACAGAACTAACGGATCACAGCCAAATATTTGTTCTCTTTTAGGTTCTTGTATGGTCATGCAGATATCCTATTAGGGTAGTCTATAGTTGGGTTGACTTGACTAGAATGTGTATGCTTTGTCATCTTCAATATTCAGATTATCTCAACTATTCACTAATTGCTTGTTGATTTGTTGTCATTTGAAAAACCTGAATCTTAAGCCCTTGATCTATATCCATTAATATTGTAAAGAGATTGGCTGAGGTATTACCGGTTCGAATATGTATTCCCTGGGCTCTCTAGGTCCCTGTAATTGTCATGTAAAAGAAGATTAAACTTTAATCTGAAACAAATAAACTAACTATGAAAGATATATCTACACTATGCTTATATTTCCCTTATTTTTGTATTTTTAATGATGTGTATTTGAATGAAATTAAAAGAGCAGCTATTCTAATATATTCAAATAATAGACAATTAGTCTAATAACAGAATTAAAACAAGCAAGTTAGCTCTGGTATAGCTATTTTCTGTGTAGTTGTGAATTTATCCTAAATATTTAAATAACTAACTAGTTTAATCGAAAGACTTCCAATTCTACCTTAGAAGTGAGGAATGAATCATAGTTTCTTAGAAACTATCATTCCCATAGCTTCCCTAGCAATATTGAAAGCAAGCTTTAACTGAAGTAAAATGATTTTCTACTCTATTTGATATATTGTAACTACAACTTTGATAGCTCAAACTTGGAGTTTACAGAACAATGGTAAATCTAGTCGTATCATGACTTTTCCCCTCAGTGTGATCTCCTCATTCCTTCGTGTTCTCGTGAATCCAGAAAAGTGTGAGTGTGATAGTGTCAGCAGAAGAAGATGCTCGAACAATGGTAGCTTTGGATATAAACCGAATACAATGCAAGTAAGAGAGGGATAGTGCAAGTGAACAGAGCTTGACTATGTAATTCCTAACAGGATTTATTGTGGGAATACAACACAAAATACCAAGAATTTTGGGATCTATTTCTTGTGAAAAACAAAACCCGCAACTCTAAGATTACCAAATGGATTTTAATCTAAAAGTGAAACTACTTTATGCTAAGTGACTATATGAGACAACAATGAAGTAAAATGAAAGCAATAAGATCAAATGATATCTAAAGAAGAAGGAAGAAGATGAGAATTTATGCAAGTAACCTGAACCTATTGAAACTTATAGAAAGAACTTCAAAAACACACTAAATGATCAAACATGGAAGGAGAGGTGCCTTTTGTTTGAGAACAAGCTGGGTATTTATGGTATTTGGATTTACCAGGAGGATAAGTATAAATTGGTCTCTTCTAATGTAAATAAAGCGAAAACACTATTTACCAAGCGGCCAAAACATAAATACAAGCTTTAGTGGTTGAGAAATGCGGGTGAAATTTGAATTTTTACGTTTGACGAAATTGTCAGAACGTTCTAGAAAATGTGCACAAGACCACCACCCTATGCAAGGAGGTGGTTACAAGACCACCGCCCTATCCTAGGTGGTGGTCATGGGACCGCCACCTAGGTAGGGTGGCAGTTCTATAACTTAAAGAAAAATGCAAGGAAAAAGGGGGCAGAGGTTAGAACAAAACATGCAAAAGCTAGACAAGGATTTCTAGGATGCAAATGTATACTTGGTGAGCTTTTTGGATTCCAAACACCTTGTGAAGAGATATGAATCATCATTGGGGTTTTTGTAACCTCTTTTTGGTAGTATAATACCTACATTTTTGGAGTACGTATAGCTCCACTTTGCATCCTTCATTCCTAACCTACCCATACAAAAATGTTGATATACTATGAACTAGGCCTATTTATCCAATAATGAATGAATTCCCTTGGGTATTATCCATTCGTACTCAAAATATTTGCAAAAAAACTTATACCAAAGTTTCAGCCTCTTCGCTTATAAGGTCTTCTCATAGATCCATCATAAGTATACCTAGCAAACCTAGTGTGAGTGACTTTTTCTCCTCAGAAATTACCAAATATTCTCCTTTGGCCCATCAAAACCCCAATTTCCACAAACAAAATATTTAATAAAATAACACCAAAATTGATCTTGTCTCTATGATGCATTTCTTCAATTATAGTCTCAAGAATAAAAGTAGACAAGCTATAAACCAATCCCTCGAGACATCTTCTTGGCAATATGGAGCCATATTTTATTTACCGGCTCCAAAGGTGCTCTAGTTATTCAATGTTGTGAGGAGGTACACGATACCCGGATCACGGGGTGATTTTATATCTTGACAATATCTCTAGCACGCCCCCTTTGCTTAAGCTATTGCATTAGAAGTTGATTTTATGCCCTCATCATCATAAATGTCACTTCCAATCATAGATCCCAAGCTCCTCAAACACTGTTAACCTTCCAATGAAGGGTATGGTAAGTCGCATTCACTACCATGCAAAATAGAAAAGTTCCTTGTGGACTTGGGACATCAACCACGATATAATTTATCTAGTTTTCTAAATTGTGGAAGCTCATATAGCTGCATAACTTCAACATTCTCCAAAAACTTTTGTCTTGCATCATCATAGACAACAATGCCATTTTCTGTTCACAAATCTATTTTTACCACCAAGGTTTTGTCCAAATCATCCTTATTATCCTTAGTGTAATGATTGTAGTCACTTATTTTTCTTTGTCTAATATGTGACTCCCAATCCAATCCCATTATTACACCTTCAGGATATTGCATCTCTAAAAACGAGACTCATGTGTGTCCTTGACTTCTATTTCCACCTCCTTTTACTTCCTACCTTGGGTAGCTTCTCCAAGTACTCTTTTGGGTTTCATTATGATAATTTAGAACACTTCCTACACTCTATTCAACTGTTATAACTCAAACCCACGTGCCCTAGCTTTTCCTCAAACCCTAGCTCAAAAATATACTCTCCACATGCCTTTTCCTTGCTAAAACACCCTTCTAATGGAGCTTCGTTAATGGTCGTGCATAGATAATCATGGATCGATGTCTACAAATTCTCTTCACGCACTCTCGAACTCAAATTTATCTTCATATTTCTCTATATAGCTTGAATACTTTAACATGCAAGGTAAAAATGATATCGCAATCCATCCTTATATATATTTTTGAATTTTTCCACATTAATTTCTCTTCACCTACCACCATACTCAACATTAATTACACCTTTTTACTTTTTTGTGCTTTTCGTTGATTTTTCCGTTCCCTAGTAGTAACCTTTTGGCGTGCCCACTACTTCTCGGCCACAAAATTCCTTACACATGCCTCCATGTGCTGAAGTACATCAACCATTGTGCCTCTTATCAAGTATTTTCCAATGTTACTACCTACATCACGTTACATTGTGCATCAATTCATCCACGCATTGTCTTTAAACTAATAAAAATTACTTAAAATCCCTTCTATCTCGAGCACTTGTAACAACTTTCTTCCATGCGCACCTCTCTTTCAAAAGACATTCATATTCCAATACGTGTAAAATAATTATATCTCATCCACCACAAACTAAAAGTATGCATGGTACTCTGTGCATGAATCCAATAGATAATAATCATCTCTTGGCATGAAAGCACGCTTATTATAACAAAAAACTTAATTGACAAAGCATAGCAACGATGAAAGGAAACACATAAATAAAATGTATTAAAGGGAAATCTAATCTAAATGGAAATACTACCTTATTACAAACACCAAGAATAATTATTTATAGTAGGGCTTTAGCCTACTCCTATTAAAGTAGTCATGAAAATAGGTGCCATTCGACATCCATGTGAATCGACAAGCATCTCAATCAATTATCTTTGTTACAAAAAAGGGTCCTAACCAATGAACTTTAAAATTCCATGGGTGGTGTGAAAACTTTGAATCATACAAAAGAACCATCTTGCCTATTTCAAATTCTTTGTTCTGATATGCCTATCATGTTAGGCCTCATGTCTTGCTTTTTTGGATCCACCGAGCAATAACACATCGTTCATCTAATTGCATTAATTTATCAATGTGTTCTTCAAGTTATTTTTCATCATTCCTTATTCCTTTGAGCACAATATGCAAAGATGGAAACATAAACTCCACAGAAAAACAACCTCTACACCAAACACCGGTTGAAAAGTTGTAACAGCTTGGTCATGACCGTTACTATAATGAATTCCACTTTTAACATTGCAAACGTTGACATGTGATTTGTCTTAGGAAGGTGTATTCTTTTGACATTGAAAATCATGTTTGCAATGGATAAGTTATTATTGTTCGGAATTCGTGCTAGCTGTAATTCTGTTTACTTGGAAGCGAAACCATTATGCTATGTGAAATATAGGTTGTAAATCTATATTGTTGTTTCACATTTTCCATATGCTAACAACACACCTTGAATCAATTCCATTGATCCAAGGTATGCTTCAGTTCTTCTTTATTGTCATCTTGTTAATTGACATGTTGAATGAAACATATTATGGAACTAAGCAAGATTTTGTTATAAATTGTGAAGGACCTAGCTTCAAGTGTCCTTACTCGGCATCATGTTGCAAACTGTAAATTTGGACCTCCTTTATTAATGTTTTGTAACATTTATTAGAATGAGGAGATTAAGGATCTGTTGTGGGCTAATAAGGAAAATTCCTTAACCTTGGTCAAAATGTGTGTTGTTATTTGGATCTGACCCAAACTATAATGTTGCCCTATTGGATTTTTGACCTAAGGACCTATTACTAAACTATTTTGGTTCTTTACCTAAAACTAGGTTGTGGTTCCTACCTTATATAAATTCTAATCTAAGAGGTGATGACCTAACCTAAGGAGGTATGTTATAAGGCTAGGAGTCTTGAACTAACCTAAGAACTAAGGTGGAAAAACCTAACCAATGCTAATGTAACCTAAACTATTACTAAGATGAAAAGGGGACCTATGGGTCACTTGACAAATGGAAGGTTGGTGGCGGTGGTTTCTAAGTTATTAATGTGAATTGATTTCATTCCTTACATATTAAATTTGCCAAGATTGGTAGAGGCATAAGAAGATGGTGGGATGCCTAGCTAGCATCATTGCTAAATTTAAAATGAATGGAGTTCTTGAATTTTGTTTCACCAAATTTGAAGTGGTGGTGGTGTAAGGAAAGAGGGGGAAATAACATTCAATGCATTCAATACATTTAATAGCCTCAAGATCAGTGGAGGAAACTACCTAGGAGTTAGGCAGGAGGAATTAGAGAAAGTTGTTGGTCATTTGGATCTTTCTAGTTTTTTCTCTGCATGAGAGTTTAGGTTCTTTGAACCAAAAGCTTGTTTTCGACCCATTGTAATTGTGGGTATCTTTGGACTGTTTCTGAACTTGTGGAAACGTAGAGGAAGTTGGGAGATTTGACTGTTGATGTTGGTTGAAAAGAAGAGATTCTTGAGAAGCTCGGCTAGAGATCTTCTACAAATCAACAAGAAATTTTATCAGGCATGATAGGCTCTTCTTGTTAAATAGTTCTACTTTTTATTAAGCATCTTCATTAAAAGAACTCTTCTCTTAGAAATGAATGGTTTTGTAGAAATTCCTTGGTGTATTTTTCTTTGTGATCTTCTTCTTGAATTTATTGTTTGGAAAAGATTCAAAATGGGTATTTTCTTTATGCATGTTGAATAAATCATATTTATTTATTTGAAACTGGAAGGTTGCTTAAGTCGTGTGGACTTCTGATCTCCTGTGCTAAAATGGTTTAACGAAAAATAATGATTGGTTTAAAATTTGATTGGGAATATCTTCCTTTATTAGGAGAAGGTACGAAAAAAATTGATGTTTCAGTTAAAATGTGAAGTGGCTTCAAATTTTATCATTGTTGTTAAGTTATGTTGAAATGGGTCTTCGGATTTGTTGTTTTTTTGTGGATTTAAACTTATTTTAAAGCAATAGTGATATGTTGAAACCTTCTGAGCTTAATTCATTTTGAATTTGTGAATTTTTTTGAAGTATTAAGAGAGGATTTCATTTGGTTTTGTTCTTCCTTGCTTGAAATCTGGTAAATTATGATTTAACTTCTTCTCATGGGACTGTGCAAGGATATTGACGTTTCTCTCTCTCCTCCACGTATGAATTAGTTTGTGAATAACCTTTTGATTTACATATGTAGAAGTTGTTGAAAGAATGGATTAGTTTTGTTTTAGTTAATTGAAGTATATGAGTTAGAAGGGTTTGATTTTACTCTTCTCCTTCTTTTGGGTTCAATTTTGAGAACCGACTTGGGGTTGAACCTCCCTTTGAATTACCTTCATCTTGTTTGAATGTAGGATTGATCCCTTTATTTCTTACGTATGGACTATTCTTTGATTCCTATTAAGTGGGTACATGGTTGGCTTGGTTGTAGCTTGTATTCATTTTTCTTGAGCACATAGGAATACCTTGTAGGTTTCTCTCTATTTGGGAAATGAGGAAATGTCTGGACCGAGGCTATCTTCACTGAAATGAAGCTAAGGAATTAGTTGTTAAGCTTGTTGCCTTGAAAAATTGTATCAGTTTTGTGCTGTTGTGACTATTCTCTTTATTTGATGAGAAGCCCTCTCTTTGACCCTACCTTGTTTGATTCATTGTTTATCTTATATCGATTCAATTTTGACTATGTTGTTTGTGTGGCAGTGGTTGTTGAATTTGGATGTTGTTAGGTAAGGATCAGTCCAGTCTTCTTGGGATGTTGATTGTGTTTAACCTTTTAATAGGATGGATTATTGGAATCTTCTCTCTATTTTTGACCTAGGTATGCATCGCTATTTTACTTCAAAATGTAAAAAGGATTTGCATTCGGTTCTTTCTCTTCTCTGAATTGTTAAATACCATGTTGTTCATTGAACAATGAAGGATGAATTAAGTTTTTTTCTTTTAACCTGTTTGTTGCCTTTCCTCTGTATTAATCATGTTGAGGCTGAATGGATAATTAGGTGAGATCCTACACTTCTTATTCTCTTGAATTGATAAATTGGAATTGGATTGATATTGATTCAATGTTGGAAAGAAGGGAATTCTTGTGTATAATATTAATTGGTTCATCCTAATTCCATCTTTTTGATAGAATGAATTTGGCTTCTGATATTGCATGAAGAGTTATGTTAGTGTTGTGGATTATGATTAATTACTTCTTTAAAATAGTTCATTTCTAAGAACTGTAGGGTGGTACCCTTCTTGAACACTTGTTTGAATCAAGAAAGAATTACATGCATCTATAGTACGAGTTCGATAAGTAATTGAGATGTATTATCACTTATATGTTGTAATCCTTCTTGTGAAATTACTAGTTGAAGAGTGTTGCTTTGATCATGATACTTACATAATGTATTGTGGATTTCTTATTTTGACCTTCTTGTTAGGATCCTTATTCCTTTATGAGATATCTATCTGAATTTCTTAATGTTTCATAAAAGTAGATTTCTTTTTATGAGATAGTTATTTGAAAGCACATCGTTTTAACGTTTAGTGCTTATCATGCTTAGTTCGATGAACTGACCCATGCTATAAATTTTTGCAGATGGATTCTATAAGTGATAAAAGAAGAAAATTTCTTTTATGATGCCTCTTGTGTTTACTCGAAGTCTCGCATATTTTATGAGGAATTGTTCTTCTTATTATATTATAATTGAAAAATGGAAAAGTTGTATTCTTGTTTGAGTTTATCAATGCTGATTGGCAGGAATGAAGTTTGAATGTTTAGACTTGTAAAATGTATAATTTACTTGAGGAATGGGAAAAAGGATTGATTGTTATTTGTATTTGATGTATTATTCACTTTGGGTTTAGTGTAAAGGAAATTTTGTAATCTTGTGATTATTCTCTCATGAACCTATCTATTTTGAATCATTTTAGTTGAACTCAAATGAAAGCGATAGGAGGAGAATTGATACTTTCTTCCTTTATTGAATGCAACTTCTAAGTTGCACGAATAGATGGAAACATAACTAGGTCATGATGGTTTAATAGATGACGTAAATAAAAGATATATATATATATATATATATATATATATATATATATATATATATATATATAACTCTTGTATAAAGTAAATGGCATCTATGAACCCTAAAAGAATATAAAGATAAAATAAAGGTAATCATTATAAAGGGATAAGAATTTGTTAATACCTATTGAGAAAACATAATACCTCTAGTTAGATCAAATCATAATATGGAAACCAAAATGAAATAAATACATAGGTAATGAATATATTTCATCTTAATGAAGTCTATTAACAAGGAACCGAGAATCTAAAATTAATCATGCTTAAACTTGGTTAAACAAAGTAAGATAATATTACCATGGTATATTGATTTTGTTTATGAGTTTGAATATTTTGATAAGATACCGTGGAATGAAATACAAACCTTCGAAGAGGGATTTATTACAGATTTATCTCGCATGTTAACTATCAATCATTATGGTTAGCAACCTTAATGAACAAAGAAATTAAGGATTCAACAGGGTTTTTAAAATTAAATCTTAATTAAGAAGATAAGTAAGTGTTTAACTTCTTAACTGGATATATAATTCTATATGAGGTGATTCCATAGGATGTTGGTACATGCCAACTGCAGTACTATGACATCATGAAGACCGGGTCTTCATAATGGCACAATGTTGTAGCTGACATGTCACAACACCCTTCCGAATTGGATCATCTAGATCTACATAAACTTGGACTTGACCTTAGTTTTACCTTAGGTCAGGTTAGGGACATGTCTTCGACTAAAGGTAACTAGACACACGCAATTGACTTGGGTCGACTGAGTATGTCTATGTACCCTTAGTCACCACGAGTGATGCTCTATACCTTTCTATGTTGCTAATCTGGGTTATGGTAAGCCTTGGACAAGAGGAATGACATGAGTCAGTGAAGACCATTCTAGATAACAGATGAAGTGGGGGTGAAGGACGTATTTTGTCGATGAGTATGCCATCTAGGAATATGATCATGCAAAGCATGTGAAAATCTTTGGCCAAAGTATTGCAAGTTTTGGTTGTATTTTCCTATATCACCTAGTTTAAGAAGTAGGATTTTAGATGAATATTGGTAACAAATATTCAGATATGCCTCTTAAACAGAACACTTCAATACCCCAAAAGGGTAAGAGAACCAAGTATACTTAGTATATAATACATTGAGTCAACATGAGGGATTGGTAAGAAATTGAATCATGAAATAAGAGATCAATGAAACTTCGAGTCATGAAATGAGAGATCAACATTTCATCGAGTCATTGATCTCGCATATGGTTATCTGTTATAAGATTTATTGGTATGGAATGTGTGTTCTAAATCATAATATTTTAGAACATATAACATTATTTAAAAACTTGAAACGTGTGTTCTAAACTATGATAATTTAGAATAGAGAACGCTATTTTAAAAAAATTAAATTCCCTTGTTTCTAAAGCTTTAAACCGGGAATGTTGCATCTTGGTATCGGTGATGAAGGTTGTAGCTCTCGGACCTATTATTTCCATAATCTGATAAAAACTAATTTTTTTGTAGATAGAAAATGGTTTGAACAAGAGGGAATGCTGCAAACAACCCCGCACCGGTGGAGAAGCAACTACTACAAAAAAATGATGAGATCCTTGCCGCCTCGTTGGAAACAAGAAATCATCTGGATATATTAGAACAAAAAGTAATGGGCAATGAGGAGGAGGAAGAAGATGTTGATAATGACAATCAACCACCTCTTGTGGACAACACCAATGGGGGAAATTTGGGTGTTGATAATAGTAATGTAAACATACCTAATCAGCCTGAAAATAAAAAGGCAAGATTAGCAACAGAACTCACCAATGATATAAAAAGAATAAGTCCTCCTAAGTTTGATGGAACTACACTTGGGGATGGGGCTGAGAACTGGCTCAGTGAAATGGAGAAGTAATTTTCTATAAGAAACTTCTCTGAGGAAACAAAAGCAATATGGGGAGTGTATCAAATTTCTCATGAGGCATCTTCATGGTGGGACAACTGTAAGGATGAGTTGAATATGGTTGAAGAAGACATAACTTGGGATCAATTTAAAAGTTAATTTAGGAAATGGTGGCTACCTCAAATTTTCTATGATAAAAAAATGACTAAATTTCAAAACTTATCTCAAGGAAAGTTAACTGTGACAAAGTATTGGGAAAGGTTTACTAAACTCATTAAGTACATGCCTCAGTATCAAATTGATGAGAAGTAAATAGGATACAAAATTTATTATGGGATTAAATCCCATTATAGGAGGTGAGGTGGATGTTCACATTCTAACCACTATGGAAGGGGTTGTTGAAAAATACATAAGGAAAGAACATAAATTAAGAGCAATCTCTGCTCATAGAGAGGAAATTAGAAAGAAGGTTCCAAACTCTTCTTCATCTCTTGCACCTAAAAAGGGACCCTAGAAGAGGTTTGGCATGAAAAAAAAATTTCCACTGATAATAATAAGAGAACAAAAATAAAAAAACCTGTTGCTAGTATGCGAACAACTTTGTCAAGAACAATAATAATGGACAGAAGTCCTACGAAAGCGTAATGATAACTTCAAGGATGGAAATAAATTTGAGCCTAGGAAGGGGCCTGTTGGAGGTTGTTTTAATTGTGGAAAGGATCATTATGTGAGTCATTGTCCTTTGAAGAAGGATGACCGTAATCAACAACATAAGATACATGTTGCGGTAGCTGACAAGCAAGCCAAAAAGCAAGTCACACCCATAGAAGTTTCGGGTAAGTTATTTGATATACCTGTGACTATAATTTTTGATACTGAAGCTACTGAATGTTTTATCTCTACTAAGTTAGCTTCGAAATTAAAAAAATCTGAGAAAATAGATAAATTGTGGACTGTGCATTATGGAAATAATGCTGCTCATACGGTTAGTATGTGTATTTTTGGAGCAGTCCTTGACTTGCCTAGTTTTTCCACAGAAGTTGACCTTTATGTTTCTCCTTTGGGGTCTTATGATGTAATCATAGGTGTTAATTGGCTAGCTGAGCATAAAGTAAAGGTTGATTGTTTTGAAAAACATATTAGTTGTTTAGATGATCTATAGAAATTAGTAGTCATTCAGGGTGTAAAACACAAGATTTCAGTTAGGAATTTGTCAACAATGCAGCTTAAAAAGGCCAAAAACAAAGGTTGTACCTTGTATGTAGTAAAGATTTCCAAAACTGCAGAAGAAGGTAATGATTTTATGGAAAGATATCCTTTGTTACAAAATTTCAGATATGTATTTATAGAAGAGCTACCATGTCTTCCACCCAAATGGGAGTTTGACTTCACAATAGAGATCAAACTAGGAACCAAGCCTATATCCAAGGCACCTTATAGAATGACTACCATTGAATTGGTAGAGCTTAAGGCTCAGTTATAGGAAATTTTGTCAAAAGGATTGATAAGACCGAGTGTCTCACCTTGGGAGCACCGATAATCTTTATGAAAAGAAGGATGACAAACTTAGATTGTGTATTGATTACAGAATGTTGAACAAGGAAACTATTAAGAACCGATATCCGCTTCCTAGAATTGATGATCTATTTGATCAGATGCATGGAGCATCGGTGTATTCTAAAATAGATCTTTGATCAGGATATCATCAATTGAGAATAAAGGATGAAGACATACATAAAATTTTTTTAGAAAAAGGTATGGGCATTATGAATTCACAGTTTTACCTTTTGGGTTGACAAATGCACCTGCCACTTTTATGAATTTGATGAATAATATTTTTCAAGAATACTTGGACAAGTTTGTGCTTGTATTCTTGGACGATATTCTCATATACTCTAAAAGCATTGAAGAACATCATGAGCATTTGAAGATAGTCTTGGAAATCTTAAGAAAGAGAAATTTGTATGGTAAGTTGTCTAAATGTTCCTTCTATGACATGGAAGTACACTATTTGGGACATGTAATAAGAAAAAATGGAATAGCTGTAGATCCTTCGAAGATCATAGCTATAATTGAGTGGCCTGTACCCAAGAATGTGCATGAAGTTAGAAGCTTCATGGGTCTTGTTGGTTACTATAGAAAGTTTTTAAAGACTTTTCTAAGATTGCTGCACCAATAACTTCATTACAAAATAAAGACAAGAAATTTGTTTGGAATGACAAATGCAAATCTACTTTTAAGATTCTAAAGGATCAATTAACTACAACACCTATTCTGACTATACCTGATCCAAATGGGGACTTTACTATTGTAACAGATGCATTTGGAGAGGGCCTTAGAGGTATTCTTTGTAGGATGACCATGTCATAGCTTATGAAAGTAGAAAACTCAAGTTACATGAACGAAATTATGCTCCACATGACCTAGAGCTTGCTGCCATTGTTCATGCCCTTCAAATATGGAGGCATTATCTTCTTGGTAGGCCTTTTGAACTAAAAACTGACCATCTTGGGTTGAAGTATATTTTCACTCAACCAAATCTGAATGCAGGAAAACGAAGATGGTTGGAATTTCTATCTCAAGTATACTTTTGATATAAGCTATATTAAAGGAAAGAAAAACAGAGTAGTTGATCCTCTAATTCGTAGGAAACACATTTATGCTCTTATAACATTAAGAGCTCAGCTTAAAGATGAGGTGAAAAGTGTCATGGAATCTGATTCTTATTTTCATCAAGTAAGGACAACACTTGCTGTAAATCCAAATGATGTGAGATATAAAGGTTTTCATTTCGACAATGAAGGAATTTTGCAGTTTGAAAACAAGGTATACATACCTTTGGCAAATGATTTAAGAAATAAATTATTAGTTGAATTTCACAACTCACCTTTTTCTAGACACCTTGGCATTACAAAGATGTTGGCTGATATAAAACAATAATATTTTTGGAAAGGGATGAAAAAGGATGTGATGGAAATCATGACGCACTGTTTAGAATGTCAACGAGTTAAAGCAGGAACATATGCATCCAGCTAGTTTACTGTACCCTCATAGCATTCCACAGTACAAATGGCAAGTGATAACCATGGATTTTGTTCAAGGGTTTCCTATGTCAAGGAATAAACATGATTTTATTCTGGTAGTTGTTAATAAACTAAAAAAGGTAGCACACTTTATTGCTGGTAATCTAAAGGATGATTCACCTGTGTTAGTAAGAAGATTTGTGCATGAGATTTTTAGGTTACATGGAATACCTGAATTAATCATATTGGATAGAGATCTAAGAATGACATCAAGATTTTGGCAAACACTTAATGCAGCTCACGGGAACTAAACTAAATGCATATCACCCAAAAACGGATTGAAAGACTGAAATATTTCATCAAGTTTTAGAGGATATACTAAGAATGTATTGTATGGATCAGAAATATAAATGGGAGGATCACCTTCCATTATTTGAGTTTTCTTATAATAATACTTATCACACCTCTCTAAAAATGGCACCTTTCGAAGCACTATATGGAAGGAAATGCAAAACCCCTATTAGCTGGGACAACATTGAAGATAGAGAGGTGATAGGACCTGAAATCCTTACAAAAATGGAACAACAAGTTAAAATGATTCATGAATGCTTGAAGGAAGCTATAGATAGGTAGAAGAGTTATGCAGACTTAAAGCGGGTTGATAAGAAATTTGAACTTGGTGAGAAGGTATTTCTTCGGTTAAGCTGAAAAAGAGTTCTATAACTTTTGGCAAGGCTGCCAAGTTATCACCTCGTTATGTGGGACCCTTTGAAATAGTTGAAGTAATCAACCCTGTAGCTTATCATTTAGCTTTACCTCCTACTTTATCATGAATGCATGATGTTTTCCATATTTATTTTCTTAAGAAATACGTTTCAGATTTATCATATGTGTTGAATTAGAATTTCTTGTAGGTCTAAGACCCATGAATAATCGTGGTTAAACCCATTCAAGTGCTGGAAACTCACCAGTTGCACTTAAGAAATTGTGAAATAAGTCAATGTAAGGTCTAGTGGGACCATTTTAATGAAGAAAGTGTAACTTGGGAAAATCTCAAAGATATGAGATCTACTTTTCCATACTTGTTTGATCAGAATTGATTTTGAAAATTGATAAAATCTAAAAATTTTAATTCATATTTTGATGTTAAATCTGCCAAACTTGGGCAGTTACTGAACAATTTGATAGCTATTTTAAATACTATTTTGAAAACTTGAATTTTTCAAATTTAGTCTTGTTATGGACATATGAATGGAAGGACAATAATTAAATTTTTTCCTAAAACCTTAATGGTTTGATTAAGTTAATCATCGGGATGATGATTCTTTTAAGGAGGAAGGTATGTAATGTCTTGGTCATGACCGTTACTATGATGACTTCCACTTTTAACATTACAAATGTTGACATGTGATTTATCTTAGGAAGGTGTATTCTTTTAATGTTGAAAATAATGATTGCAATGGATAAGTTATAATTTTTAGAATTCATGCTAGTTGTAATTCTGTTTACTTGGAAGTGAAACCATTATGCCATGTGAAATATAGGTTGTAAATCCGTACTGTTGATTCTCATTTTCCATATGCTAACATCACACCTTGAATCAATTCCATTGATCCAAGGTATGTTTCGGCTCTTCTTTATTGTCATATTGTTAATTGACATGCTAAATGAAACATATTATGGAACCGAGCAGTATTTTGTTATAAATTGTGAAGGACCTAGCTTCAAGTGTCCTTACTCGACATCATGCTGCAAACTATAAATTTGGACCTCCTTTATTAATGTTTTGTAACTGATCAACATGAGGAGATTAAGGATATGTTGTGGGATAATAAGGAAAATGCCTTAACCATGGTCAGAATGCATGTTGTTATTTGGATCTGACCCAAACTATAATGTTGCCCTATTGGATTTTTGACCTAAGGTAATAATACTTACCTAGGACCTATTACTAAACTATTTTGGTTGATGCCTAAAACTAGGTTGTGGTTCCTACCTTATATAAATTATAATCTAAGAGGTGATGACCTAACCTAAGGAGGTATGTTATATGGCTAGGAGTCTTGAACTAACCTAAGATAAATCCTAGTGACCTAAGAACTAAGGTGGAAAAACCTAACCAATGCTAATGTAACCTAAACTATTACTAAGATGAAAAGGGGACCTATGGGTCACTTGGAAAATGGAAGGTTGGTGGCAGTGGTTTCTAAGTTATTAATGTGAATTTATTTCATTCCTTACATCTTAAATTTTTCAAGATTGGTGGAGGCATAAGAAGATGGTGGGACACCTAGCTGACATCATTGCTAAATTTAAAATGAATGGAGTTCTTGAATTTTGTTTCACCAAATTTGAAGTGGCGGTGGCATAAGGAAAGAGGGGGAAATAAAATTCAATGCATTCAATACATTCAATAGCCTTAGGCTCAGTGGAGGAAACCACCTAGGAGTTAGGCAGGAGGAATTGGAGAAAGTTGTTGGTCATTTGGATCTTTCTAGTTTTTTTGCTCTGCATGAGAGTTTAGGTTCTTCGAACTAGCAAGCTTGTTTTTCGACCCATTGTAATCGTGGGTATCTTTAGAATGTTTCTGAACTTGTGGAAATGTAGAGGAATTTGGGATATTTGACTGTTGACGTTGGTTAAAAAGAAGAGATTCTTGAGAAGCTCAACTGAAGATCTTCTGTAAATCAACAAGAAATTTTATCAGGCATGATAGGCTCTTCTTGTTAAATAGTTCTACTTTTTATTAAGCGTCTTCATTAAAAGAACTCTACTCTTAGAAATGAATGGTTTTGTAGAAATGCCTTGGTGTATTTTTGTTGTGATCTTCTGCTTGAGTTTATTGTTTGGAAAAGATTCAAAATGGGTATTTTTCTTGATGCATGTTGAGTAAATCATGTTTATTTATTTGAAACTAGAAGGTTGCTTAAGTCATGTGGACTTTTGATCTCTGTGCTAAAATGGTTTAAGGAAAAATAATGATTGTTTTAAAATTTGATCAGAATATCTTCCTTTGTTAGGAGAAGGTAAGAAAAATTGATGTTTCAGTTAAAATCTGAAGTGGCTTCAAATTTTATCACTATTGTTAAGTTATGTTGAAATGGGTCTTCGGATTCGTTATTTTCTTGTGGATTCAAACTTGTTTTAAAGCAAAAGTGATATGTTGACACCTTCTGAGCTTAATACATTTTGAATTTGTGAACTTTTTGGAACTGTTAAGAGAGGATTTCATTTGGTTTTGTTCTTCCTTGCTTGAAATCTAGTAAATTACGATTTAACTTCTTCTCTTGGGACTGTGTGAGGATATTGATGTTTCTCTCTCTCCTCCATGTATGAATTAGTTTGTGAATAATATTTTGATTTACATCTGTAGAAGTTGTTGAAAGAATGGATTAGTTCTGTTTTAGTTAATTGAAGTATATGAGTTAGAAGGGTTCAATTTTACTCTTCTCCTTCTTTTGGGTTCAATTTTGAGAACCGAATTGGGGTTGAACCTCCCTTTGAATTGCCTTCATCTTGTTCGAATCTAGGATGGAGCCCTTTCTTTCTTACGTATGGAATGTTCTTTGATTCTTGTTAAGTGGGTACATGGTTGGCTTGGCTGTATCTTGTATTCATTTTTCTTGAGCACATAGGAATACCTTGTAGGTTTCTCTCTATTTGGGAAATGAGGAAACATTTGGACCGAGGCTATCTTCACTAAAATGAAGCTAAGGAATTAGTTGTTAAGCTTGTTTCCTTGGAAACTTGTATGAGTTTTGTGCTACTGTGACTGTTCTCTTTATTTGATGAGAAGCCCTCTCTTTGACCCTACTTTTCTTGATTCAGTTGTTTATATTATATCGATTCAATTTCGACTATGCTGTTTGTGTGGCAGTGGTTGTTGAATTTGGATGTTGTTAGGTAAGGATCAGTCCGGTCTTCTTGGGATGTCGACTATGTTTAACCTTTTAATAGGATGGATTATTGGGATCTTCTCTCTATTTTTGAGCTAGGTATGCATCATTGTTTTTCTTAAAAATGTAAAAAGGATTTGCATTCAATTCTTTCTCTTCTCTGAATTGTTAAATACCATGTTGTTCATTGAACACTGAAGGATGACTTAAGTTGTTTACTTTTCAACTGTTTGTTGCCTTTCCTCTGTATTAACCATGTTGAGGCTGAATGGGTAATTAGGCGGGATCCTGCACTTCTTATTCCCTTGAATCGATAAATTGGAATTGGATTGATATTGATTCAATGTTGGAAAGAAGGGAATTCTTGTGTAGAATATTAATTGGTTCATCCTAATTCCATCCTTTTTGATAGAATGAATTTGGCTTCTGATATTGCATGAAGAGTTATGTTAGTGCTATGGATTATGATTAATTGCTTCTTTAAAATAGTTTAGTTCTAAGAACTATAGGGTGGTACCCTTCTTGAACACTTGTTTGAATCAAGAAAGAATTACATGCATCTATAGTACGAGTTTGATAAGTAATTGAGATGTATTATCACTTATATGTTGTAATCCTTCTTGTGAAATTACTGGTTGAAGAGTGTTCCTTTGATCATGATACTTACATAACATATTATGGATTGATTATTCGACCTTCTTGTTAGGATCCATATTTCTTTATGAGATATCTATCTAAATTGCTTAATGTTTCATAAAAGCAGAGTTCTTTTTATGAGATAGTTAGTTGAAAGCACATCGTTTTAATGTTTAGTGCTTATCATGCTTAGTTTGATGAACTGACCCATGCTAGCAATTTTTGCAGATGGATTCTATAAGTGACAAAAGAAGACAAGTTCTTTTATGATGCCTCTTGTGTTTACCTAAAGGCTACATCTTTTATGAGGAATTATTATTCTTATTGTATTATAATTGAAAAAGGGAAAATTTGTATTCTTGTTTGAGTTTATCAATGCTGATTGGTAGGAATGAAGTCTGAATGTTTAGACTTGTAAAATGTATAATTTACTTGAGGAATGGGAAAAAGGATTGATTGTTATTTGTATTTGATGTATTATTCACTTTGGGTTTACTGTAAAGGAAATTTTGTAAACTTGTCATTATTCTCTCATGAACCTATCTGTTTTGAATCATTTCAGTTGAACTCAAATGAAACTGATAGGAAGGGAATTGATACTTTATTCCTTTATTGAATGCAACTTCTAAGTTGGCACAAATAGATGGAAACATAACTAGGTCATGATGGTTTACTAGATGACGTAAATAAAAGAGAAATCTATTTATAACTCTTGTATAAAGTAAATGGTAGTAATGAACCCTAAAATAATATAAAGATAAAAGAAAGGTAATCATTCTAAGGGGATAAACATTTGTTAATACCTATTGAGAAAACATACTCCCTCTAGTTAGATCAAATTAGAATATGGCAACCAAAATGAAATAAATACATACGTAATGAATAGACTTCATCTTAATGAAGTCTATTAACAAGGAACCAGAATCTAAAATTAATCATGCTTAAACTTGGTTAAGCAAAGTAAGATAATCTTACCGTGGTATATTGATTCTATTTATGAGCTTGAATCTTATGATAAGATACCATGGAATGAAATACAAACCTTCAGGAAGAGGGATTGATTGCAGATTTATCTACATGGTAACTATCAATCATTATGGTTAGCAACCTTAATGAACAAAGAAATTAAGGATTCAACAGGGTTGCTGAAATTAAATCTTAATTAAGAAGATAAGTAAGTGTTTAACTTCTTAACTGGATATGTACTTCTAGATGAGGTGATTCCATAGGATGTTGGTACACGCCAACTGCAGTACTATGACATCATGAAGACGGGGTCTTCATAATGGCACAAAGGTGTTGCAAGTGACACATCATGGATCATCTAGATCTACATAAACTTGGACTTGACCTTATTTTTACCTTAGGTCAGGTTAGGGACATGCCTTCATATAGGGGGCAACTCACGATGACTAAAGGTAACTAGAGACATGAAATCAACTTAGGTCGACTTAGGCTCCGGATGGTTATTTGTTATGAGATTGATTCACATGGAATGTGTGTTCTAAATCATGATCATTTAGAACAGAGAACATTATTTTAAAAATGAAACGTGTGTTCTAAAAAATGATAATTTAGAACAGAGAACACTATTAAAAAAATTCCCTTGTTTCTAAATCTTTAAAATGGGAATTTTACAAAAGGTGTGGCTTTATTTAACTTCTTATAAGTGGTCATATATTCAAAAAGTGTAATAGATACCTTATCATCCCAGTCTTTCTTTCGAACCTCACAAATTTTTGTCAATGTTTGTCCCAGAATCTTGTTGAAAGCTTCAACAAGTACCATTGGCCTGTGGGTGATAGGGTGTTGTCTTATGGTGGGCCACCATAAAATCATCCAACAAAATTCTGATGGTCTCATTCAAGAAATGAGTGCCCCTATCTTTGGTTAGATTAAATGGAAAACCATAGTTGCTTGATAATATTCTCTTGTAAGAATCTTGATGTTGTAGTTGCCATGCAATCCTTAGTAGGTGCTTATTCTACCCATTGAGTGAAATAATTTATTCAAGTGATAATGTAGCATGCACTAGTCCTATGAGTGGGTAGGGAAATAGGACCTAAAAATTTAATAGCCCATTTTTCAAAAGGTTTAACACTTGCAATAGGCCTCAAAGGAATCTCATCTATGGTTCTAGGTTTTCCAAGGTATTGAAAGTGATCACACGCCCTGAAATATTCTTTCGTATCTTTATATAAAGTTTCCCACCAAAGGCCAACCATCAAAATCTTGTGCGTGGTCACATCGCTAACTAGTGACCTCCTACAATTCCACCATGAGATTCTTCCAAAATGGCTTCACACTCATGCTCCGAATGTAACAACATAAAATTTCATCATGGCATAGCTTATACAAATATCTGCCTATAAAATGATAAGGTGTTGTGTGTATTCCATGTTGTTTCTTTTCCAAATTCTTCAACCCTCGTGCTCTTATCCATTACACAAAAATATGGAAATATATTCCAACTCGGTGGGTGTGTGATTTAATCTAAATAGTTGTGCATCTCACACTTTGTGTCCTCAATGTTCTATACATCCTCACCGGGGAATTGATCCTTGTCAAATGATCATTCCCTAAGTTGTTTTTTCCTAGTTTCACAATCAAGGTAAACTAAAATTCCTAAAATAGTAGTATCCACTTGTAAATTCAGTCTTGTAAAACATGCTTATCAAGCAAATACTTAAGTGACATATTATCTATGAAGAAGATAAATGATATACCCAATAAGTATTATCTCAACTTGCACAAAGTGCATAAATCATGGAAAAGCCTTTCTCTTAGTAGTTATATAATTTTGTTCATATGGTGTCAACTTTTTTTGCTTGCAAAAAAAAATAGGATGGTCTACAATTCCTTTTCCTAGTCGTGTTAACATGGTGCTAATAGCCATCCTAAGCATCGATATGAACATGAAATGGTTTGTCCCATGAAGGAAAGCACAAAATAGGTGTAGTAGCCAACTTTTCCTTCAAAGTTTTGAACGTTTTCGTTATGCATCACCCCATTAAAAATTCCCTTAGCCTTCAATAGTTCCTCCAAGGACACAAAAATCCTTGGATATCATTTATCTTGTATGTCCAAGAAATCCATGCACTTCACTTTGATTATTAGGTTTTTCCAATCCCAAGATTACAACTATCTTGGCTTGATTTACTAGCAACCCTTCTTTACAAATAATATTCCCAAGTAAAGTTCCAAAGGGTGTTTCAAAAATGCACTTCTTAATATTCAGAGAGATGCTCAATTCCCCGCACCTCTCAAACATTAGCCTAAAATTCACACAATGATCCTTAACGAGACCATAAGCTATCAAGTCATCCAGATATACCTATAAAAATTTATGAATAAATTCCTAAAAATCCTGCACAACAATGCACGAGAACATCAATGATGCATTATTCAATCCAAAGGGAATCACTGTGTATGTAAAACTTCCCTATTCAGCAATGAAAATTATGTTTTCCTTATCTTCTTTCACTATGCGCCCTTGATGATAACCTAAAAACCCATCAAGTAAAAGAATAGATCTCGTAACATGTAACTCCTTCCAGTATCTCTTCCGTGAATGTGGTGGGAAAAGGATCAATAACACATGCAACATTCAATTCTATATAGTCCACAAAGATCCTTATCCTCCTATCCTTCTTAATACTAGTGACCATGGACTCCTCAATGGGCTCAATAATACTCAACTTGAGCATATTATCAATTTCTTTATTTACCTTAATAGTCATATCGGGATTCATCATGTAAGGCCTCTTCCTAATCGGGCATGGAAATTATTTAAGTTTGATTCACATCTCACCTAAAGAAGGGTGTAATCCTTTTAACTCATGATAGCCATGTGATATAGGTCTTGAAATTCATGTAGGAGTTTAATGATTTTAACAACCTCTTTCTCTCGAACAAGAATCACCAATAATGGCTTCTTTAGGATCAACATCTGTTCCAATGTTAACCTTCTTCATTTTTATAGGTTCATGATATGCATGTACCTTATCATCTATTATATCCATTACCTCACATGTAACCTCGGTGTGGTTAACATGCAGATTATTGTCTTCATCATCGTCATCATTTATCCCGCATACCAATTTACGCTTTTCCTTTTCTTCCAAAGTGTGCACCATTTCTTATTACTCAATGTATTTTAGGTCAAGGTGAACCTCTAAATCTAGTTCTCCAAAATATCCAATAGAAGTTCCTCAACCTTCATACTATCTCCCAAAGTAAGGCGCTTCATAATCTACAGTGCTTCATTGATCCAAGGATCAATAGAAAAGTAATCAAAAATATGAATCATACCCAAGGTCATCTCCTACCAATTATTTGTTTCCCTTGTCAATTAAATGTGGACATACCATGTGTGCATGCAGCTGCCTAAGGTGGTGTAGAAATTATGTACCTAGAGTGATGGTGGAAAGGCCTCCTGCCCCTCTATCTAGAGTCTCTCACATTCCCAGATGTGGTGTGAAGCAGGGGAATTCCCATGAAATTCATATACCTAAGAAGGTACATTGTTCCTTAAGAACCTAGTAGAAAGGACGATTCTCACTTCTCGCCATTCCAACAAGTTGTCTTTCGTGTTGTCCACCAATGAGATTCTATCCCACATAGAGAATATAACAACATATTTCTTCTGTCTCCTTCATTCTTCCAATGAGATTCCATGATGCGTATAAATACATTAGGGTTCCATTTACTAGTGTTCCTAGGTACCTATTTACAACTCAAACACCTCACAACACATAGCCCGATCACGTGAGTAACCATGTTCTTAATTTCTCACCCAACTACTTCATATGTTTCATGCACCCATTTGTCACAAGAAACACTTGTAGTATCACTAACTAACTGAGCATCATCCCATCAAATCATTCTTTCCATAGATGGCTCGGTTTCCTCAGTGGTCTCTAATCGAGCATGCATATATCCTGTTTAAGTTTACGTAGCTCAATGAGGCATTCTTTACATCTTTCTAGGGTATAATAACGCATTATTCCTTATTCTCAAAGCTAATGTACCCCTTGTTAAATAAAAAATCTACATTATTAGCATAACACCAGGGGCACCCTAGTAATGTTGGGAAACTATCCGTTTCAACAATCTCCAAGACTTTAAAGTCCCCAGTAAACTTGGCTCCCTAAATTGTAATAGTCGCATCCTTTGATACTCCAATAGGATTAGCTCTAGTTCTATTCGCCATATACAACACATTCAAGGAAGGTTGCAATGGTGTTCTTCCCACCTGATTCCAAGAATACAACATGATTACATTAAATTCTACACTCATATCTATCTAAATGTTTCTTAGAAGCCATCCATATATGAATGCATTCAATGTAATTTCCTTATCATACTCATGGTTATGTGGGGGAAGATTTACATGAATAATCTTCCTCTCATGCTCATTACCTACATGGTATCTTCTTTCTCAACCATTATCCTAATATAGGGATTATATTCTACTGGTGAAACCTTCTATAGGCTTCCTTTAAATCATCTACATCCTGTTGGTACCCAAATTGATCCTTCCTTTGAAACTGTGCAACATCACAAGTTGATCATGATTATTGGAGACAATCAAATCATAATAGGAGTCATTTTGTAGTCGAGGATAGATTTTAGATGACTCTTTATTACTATGGTTAGGAAAGGATTGCATAAAACCTTGCTAAGGGTTTGACCTACCCTCACTACTTTAGGTTGTGCCTTCAAACAGTGAAAGGACCCATTTTGTGACCTGTGTTAGTGGAGAATATCAATAGATTAACAATATTTGACTCTCCCTTTGCAATATTTGAAGGATACCTTGAGAAAACATGGTCAATACAACATAACCTAACTCTCATGAGTTGTCACCTTAGAGAATGAAGATGTTTTCTAGACAAGGTTCAAGTCACTAAAGACAATGATAAAAATTATTGCATCTACATATTTTGGTAAAGGATAGGAAAATTTAATGAACTTCTTCAGCATTTGTGGATATACAGTGCAAGAAGGGATGGTTCATGTATGATTTATTACTGAATGTGTAATTTGTGGTTGGGAAGTTAAGCAGGATAAAGTTGATTATACCAAATTCTTGAGAAATTTTAACAAATGTTGGAAAATCTACAAAGCAAAATGAAAAAAGGCTTCAAATAGTTAGAATGAACCTTCAACTAGAGAATGTGCATCTATGAAAGCTCAAAGACACACGGTTTCACACATTCTTCAAGGATTCAACACAAAATATCATGTTAAAGACTTAATTAAACATCAGAAGTCCCTGATTCATCACGCCTATGATACACTCATAGACTAACAAATAATCTGTATCATCAAAATGAAATTAAAGTGAATTTAAATCATTTATTGCATTATGAAATGAAAAATCTATTCATAATATAATTCCAAATACCACAATATTATCATGAGGAAAATATCTTGTGTGATTTAGAGGAACTCCTAATACAAGATTACAACACGAACACAGATAACTATTTGAAGATATTTCAAAATGAAAGCAGACACAACTAGGTTCATGATTAGCATGATTTACTCAAGATTCTTCAAATTGATCAAAGCAAAGGAAAGTTTATTTACAATCTCAAAGATTATCAATGGCTAGAAACTTGTAACCAGACTTGACATGATCAATTTCAAAGATAGATACAAAATAACTATTTTCTCGATAAGTTCCTCAAAAATGGCTTTTCTCGGATTTCTCTCCTTCTCTTTTATTTGAATAACTCTTACATTAATTAACCCCCTCTGGTGTGATTATCCTTTTTCCTTTTATATCACCCTCTTCACTTGTATCTAAAGAGGTTCCCAAGGAATCATATGTGTTATATGATAAATCCTCCATCGACATTGTGCCTGTTATTTGCCACAAAATAGACGAGTTGGAGTGGAGAATCAATTTCTGGAGAGAATGCAAGTAGAGACCATGCCTTCATAACCATTTTCAGCACCAAGGTCATCTTTAGGGAAGAGGAAAGGTGAACCAAAATCTCAACCTCCAATCGTTATCTTAGATGGAGAAGAGGACCAATCATTATCTACTCGTCATTCAAGGGAATAAATTTCCTCCACTTGGGAAAAAGGGGAGATTTACAATTCGATCATCCACCCACTTAATGCATCATGTTCCTCAGGTAGAGCATGAGTTTTTGGGGCCTCAACGAATTCTCTCTATGAAAGACAATCCACCTTTCATAAGGAAATGGGAGGCTGGGTCAAGTTTAAGGCCTCACAATCAGCCCAACCAACAACATGCAATACTTTCCCTTCTAATCACCTCGGGCGTCCCTCTCAAACCTCTCCTAACATGTAGAATATTCAAAAGGGAAATGAAATATGATGTTCTTCATAGGAGGTATGGATATTTTGGATTGGGTGCCATCACAACAGAAAAAAGTAGAGCTTGAGAAAATCATGAGTCATCCTAGAATGATTATGGAAGTGTTGATGGACATGAGAATGTCTTGGGACCTCGCAGGTCACTCATTTTTGTTCGAGATAGCACAAAGCTCAAATAAGTATGTTTGAGAAAAAAAAGCTTTCAAAAAGCTCCCCTACGGGAGGGAACTATGAAGTAGGACTGAAAAATGTCTAGATGTTGCTTTCCTTTCATTATTTCTATCTCTGGCATATGTATATCTTTCTTTGTCATGGGTAGGGGCCCCTATAGAACCCCATTTTGTTCCTTATTCAAAATTTAAGAAGCACAAAAATATCAATCATTTACATGCTTATCCAAATGTATGTTAACTTCATCAAAGTAAATATGACATTACTACATTCTTCCACTTTTCAATTGAAATAAGGGAACAATAAAATTCAGAAAAATAATTACATCCCATGTAATAGAAGTATTATTTTAAAGTATCAGTTTAAAAGAAGGAATATGAAAAGAAAATATAGCTTAAGGAACAATGTCTAAGCATGTTCATCATCTTTTGCATCTGCATTTTCTTCTTCTTTAGCTTCCACTTCTATATTTTTTTCTTTCGGAAACCTTGCTATATATGCATCATATCTTTTGAATAACTCATTAACCTCATCCTCTTCCGGTCCTGTATGGTGCTGGAAAATCAGTGCCTACCTAGATATTGCATCAATGCAATGGCCCATTGTTTGTTTGTATTTCAATGGTCTTGCTTTTAATTTTGCAATTCTATTCTCAATCTTTCTCATGGTCTTAATGACTTCATAGGAGAAATTATTCTTTAGAATATTCCTTTCAAAATAATTAAGTAAGAAGTCAATCTTCATATCCCCGTAGCTCTTTTTGAACTTATCAAAGCAACCATATCCTCTAACTTTGAGTCAATAGCATCGAGAGTATCATCAACCCAATTTCTCTTGATTTCAAGCTTTTCCTTGATCCCATTCAGGGTCTCTACTCGATATTTGAAAAATATTCAATATCATGTTGGCTTCCTTTAACTGCTATAGGAACAATGTCCTCCTTCTCAACTAACTCATCATTGAGTTAGGTAATGCGGTCTAGCTTGGGAAAAATTCCCTCAAAATAGAAAATTTATCATTGTCACACTATTCAACTATCTCATCAATTTAATTAAGTTTTTTTTTTTAGATCTTCATAATTTAACTTGGCCTCTACAATTGCTTCCTTTCCATCTTGGTTAATTTTTAAATCCATGTGTCTACTACCAGACCTTTTTGACCTTGTTTATTTTATCCATTCCCTCGGGGTGTATCCATGGAGGCACTTATCTAAGCTTGACTAGGTTTCCCAATCAATTGTTGTAAAATTGAGCTTAGGGATTTAACTTTCTCTTTTAATTGCTTCTTTTTCATGCTATCTTCATCAAACTTTTGTAAAAGTTCATTGACAACTTCAGATACCCATTTCTTTATTTGGTCCCTTCGCAGGATTTTCTAAGGGAATAATCTAGACATTATAATAATTGGCTATTATGTCATCCCTAGTATTTCCTTCAAAGGGGACTACTACTTTAGAATTTTTGGTTCCTGATGAGTCAATGTGGGTTTCAGTGATAGTTCTAGCTCTTTTTGAGGATCTTACTATCTTTGGAAAAATTAGAGTAGTAAGGTCAATAGCTTGCACAGGAATGAACTTTTTTTCCTCATTTGAAATTAGCTCACTGATCCACCCTTTCACCAAATTTGTTCCAACCTTTGCCTCCTACAATTCAGGTTGAGGCTCCTCAGGGACAACTATCAACTATTTAAAAACCCTTGGTCATCTTGACTTAGTGATTCCACTATTTTTTATTATTTACTTCAATGACCATCTAGTTATTCTCACCCTGTGTTAATAATTCTTTTGAATGTTCATCTCCTTGGTCTAGAGACTGAAGTTGATCATTATTTTCTTGATTTGTATCAATAGTCAGGGGATATTCCTTCCTTATTTCTTTAATGGATGCCATACTGGACCCCACTTTTCCTTAAACATTTTCTTGAGTTACTAATCGACTTGTGAGTTATTCATTTTCAAACTCTTCCGAGTTGACATCCTATCCTTCTCGTGCTCGATGATGTTTCGAAAATGATATGGTAGGTTGTTCATCTAAAGCCAACTCCACAATTCCATCTAGAGGCTACTTGTCCTTACCAACATTTATTATCTCGCTAGCAATTGTGGTTTGTGCCACCTCTACTTTCTCTTTAAAAAAAAAAATTCCTTTTGAGAAAGTTCATCAACCTTAGTAACTTCAACAAAAACAGAAACAATATCTTCTGTTAACACCTCTATATTAACATCTTCTCCACTAGGCAATTCTGGTTTATCTGATTCTGTAACAACTTGTCTTATAGAAGGAACATATGTTGCTTGATATTTTTCTTTACTAATTAATGGAGGAGCATTTCTCTCTATTTCCTTATTTGTTTGGAGGTCATCTACCTGGTGTCATCAATGGTTCACTCATAGATAATTTGAGTGCATCTAACATGGAAAATACCTCACTAGTATCAACATCAATTACATCAGCTTGGGCCTTTGCAGATTCATACAATGTTCCAATTAAAGGTATACTCATTTCTTTAGTAAGGGGGTCTCGAGATGTCTTCATATACGGAGTTAAGATTTGGCTACTTATTGAACTATCTTCAACATTTTCTTGGGTTTCTTGACCTTGAGTGTCTTTTGTCATGGCTTCCTCCACAGGTAGAAGTGGGAATAGAGACTCTGATTGTCCCACTTGTGATAATGATAGGGCATGTTGTGCTTGATAAACATCACTCCTTTAAAATTCAGGAGGATCAATTACCACATCTTTGTGCTTGTGCTTCTTGGGAAGTGTGGGCACCTACTCTCACCAAGACTGGTACATGAGCAACCTTATGTTTCTTATGTGCCCTTTCAAACTTTTTTAGATCAGGAGCTGCTCTTTGCCCTTCCTTATGTGGCTTAGATTGAGTAAGACCACTTGCAATCACTCCACTCATTAATTTCTCAGTACTATGAGGCTTTGGTGAAACACCTAAGAAAACTACATGGGATGCTAAGCCCTTCCCCTTTTCCTAGATTGGCATTGCAAAAGTAATGGGGGCATTTTCCATAGATTTCAAAAGCATGCTTTCAGTCTTTTTCCTAAGAATTGACATAGGAGTGCTAGTTCCACTAGCGGCTAAGGTCCACTCATCTATGAGTTCAGGAGTGGGCCTTTTTGAGGGAAATTGAGGGGCCTTTCCTCCTAGAGGATCCATTCTATCTACTCCCTCCTTCAGGGGTGGAATATCATCATTCAAGTTTCCCAAGCTCCTGAAGTTATTTAAGATTTTGGTATTCTGAATTGATAGGTCAATTCCCTTTTGAGTTAACCAATTCATAGTTCTTCTCATTACATCAGTTATCCTTATATAGGAATCATCAGATTCTATCTCATTCCAATCTGGGGGAATTATGGGTTGTGCTTCCACCTTCTGATCAACATAATACCTATTTTTGTATGTGGGTCATCCACAATTCCTTCAAGAATAAATGCAATTTTGAAAGTAATTATTTTTGAAATACCTTAATCTAACCTCTTCTTCATCCATACAGTTCATCCAATAATATTCAAACTGAGGCTCATGCTCAAAATTGTTTACAATGTTGTTGAATACCCATTTGATGTCATAACTGGCCCTTGCCTCAAAATTTTCCATGTCAAATTTCTGCATTTCATCTTCAATCAACTAGGCCTTTATGATGGAAGGGCATGAATACCTTCCAATTCAAATAGGGAATTTGATATTTTTTTATGAATCCCAACAATCAATTTATGCATAGGTGTTATCTACCTTGCTAGTTCACATAAAACTGATTTATCATCTACATACCTATGCAACTTATAACTCTTTCCTTCAAAACTACTAACCCTTATATATGTGAACTTTTTATATTGAATGAAGTAGCATCCGTATTCCAAAATCACTTATCTAGCTTGTTTAGACATCCTATATTGTCCCCACTTTGGCTTGAAAAGACAAATGATTGGGGAAAATAAAGCATCATTAACTAACCTTACATTCCCACTCCAATTGATCAGTTGCAATTGGGGGAATATCTCATGCATTTGGCACTTCTTGAAATCTACACATGGTGACAAACTCGGGAAATGTCTATGCCCAGAAACATTGTAGATTAAGTAAGTCATCATATAAAATTATAGCTCTAAATTATCACCCATCTCAATTTTAACTGCTAAGGTGACCATGTGGCCATTGAGTGCTTATGCAATAAACTTTACCCATAAAATGCTCCCTTTTCTCTCCAAAATGATCCATATGTAAGTAACCATCCATTCCTTAAACTCATTTATAGTTTATGACCCCTCCATTCGACTTAATAACACAATGACATCTTCCACCTCTTTAAAAAACTTTTCCCTAATTAGATTTTTAGGGATTATAGATGTTGTCATTTTCACAATGATCCATTTTGTATTTATCATCTTAGAATAATCCTTTTTATTTGCTTCATAATACCATAGGGCTAATTTGATAGAAATGGTGATTGGGTTGGTGTTTATAGATAATTTTAACATTATTCTAATGGTTGTAGGCATCAATGTTAAAACTACATCCCCACTCCCATATAATACTTCACTCTTTTTGGGATCATAATTCATAGCACAATGCCACACCAACTATGGGAAATGAACGGCTGGTGGGATAACACCTGTTAAATCAATATGACTATCTTTAATTGCGTTTAGGGATTCACTCTTATGGGGGATATTAATTATCTGAAGAAAATCATCTAGATCAGCACACATCAAGTCCGTGTCTGTAATCTTGTCCAAATCACTCGTGACCCATGATGCAGCTGAGAATTAAGATGGTATGATCTTCATCTTCAAAAAAACTAACTTTACTTTAAACCAACTTTCCACTGAAGGAGAAACACAAAAGTTTATAAGCTCTTACAAGTCAATCCGCGAGCATCTGAGCAATTTAAATCCAAATCAATGGCCTTTTCAGTCTTTATGTTCATAATTCGAGATTCACAAACTAATAATGTGATAATTCTCCACAAAAAACACAAAGGTAGAAAAAAATCAAGAAAATTGGTAAATAAAAATGAAAGCATTCACAGGATTTAAAATGTCCTTGATTTGCATAGAAACATTAATGGCAAAAAAATAAATGCACTGCATCATGACCATTCAATCCACTGTTCTCAACTTTGAAAATGAGTCGTCCACATGGAAAAGACTTTTCGCTAAAATAGGCTTGTGGGCACATTTTGTAATTTTGTAGCATTTGAGAACTTACACACTTTTGGAAAATATGACCCACCCATCCAATTTTTGGCTTTCAACACAAGCTCAACATGTGGTCTCACTTGAGTGATATCAGGGCTGCAACCCTTTTCTGTAGTTTTATCCCATTTCCATTTCAAACCAAAAATGCTCTAGTACCCGATGAACCACATCCCCACCTTTTGTATACAAGTAGCCACATATCCCTTGTGGGTTTTAGGAACCTTTTTACACCTTTATGCCTTTCCTCTCAAATGTGCAAAGCTACAAACATGCACCACTTCTCGCATCTAGTCTAATTGTAACAAATGTACACTCCTGGATACCAATTGATAAATTACTTGTGTTACTTTATGATTGCGAATATTCAGAGAATATTTATCGGGTAATGGGGACAATTTTACACTTTGTGAATGTGATACAAATTTACAAGTTTGTAAATTTGACATGCCATACCACAATCAATTGGGAGCTGCCACATATCAACAAGGAATAAGGAAGAAAACACAAGTAGAGAGACAAGACTTGGGAACATTTTACAACATGTAATCCCTCCAACTTCAAAACTTAAAACACAACGGGTTCCCCACAAGAAACTTCCAAATAATGCACATCTAGACATGATCCTCAATTGAAAAGAGGAAAGACTAAACCATACATAGAAGAACCAAAAAGCCAACTCACACCCCTACAAGGAAAGTAGAAAAATATAAGATAACAAAGACAAATCTTAACCAAATAGGGGTGAGATTAAATCGAGCACCAACACATCCTTATGTGAGAATTCAACTTTATTTTCTTGTTCCATCATGCACACCTACTTTTTCAAGTCCTAAATGTCTTCTTGTAAATCCATGATAACATCCATAGTCTTGAGTAAACCTTTTTCTAATGTTCAACATCACGGTACTTGGAATTTATTACTTCATGTTTTTTTATAGTCGGTTTATACTTTGGAGGTTCATGCACATGTAGCCTCGGTGCATGTAGTAAATAAAACACGCAACTCATGAGTGGGTGCTACCTTCACATCCATTGATCTTAAATTACGCATTGTACCTTAATCATTCCCACACCCTTATCTTGATTATTTTGCTCATATAAATCCAGAACTCTTAAAAATTATGATGTTTTCCACACAATGAGAAAAATATATTTCGAGGGAACTCACACCGATAATGATCGAAGATCCACATGTATAAAACGTTCCTCTAATAAATCCTTCTTTTCCACTACTACGATCATGACCTCTTTATCCTCCATGAAAAACTTTGTTTCTATTATCCCCATTAGTGCACCATTCATTATGTTATTCTCCTTGTGCCTTAGACCCACTGGCTACACTATTCTGGTGCACACTAGTATCAATAGCCTTGTGAATATGATCAATTAATCTACATTTTTCTATATCATGAGTGTGAGAATTACAAATATTATAGTAACTAGATATGTTCTTCTAGATCACATACTACAACAACATGAATCTACTTGAATCATGATCTAAGTGACAAATCTCGTAATCTAGTAACATGGTGCACGTCGATTTATGAGGGAAGATATCCTTAGTGTGTCCTTCAACCTCATAATCTATACACCATATTCCATTGCATATCTCATGAGCTAAATTAACAAAGATCTTCTCTCTAAGCTTGGCCATAGATGCTATCTCGCACCTCTAAGAATGGGCTAACTCGGTGTCCACACTTCCAACTTCCTCGGCATAGAACTACTTTTAAATCCTTTTTAGATCTATAAAATTATTACGAGAGAGCACCCTTCTAAACAATTTTATCAATATACCAACAAACCATTGTGCATGCTTGCTAGGGTGAATATCATAAGATAACTTTGATAACAAGGTCTTAAAATGTGCATCATATTCTCTCACACTCTTAGACATTCCTTACTCAATTTCCTTCAAATGTAACTGATAATTTTTAGTTAAAACTAAGGTATATGAAACTCAACCAAGAAGGCATCACACAAAGTGCATTCTAATCCACAATGATCTCATTCGGATCATACTTCCTATACCAACTATGTGTGTGTCATTGCAGTAAAGTAGTATTCAAATGAATTTGTTTATGCTCAGGATGTGTGATTCCCTTAGTGCGTTATAGTATCTCACACATGTGAACATGCTCCGCTGCATCCTCAATGCCTCTCGCACTGGGCAGTGAAGATACATCTCATTATAAACTTGTTGTGGCTAGTGCATACCATGCCCACTAGATCAAGAACCTATATTACCTCCATTATTTCCTCCACCTCTAGAACCACCAGATCCACTAGATCCCGAGCCTCTTGATCCTCCTCCTGTAATAGGAATAGATTAGTGGATGTACTTCCTTATGTCCCAATAGTGACACTAAAATGAACTCCCATAGTATGTGACGTTGAGATACTCCAAGATGTATTCCCAAAGTGTTCTACGTGCCCACACTCTAACTTGATGATGTGCTAAAAATATACCTCCAATCAAACCCCAAAACAAAGTTGTTGTCTATACTGCCATATGTATACTTGTTGTCTAACATAATTTTGTATTTAAAGGAAAATGATATCTACTTGTCACTATCGGGTTACCTACACTCACTTTTTGATAAATAATCACTTACTGGAAATAGGACACCAAGCACGAGGCTAGGTCACCATGTGGGATCAGATGCGTGCCGCGGTCCTCAATCTTTCTTCCTCAAACATACTCGACCGTGAAGCCATTTGGGATTCTCTACCACACTTTTCTCGAGGTTGGGAGAACTAGATTATCTAGCTTGATGTATTCTAAGTGAGATTTGAACCCCTCATGAGACATCTACCACCACAAATCCATAGAATCCTCAAAATTTTGCTACTTCACTAATTCCCTCTCCCACGATTCATTATACTTAAGCCAAATTTCATCTCTCTCGCCTTTTTTCTACTAGGTCCGCCATCTGTCACAATACCTACTCCGCCCCGTGCATGGTGGTGGGTTTAGCTATCCATAATTAGGTGCTCTAAACTTAGCACCACCATCAAAATTTTAATTACTAAAGGGATAGCGCATAAGTAAGATCCCCTGGGCTTGCGTAAATTTTTTTTTGAACAACCTCCGAACAAGAATATGTAGAAACAACATACTCTAGAGTATAATTGTGCACAACACCAGCCCACCAATGATCTACAACATGCATCCAAGGTTCATCAGCATCAAATAAGGCATGGTACTCTTTGTGCATCCAATTCCTTGGTTTTTAACTCCAACTCTTCTTTGATACATACCCCGACAACCACTTGTATAATTCTATTGGAAAACAAAAGAAGAAAGTCTCATAAAGCTTATGATAAATATGGTCTTCTAACCACATGCACATACTAAAACTAGGTCCAATACTATATCTCTACATAAGTTGATCTTATCCATCAATCACCCAATATTCAATTGATATGCCATCATCACGCAACATCTTGTCGACAACTTAAAAAATAGGTCCCGACAATGGAACCCAAATGTAGTCTTTATTTTCTTACTTATAACCCTAGGCATGTTGACACCTCATTTAGAGATATGAACGCTCACAAAAAGTGCACAAAGGTACTAGGTCACTCTTTTATGTGATCTTTATCAATATGTTAACATGCAAGTTCATACATTCCATATCCATGACAAGTAATCAAGGAAAAGCATAACAAGAACTAGATCACAACCATAGTGTATAATGAATTAAACAAGGATCAAGATCAAATTTACCATACAATGACCATGAATAGAGATGTAAATAACCAATATCCATCCATAAAATCCATAATATTAATTCATAATCAAACACATAAGCTGAATTCACACATAACACTGTCATAAGTCATGCACACTCATAAATTAGAAGCATAATTATAATACATACAAATTGATGTCAAAACCATGAAAATAAATACATATATGTATGGGTGGGGAATTTCCATTCACCACCCATGCACTCTCAAAATAGGCTACATGCTCAAAATAGCCATGGATGCTACAAAGGTAACTAAAGAAGCATGTGAGATTTTCCTAATAATAGATTATCTATAATTAACTCCAATTCTAATTCTATTATTGGCTAGAACTCGCATGACTCTTAATCTTCTCCTTGTTCCCAAAATAGCCTTCATGTATTCTTGAATTCTTCATCTCCCTATCCAAAGTGTGATTCACACTCCATCCTATCTTTATCCCGTAATATGCAAAATGGCTAAGTCCCCGACTTTATCTTACCCAGCGTGCCTTTCTTTCACTAAGCTTCAGTGTGTACCACATGCCATCTCCCTGTGTGCCCTCTTCTCATGTGCCTGTGATAATTTTCAATTCAACATGCATAAAATTTTCCTTATGAACACTTGTAAAAACTATAATTTTTATTTGTTTCATGGCATAACGTTCTTCTCAAAAACCATGTAACACTAGAAAAAATTTCCTTTATTCTAGGCCTTTTTTTCCAAAAACTTGGGGAAGATTAAAAAAAATTTATTTTTCCTGTGGCATACAAAATTTAATCTAATCTAAATTTTTTCCTCTTGATTCATGGATTTGAAAAACGTCTTATTCAAGTTTGGTGGATTATCTTATTTCTTCACATGTTTTGTTTCACAAATTTTACCAACTTTATAAAATCCTTCATTCTCTAAGTCCCAGAGCACTAGTTTTTCTTTCTTTTGGTTTATGGGTCTTCCATCCAAAGCTACATATGTATGGAACATGGATAAGTTGTGCAAATAAGTATGGGTGCTTATATGGATAAAAAAATAATCAAATTTTTGAGGACATATGTCCTGGTAGATGTAAAAACCAGTAACCTTGAAGCATCCATTGGGCGTGGATTCATAACAAACTATTGTAACTTCCGAGATCAAGTTTCCTTTCTCCTGAAACAAATAAAATATACCAAAAATTTTGTATCTAATTAAATTATTCAAATGATCACCAAAAGGATTATGTAAGAGTGCTCAATCAGTGACCATTCACTTGACAAAATCAGGGAACCTCTAACAAAAAAACAAAGAAATGAAACACCACAAAATTGAGGAATCATACATTATGTAACTAGAAGCATGCAGAGTGTGCACAAAAACTTCTTTAAAAAAACTAAAATACTCTTAATCTAAAAAATAGGAAGGAAATCTAAACAAAACCACATACATGTTGTGAGAAATAACTTCTTTTTCTCACAAAGTGTGGGCATGCGATCAGTTTTGCAACTAGATCACATGGTGGAGATGAAGACATAGTTTGCACCTCTGATTAGCTCAAAATATCAGCCAAGAAAGAATAAAAAACCTCTATAGGATCTGCACTTGGTATTTGTATATGTTGGGGATAATATTTAGGAACTTCAAGCTCTTTCTCATGCTTTGAAGTAAGCACGATTGATGATAACTTATTTTGTGACTCCAAATTGGCAAAATATTTGATTGGGAAAGCGTTACTTACAGTTAATTGAGTTATTCTTTGAGTTTTCCCATATTCCTTGATACAAATCTATTCATGTAGCTATAAGAGACACTTTCTTGATTATTTTGGATTTTTGTAGGCTGATTTATACCTTTTTCTTACTTGCTCACAAGCACCTTAAGATCCTCAACTAGTTTCAATTTAGTGATTGGGTTCTCATTCTTGTCTTCACCCACAAACAAAAAAAAATTTAACCCATAAATTTTCTCCTCATGAAGAATGATTTGAAAAAAATATCCTCAATCATCTCCTTATCATGAACAAGAAATTTGACATTTCAAAATGAGTAAGATCAAAGGGTTCTTACTCATAATCTAGATCGTCTATATCAGAAAAATTCAGCCTCTTCATTGTATAAACATGAAAAAAACTCCATTTCAATCTCATCTTCTTTGTATTCCTTCTCTTTATAACTATTTGCAAGCTGATTTGAACTATGTTTTACTTTTGTTTTTGCAAAAAAATAAAGTTCCACTATTGGGTCATTTTATTCTCATCTTAATCCTCAAGAAAAATTATAATAACTCAAACTTTTTACCTTCATCAACATACAACTCTAATTGATTTTTATCTAGATATGAATTTTCTTTATTTATTTTGGATAACTCTTCTTTTATGGTTAACACATTCTCATCTTGTAAATCAGAATTATAAAAATAAACAATTGTAATAAAATCATTTTCTTTGCTAAAACTAATTTGATAAGTGTATGAAACAATAACAAAGGGTCATTCCTTAATCAAAGATGATATAGGCTCAAGATTGCTTATCTAGTCATTAAAAACACTCATATGATCCTACAAAAATGCTCCTTACTTTGTAACTTAAGAGATCTCGAGAAAATTTTGTTTAACATTTTCTTGCTAGTCATGACTATTTAGGACAATCTGTATAATGTTTCATGGTGAGTAATTCTTCATATTGAGAAAAACTATCAAACGATACAGGCCCATCATAGAGAATACATCCAAAATAGATAGATTGTTCATCATCTTCCTACTTATACTCTACAAATTACACTTCCACCTTTTGTTATTTAATATCAACCTCTATTATAGGTTTAACTAGTTGTATGATTTTTTTGGCCTAAAACTTTTAGCTCCAATCTTTCAATTTTTTCATGACAACTTCTATGTTTGGTTTGTTAGTTGGATTCCCTCCCAAACTGATTTCTTGATTAGTTTTATCCCAAAATGGATTCAAAAATGTGAGAGGAGGGGGATTAGGATTATAAATGATTTTGAAATTGTTGAAATGATGGGGAGGTGTTATATCTTCTTGTGGGGAGAAGGGATGAAAGTATAAGCCTTCTTGTAAATCTAGGATCTTGAAGCTTGTTCTTTAATTGATATGGTTCAAGCTAGGAAGTAGGAATGGGAGGGCTATAGGATGATAGGGAGGAACTACCCCATTGACATGATTTCCTACAACCAGATTGGAAATCTTCTATTAATTCATTCCACTTTAAAATATGTCATAAAAATCCATACATAAATTCTAGCTTCTCTCGAGGGCTATACTAATTTTACATAAGACCAACCCATGGATAGGGCACCTTGAAACTAACCTTGGATGATTTGATGGAGCACATTACCATAATCTATACCATTTTTACCTCCATGAGTTGTACCCACATCTGAAAATCATCATTAGGCATGAAATTTCCTCCATAATCAGATATTCCTATTCTGAAAAATAATGATTAATAAGATAACCATATGGATTAGTGAGGTCTTGATCAGGGGCATAATATTTATGATAGGGTTTATAATATTGATCCGTAGGAGTATTTTTTTTAAAAAGGATGTGGACGGGAATAATTATTTTCTTGGAATTAATAATTCCAATGGGGATAAGAATTCATGATTGTACTATGTCATAAATGGATGGATGAAATGGCTCAAAACTCGAGAAAATGGATATTTTTAAATCAATGGAGTCACCATATGTTAAATGAATGTGTCTAAAATATTGATACTTCTAAGAACATCATCAAAATTTTTATCAAACCCTCTTATCATTGTCCCAATTGGAAATCCATAAACTATTTTGATTTGAAGGCATCAAGGTGGCTAGAATGTATATAATGGAACACTTAAAAAATAAGAACAAAATTTAATAAAAGTGCCTCACCAGAATGTCGAAACTATATCCAGGTTGAAGGCATCAAATTGGTTACACTATTTGTAATGGAACACTTAAAAAGAAGACCAAAATCTAAACAAAGCATCCCACCGTACTCACCATAAATTTTTGTCACAGAGGAATGAACCCTTGGGGGTATGGTGTGATGTCTCTCCTTCTAAGATAGAATGGAATCACTCCTAGGATTTGGGGGCATGTATGTTGGAGTGAATCTCCAGAGAGGGATGTTTCCCTTTGTGTAACACCTAAAACTAGCTTCTACTCATAATACTACTCTATTGTATCTTGAATCAACAAGGAAAAGTGAGAAATAATTAAGGGAAAAATGAAAATATGGCGATACACTAGAAATTTTGAGGATATTTAGACTTGTTTAAACCACACATATGGACCATGGGAACCATACACACCATACACAATTTACAATGAGATATGTCGATGCAAAAGTGTTTTAGATAAGGGTTTGAAGTTGTGACATATTAAAGAAGGGAAACTTGGTAATCTCTAACATGATCTTGCATAAACTTGGTGAAACACAATAAATGGCATAGAAATTAGCATAAAATTACATAAAGGCCTGTACATTAAATTCTAAATAAGGGTAAAACAATATCATGACATAATATCATCTTAAAAACACTTTATTGCATGATAGACATGTTGTAATAAGGTAAAAATAGCTCCTTTATTGATCCAAGAGATGAAACTAGTACAACAAATCATTCATGATACCCACTCTTCAATTCAGAATTCTAAATTACTCCGAGAATGATGAAGATAAAGTGTAGAGATATCTTTTACAATTAATAAAATGTATTTTTGTAGAGGTTTGAGAGATAGAGAAGAAGAGGAAAAGTGCAGACATGTAAGTGTTCTTCTCAAAATAGAAAAGTGTGTGTAGGTGTGCATGTAGAACGCTCATTAAATCTCACACGTTTAGAAATAGAGATTTCGTGATCAAAATAGAAATAAAACATAATAAAATGGCCCATGTTCATGCTTTGTCTTAAGGATTTGAACACCCAAGAAGAACATTCCCTTTTTCCTCTAGTTCTCTGCTAACCCACCTTGACCATATGCAAAGGCAAATTGTCTCAATAACTTCCATATTTTCACCAAGAAGAGGAATATGAAGGGTCCCAAACTTGATTTTTAAAATTATATAATATTTGTGCCCAAATTGAATGTGATTACTCATGTTTAGGAGATTAAAAGTCAAAAGAGATTAAAAATTCGAAGGTCATGTAAAGGGAAGGTGAAAGATCATATTGTAAATCTATAAATTTTAATGACCTCTCCATTCGAAAGGGTTGGAAATTGTTTATTGTTGTAATTTGTTGAATTTTACTACTAAATAAAAAAATTAAATATACATTTCATCTATCTCCTTTTCTATATTCCTCTATCCTCTCTACACTCCAAATTTTCAAGTATTGTGATCGTATATAACCATGAAAGAAATTTGTGTCCTCGATTAATGGATCTATAGAAAATTGTCTCTAGTTTATTAGTATTGTTGATTACATACACTTTGTTGTGTTATTCTAATTCAATGTGGTCCTACTATAGATAATGTATCAGAATTATGTAAGTTTACTCATAGCATTAACCCCATCTCACTATTTCTCCTACTCTTTTCCTCTTTTCACTGCAAATTCCTCCCTTGTACATTGTACAAGCACTTTTTGCCACAAGTTTAGTAGATTTTTCCTATGTGATCCTCTCCTAGCATCCATCCCATAGTATTAGTTAATTTAAATTCAATAATGGGTTCCTCCCCATATCAAAGAAGGAAGGGCTTAGCCCTATGATCATTGATGAAAAGCTGTTAATATGCATTGTGACAAATAATTTTACCAACAATTTTTACTCGACTCCATTGGGAAGATATTACCTTGTGCACCCTATAAATATATCTAATATAAAATATACATATACTCCAAAATTCTAAAAATATAAAGGTGAATCTATCAAGGAAAAAATTCATGTCATGTTCATTTCCCACATCAAAATAATGAAGTTTCAATATTGGTGTTCAACACCAATAAATAATGACAAAAAGAATAAGAATATGACCATAAAAACATCTAGATTTAATATAATCCCTCAATTTGGACCAGATCTTACAAGAGTATGGATTCTAACATGGTGAAGAGGTCTCTTGCTTTAACCAAAATCTAAAATTAGCAAAAGGAAAGGTTGGTGATATTCATGCACAAGTTATGGAAAGGATACATAGAATGGATGAAATTTCTGCATCTAAAGATACTTGTTATTCAAATAACTCTCCTAGTTATTTTGATAACTTGTATACATCTTCTGGCTCTGAGCTCTTCATTGCAAGGTTGCATGTACTCAAGTTCACTTGGCACATTCCCTTAGCTACATTTCCCGCGTGCCTCCCCTTCTCCCCTCTCCATTTTATTTTCCTATTTATTCCACTCATACCTTGTGCACATCCTCTTTGCATTCACCTTCTTCTTATCATTTGTTTCATCCTACGCATGTGCCTTGCACTTTCTTTAATAAACTAAGTTGCTAGCCCTCACGTGCACCCCACACATTACTTTGTAATAGTTGTTCCTTGACCACATGTTATTCACTCAACAGTTTTCCTTATTTCCTCACGCACGTTGCGTGCACCTCCCTTATGTATTCTTCTTGTGCCTCATTCTTTCACGCACATACCTTTACACCCTCCTCCACACAATTCCATGCAACATCATTCTAACATTTTTGAGTGTGCCACAAGTAAGTTATTAAAGCATGCCAATAGGGTGCTAAATCCTTGCAACAAATCAATGAATGAAAAATAGCATAAATTACAAGAACATTAACAAAGTTGGTCATCCTTTTAGCCAATCCTTGCATGCCATGTGTCTTATGTATGCAGAAAAATCTGAAAAATTTCTAACAACTCATTTGTATCTCTTGCTACTGAGCTCCAATCAACATGTGCCTAGTCTCAATTGATGATAGCTGCATGACATGGGCTACAATGCTAGACATTCAAATTTAAATTCATATTAGATCTAGTAGGTGATAAATGAAAAAATGTATTTCTGAATATTAATGAGAAGATCTAATTGCTTCAACCACCGATTTGATTTAATTTTCCCTCCCTTTTTCAAACATGCCAAAAAGACCTAGGGAAGTGCATTTGATAGATTACAGGTGGATTTGCAGGCATTGAATGCTTCTTGTTGGTGGTTGCATTTAAAATTCAGGTTTTCCCTCCTTCTCTTCTTCTTCTATGGATTCATCTATAAATGTAAGAGCTGGGATCATTATTAATGTTGGACATTTTTGATCCTTACGCATTTTTCTAAGGACTTCATATTTTATGTATTCTAAGTTGCAGACCTCTAGATCTGGCTCTTGTATATGGATATCGACCTCTTTCTCCATTGTAACAACTCTGTGAATTTTTGGAAGTAATAGAAGCATCATTTTGTGACTATTCTCTTTCGTAACATGTTTACATTCCTTCTTCTTTCCTTTCCTTTTGTATTGCATTCTCATTGGGTCATTCTACATCCTTGTAGCTCCTTATTTAGTTTTGTTCCATGAAACTAATTTGGTAAATACATTTTAAGTTATGCTACATGTGCCTAGCCTTATTTCCCTTCATTTTCTGTTAGAACAGATAGTGTTCAACCCTCTTTTTCTGGTGCTATCACCTTTTAGTGTAGATTTATTTTCATGTTATCCTTCTATCCTTGGTCCCTTGGCATTTTTAGCTTAGTTTCCCTTTCAGCACTAGGAGTAGCAGTAGTAGTAGAACTAGATAGAGGAACTGAGATTCTTTGAAGATCCATCCCAAGCGCATAAGATCCCACAACTTGGGGATGGCTCCATTGTTGTCACAAATGAATTGAATCTTCCAGATTCAAGACATGGGTGCAAGTTTGATGACCAACAATTTTTGGCATGCCTAGTGGGACAAAATTGAAATCTTAAATTTCACATTGCTAAGTTCTGGTGTGTGGAATTAGTATTTTAGCATTTTGAGGCTCATTTCAACACATCTGGCAACTCCCAACAATTTGGAGATTTCTATTTTAGCAACCTCTAACATCTTTCATGAGAAGAGTACATACAAGGAGAAGTGCATCAACTAAATATTATTTTGATTACCTTCATCTATCCTTGGGAAGAATTAATTATAGAAAGCCCCCGGCGTATCTCCATCTCTAGCGTGCCATGCCCATTCAACTCCTCATCACAACAAACAACCAGAGTGCCCTACAATGGTGCATCAACCACCTCCTCCACTAAGGAACTTTTCTAACTTCACCGGAGGAAGTCACCTAGTTCTGGCCATGTAACATGATATGCCAAACAATGCACTCAAAAGTATTCCATACTTTACCGGTGAGAATCAAGTCACCCCTCAGGAGCATATCCAGGATGTAGAAAATGTATGTTCACTCTACTTGATCACACATCGATGTATCGGTCAAGCTACTTACAAAATATTTCAAAGGAAAAGTGCTTCAATGGTACCAAGGATTGAGACTTAGATCTATTTCTACCTGGGATGAGCTTGGAACAACTCTTTGGAATTAATCTATCTCTGGTGGAGAAACTAAGAATAAGGAGGGCACCCAATGAGTAGATGACTAATTTTAACATTAGATTTCAGAAGACTTGGGAAAAAATCCCTCTTTTGGTAAGACCTATAGCCCAACATGATTTTATATATTATCTAAAGGCACTAAACAATGATATCTCAGTCATGATTCAATCTATGGGAGGTAGGAATTTACTAGCTGCTTATAATATTGCAAGTAAGGGTAGAAAATAGTCTTATTCATGCGGGAAAGATAGCTCCTAGACTGCCTATGACCTTGTTTTACGGAGATGTCACAATTACCCCACCCTTATTTGGACCCTATTCCTATTCCTAAGAAAAGCACGCAACCTGTTGCATCAACATCCTACTCTCCAACACAACAAAAAGAAGATGAAGAATTGAAGACCTTGATTAGAAATTTATCAAACAAGGTCATATCATTAGAGAAACAATAGGTGCAAGCCTATAGAGGAAGTTCTAATCAAGTGCATAGCCAAAGTAACCAGATTTTGTAGAATTAATATGGAAACTAAAGATACACACCCAACCAACATAATGATAGATTGCATGCTAACGCACATCTACCCTTGCAAGTTGTTCTTCATGTACCCTATCTTCCAACGCCCAACACAAGTCAAGCACTTGTTCCAGTTTAGAACAATTTGGTGCAGGAGTCATAATGGTGCTTCCCTTGCAACATGCCTCATAGTAAATATCATTGTGTCGATTGCATGCACACACAAGCCTATATGATCTAGTATGATTCAACTTGTGAACCTCTAACAAGTTCCCTTGAAGTAAAAACCCAAGAAAGGCCAGAAGCTCCTTCAGAGGAAAACTTGATGTTCTTTGGCATTAAAAACTATTGTGCAATCAACCAAGTTGCAGAGGATGCAAGAAGACCACATGCCCAAGTTGCGGACAACACAAGATACAAAAAGAGAATGCTCGAGTCTGGCACGTAGGTCACAATTCCAACAACACAAACAAATCCTCAAAAGAAGAAAGATGATACAAGGGAATCTAGTGGTAAAATTTGTCAAGTCCCTACAAAAAGATACCATGCAAATCTTCTCTAGTAGTGGTGTGTTCCCCTCATTTGGTAGGTCAAGCCTAAGCTTTGGCTAAAGCCCCTATTTCCATGCCGAGCAATCAAGAAAGGACCTTATCATTCCAAAAATTCACAAGTAAGTGATTCTTTCATTTAGCATTATGGACCAGATGAATAAGAAAAATATAAATCTCACAGTGTGGGATGCCCTGAACATTCCATCCCAATGTAATTTATTACATGAAGCTCGGCATAACTCTCGACATCGATCCAAATATGCGGCCGAACACTTCTATCAACATCTGCCAAGAAGAGGAGAATCAAGTAAGTGAAGTTGTTAAAACCCCACCCTTATATATTTCCCGATCATAGGCAAACACCTAGTGCATAACTCCATGATTGAATCAGGTGCTAGTACTTTTGTTATTCCCAAGAAGATGGCTGATTTCTTAGGTCTCAAATATACCCCCTTGAAAAAAGGAGTAGTGCAACTTGATGGCTCAACTATTACCACCTTAGGAATCATCAAGGATCTTGAGTTGACCCTTCATGCACGTTGAAGCCTCACCATAACTCAATATGTATTTATCATTAATTTACCTTCTTTGTTTACCCTATCTCTATTAAGAGAATTTACTGCAAAAGTGGTTGGTTACTTGTCTTATTATTGGTCTCATATGTTACTCAAGACAAAATATGGTACCCGATTTACCATATAAGATGAGACAATATTTTCCTATCATATAGAGTCATATGCCTCATCCTCTCTCCAAGCCAACTGTTTAATCCAAGAATAAGCTTTAGTTCCTGAAGAGCATCCTCTTCCACCTTCTATACCTAATTTAGTAATTGATGAGTGGGCAGAGAGGCACCATAAATTTGACCCATATGCTGAAGAAATGGAAGCCTATGAAACTAGGCTTGGTACTTACTGCATTCTTGAAGAAGAAGTTGTGCTTCCACGCGTGCTCAAGAAAGACCAAGTTGAACTGGTCTATGGAAGTTATACTTTGATGGATCTAGAAGTAGAAATGATGTAGGAGAAATATTTGTTCTTGTTACTCCTAAGGATGATAAATTCTTCTTCGTGCATAGGTTAAATTTTACATGTTCTAACAATTTTGTAGAATATGAAGCAATGGTGCATGGTCTTCTTATTTCGAAAAGAAGAATCTTAAGGTGATACATCTGATCTTTGGGAACACATACTTGGTTATCCATCAGGTCACTAACAAGTTCCAGGAAAATAATAAGCTTCTCAAATCTTATAAACATAGATTTTGGGACCTCCTTAAGAGATTTGATGCTCTAAATATACAGGTGGTGATGTGAAAATGAATAAGGAAGTTGACCAAATGGATGCATTCGGTTCACAATTCTCTCCTACTGAGGACTTTGTCAAAGGAAACATTCAACACATTAAGATGGTGATCAAACCGTACATTCCGTAAAAAAATACTAGCTAGAAAGTGTTTGACGGTGATGCGTTGATTGTCTAATTCATGCAAAATGAAGTTGAGTTCTCATTAAGAATGCAATCTGACTTGCATGACAACTATGGTGACCAAGTGATTCAAATGAAGTCAAATAAGATTCCTAAAGTGCTGGCCACCTTAGAAAAAATGTTTAACCCTAATGATGAGTTCAAGTGTGAAGAAAAGTATATCCGCGATGCGTAAGAAGACTACTTCCCAGTCACTATTGCGTGTGGAAAAGATTTGCTTCTCAGTAAATCTTGCACACATAATGAAAAATAGGCATTCATATCCCTATATCAAAAACATAGTGATATATTTTTATGGGAGTATGAATACCTCAAAGGTTTTGAACCAAGTGTTCCTCAACACTCCATTGACCTTGATCCTGGTATCAAGCCCATCAAACAGAAGCAACAACTAGTTAATCCAAATATAGAGCCCCTCATGAGAAAGGAATTATCCAAAATCATTGAGGTAACAATTATCTTTCCCATCAAGTACTCTACTTGGGTGGCAATATATAATTCAAAAGTCTTGCGCAAGAAGAACGGTGAAATTAGGCTTTGTTTTGATTTCAGTGGATTTGAACAAGGCTTCTAAAGGATCATTATCCTTTGCCTTCAATGGAGAATTTTCTATAGACTATGGTTGGTGTGCAAAGATTCTTAATGTTAGATGGATAATCAGGTTTCAATCAGATCCTGGTCAAGGAAGAGGATCAATTCAAAATGACATTTACAACCAAGTGGGGAACATATACGTACTAGAAGATGCCCTTTGTCTATCAAACACGGGTGCAACATTTTAGTGTGCCATGGATATTGCCTTCAAAGGTTAAATCAATGAGTTCATCTTGTTTTACCTTGATGACATATCAATCTTCTCAAAGTAGAGCGTGAATAATATGGCGCACCTTGAGAAAGTATTTGAGAGATTCAGAAAGTTTGGGGTGTCTATTAACCCCAAGAAGAGTAATTTTGTTGTGGTGAAGGGTAAGCTCTTGGGCACTATGGTTTCAAAGGATGGCATCAAAATTGACCCTAAGCATGTTACAACCATCCTGGATCTTTCCTTGTCAAAGACACAAGAAATAATTACATTTCTTCCTTGGCAAGATCAATTTTGTTAGGTGTTCAATCCCTAACTTTACAGGCTGGTCCAACCCATCACCCTCATGCTCAAGAAGGACATAACCTTAAAATGGAAAACTAAAGGAAGAGAGACCTTCAATAGAATCAAGAAAGAAATTTTTGTGTGCTAACACTCATCAATTAGGATTATTCCAAGGATTTCATCCTTTATGCTTATGGCACTAATGCAAGTGTTCTTTGTTGTCATAATTCAATAAAATGAACAAGGGATGAAACAACCAGTGACCTCCTTCAGCTAGATGTTGAAGGATTATGAATTAAAATATAGTCACATGGAGAAGAATGTGTTCCCCATCATGTGTGCACTCAATAAATTTAAAATCTCACCACTAATTATATCAAGTTATTAGTCTCCTACTCTTCGTTAGAGACTTCATTATGGGAGTAGAAATTAGTGAAAAGAGATCATGATGGGTAACCAAAATCATGGAATATGATGTGACTATCAAAGCTATAAAACTAACAAGAGGAAGCGTGATTTGTAGGAAGATTATTGAGGATGCACAAAATTAATCTGAGGCATCATTGTTTCTAGATGAGGATCTCCCATGTGCAAAACTTGAACAAAATATGGATCTGGCATGCACGACTTGATGAAGGACATGATCACATTACTTTCCAAGGGTGCATACCCTCCCTATTTAAACAAAGCAAAGAGAAGACATCCAAGGTTACAATATATCCCTTATGTTTTGATGGATGAAATTCTCTTCAAGAAAAATCTTAATGAAGTGTTGTTAAGATGTATCAACGATGCACAAACCAAAAAAGTGTTAGCGAGAATTTCATGATAGATTCTCTAGTGGACACTTATCTACCAAAAATACAACAATGAAGATAATAATGGCATGAATATTTTTCCTACCCTATTTGTAGACACACTTAAGTGGGTCAAAAATGTAAGGAATGCACTTTATTTACAAGAAAGAAGAGATTGACATTGCTTCCCTTCCAACCAATCCAAGCAGATCAACATTTTTCGCAATAGGGTCTCAACTTCATAGGCATGATCAATCCTCCTTCAAGCGCTGGACACAAGTGGGTGATGATAGTTATGGACTACTTCACCGGATGGACAAGAAGCTGTCACGCTGAAAGAATCAACTGATTCAATCATCCTTGAATTTATTAAGGTATAGTCACAAGATTTGGCATTCCTCAAACCATTATCTTTGATAATGAAAAATCCTTCCTTGGGACAAAAATAATTGATTGGGATCTAAATTTGGGCATTTATCTAAAGGATTCTTCCATTTATTACCCATAAGGAAATGGTCTGGAAGAATCAAAAAACAAGAACCTAATCAGGATTATGAAGCACACAATGAATATCAACCAAAGACATTGGCATACAAAGGTCTCATGCGTGCTTTGGGTAGATAGTATCATAGTTAAAAAGGTAATTATAACTTCACCTTACAAGCTTGTCTACGGAAAGGAGGCTACCGTTCCTTTGATCTGGAGTTGAACTCATTGGTACTTTCCCAACAATTTGGAGTTTGAAGGCATAGACTAGAGAGAAACTAGAATGATAGAATTGGTTAATATTGAAGAGTCAAGGAAATCTTTCATGATCAAGCTAGAAAAACATCAAGTAACAAAGAAATGGTTTGACATAAAGGCTAGGCATCGAGATTTCAAAGTTGTGGATAAAGTGACATATCTAAACAAAGGTATTGAAATGGGATGCTGAAAAGATAAACCAAGGTGTCATTCAAAGTTTGATGCACTTTGGAGTGGCCCATACATCATTAGTTCATGTAAAGAGGCTAACTCTTTTGAGTTATCTCATCTTGATGGAAGCACACTACAAATCCCAATAAATGGGATATATCTCAAACCCTTCCATTAATTTTTCTACATCATTTTGTATATATTAGAGTAGTTTTAATTCCTCTAAGTGCAATGTGTGCACATTATTTGTTTATGCATAGTTATTTCTTCACACATGCTTCTGGGTATGCTCTTATTTTGCTTCGGGATGCCGACAATTTTTAGTAGCTTACATGATTCAGAATAGAGTCAAGAAATGATACTTCAAGTGACTTCAAGGGAAGTTATTCCAAGTTAAAAATCAGAATTTCATGATTACATAGTAGAATCCATGCCCAATTTATGCTCTAGGCTTCATCTAGCAGGTAGATGGCCCTCAAAGTCACCAAAAATGTTATTCAAATAAATCTCCTAGTTATTTGGATAACTTGTATACATATTCTTGCTCTGAGTTCTTCATTACAAGGTTACATGCACTCAAGTTCACTTGGAACATTCCCTTGGTTGAATTTCCCAGTGTGCCTCCCCTTATCCCCTCTCCATTTTCCTTTTCATCTTTGTTCCACTCATACCTTACGTGCATCCTCTACTCATTCACCTTCTTCCTAGAAGATGTTTCATCCCATGCACACACCTTGCACTTGCTTGATAAGCTAAGTCCCCGGCCCTCGTGTGTGCTCCAAACATTACTTTGTAATAGTTGTGACTTGACCATGTGTTCGTCGCTCACAGTTTCCCTTATTTCCTTACACACATTACGCATGCATACCTTTGCACCCTCCTCTATTCTATTCAATGACACATCATTCTAACATGCTTGAGTGTTCCATAAGTAACTTATCAAAGCATGCCAATATAACACCTAATCCTTGCAACAAATCAATGAATGACACGTGGCATAAATGACAAGAACATTTACATAGTTGGCCATCCTTTCAACGACTTCTATGCATGCGATGTGTCTTTCATGCGTATATGATTCTAACAAGAGTTTGATAGCCATATCTCTTACGACAGAGCTTTGATCAGCTCTTGCCTAGTATCAATCGATAGTTGTTGATAGGCTACAGTGCTAGACATTCAAATTCAAATTCTTGGTGGATCTGGTAGGTGAGAAATGGGAAAATGTATTTCTAAAAATTAATGATTCGATTTATTTGCTTCAACCACCTGAATTTATTTGATTCACCCTCCTTCCTTCTTCAAACATACCAAACAGACCTAAGGAAGTGCATTTGATAGATTTGCAGGTGGATTTGTAGGCATTGAATGCTTCTAGTTGGTGGTTGCATTTCAAATTCTGGTTTCCCCTCCTTCTCTTCTTCTTCCATGGATTTATCTATAAATGTAATAGTTGGGATCATTAATAATGTTGGACATTTATGATCCTTACACATTTTTATAAGGACTTCATATTTTATGTATTCGAGTTGCGAGACCTCTAGATTTGGCTCTTCGCATGTGGATATCATCCTCTTTCGCCATTGTAACATCTCTATGTATTTATGGAAGTAATAGAAGCATCATTTTGTGACTATTCTATATCCTAACGTGTTTACATTCCTTCTTCTTTCCTTTTATTTTACATTGTGTGCTTATTGTGCCATTCCATGTCCCAACTCCTTATTTAGTTGTGTTCCATGAAAATGACCATGTAAATACGTTTTAAGCTACACATGCCTAGCCTTCTTTCAAGAATTTTCCTTCATTTTCACTCAGAATAGATAGTGTTCATCCCTTTTTTTGGTGCTATCACCTTTTAGTGGGTTTATTTTCATGTTATCCTTCTATCCTTGGTCCCTTGGCATTGTTATCTTAGTTTCCCTTTTAGCACTAGGAGTAGCAGTAATAGTAGAACTAGATATAGGAACCGGCCTTTTCTAGAGATCTATCCCAAGTGTGCAAGTTCCCATAACTTGGGGATGGTTCCATCGTTGTCACAAATGACTCAGATCTTCTAGATCCGAGACATGGGTAAAAGTTTGACGACCAAAAATACTACTATAAATACCTCATTGACTTAATTCAAATAAATTTTTGTTAAAGATGGGGATTACACCGAATGATGATCAAGAATCTAAGCACTGATAAGAAGAATGTAGAAAAGAGATTAAAATTTGTATGAACATCATGAGGATGAATCTTTAGATGAAGTAAGGAAAGAATAATCTCTCAAGGTATTGTTTTGAATTATACATTTTTGATTGAAAAAATTAGATAATTTTGTTTTGTTTCTCTACTTTTGGATGATTTTATTGTTTATGGAAATGAAGAAATGACATCCTTAAAAATGAGTTATTACAAATATATTGTGACATTATTAATAAATTGTAATATTATTAATAATGAGTTTATAGAACTCATATTAATAATATAGTTGTAATAGTTAGTATTAGTATTTGGGTGAGTTGTGAGAACAACTCACGTAGCTATTTTGGTGTGTGAGATAATAAAGGGATGAGAGAGATATCCTAGGGATAAATCTAAGAGATTCATGGAGAGAGATTACGGGGTTTGAAGTTGAGTGTTGACTCGCCTTTGTAGGAGATCAAACACTATAGATTGTATGATCCATCTATGTAAAGATATCCCAAATGAATTGAAGAAAATATTATTATTTCTAGTGTTAATCTTGTGTAAAGTTCCTGAATTTTGTATCACTAGTATCGGAGGAAAATCGATCCTTATCTAAGGGTGTTTTTAAAATTCTAAGTGCATTTGTAACAAAAGCATATATTGGAGGAAGATATAGGTTAAAAAAATTTTCAAGATCAATTTGGAATTCCCAAAGTTGTGTCTTTGACAAGTGCATGTGGTTCAAAGTTTCAAATATTGAAGGTCTTGACCTCCTACATGTCTCGACACCTGTGAAATTAACATTAATTCATACTCAACCACATTTAAAGATCTGCATACATCAGGCTCAGTCCTCCTTGATTTTTTCCTTGCGGCGGTATTTGATGACATTACACTTGGATTGGATCATTCGGTTATATCGCCTTCATTGAAAATACACAAATATTACATTTGATGTATAAGTGAAGACACGGATAATCAATTTAATATTCACCATATGTGAGAAATTCATGTATTAAATGTACCCCATATGAGCTCCGTCTTTCTCTTAGGCCACGCATTGACATACACAAATCTAGTGACCTGATATTGCATTCGAATCTCCCCATTTTGTTCCATTCGGACCTCCTTTTAAAAAAATCCCATGCATAGATTTTTAGTATTCATGTGTTCCTTAGGTTCGTGCATATACTTTTAGATTATTGAGTCAGTAGTTGATGTTGCAAATTTTGTAATATTAAAATGCATCTGTGTCTATAGTCTAAAATTTGATATAAAAATTAATTAAATATTACTTTTTAACTATCACATTTCTTATCATATTGTCGTCTTCTATCAATAGTTGATTTGGGTTAAAAGTGTCAAATTGTTTATCATATAGAGTCAAGAGAGCCAAGATTTTCATTATAAAGTTAAAAAGTAATCTTTAATTACTTTTTTAATTATTATTTTATCATCATAGTTGTGTCATCAAATTGTGTCCATCATTGTTGTTATCTTGTCATTTTTAAAAAAATTCTTTAACATTGTCAAAATTAGTCTTTAATTGAGTCATGTATTTATTAAAAAGTAATTTTAATTACTTTTTACTTGTCAATTTTAAATTATTTAGTATAGTTTTAAATATGTTTTGCGTCCATCGTAAAGATTGTATGTCTTCCTGACAAGTCATAGTCATTTGTTTGTAAAAGAGTTAAATAGGCAATCTTAGGATTATTTGTATTGTCATTTTGAGTCCAAAATTGTAAAAATAAATAAAAATTGCCTCACAGACGCATTTTTGGTTAAAACCGATGTCTAATTCTTTAAATCGACATGGACAAGTTGAATCAAATTGAAAAATTTGAAGGAAAATATTTCCATACATGGTAGGTTAGAACTCAATTGTTGTTGATTAACAAAGATCTATGGGAGATTGTGGAAGGAAAAATCAAGAAACCACATGATGTAGATGAAGTAGAAAAATGGGAAAGCAAGGATCGAAAAGCAATGATAATTATTGGCCTAGGTTTATCTGATGCCTACCTGCATCACATAAATCTAACAAAGACATCACATTTGATTTGGACAACATTGAGAAAACTATTTGGGTCACAAGCAGAGAGCACAACAGTGGCACTCAAGAAAAATTTGTTTGGACTCAAAATGGAGGAAGGAGAAAGTATGGTGGAACATATCAGTAAGTTTTGTTCTATTTCAAATCAATTAGCTGGAATCAAAGTTGATGTGCTTGATGATGATGCAAAATCAGTATTACTTAATAGCATGCCTCCTAGCTATTCTAATATGGTCTTCACTTTGAGAAAAATAAATCCAAGTCTAGAGGATTTAATTTCTTCTCTGATAGAAGAAGAAAATAGAACCAAGAAGATTGATCTAGAAGAAATTGCAATGTATGGTAGAAACAAATCATATGCTAAAGGAAGATTCAAGCCTTCTTTTAAACAAAATCAACCTCCCAAGGTCCACAAAAATTTCTTTGTCACTATTGTAATGCTCTTGGACATGGTATTATGTATTGTAAGAAAAGAGCACAAGATTTACTTGATGGTAAATTGAAGGATAAAGCCTTCATTTCTAAAAATAGAGATGAAGAAAGTGATTGGGATATGAATTCTACCCACTCTGATAATGAGGAAATAAATTCTCAACAAAGTGATGAAGAATTCTTGTATTAAGTAAAGAGTGAATTATCGGAGGATGGAAGCAAAAGATGCTAGAGGTCAATCGGTGACTCTCGTTAGTCACCAATGACGAGGCTGCGTGAAGCTATGGTGGTAGTGTATGTGTATATGTGTTTTATTTTATTCTAGATTTGTAGTATGATTTGAGTTCCTATTTGAATAAGTGAAATGTTCACATTGAGGAGGGATCTGGAACATGGTCTTAATTTTTATTTTTCCCTCTAATTATTTTGTATTTAGTGAGCAGTAGTTCCTACATGATTCCTTGAAGGAAAGACATAGTGGGAATGAGACAAAATCAAAAAGGAAAAGCAACAACAGTTATTAGTTGTCTGTAAAACCATCCTTTATTTTAGGTTGTTGGTTATATGTAAAACCATCCTTTTATTTAGGTTTTTGGTTAACCTATAAAACCATCTAGATCATGAGAACGCATGGGTGACAAGCTGCAGAAGGAAGGGTGATTGTTGTTTTTATAATGTCAACATTAGGGGAGTGCATATTGGTAATTAATAATTCTAACAATATGGGAGTGAATGTTACAAATATATCGTGACATTATTAATAAATTGTAATATTATTAATAATGAGTTTATAGAACTCATATTAGTAATATATTTGGGTGAGTTGTGAGAACAACTCACGTAGCTATTTTGGTGTGTGAGATAATAAAGGGATGAGAGAGATATCCTAGGGATAAATATGATAGATTCATGGAGAGGTATCGTAGGATTTGAAGATGAGTGTTGACTCCACATTTTTAGGAGATCAAACATTATAAATTATATGCTCCATCTATGTAAAGATATCCCAAATGAACTGAATAAAATATTATTATTTTCGGTGTTAATCTTGTGTAAAGCTCCTACATTATGTATCGGGAGTAAGTGCAAATAATTTTGATAATTGCATAAGGAACTTATGACCCTCAAACAAATCTTGAAATTATAAACTATGATGTGGCTATGCAAGAAAAGTATGAGCAACTTGAGGCACTCCATAGTGAGGAGGAAGAGACTTGTGTTCTAAAAGAATATTTTGTTGATTCTATGTATTATGAACTGTTTATTCTAGGAAGACTCTTTAGTTCTCCTTATGATTATCCGTTTAATTAGCATTCCAATGAATTTCAAATCTACACCTTGGTATATGATGATGAAATCATATAAGTTGACTCTCCATCCATAGTTTTCCTTAGGATAAAGCACAATGCCCCAAAGAAGCAACATGCATGGGACATGAGAATTATTTCCTCATAATGAATGAACTAATTCTTTCTAAAATATCCATTTACCATGAAGACATTCAAGAGATGAGTCCTTCTTATCCACCATAGATCATTCATGAGAGTGATTTTGTGGTAATTATTGATTATTTTCTTTCTATTTTTGACTCTTCATTTGATGCACAAATGCCCAATAATGAGATAGAACAAGTGGAAGATATCAATGCACCACTACAAAAAAATTTGATGAGAAAAGAGCACATGGAACTTCTGATGAGTTGGATTCCCTGTCATCACCAAGAGAGCATGATAATGAGAACAACTATGAGTATGAGGTTTTTTTTTCTGTTAGGAGGAGAAGGATGTCTCGGATATTTTAAGGATGGAATAAATTATTATTCCCATGTTGCAGCCCCAAAATTGTGTTCTTTTTCTTTTCATGAGGATGATAGTGAATCATGTGAGTCCTACCATGTTAAGAGTGAGCTGGTAGGTACATGAAAGGATCATCGAGAATAAAAATACATGAGAAGCTTCAATATTTTTGTAAAATGGGTTAAAATAAGATTACTATCACTTCTTTTGAATTCCTTGCTAATTTTGAATATGAATTATCTATGCAAAGTTCACCCAATATTAACTAATATTCTATTTTTGAAAATATAGGATAATGGTTTTTATGAAGGAAAGATATCATATGGAGGCTATAGAAAGTATAACTTTCAAAAAAGTAATGAAGTGGTCATTGGATACAAATTTGTTTTCCATACAATATCAATATGAGAAAGGAAATTTGGTTTCCCTTCTTCTTCTCAAACCACGTAGAGCCATTATGAGAGCGATCGTATGACCAGATGATTATCATCAAGATTCATAAGTGGTATGAATTTTTTCCACTATTCCATGATGGTACCTAATTTTCTCAATCTATTTTTGGGTGTGTGAAAATATTGTATATTACTTTCCCACCTTGTGTAGCATAGTTTTCACTTCTTTTGTGTTTCCCTTTCTTTTGGTGTGTTTTTGTTATTGTTTCATGTGTTTGTTTTATTTTTCCCTTAATTATTTTTGTGGCTTGTATTAGTTCTTTGAAAGAATGAATCTATGCATGATTGTTAAGGAAATGGTTAGTGTACCCTTGATAATTCTATAGTTCTCCATTACCCCTTATAGTTAAATGTCCTTGAGATAGAGCCATGTTTTTCATTCTAAATGTCTAGCATGCAAAATTGAAATTTTTGACCATGAAAACTAAGCCCAAAATTGAAAATTCACTCCCTCGATCCTTTGTAAACCTTTCCTTTAGCCATCATGTCCATAGTTTCATCCTAATTATGTCTTAAAGGAACATGCTAACAATATTTTCAAGTTTTTTTGTTGTACATGGATGTTTTCCTAAGGTGATTCACAAATTCATTGATATTGAAGAAAGAATGACAATCCTCGAGAGGCCTAGAAAGGGCCATTTTCACCATTTTGTAGTATATGGATACTTGATCAACTAAAATTAACTAAAATAATGGAAGTATAGCGATAGATAATCTAATCTAGGAGGACATAAACCCTATAAATAAATATTATAAAGAAATGTAAAATAGCTAAATAAGTACAAAAAATGGAAATAAACCCTAATGTGCAAGAATAAAGTGAGAAAATAACTAAGCTGGTTATAGGTGACTATCACAAGGTTTAGAAGGTTTGACTAGAAATACTGAAGCAAGAACAACCACATAGAAGTCCCAAAAAGAGTGGATGTTGAGGATCTGAGTAGATTTAGGCACCCAAAAGGGTACTTGGGGTGCCTCTCGGGGTGCCATGGTATGGCAGAATAGACACCCTAGTCTCTATAAAATCTTAAATTTTGATTCTTTTAGGGTCGCAAGATACTCTATAATCTTGTCCATTTGTCACACTAGATCTGTTGGAATATGCCATATGCTTCGAATATTCCAAGAGGAAGAATTAACTATAAAAGACCAAAAATGAAACATCAAAACCCTAAAAATAAAAGATGTTAAATGAATGGGTCAGAATGACCTCAAAAGATGTAAAATCCCCCTTATGAAGTGTGTGTTGATGGATATATCCTACCCTTGATGCATGTAACCTTGTGGATGCAAGTGATGCAATGGATGCAACTCTAGATGGAGTGGTAGTAGTAGATGACATTATGAGCCTCATTATGGTCTCATAACTATATATTTATAGGGTTATCTTCATATAATTTTTTAATTAATCCCAACATGGATGACTAGGAAAAAGATAAGGATGGAAACCAAAAAAGTGGCGGGAAAGTAGGAAAAGGATCAAGGCACCTCGGTTGGGACTAGGGTGCCATGGGGTTCCCTAGTACAAGCTTCAGCACACTGGTTTATGCTAAAATGGAGGGAAAGTGCCAAAATAGACTGTGCATGTATATAAAATTGTGTGGGAATGATGAAATAAAATATAAAAAAAGATGGCCAAAAGATGGGATTAATTAGTACTTTCTTAACTCAAGAACCTTCTAAATAGTAGTATGAGACCAGGCTAAATAATGTCTAATGTTTTGTGACTATATTTTCCCCCACTTTATGTTGGTGAGTTGAAATCTTGGTAGCATAAAGTAGATATATATGCGTATCTGATGTCCATGTAGAGTGTAGTATAAATGCACCGAAGGACTAGACTCAAGAGTGGAATGAAAAAAAATAAGATGGAGGAGCATAGAATCTAAATATGAAAAATGCGCAAATAAAAAGTGATGAGAGTGAACCTAGGGTGGAACATTTGTGTAGTTATTGTGGTGTGTAGTGTACCTACATGGTTACTAAGGCATGTACCATCACGAAATGTCATTATTGTTGTCCCCAATTTGACTTGTTTCTCATATGGCTGGACCTACTAGGAGAAGATGAAAAAGGAGTCAAATATTTATGTATGTTAATGTAAAATATGTTATGTAAAATATGCATGTGCATAGGAATGTGAAAAATACACAAAATGTAAAATATGTGAAAAGGAAAATGTAAATGGAATATGTGTACTGATCTATGTCAAGAAAAAGGGCATAGAAGGATATCATGTACTACGAGTTTTTGGGTGATCTCACGCCACCTTGGATGAAGAAATGTAGGGATGAAATTCTTTGTGTCCTCATAGATCTAACTGATTTTGCTGAAATGTGTGAATATATATCTATAGTGTCTTGGTTTTTGGGTGATCCGACACCACCTTTGGATGAAGTAGTGTAGAGAAACACACCCACTATAGCCCCTAAGCCCATAACTAATTCCCGAAATGCTAAAGACACCATGTCATATAAAATACATTGTGTATGGTTCATATCTTGGAGTGAATTCACTCGTATGTAAGCCCATAATTTCAAGGGAAGAAAGTGCAATCTACTAAACTAGTGTAAATGTGTTGTGTTAGTATGTAAAGCCCCAAATGATAGGAGACGTATGCGACATCATTGATAAGAGAATGTGGCCCCAAAAGAGGACCTACCGTACTCTAAAGCTGTAAACACTAGAAAGTGCTTGGTAGAAAGCGAGGCACACGGAGATATAAGAAGACTAACCAAATATAAGTGTAAAACAACAATGCATGCATATAGAAAACATGTGTAAGCTACGCAGACAATATATGAAACTACAAAAAACGTTAGTGTAAAAACACAAGAAAAAAATTAGACCATATAAAGTGGGTTGCAAACATGGGACATCGCTCACGATGTTGTAAGACACACAAGACCATCATGGTTGCAAACAAAAAGAAAGTGTGCACACAAACATAGGGAAAATCCCACACATAATGGAAAGAAAAAGAGATAAATACAAACAAACAAGTAGTCATGGAAGAGTATAATCCTACAAAGTAAATACTACACTTGGAAAAAATGTTAGCATGTTAGAGAAATAACCCATAAGTCAAGGCATGTATAATCAAATGTAAAGTCTTAAGTTCAAAATGAAACAATAACACCTAAGAGAGATGAATGTGGATTCTCCCAATGATGATCGGTGTAGGAAGGGTAGAAGACAAGAATCCATGCCATATGTAAGATTCTTATATCTATGATCACACTAAATAAAGGTGTGAATGTGCATGTGTGGATAGTATATATAATGACATATAAGAAAACAATCTAACATGTGTAGTACAATGATCATAAAAACACTAGTAATCAAGAGTAAATTCCCAAGACAATGAAATATGTTGTGGGTGGATGAAATGGAATGCAAGATGGAATGATAAGAGCCATGTGCCCCTTAATGGATGTAAGTGTATGCAATGAGATTCATTTTTTTCCCCTTAATGATCAAGAATAAACTATAAATCAGAGTACATCATCGGGAAATGTTCGAGTAGTTATTTGTTGTGTGTAGCACGTTGTGATGAGTGTGTATGTGTATGTGAGGATATACGACATATGCCTTGATGAACGTATGAGTGATGATTTATCCTAAGCATATATCACTATAAAATGAAATAACAAAGGCGATGATCTAGCCTAAAGCGTATATCACTACATGATGAAAAAAGGAGTGATGATTTAACACTAAGCGTATATCACTATATGATGAAATGATGTGGAGTCGTGATGTAACCTAAGGTGTATACCACTATAAGATGATATGATGAAGGCGGTGATCAGCCTAAAGCGTATACCACTACTAAATAAGAAGGGGAGGAGTGATGATTTAGCCTAAAGCATATCTCACTAGCCTAAGAATATTGCATGATGAAATTTAACATGGTGAGTGTAAGGTCCATTTTATTTGTAAGCTTTCGACAATCGAGCATGGACCGAGGAACTAGAGTGCATGATAGGGTAGTGAACGCAACGTGTAGAAGACAACATAGTATGGATTAGGGGAATAAATGACCATGTGATGAGTAGTATGGTCAAATGTATGGTGTGTAACATGTGATGCTAAATGTGTAGGATGTATAATGTGTAAGCTGTGATGTAATAGGTAGAGATAGACTCATATGTAATATGTAAGTATGAAATGTTAAGCTAGACTCATATGTGATGAGTAATATTGTAGCATGTAGGATATATGTAACGTATAAATGCATAGTGTATGATGTGACTAAGTATAGGTTATGCATAGCTAGTATAGTGGTGTATATAATGAGTAATATTATTAGCATATGAATCTAGATTCATAAACGATATAAGTATTAGAAAGCAGTATAAATATGGGGTGTATAAATGTGTAAATTTCAAAATGTTGTATACTAATGTAGAGTGTATGGTGTTAGACACAGAATGTATGATGATATACAATGTGCCATGCCTATAATGTGGTGTGTGGGGTTTAGTGTAATAGTAATCCCTTGATAGTCAAGTGTGAACCGAAGCACAAGAGTGTGTCATCGGATTATGATGGTTCTAAAATGAATGATGAAATTGTAAAGATGATACATGTATAAATTCTATCTTGATTGATGGAGGGCGTGTGACTTGCTTATTTTTGGCTAACTCCCTTCATTCCTCCCTCCCTTGTGCCTTAGTCAGAATTTTTCATTTTTTAGGCACTTAAAAACTTCTAGAAATGACACCATTAGATAGATATTTTTCTCATCTTTCCAGAAAGGTAAAGTTTTCCTCCTAACTCCATGTATTTTTGAAGTTATGGCTCGGTGGAGTTTTCGTGGGAAATTTTCCCAAGAAAAGCCTGAGCCAATAAGATGAGGCCATGTGTCCTCGGAAGGGCGGAGGTGGAGGTAAACTTGGAATTTTTACCAAGTGTTTGGCAAGGTTTCAGAAGGAATTTTTTGCCCGAAGGCTTGCCGATGAATTGGATGCTGCCACGTGTCCAGGTGGGGAGGAGTTGGAAAAATTTCCCAAGGGTTGACACAAACAAAATTTTCGATGCTAGGCCCACGTCCAATCACATTGTGCCACGTGTCCTTAGGCCAAAGGAGTGGCGGAGGGTGGAGGAAAGATTGAAAATTTTACCAAGTGTTTGGTGAGGGCGCTAAGGAGAAATTTTGGCCCACAGGCCCGCGAGCCAATGGGATCATGCCATGTGTCTCAGGGGGCGTCGGAGCTTCGACCGCCGGGGAGAAGTTGGGAATTTTCCCAAAGGTTAGCGCAAAGAGAAGTTTTCGCCCCCATGGCCCACAATGAATGGAAACCCACCACGTGTCTTCAACTGGCGGAGTGTGGGGAAAAAATTGGAAGATTTTCCCAAAGCAAAATCAAAGAAAAATTTCAAAGGAAAAGCTCACCCCCAAAACGTGAGCCAATGGGATCGTGCCACGTGTCCAGTTGCGGCAAAAAAATGCAAGACAGGCCCGCAGGGAAAAATGGTAGGGAAATCCCACGTCTAATGGGGTTTTCCATGTGTCCAAGTTAGAAAAGATGGTGAAAAGTGACAGAACAAACAGAGAAAAAAATCCCATGGAAAATCACATCGTGCCACGTGTCCTCGGGTCATCCAGCCGGTAGGAGAATTTTGGAAATTTTCCAAAGGCCAAAATGATGGAAAATGAAGCAGAAGAGCCCATGACCAATAGAATCATGCCATGTGGCACGGATTGGTGGGGTGCAAGAGATTTTGGGAAAATTTTCCCAAATGCAAAAAAGTGGGAAAATTTCAAATTTTCAGCCCGCCAACCCATTTTGGCCCTGTTTTGCCCTAAATTTTCAAATGACCATAACTTTCGATCCAGAGCTTGGTTTTTGCATTCTTTATATCAACGGAAATCTGGTGAAATTATCTACATGATTTTAGGCTCAATTTTGTATTTTGATGGATTTTGGAGAGATAAAATTGGAAAACACCTCTGGCACGTGGAAATCAACAGAAATGACGTTTCAACCACCATTTTTAATGAAGAATGGCTCGCATTCTCTCCCAAGCATGGTGAAAAATGTCAGGGAATGGACCTTTAAGGATGCCCATGCTGTTTTATTGCATTTTGGTTGGTGGTTGAAGCTCCTCTCATGTTTTCCCATGTTTCTCTCTCCTGGGCTCATTTTTGCATTGTAAAAGCCAGAATGGGCTCATTTTTAAAAAAAGAGACACTCTTTTAGCTCTGCAACTTCCCTTTTTCTTCCTTTTTGGAAAAATTTGTGGAAATTTTTACCTTTCCATGCAAATACAACACCTCTTTTTCCTCTTGGTCATTGTAATGCACTGTGTTGGACCTGGAATGATAATATATGCTCTGTGATTAAAAGTTTTCTCAATCCTTTCATATGTTTATCATTGTTTTCCTAACCTCTCATTACATTTTGGAAATTTTTGCATGTTTTGTGTTGTATTTCCTCCTAGAATGTGTATGTTTTGTAGTAGCAGGTGTCTACTACTCCCTTGGTGCATCACCTTATTAGCATTAGTCTCATTTTCTTTCATTCTCTATCTCTGTCCCCTTGGAATTTAGAGTAGGAATTGTGAATTTAAGCCTCTGCAAATTTCATGCATATACTTGATAAGAGGAGTTGAGGAACCACCTCTAATCTAGAGATTCTTTTCCATTTTTACAAGTCCCACACTTGGGGAAAAGATTCAATGTTGTGCAATCACACTGGATGCTAAAATGTCAAACTAGAAATCTGATCAACATCCAGGGGTGCTGCTGATTTGCACTAACAATTTTGGCATGTCGGTGGGACCAAGAGGTCTTCATCTTCATTTGCAAAAAAATAGATGTGCATTTTTGCAAATTTCTTGCTTAAAAGAGCCCTGAATTGCACATCTGGCGACTCCAAGGAAGAAGAATCAGTTGGTTTTAGTAGTGTAGACCTAAAAACTCATGAGAAGAATCACCACAAGGTCAAGAGTTGGAGAAGAAGAGGTGTTGTTTGAGTATCTACAATTATCTCCAAGAAGAAGGCAAAGAGGGAGGAGAATTCAAAGGTCTCCATCTCCACCAAATAGAACTCTATCAACTCCTCCACCTGGTAGACCTTTCATCCAATCAACGAGGGTTCTAAGGCCAATCAAAATGGCACAACACAACCCATATGTCAATTTCACTGGCAGCAGCCCACTTGCTCTCAATGCACAAAATCCAATCCTAGTTGTAGCACTGAAGAACATTCCATACTTTACTAGAGAGAATCAGACCACTCCTGGTGATCATGTCAAAGATATTGCTAATATTTGTGCAATCCATGAGATTGATGAGATGCAAGTTGTTGTCAAACTGTTGGCATCTTCATTCAAAGGGAAGGCTTTGCAATGGTTCAGGAGTCTTGCCTCAGGTTCTATCCAAAATTGGAACCAAGCTATGTATAGCCCTCCATGAGCAGTTTGGAGAAAAGGGAGATAACTTGTCCCTTTTGGAACAATTGACAACCATCAAGAGAGCTCCCAATGAGCAGCTGACTGACTTCAACTTCAGGTTTCAAAGGACTTGGGAGAGAATTCCAATGGTAGTAAGGCCAACAAAGAGAAGGTGCTTTTCTATATTACCTTAAAGCTTTAAATTCTGATATTTCTATGTTAATTCAATCCATGGGAGGCACAACTATCCTTGCTACTTATAGCATTGCCATTAGAGCTGAAAATTGTTTGATTCAAGCTGGCAAGCTAGCTCCTAGGCCTCCAATGCCATTGTATCCAAGTTTAGAGGGTCCAAGCACTAGTCAAGTGCCTATTTTAGCTCCTATTCCCACTCCTAGAAATCAGAATTCAAGTGAAGCTTCTACTTCATCTTCTAGTGCCTCAAATGAACTTCAAGAAGTCATGAAGCAATTGCAAAATTTAGGTAATGAGCTGGTTACACTCAAGAGGCAGCAAGCCCAAGGTTTTAGACCTTCTTTCCAGCCTCAAGCTCAGCCTAACAGGTAGCCATACTAGCCTCAAAGACCACCCAATCTAGTTGCAAATCAAAATCAAGCAAGACCTCCTGCCAACAGACCATTTCAGCCCTATAATCCCAATGCTACATCTGCCTCTAAAGCAATAGTGCCAGTGCAAAACAACATAGCTCAAGAGTATGATTGGTGTTTCCCATGCAATGAACCTCACAACCAGTCTATGTGCTTCAACGGTGCCTTAAATCAAGCATTAATGGTGACAACAATAACTGGTGTGGAGGGTGAAGGGAGTCAAGGAAATAACCAACAACAAGAAACATCCCAGCAACAATCAGCTCCAAATGATACCACACTTGTAAACTGGCAGGTAGAAGATTTTTGTGGCATGAATCAAACAATCTCCCAAAGTGTTGTAGCCAACACAAGGTCAAAAAGGAGAAATTTGGGTGAAGAACAACCATTGGCTCCAAGTAATCCACAACCTTCTACCACTCCACAAATTATTGGCAAACAAAATGTAGTTCCAAACACGCAAGGACTACCTAAAACAACTCCTAGGCCAACTCAGATGCCAGTTGTTGCTGCCCATGTGCAAGGAATGAATGTGTAGGCCAAGGGATAGTAGAGATGCTTCATCTCCATTCAACATCATTGATCAGATGAAGAAGACAAATGTAAACATATCAATGTGGGAATCACTATCCATCCCAGGCCAAAGAGATTTGCTACAAGCTGCCATGAAGGATTGGTCAACTTCAAATCAGCAGGTCCAAATGCAAGAGAAGGTACTCACAAATGCTACCCATCCTGAGGGGAATCATAGAGGACAACAAGGTAAAATGTTGAAGCCCCCTCCATTCTATGTTTCATTGATCATTGGAAACCAATTAGTACACAATTGCATGATTGATTCCGGGAAAGTAGTTCAGTAATGCCCAAGCAAATAGCTGATCAGTTGGGGCTTCAATATGAAGTCATATCCAAAGGGGTAGTGCAATTGGATGGGACAACAGTAACAATAGTAGGAGTGATTAAAAACTTGAGTCTCACTTTGCACGCATGCCCCAATGTTGTTGTTTTGCAAGATGTCTTGGTAATAGATCTTCCACCACTCTTTGCCCTATGTTTGTCAAGGGATTTCATAGCTAAGATTGGAGGTTACTTATCTATTGATTGGTCACACATGTTGTTTAGAACAAGATATGGAACTAAAGCCACAATCAGATCTGAGCCTATTGCAAACTTTCACATTGAGCCTCACACTCCAAGCCAAATCAATACCAATTGTTCAAGCGTTTGATCAAGAGGATTATCCAAGAACTGATGAAGCTGACACCAAGGTTGGAAGCATCCCATTTGACTCTTGATGAATGGGAAAGCAAGGTGCATGCTTTTTGATCCTTATCAAGAAATAGAAGAATCTGAGCTAGGAGTCTATTGCATGCATGAAGAAAATCAGCCTATTCCTAGCATCACCAAACCAGACCACAAGGATGACAATGAGGTATGGCAGTTGTTCTTTGATGGATCAAGAAGTAGACAAGGTGTGGAGGGGGAGCTATGCTTGTTTCACCTCAAGGAGTTAGGTATTATTCAGCTTTTAGATTTCAGTTTGCATGTTCTAATAACACTGTTGAATATGAAGCTTTGATACAAGGATTACATTGGTCAATCAAAAGAAGGATAAAGAACTTGCAAGTCTTTGGTGATAGTGAGTTGATTATCAACCAAGTTAAGGGGCAACATGCTGCCAAGAATGATCTACTCAAGTGCTACAAAAATAGGGTGTGGGACCTCATTGAATATTTTGAGGGCTTTGGCATCAAATCCATTCCTAGAAAAGAGAACCAAGCTGCTGATAGGCTTGCAGCAGTTGGAGCAGCCTTTGATGTTGTTGAAAGCATCCAAAAAGACAAGGTACAACCAAACATCCATGTGATTGTAAGGCCTTCGGTGCCAGACAACAATGTGAGTTGGAAAGTGTTTGAAAGTGATCAACAAATCATCCATTTCTTACAAGAAGAGGCTGAGTTCTTAGCTAAAAATCAGAAAAGTTGGAACAATAGTATGGTGACCAAGTGGTACAGCTGAGAACCAAAAAACTACCAAAGGGACTTATTACTTTGGAGTCCATTTTCAATCCTAATGATCAGTTTAGGAAGGAGAAAGCAAACATCCAAGTCAAGGGAGAAGATTCAGTGTCCATCTTGGTGGAAGAAGGAAAATCACTCCGAGTTGGTAAAGTGACAATTGAGCAAGAAAGGTATGAGTTCATACACTTTGTCAAGAATTCCCTGATGTGTTTGCTTGGAGCTATGAAGATTTGAAAGGTTTCAATCCCGAGTTAGCTCAACACACCATTGAATTGGATCCAAGTACTAAACCCATCAGGAAGAAACAAAGGCCAGTCAATCCACACATGGAACCTCTCATGAGAAAAGAATTGAATAAGTTGATAGAGTCAAGTATCATATTCCCTATCAAGCATTCTAGTTGGGTGGCCAACTTGGTTCCAGTTAGAAAGAAGAGTGGAGAAATCAGATTGTGTGTTGACTTCAAAGATCTGAATAGAGCATCTCTCAAGGATCATTACCCACTTCCTTCTATGGAGAAAATTTTGCAAGTTGTTTCCAGCTCTGAGAGGTTTTCATTACTTGATGGCTATTCAGGGTACAATCAAATTATGGTGAAAGAAGAGGATCAGTTCAAGACAACCTTTACAACCAAATGGGGAACTTATGCATACAAGAAAATGCCATTTGGGTTGTCCAACGCTGGAGCTACTTTCCAAAGGGCAATGGACATGGTTCAAGGATTTGATTAACAACATGGTGCTGATATATCTTGATGATATCACTATTTTTTCAAAAAATGCAGCAGACCATCTCTTTCATTTGAGACAAGTGTTCCAAAGGTGTAGAAGATTTGGGGTATCCTTGAATCCTAAAAAGTGTATTTTTCTAGCCCATGAAGGAAAGCTCCTTGGCCACATTGTCTCCAAAGAAGGATTAGCAATTGATCCAGAAAGAGTTGAAGCCATAAGAGCACTACCATTTCCAAGCCACAAGAAGGCCCTTCAAAGTTTCTTGGGGAGGATAAATTTTGTTTGGAGGTTTGTCCCAAATTTTGCAGCCCTAGTCAAGCCTATCACCAAGATGTTAAAGAAAAGCATAGCTTTCAAATGGACAACAAAAGGAAAAGAAAGTTTTGGAGCAATCAAAGAAGCCATCTCACAAGCCCCAACTCTCATTAACCCAGATTTCTCCAAGGATTTCATCCTCTATGCATTTGGGGGTGATGATACTATTTCTACAATCTTGGTACAGCAAGAACAAAGACAATGATGAGCAGCCAATTACTTTCTTCAGCCAAAGCTGGAGGACTATGAGGTGAGATATTCTTTCATTGAGAAGCATGTTCTTGTAAGTAATTAGGAGCTTGAAGAAATTCAAACATCTAGTTTCAAACAACAAGGTTCAATTGCTGGTTTCTCATGTGGGAGTTAAAGACTTCCTCCTCAACAAAGACCTGAATGAAAAGAGAGCAAGTTGGATTACTCGTGTCATGGAGTATGACATTGAGATCAAAGTCACCAAGTTGGTCAGAGGAAAAGGATTGTGTGAGCAGCTGGTCTTGAATAAACACAAGGAAGCATGCAATGAGAAGGAGGTTGTTTTGGCATTGCAAGACAACCATGAGAAAGGAAGCACTCAAGAAGAAAATGATGGTGTCCTCACTCCTTGCTGGACCCAAGACATAATGCACTTCCTAAACACAGGTCTATGCCCTCTAGAGATGAACAAGACCAAAAGAAGACACTTCAGATTGCAGGCTGTCCCATATGCCCTTGTTGATGGTGTTTTGTTCAAAAGGGATGTGAATGGAGTGTTGTTGAGATGCATTGGTACAAATCAAATTCATAGGGTGTTGGAAGAGTTCCATGGTGGATCAGCTGGTGGTCATTTTGCACCAAAGAGTGATAGCTCGAAGATCATGAGGGCTAGCTATTATTGGCCCAAGATTTTCAGTGATTGTTATGCATGGATCAAGAGGTGCAAGAATTGTGCATTCTTCACGGGTAAGGAGAGACTAGCTGCCCTTCCATTGCATCCAATTTTAGTTGACCAGCCATTCATGCAATGGGGTTTGGACTTCATTGGAGTCATTAATCCAAATTCAAGCCAAGGACACAAATGGATTCTAACAGCAACATATTACTTCACCAAGTGGACTGAAGCAGTAGCACTCAAGGAAGTGAATGAATCTAGCATCCTGGACTTCTATGAGGGAATAACAACCAGATTTGGCATACCTGCTACAATAATATCAGATAATGCATTGGCATTCATTAGGTCCAAGGTAACTGAATGGGATGTCAAGAATGGGATCTACCTAAGCACTTCATCAAATTATTACCCTCAGGGTAATGGCCAAGCTGAATCTACAAACAAGAACTTGTTAAGAATCATTAGGAGGACTCTTGATGAAAATCAGAGGTCTTGGCATACTAAGTTGAAATCAGCCTTATGGGCTGATAGGATAACTCCCAAGAGATCTATAGGTAACTCTCCATTCAAGCTTGTTTATGGAAGAGAGGAAATTTTTCCCATGTCACTTGAGTTGCCAACATTGGAACTCATGAAACAGTTGGAGTTGTTGGAGTTTGGACCCATGGAGGTTAGATATGCAGAATTGATGGAGCTCCAAGAAATCAGAAATCAGGCATCCCAAGCAATGGAGAAGGATCAAGCTTTGATAAAGAAGACCTTTGATAGAAAGGCCAAGGATAGATCTTTCCAAGTTGGAGATCTAGTGCTAAAATGGGATGCAGACAAAGCAAAACCGGGAGGCATTCAAAATTTGATGCCATTTGGAGTGGCCCATACATGGTCACAAAGTGTAAGGACAACAATGCCTTCCAATTGTCTACATTGGATGGTGAAGAGTTGCAGATTCCAGTCAATGGAATCCATCTGAAGCATTGCTACTGAAATAAATTCTCCACCTTGTACATATTATCTTAGGTTTTCATTCCTCCAAGTGCTTATGCACATTGTTTTGTTGTAGTTTAGCTTTGCTTTCCCTAAGTGCTTTGGCACAAGCTTGTTATTCCAAGAAATGTGTTTTGCAGGCCTTACTCCAATCAGATGGTGTTCTACCCTCCATCTTCCTCCTTGCAGTGTTCTAATCAGTTGGGGTACCAAACAGAGAATTTAATGATTCCATGCCCAATGGATTGCTTTAAGCAACTAGTAACTTCATCCAGCAGGTAGATGACCCCTCTGAGTCGCCAAAATTGTTATCCAAAATAAGCCCCTTGCTTATTTTTGGCTAACTCCCTTCATTCCTCCCTCCCTTGTGCCTTAGTCAGAAATTTTCAATTTTTAGGCACTTAAAACCTTCTGGAAATGACACCATTGGATAGAGCTTTTTCTCATCTTTCTAGAAAGGTAAATTTTTCCTCCTAACTCCATGTATTTTTGAAGTTATGGCTTGTGGATTTTTCGTGGGAAATTTTCCCAAGAAAATCCCAAGCCAATAAGATGAGGCCACGTGTCCTCGGAAGGGCGGAGGCGGAGGTAAACTTGGAATTTTACCAAGTGTTTGGCAAGGTTTCAAGAAGGAATTTTTTGGCCCGAAGGCCCGCCGACGAATAGATGCTGCCACGTGTTCAGGCAGGGAGGAGTTGGGAAAATTTCCCAAGGGTTGACACAAACAAAATTTTTGACGCTAGGCCGCGTCCAATCACATTGTGCCACGTGTCCTTAGGCCAAAGGAGTGGCGGAGGTGGAGGAAATATTGGAAAATTTACCAAGTTTTGCAAGTGGAGGGTAGTAAGGAGAAATTTGGCCCAAGACCAAGGCCCGCGATCCAATGGGATCATGCCACGTGTCTCAAGGGGTGTCAGAGCTTTGACTGTCGGGGAGAAGTTGGGAATTTTTCCCAAAGGTTAGCGCAAAGAGAATTTTTCACCCCCATGGCCTGCAATGAATGGAAACCCGCCATGTGTCTTCAACCAGCAGAAGCGTGGGAAAAATTGGAAGATTTTCCCAAAGCAAAATCAAAGGAAAATTTCAAAGGAAAAGCTCGCCCCCAAAATGCGAGCCAATGGGATCGTGCCACGTGTCCAGTGGTGGAAAAAAATGCAAGACAGGCCCATGGGGAAAAATGGAAAGGAAAGCCCATGTCTAATGGGGTTTTTCCATGTGTCCAAGTCAAAAAGATGGTCAAAAGTGACGGAAAAGACAAGAGAAAAATCCCACGGCAAATCACATCGCCACGTGTCCTCGGGTCATCCAGCCGGCGGAGAATTTTTGGAAAATTTTCCAAAGGCCAAAACGATGGAAAATGAAGTAGGAAGAGCCCGCGACCAATAGAATCATGCCACATGGCACCGGATTGGTGGGGCATGGAGATTTTTGGGAAAATTTTCCCAAATGCAAAAAGTGGGAAAATTTCAAATTTTCGGCCCGCCAACCCGTTTTGGCCTTGTTTTGCCCTAAATTTTCAAATGACCATAACTTTCGATCCAGAGCTCAGTTTTTCACGTTCTTTATATCAACGGAAAGATGGTGAAATTATCTACATGATTCGTGCTCAATTTTTGTATTTTGATGGATTTTGAGAGAGAAAATTGGAAAACTCCTCTAGCACGTGGAAATCAACAGAAATGATGTTTCAACCACCATTTTTAATGAAGAATGGCTCGCATTCTCTCCCAGCATGGTGAAAAATGTCAGGGAATGGACCTTTAAGGATGCCCATGTTGTTTTATTACATTTTGGTTGGTGGTTGAAGCTCCTCTCACATTTTCCCATGTTTCTCTCTCTTGGGCTCATTTTTTTGCATTGTAAAAGCCAGAATGGGCTCATTTTTAAAAGAGGAGACACTCTTTTAGCTCTGTAACTTCCTTTTTCTTCCTTTTTGGCAAAATTTGTGGAATTTTTACCTTTCCATGCAAATACAACACCTCTTTTACCTCTTGGTCATTGTAATGCACTGTGTTGGACCTGGAATGATAATATATGCTCTGTGATTAAAATTTTTCTCAATCCTTTCATATGTTTATCATTGTTTTCCTAACCTCTCATCACATTTTGGAAATTTGTGCATGTTTTGTGTTATATTTCCTCCTAGAATGTGTATGTTTTGTAGTAGCAGGTGTCTACTACTCCCTTGGTGCATCACCTTATCAGCATTAGTCTCATTTTTCTTGCATTCTCTATCTCTGTCCCCTTGGAATTTAGAGTAGGAATTAGGAATTTAAGCCTCTGCAAATTTCATGCATATACCTGATAAGAGGAGTTGAGGAACTAGCCTCTAATCTGGAGATTCTTTTCCATTTTACAAGTCCCACACTTGGGGAAAAGATTCAATGTTGTGCAATCACACTGGATGCTAAAATGTCAAACTAGAAATCTGATCAACATCCAAGGGTGCTGCTGATTTGCACTAACGATGGAGAAAATAAGTACTTGTCTTAGGAATATTCCTATATCACTAGGTATGATTAATGGAGTGAGGTAGTTGCATATATGGCAATCGAGTAGGTGAACTAGGAGTAGATTGCACTTTAGATAAAATAGGATGAGACATGTGTGAAGAAATGGATTATTTATGAGTGATTGCATTAGGATATGACAACAATGGACTAGAAGGAGGAACACCATAAATAGAAATAACTTGATTGTTGTAAATAAACTTATGGTGCAAATGATTCATAGAAATTATCGATTGAGAATGTTGAATCTAGTTAAGACAAAGAAGAATGTCACATCCATTGACTATGTTTCCAACAAGGAAAGGAAAAATCATAGTGAGAGGGTCAACTGTGACTTGTAGTTTGACAACACCAAAAGGTTTTTGAGTGGGTAGTCGATTTGTGCCAGAGAATACTCAATAGCCCTAAGGAGGGACATAGAACATGCAATAATGGGCCATGAAGGGTCAACCTTAGTGTTGTTGATAGGAGTCAAGCCAATGGATGCATGGATATGTAAATGATCTAATTTAAACTTAGCATGATAATTGGCATATGAAAAATAAATGAATAGTAGAGAAGTATCAATGTTAGTAACTAAGAATTCGAGAGCCCTTGATCCTAAAGGTGATTCAAAATGATACACATGATTAGTGACTAAGTCCATGGTCATTTGTCACTTTTCTAAGAGTCAGGTTTGAAAGAGTTTAAGCTTACCGTGTTATTGGATGGGGTAGAGTGAATGGACTAGAGGGATTCAAGTTTATTATTATCAATTATATATTGGATAACTAATCATAATTTACATAATATATTAGTAGAATGTGTGATACAATGATGATAATCACATCAAGAGTTTTCATTATAGTTTCTTTGTTTCAGTCATGATGGGTCTAACTCGAGTGGCGGGGAAGAGTAATAAGATTACTCTCAAGAAGATACTTCAAGATAAGATGCAGAGCCATTGGAAAAGTGCTAAACATGTGAAGAGGCTATGGTGATTGAGCCTCCCTAGTAGGAGAGATAATTTTTATGGTTACATTGGCATCAATTGACTTAGTTGTAGATAGTTTGAATGGTGATTTGTTTTGAAATTTATTGGAGGATGAATTTTGTTCCTAATACTTGATTTTTCCTACTGAGATATGAGTTTGATTTTTCAAAGTTTAAGAGTATGAAAAAGTTGGTCAAATGAAGGAGAAGTATCAAAGAGCAAGCTCTCTGTAGAGGTGGTTAAAAATTTAAATAAATAATTCCTCCAGTTCAAATTCATCAAGGACATTGGTCATCTTAGCTAACTTTTTTTTATAGGATAAAACATAATATGCTAGGTGTTCATTAGAGGATTTTTTAAGTTGTGCAAGTTAGGCATAAGAAATATTAGAGCCAACATTAATAGAGAAATGAGAGGTAAATTAATAAGCTAAGTGTGTGAAGGAAGTAATTGAATGAATAGGAAGGTTGTAAAATCAACGCATCACATAATCATGAAGGCTACGAGGAAAAAGTTTGGCTAGAAGGATATGATCATCAACAAAGTCTAAATAGGCTACATGAAACACTTTAAGATGCTCTTGTGGGTCACCATGCCCATTAAAGATGGGAAGCTTTGGAGTAACAAATATAGGAGGAAGAGGCTAAGCGAGAGATGGTAGGTACAAATGGATTATTCAATAATAGGTTGGAATCGAGAGATGGTGAGGTATGTATAGTAGATTGTTTCATCTTACAGATTTGAGCTTGAAGATCATGATAAAGATAAATTAAATATTGATTTACAATTGAGGAAACCTATCAGACATGAGATACTAATGGTGGTGTAAAATTATTGGTAGGTGTAGGGACAAAAAATGGAACAATAGAGATAGGTGGAAGTGTGGAAGCAAGTGATTGAGTAGCAACAAAATATGTGATAGCCATAGAAGTATTAAGTTATGCCTAATCATTAGCTTCTTCACAAGCCATATGTAAAAGTACATATAGATCCCGAGGATGTGTAGAAGGGTGATCATTGATGGCCTTATGGTGGGATTCAGTAAATTCCTCATGAGATTGAGCCATAGTAAAATGAATCCTAACAGAGTAAGAACCCCTAGAATTCAAATCAATCCCTAGAAGGCATGTGCAAGAAACACGGGTTAACCAAAATGATTAACAAAAATTAACTAAACTAAGGGAAATATAGTGATAGTTAATATAATATAGGAGGACATAAATGCTGTAAATAAATATGCTAAAGAAATGTAAAATAACTAAATAAATAAAACTAATGGAAATAAACCCTAATGTGCAAGAATAAAGTGAGGAAAGAACTCAACTAGTTGTAGGTGACTGGCATGTAGGGTGTCGAAGGTCTCGAATAGAAATTCCGTAAGCAAGAACAGCCACACGAAGTGCCAAAAAGTTTTGATCTTGAGGATCGAGTAGATTGGGGTGCCGAGAAGGGTCTTGGGGCACCTCAGGGCACCCTGGTATGGCGGAATGGATGTAGACACCCAAATTAAGTCACACCCTACTAAGTCCCCTTCGATTAATATACATCTAACCATGACCCCTCTTCACATCATTATTAATTTAATTACCTAAATTAAATTAATTTCCACCTCACCTAGCCACCTCATCTCTCCACCTCATCCTATACCTATTCCAAGCCTATTAATTAACCTAGACTAAGTCCCCACTCACCTTAACTAAATAGGACTCATTCTAACCCTAACCTTAATTGCCTATTATTCCTCCAACCAACTTCCCACTCCATTTAGTGAATCATGCCAAAATTGGGAAGAAATGACTATTTTCGGAAAAGTATGACATTTTATCCCTAACCAACACTAGTTATTCCTCGGCCGGAACCAATCACCTAAATTCCATTAGTTTCCTTAAATAAGGATTTCCAATCCTTTACCTAGGTTCTGAAATCTATCTTCTTAGATCTTGTAATCTTGAATCCTTACTCTCAAGTTTTCTAGTAATCTTGTGACATACTAGAGGCCCTTACAATGTTCAGACACCAATCCATTCATCAAAAGATTAATCCAAAGCTCCAGTGAATTCATAAGGAAACATCATGCTTTCCTGCTTCCATCGAATTTATTCGAGGACCAACCTCTCCTTCAACTACCACCACCATCTACTATTCACCTTCATTTCACAAGTAAGTAATCTTATTATTTGTCATTTGATTTCAATACATTAGTTATTTACTAGTTATTTTCTTCCTCGCAACTCCTGTCATACCCAAATCTCTCCCATAATGCCTCCATCCACCATATACCCAAATAAACTTAATACCTTACCCAAATGCCCACCTTGTCACCTCCAAGTCTTCTTAAAAATCCCACAACCTCACCCAAGCCTTCCCAACTCTTTGTGTAATCATAGAGATCTCCCATCAACCCATTTTAATCATTTTTACCCAATTTCCCCTATCAACGTCGGTCACCCAACCAAGTGTCATCTATTTACCAAAGTAGCCAACATCGGTTGCCTAAGCGATACCGAGTCTCTATTACTGGTAGGATCCTCCAAACCAAAGAGCTAATAACTCTCACCCAATGACATAGAACCTCACCAATTTTTTTCCAAACCTCATTCATAGGATCCGATAGACTTGTAAGTCTAGACCAACCTACTAACGCTCTAAATTTAATCATAACTATCTTGTTAGGTTAGATTTTCTTATTATGTTTTATATGAGATTCCTAAATAATATTAACTATAGTAAGATTCATTTGTTTATAATCTTTCCTTACATTAATTTGTTAAAAACAATGGATTGACATCCTTTTAGGAAGCACTCCACTTCCCAAAACTAACATACGCTAGGTAATCCACTATCATATGATGTTTAATATTATTTGGTGGTATTGCATTGCTTCTACAGGTCGTTCCTCCTATCCAAAGGGAATCTCTTCACAATCAGCTTGGTCAACATTCAACGATGCAAAACATTCTTCGAATATCATAGGTATTCCTCCTTGCCTTTACCTCTTATCTATTTTATCTCTACTTTTTGCAATGAAACATTTTGGAAACCTTTGCCCAAGAAGATGCAACCTAAACCAAAAAGGTAGTTAAACTGAATCAACCCCCAACTCCACCTCTTTCATTAAAATCATCCACACCTTTAGCTAAGCTAACTATGACATCTCACCGTGACCCATTCATAAGATCCTATTCTAACATCCTCACTAGGCTTTTAGAAACCTATGCTATCTCATTGTCGTCAATTAAGTTTTATGACCCGCTCATACCCAAAAGAAAAGGGTTATATGAATCCAAATTTTTGCATATCATCACTCACTAAGGCATGATGTTGAAGGTTGTAATGCCCTCAAAAAATTCTACTTCAACTATATTATTTGGATGGTCTCTTTGATGAATATGACCTATTAGAGGATAATTCTATTCCCTCTTTGCCTACTACCACATGACCTAGTCCTATATATATTCAATGACCTTCACCTACATCTCCACAACCCTATTTTCCTCCTTTGATCTTTGAAATAAATATGGTTCGAGTAACCACTCGATCATAAAAAGATAAAGGAAAATAAAAAATGGTATCCCATCTAGTGCACATTAACATATCATTCCACCTGCACCTACCCCAAGGTAACCATCGTGGGCCGGCTTATCCTATTTTTTATGGAGTCGCACATCACACTATGATTAAAAACTTCATTAATATCCTCTAAAGATGTCTTTGTATGACTTAATTCAAACCTTTGAGTCTCATCTTCAGGCCCTCATTGAGGTCATGTAATCTATTGAGGTTCCACCAAATGATTTGAAACCTATGGCTGCCATATTTACCCCTCATCCTATGACAACCCTCACAAAATTTCCTCAAACTTCTTCCCTCATTACCTCTCTTTAGGTTTCTACCGTTAGTTTTGATGATTCAGAGATTTCCCATTTGTAATTAGATGATCCTGATCCCGCCCTTTTCATCACTACCTACATCAATGATACTCATGTTCGACGCGTTATGATTTATGAAGGTACTATCATTAATATAATTTATTCCCATACATATAAAAAATTGTGCATACCCACCCATTGCATGCATAAAAACCCTATTATGTTGTGTTCTTTCAATGATGCCTTGAATTCTAGCCTTAGCACCATCATCGTCCAAATCTGTGGTTGTCCCCGCACTAGTCCCAAACTTTTCTATGTTCTGGAGGGGGAATTTCAATATAACTTGCTGCTTTTCTAAACCTAGATTTGCGCTATGGGGTGTGTCACTTCAACCCTTCACCATTGTGTAAAATTTGAGTATGAAGGGAACCCCTACACCATTAAGGTGGATCCTTCACCTTTTAAAACCTGCAACATGCTCTACCACCCAAATAATGTCCTTGTTCTAGTCAAGGTATCTACCACCCCTATCACTTCATCTTCTTCCACTACCTCATCTACCACTTCTTCCACTACATCTTCTACAGTCAACCCATCTATCCCCTTTTATTTCACAACTTCCATAGCTAGCTCATCTACCAACACGTCTATTTCACTGTCAACTAATACCCACCTTCCTAGGCTTCAAGTATCTCATCCATTCCTAATACTCAAGTCCCTACCTATGATCCCTAAGTAGGTGTTTTTAACACCTTTCCTTTGGGAATAATGTTTATAAAATGTAAAAACCTTCTTTACTCCTCGGGAGTATGGAGGCCTTCGCTAATACCCATATTATGACCGTCTTGTAGGAGAAGTTTTGACATATGGTCCTCCCCACCTTCGCACCAACCTAACATGTGGGGGACTAGAAACTTCTTCTTATTCTCCAAAAGAACCTACCCAAACCTGATATTTCTCATCTGATTTCCAATACCTCACCAACCACTGATTTTCCCACACTTTTCTTTATATATGTTCCTGGAAGGGATTTGGTTTTGGTTGTTATGAACAAGGTCATCACACAGTCTTACCTTGCACTACTTGAAAACATAAGGACCATTGTGGACTTGGTTTTTCTTTGCAGCATCCTCCTAAGAAGGCTCGTGTCACATTCATCAAAGACAAAAATCCATCTTCACCTTTTGTACCTTCCTCATCTATTGCGCCACCTTCACTCATGGAGTCCATTGATGTATAATCCATCCCTCCTAAAAAAAATTCATGAAAAACATTTCCTTAGGACCTATGACCTATAAAATTTATGGAAAGGTGCCCTCTTCCCTTCATTTTATTTATCCTGACATGTTAGATGATGACACACCTTCTATCAATGTTGTTCAATGTTAGGATGATGATTCTATTATCACCTATTCAAAGTGCGTAAGATTCTTACATTCACCGGTCGTTACCTTCGAGACACAAACCATGCTGAATGAATCAACCATAGAGATCAACATTCACACTTAGGATGACCCTCAAATTCTAAAGATAGGCCAATATTTATATTCTTTCAAACAAGAAGCCTTCACCTCTTTCCTTCAAGATCATAAAAATGCTTTTTCTTGGTCTTATGCCGATATGCCCTAGTATTGACCCTAATATCATGGTCCACAACATCATGACTATCCTAATTTCAAACTTGTGAAACAGAAGATAAGAAAAATGCATCCATGCATTTCCCTTCTTGTAAAATAAGAACTCCAGCACCTTCTTTATGTTTCCTTCATTCTACCCATTGACTATCCACAATGGATTTATAACATTGTTCCTATCACCAAAGTGATAGGGGACTCCACATTTGCATGGATTTCCGTAACCTTAACCTCTCCTACCCTAAGGATGACTTTCCTCTGCCTAGCCTCAACCTACTCATTTATCTTACATCTGGCCATGAGATGCTCTCTCTTATGGATGTATTCTGGTTTATAATCAAATATTACTCACTCCGAAAGATCAACAGAAAAATTCCTTCATCACCCCTTGGGAACCTTCTATTATTGTGTCTTTCCTTTGGATTGAAAAAAATATGGTGCCACCTATCAACGTGCTATGACATATATCTTCCATGATATAATGCATGACATATTGGAGGATTATGTCGACGACCTCCTCGGTAAGTCCAAAATTCATGCCAAACACCTCTAAGATCTTAGGGTCATATTTGATTGTCTAATCCAATACTGTGTTTTCCTTCAACCAAAGAAGTGCATATTTTTCATTATCTCTGGAAAACTCCTTGGTTTTAATGTCTCTTTGTGGGGAATCGAAGTCGATCCCGCAAAAATAAAGGCTATTCTCGAGATGCCACCACCTACTAACCTTTGATAGCTTCGTAGTTTTTAAGGAAAATTACAATCCATTCAATGCTTTATTTCCCAACTTTTCGACTGATGTCATGCTTTTCATCATCTTCTTAAATAGGATGTCTCCTTCTATTGGAATGATGAGTGCCACAAATCCTTTGAAGTGTTCAAAAATACCTTATTCAGCCACCTATGCTCATCCCACCTAAAAATGATAAACCTTTTTACCTCTATATTTTTGTCTTTGATTAGTCCTTGGGTTCCATGTTCTCTCATCTTGATGAGCAACGTAGGGAGAAAGTGTTTTATTACATAATTTTTACTATTTTAGACCATAATACTAGGTATACTCATACTAAAAATCTCTACTTAGCCTTGGTCTTCGTGGCTACTAAACTTTTCCACTACCTACTTAACCACAAAACCTTCGTCGTCACCAACACCAACCCTTTGCATTACATGTATGCTAAACCTTACCAACATCAATGCACCACACATTGGCTCATGATCCTTGCAAACCTAGACCTAGAATTCATTCATCAAAATTCTATCAAGGGACAAACCATTGCAGATCAACTTGCCAACACTCCTCTTCCTAGAAATCAATCTTATAACTTTGATTTTCCTGATGAATCTATCACTACCCTCTCCCTTGATGACACCATTTATCAGATGACCTTATTCTTCGATGGTTCTAAATTTCAACATGGGGGTGGTGCAAGGGTCATCCTCATTCCTCTTGATGGCGAGCCTATGCCTTTATCCTTCACAATCAATTTCGATTGCACTAACAACATTGCCAAGTATGAAGCACTTGTCCCAGGTCTTCAAAATTCCATAGCCCTAGATGTTAAATCCATTAATATCTTTGGTGACTATCGATTGGTTGTGAACCAAGTCAATGGTTTGTACCAATGTCATAATGAGGTCCCTTAAAAATATAAACATCATGTCAACATAATTTTGACCATCTTTGAAACCTACCTCATTCAAACCACTATGTGATCCATTAAAAAATTCATAGATACCATGACTTGCCTTGCCTAAAAATACCCTGTCTCACCTTTAGACTCTAAATATTTTTCATAGTACAATGATTACAAGTAACCCTCTTATCTTATTCACGACATAAATTTTATGGGAAGAATCAAAACCAACCCATGCAATATTTAGCATAAGTAGTTAGTTGACCATCTCTCCCTTTCATTTTTGCCTCCGAGATCTAATTCACAATGGACATCAATATTCTAACTTTGATTTTCCTGATAAATATATCACTACCCTCTCCCTTGATGACACCATTTATCAGATTACCTTATTATTCAATGTTTCTAAATTTCAATGCGGGGTGGCACAGGGGTCATCCTCATTCCTCTTGAAATCAAGACTATTCCTTTATCCTTCAAACTCAATTTCAACTGCACCAACAACATCATCAAGTATGAAGCACTTGTCTTGGGTCTTCAAACTTCCATAGCCCTAGATGTTAAATCCATTAATATCTTTGGTGACTCTCAATTGGTTGTGAACCAAGTCAATGGTTTGTACCAATGTTGTAATGAGGTCCTTCAAAAATATAAAAATCACATCAACATACATTTGACCATGTTTGACACCTACCACATTTAAACCACTTTGTGATCCACTAAAAAATTTATGGATACCATGGCTTGCCTCACCTCACAAATACCGCCTCACCTTTAGACTCTAAAATATTTTTCACAGTACAATGGTTGTAGTCACCCTCTTATCTTATTCATAACGTGAATTTTTGGGAAGAATTAAAAGCTGTCCCATGCGATATTTGGTATAAGTAGTTTGTTGACCATGTATCCGATTCAATTTTTCCTCCAGATCTCACTTGTAATGGACATCAATCTTCTAACTTTGATTTTCCTGATGAATCTATCACTACCCTCTCCCTTGATGACACCATTTATCAAATGACCTTATTATTCAATGTTTCTAAATTTTAATGCAAGGGTGGCATAGGGGTCATCCTAATTCCTCTTGATGGCGAGCCTATGCCTTTATCCTTCAAACTCAATTTCAATTGCACCAAAAAAATCACCAAGTATGAAGCACTTGTCTTGGGTCTTCAAATTTTCATAGCCCTAGATGTTAAATCCATTAATATATTTGGTGACTCTTAACTGGTTGTGAACCAAGTCAATGGTTTTTACCAGTGTCGTAATGAGGTCCTTCAAAAGTATAAACATCATGTCAACATACTTTTGACCATGTTTGACACCTACCTCATTCAAACCACTCTGTGATCCACTAATGATCTAAATGCTTCCTAGTTCTAAATACATAATTTAGAACTCACAAATCAAAACAACCATTCTTATAAAATTCCATAACCATATGAAATCCATGATGGAATGACTCTGAGTACCTCCGATCTATTCATTCCATGACTTGGTAATCATTAAAGAAAGCTCTATTCATTTGAGTATCAAGAGTTGGCTTCCTTTTATTTTAACACATCACTTATGCGGTTCTCTTCCCTAATGACTGGGATCTGAATGCTGTAATCAAGGAACCTATTCATGAATAATTGTTACCATTATTCATCGGCATCTCGTCCCTCTAGACTAGGTGACTATAGACAACCAATCATCAGCTTGTGATACTTTGGCCAAAGATTTGAAACATACTGCTTATGTCTCGTATTCCTTGACGGCATACTCATCAATCTGGAATACATCCTTCACCCCATTCCTATGTTATGTAGAATGTCTTATACTGACTTCTGTCAGTCTCTCCTGCCCCAAGTTATTCACTCAGGAATGGATTAGTAAAATGACAACGTTATAAGGATGCTCCCGGGGACTAGGGATATGCTGACATACTGGGTCAACCCTAGTTAACCCAGTGTGTCAAGATACCCCGAGTCTCCTAGGGCAGCCTTATAACATGACCACGTTCCTAATCAGTCCCAGAGTAAAACTTGTTCGAGTTTAAGGTGTAAATCTTAACGATCAATGCAAAGGGTGTCGCCATAAGTCACCTGCATTGTTGTATCTTCGAGAAGATCCTAATCTTCTCGTGGGTACAACCCTGCAGTTGACTTGTGCCATCAACCTTCCAAAACCACCTCAAAAAGATCTACTTAACTTTAAGGTGTTACCTACGTTGAGATAAAGTTATACTTAAAAACGCTCCTTTTTGGGTAGTCTTTTCCCATCCCCTGGGTTCCTTACCTTAGAATTGCCTTTCTTATTAAGACCCATTTCACAAGAGAAATTAATAAGGCTTGAGGTTTCATTAAGGAGTTCATTGATGTACATTAATTTAAATCAACGAAATTGGGCAGTAGCCCAAAGTCTTCTCATAAGGTTGCTAACCATACTCTTTAGGGTTTATATCAGTTCTCAAAACTGAAATATATCTTACTTATTAGTATTAAGATATAGTGAATTAAAATCAAATAATACGTTGTCTTGACTTTGTTCAAGGTTAGGGAGTGATAAATTACTCTTCTCGTTCAGCTTCCTGTTAAGGTTTATTTTACCCTTAGCTACTCGAAAGACAGTGAACTAATTCCATATTAGCTTTAGATAGAACATAACAAAACTACTAATATTTACAAGAATTCAATCACATAATCCTTGCAATGTTTACTTAGAAAATCCCAAATATCTCCACGGTATACTATAGTAAAAATGCACTTAAAATCATTCGAACCGAAGAAGATCAATCCATCAAGATACGAAGGCAAACACATAAGTAACAAATACCTCATTACATTAATTTCTAAGCTAATCAAATACATTCTATGCCTTCAGCATATTTGATACAATACTTGGCAGCAAAAGAACATCTTTCTTCAAGTAGTACATTCAGAGAATCAAGTTGGATTTCATCATAAAACCAAATTAAACAATCTGAACATCATATCAGATCTGCGTGCCTTTACCACATACGGCAATCATCTGCAAAAATTGTCAACATGGGTCAGTTCGGTGAACTGAGCATGATAAGCACTAATTCTTAAAACAATTGCAATCCACCAATTGTTTTCATTAAACAACCTGTTTAAATGAAATCATTTCACCAAACATGTAAACATATTTAGACTATGCTCTTTTGTAATTCAAACATGACTATAAACGCGTAACTCATATTATAGTTACTAAATAGTCCTAGATACTTTTTAGATATTTCTTCATAAATATTAGTGACCAAGAAGAACAAATGTATCCAAAACAACTATCCATCTGAATCCCAAGGACAGCAAACATCCGACAGACCATTACATTCAACAAAAAAATGAATATCCTAACAATTCATGAATCCATCAGTATGTTTTAACAATTCCAACAGTTAAATATAAATATATCAACATATACTTTACAGCAGAAGAGAAAGAAACCGAGACATTTAGATTTCCCTTCCAATCATGCTCATGACTATACCATCCTCTCAAGAGTAATGCATTCACATTATACGCATGCGACTAAGCCAGTCGAGACCACAGGAAGAACTACAGTTCGTCAAAATTCAAATATAAAAATTGCCTGTAGCTTACTGAGCAATACAATAGCCCTCATGGCAAGGCAGTAATAAATAATCCAACAAATAGACTCAACATAGCTTTCCATATTATTCAACAAATGAGAAAATATCCAACGCCATCGCTTGTCAAGGCACAACTAATAACTCTTTATCTCAGTCAAGCACAAGACTAGATAACATTAAAACAGAAGACGTAACCATGCACAAACACAACAACAATCCCACTGAGTCGAAACACTCAGCAACATACAGCTCAATCTAATCCCTACTATAACACAGCAAGGACTTAAATCAAAGCCGAAATAAAAAAGAATAACCTCTTTATCACAGTCAAACAAGAGGCTAGATAACATTAAAACAAATGATGTTTCCATATGCATATATAGTGACATTCACACTGAATCTAACACAAACATGCACAACTTCATTCAACTGAAACAAATCCTTACGATAATACAGCCATGACTTATATTGGAAGCCGTTTTCAAGAAAAATAATCACAACAAGGTCTTCACAGAAGCTGAAATTCCATATCAGTATTTTCCTCAAAGTTTCATCCTAAGCCAAGCTACTATGGAATACAACAGGGTCTCAAACCGAGTAAAGTTTGTAAAGAAAACCCTTCCTTTAATTTCCACAGAAGTGAACAGAAAGGAACACAAGAATGTTAAGAAGGAGTCTAGAACGATATGCATGCACAGCGAGGGTTTAAATCGAGAATCGAGCCAACTCGCAACATATCGAGATCTCCAACAAATCACATACAACTAATGCTCATAAACAAGGCTTAGATTGAAGTTGATTTCATGCGACAACAATTCAAGAATCCCAATAGTCACAGAAAAACTTCTACAAGTTTAAAAAAAAACTTCGTTTCAAGGACTCCACCGAATCAAACCAACGGTTACACACAACAAAAGTCGTAATTCAAGATACATATCAAGGACTCCAACTGAATCAATATCTTAAGTAATCTCAACTAAACATCAGCATTCGAAACTAAGCTTAAGCAGAAGATGAAACATACGAAACATAAAAAGAACTCCAACTGAGTCTGTACCAACGATATTCACTGCTAAGCAACAATATTCATAACAAAGCAACAGAAGTCGTAATACCAGTTACTTTTCAAGGACTCCAACTGAGTCTAACTAATAAGTATTCACAATCATGACTTCTACAGAAGTCCAAAATATACGAAACATTCCAAGGACTCCACAGAGTCATTTTCGTAGATATTCCTTGCAAACTTTCAACGGATTATATCCCAAAAATTGCAACACAGGGAGGACTTCTACAAAAGTCACATTCAAGTAGTATAAACACAACAAGTTATCCAACCAGAAGTAACTTAAAGTATTATAGCAAGATCCAACAAGATTCAGCAACCATAAAAGTACAACCGGTCTCAAACGAAGCGAAACCACAAGGAAGATTAAATACAAAAACTATTCCTTCAAGGTCTTCTAAAATCCGAGATTCCTAATTTCACAGGAAAAGAAGAACCAAAACAATGCTTCCAACCAACTGAATTGAAATCACCTGAACAGAGTTGTTTTAATGAAAGCATTTGAAGTAAAGCAAGATTTTTAAAAGTCAGGGCCTATCATGCCTGGTAATGTCGCTTAAAAATCTGAAGAAGACCTCTGAATGAGCTCGAGCCTTCTCCTCTTCTTCCACGTTAGATTCAACAACAATAATTTGTTATTTCCATGCCTTATAAACTTTCCTCGACAGAGAAAAGAGCTAGTTATTCTCATAGTTGCCATGCAACACCAAGTAGACTGGTTTGAAGAACCAGTGATCAAACAGAGAGAAAACCGGAGCGCATGGAAAACCAAACAAACAACTAGTTTTCCATTTTGCATGCCTTCCCGAGCAATCCGAGCTCGGAAATCGAGTTCATTAATTGCATTAACTCCAAAGTTCCCGCTCAATCTCCATTGCCACCGACCGCCATAGTTGGCGATGGACAAATGCAAACCAAAGACCATTTCCAAATTTGGCGACTCTGCCACGTCGGCCTCGATGGCCGTTTGAAACCTCCACTAAATCCTTGTCCTTCATACTTATCCATCTCATTTAATGCCATAGAAACTACCACCCATGGCTCGCACCCCTTCATAGGTCCCCTTCCTCCACTAACATTAGTTAGGTTAGAAACATAGGTTAGATCATAAGGTGATACTTAGTCTAACTTCCTTAGTGCTAGGTCGCTAACCTTAGGAACATTTAGCTTATAGCTTAGGGCTAGGTTAGATTAACACTAATCCAACCCATAGGTTATTAACCTTAATAAATCCAGTCTAGGTCTAACAATTAGAATCATTCAGTATAAGAACCAACAAATATACATTCACGAAAAGGATTCATTCCAGCACTGATAATAAGCTAGTAGTATAAATGTATCTGAATTTATTACCTGGCTCAAGATCAAGACCTTCCTGATATTACGATATCGGGAACCAATTCATTTAACAAGATCCTGAGTTAACCTGGAATTGCTCATTCCACACATTCGGACCTTGCAACCTTCGTAAGGTCTATAATTTTTGTTCATCCAGAATAAACTTAAAACATCTCTTGGATCAATGCCACTGATCCAAGGCTGAGTCATATAGATGGGTAAATCCACAATTCATTCCGAAATCAGATTAAACTCAGGTGCAAAAATGAAAGAAATAAAAGAGTCCAAGCATATCCTGGCTCAGTCAAAGATCTTCAAATGCAAAGAAGATACAATCTATATCAAGCATGACTTCACAATCAAAGGAACACATCCTTTTACAGAAGAAATCATATATCAACACTTGAATGCCCAGGAGGAAGTAACAATAGTTCAGGGTGTTACATGCTTCCCTCCTAAAAGATTCATCATCCCGATGATTACATATTTGATTTACCTTCAGGTCAACCAATTTATTAGTTCACAATACAATGTGACTATTTCCAACTTGAATAGTTTCATAAATCAATGTCACGATACATTTTATTCAACCTGAATAATGTTTGCCTCAATCTGGCTTTCATATGAACATGAAAAAGATAAGTTCATAAAAAAAAATGTTTTGTCAACAGATTTCATCCTGTTGAAAAAGAAAAGGAAAAGCAATTTTCATCTCTTCCAGATTTTCCCAAGTTGCACTTTCTTCGTTAAACTGGTCCCACTGGACCTTACATTGTTGTATTTCACGATTTCAAATGCAATTCAATTGGTGAGTTTCCAGCACTCGAGTGGGTTTAACCACGATTATTCCTGGGTCTTGGACCTGCAAGGAATTCCAATTTAAAACATGTGACAAATCTGAAATGTATTTCTTAAGCAAAGAAATATGGAAAACATCATGCATGCGAGATAAAGCAGGTGGTAATGCTAATCGATAAGCTACAGGATTGATTATTTCGACAATTTTGAAAGGTCCCACAAAACGAGGTGACAACTTGGCAGCCTTGCCAAAAGTTATAGAACTCTTCCTGGGTTTAACACGAAGAAAAACCTTCTCACCCAGCTCAAACCTTCGATCAACCCGCTTAAGGTCAGCATAGCTCTTCTGCCTATCTGCTGCTTCCTTTAATCATTCATGAATCAGCTTAACTTGTTGTTCCATTTCAGTGAGGATCTCTGGTCCAATTACCACTCTATCCTCAACACTATCCCAAAGCTAATGGGTTCTGCACTTCCTTCCATAAAGTGCTTCAAATGGTGCCATTTTAAGAGATGAGTGATAAGTGTTGTTGTATGTGAATTCAACTAAGGGAAGATACTCTTCCCATTTATACTGTTGATCCATGCAATACATTCGCAACATGTCTTCCAACACTTGATTTACTCTCTCAGTTTGTCCATCCGTTTCCGGATGATATGCAGAACTGAAGTTTAGTTTTGTTCCAAGAGCTGTATTAAGCGTTTGCCAAAATCTTGACGTCATTCTAGGATCCCTGTCAGATATAATCAATTCTGGTACACCATGCAATCTGAAAATTTTGTGTACGAATCTTTTGGCCAGCACTGGTGAATCATCCTTTAGATTTCCAGCGATGAAATGAGCTACCTTAGTTAGTTTATCTACAACTACCAGGATAACATCATGTTTATTCCTGGACATAGGTAACCCTTGTACAAAGTCCATGCTTATTACTTGCCATTTGTACTGCGGTATGCTATGAGGATATAATAGTCCAGTAGGGTGCATGTGTTCTGCCTTAACCCGCTGACATTCCAGATAATGAGTCACAAAATCAATAACATCCTTTTTCATACCTTTCCAAAAGTATTGTTGTTTCAGATCAGCAAGCATTTTTGTGATACCCGGGTGTCTAGAGAAAGGTGAATTATGAAATTCAACTAACAACTTCTTTCTCAAATCATTCAGCATAGGTACGTATACCCTGTTTTCATAACGTAAGATTCCTTCATTATCAAAATGAAAGCCCTTATACCTTTCATCATTAGGTTCTGCAGCAAGCGCTGCTTTTACTTGCTAAAAGTATATATCAGATTCTGAGGCACTTTTTACCTCATCCTTAAACTGAGTTCTTAATGTTATAAGAGTAGAAATGTGCTTCCTACGACTTAGAGCATCTGCTACTCTATTCTCTTTCCCTTTGATGTAGCTAATATCAAAATCATATTGTGATAAAAATTCTAACCACCTTCTCTATCTGGCATTTAGATTAGGCTGAGTGAAAATATATTTCAGTCCTAAGTGATCAGTTTTCAACTCAAAAGGTTTCCCAAGTAAATAGTGTCTCCAGACTTGAAGCGCATGAACAATGGCAGCAAGCTCCAAATCATGAGGAGCATAATTCAGCTCATGTAACTTAAGTTTTCTACTTTCATATGCTATGACTTGATCATTTTGTAACAAAACACCTCCTAGGCCTTCCCCAGAAGCATCCGTTACAACAAGTAAAGCTCCCATTAGGGTCTGGTACAGCTAATATAGGTGCGGAAGTCAACTGGATTTTTAGATTTTGAAAGCAGTTTCACACTTATCATTCCAAATAAATTTCTTATCCTTCTTCTGCAATGAAGTTATCGGTGCAGCCACTTTAGAAAAATCCTTAACAAATTTTCTATAATAACCAACAAGACCCATGAAGCTTCTTACTTCGTGCACATTCTTTGGTGCAGGCCACTCAGTTATTGCCACTATTTTTGAAGGATCTACAACAATTCCTTCCTTGCTAATGACATGACCCAAATAGTGAACTTCTGAATCAAAGAAAGAACATTTGGATAACTTACCATACAACTTTCTTTTTCTCAAAATTCCCAAAACTATCTTCAAATGCTCATTGTGCTCCTCAACACTTTTAGAATAAATGAGAATATCGTCCAAGAATACAAGTACAAACTTGTCCAAATATTCTTGAAAGATATTATTCATTAAGTTCATAAAAGCTGTGGGTGCATTAGTTAATCCAAAGGGTAGAACCGTGAATTCATAATGTCCGTACCTTGTTCGGAAAGCTGTTTTATGAATATCTTCTTCTCTAATCCTTAATTGATGATAACCAGATCGAAGATCTATCTTAGAATAAACCGCTGCCCCACGCATCTGATCAAATAGATCATCGATCCTTGGAAGTGGGTATCTATTCTTGATTGTTGCTTTGTTCAACATCCGATAATCAATACACAACCTAAGTGTTCCATCCTTCTTTTTCACAAATATTACTGGTGCTCCCCAAGGTGAAACACTTGGTCTAATCAAACCTTTAGACAAAAGTTCTTGCAATTGTGCCTTAAGCTCGACTAACTCTGTAGTAGTCATCCGATAAGGTGCTTTGGAAATAGGTTCCGTTCCTGGTTTGATTTTGATGGTGAAGTCAAATTCCCTCTTGGGTGGTAACCCTGGTAATTCCTCCGGAAAAACATCCTTGAAACTTTGTAACAGAGGAAATCATTTCATGGAATCACCATCTTCTTCTGAAAATTCAGATATCTTTACTGCATAAAGGGTACATCCTTTGTTTTTGGCCTTTTTAAGCTGCATAGCTGACAGTTTTCTAACTGAAATTTCCCGTTTCACACCTTGAATCTCTGCTGATTTCAGCCGATCATCTAAACATTTTATATTCTTTTCATAGTAGTCTACTTTTGCTTTATGGTCAGCTAACCAATTGACACCGATGACAATGTCATACGATCCCAAAGGTGTAACATAGAGGTCAACTTCAGTGGAAAAGTTAGGTAAGTCAAGGACTGCCCCAAAAAGACACATACTCACTGTATGAACAGAGTTATTACCATACTGTACAGTCCAAGATTTATCCATTTTTCCAGCTTTTCTCTTAAGTTTAGAAGCAAGTTTATTAGAAATGAAACATTCAGTAGCTCCTGTATCAAAAAGAATAGTGACAGGTATGCCAAATAACTTACCCGGAACTTCTATAGGTGTCACTTGCTTTTCAGCTTGCTTGTCTGCTACTGCAACATGTATCTTATGCTATTGATTATGATCATCCTTCTTTAAAGGGCACTGATTTGTGTAGTGGTCTTTGCCACAATTGTAGTAGCCTCCTACAGGTCCCTTTTTAGGCTCAAAATTGCCTCCAGCCTTGTAATTATCACGTTGTCCTCCATAGGGCTTCTGCCCATTGTTATAATTTTTGGCAAAATTATCCCTTACATTTCCAGCAGGCTTATTTGCTACTGCTTTCTTACTATTATCCCCTGGAAACTTACTTTTGTTTCCAAACTTTTTCCATGGTCCCTTTTTGGGTGCAAGTGAAGTTGAAGAAGGGTTTGCAATCTTCTTCCGCACTTCCTCTTTATGAGCAGAAATAGCCTTTAATTTCTGTTCTTGTCGTATGGCCTTTTCAACAACTCCTTCCATAGTGGTTGGACTGTGAACATCGACCTCTCCTCCTATCACGGGATTCAGTCCCATGATGAATTTTCGTATATTCTGAACTTCTCGTCAGTTTGATACTGCGGTACATACTTGAGGAGTTTTGTAAACCGCTCCCAGTATTCAGTTACCATTAGCTTCCCTTGAGCTAAGTTCTGGAATTCTGTCATTTTCTGATCATAGAAAAGTTGTGGCAGCCAACGTTGCCTAAAATAGCCTTTAAATTGATCCCAAGTAACATTGGTCTCATCAATATTTAGCTCAGCTTTACGGCTATCCCACCACGAAGATGCTTCATGGGAAAGCTGATAGGCTCCCCAAATAGCTTTGGTTTCCTCTGAGAAGTTTCTTATTGCAAAGTACTTCTCCATTTCGCTGAGCCAGTTCTCAGCTCCATCACCTAATGTGGTGCCATCATATTTAGGTGGGCTTATCCTTTTTATATCATTAGTGAGTTCTGCTGCCAACCTGGCCTTTTTGTTTTCTGGTTGGACAGGTGCATTTCCAGCATTAATATCAACACCCATATCAGGGTTGTCCTCAGGAGGTTGCTGATTGTTATTACCAGCTTCATCATCCTCCTCATTTCCCATCACCTGTTATTCAAGTACAGCTAAATGATCTCTTGTGTCCAACAGGGCAGCAAGGATCTCATCAAGTTTTTGGGTTGTTGCCGCCCCTCCTTCAGGTGGAGCATTATTCGCAACGTTCCCCCTTGTTCTAACCATTTTCTGTTACAAGAAAATTCAGGTTTTTATCAGATTATGGACACAATAGGTCCAAGAGCTGCAACCTTCAGCTCTGATACCAAGATGTAACATCCCCATTTTAGTACATTAGAACAAGTAATTTTTTTTTTTTATTTTTTTTGATAAATGCTTCCTAGTTCTAAATACATAATTTAGAACTCACAAATCAAAACAACCATTCTTATAACAGATAACCATATGCAGTTGTAATGACTCGGAGTACCTCCGATCTATTCATTCCATGACTCGGTAATCTACCGATCTATTCATGAGTATCAAGAGTTGGCATTTTTATTTTAACACATCACTCTTGCGGTTCTCTTCCCTAATCTGGGATTCAGAATGCTCTCTGTCAAGGAACCTATCTGAATAATTGTTACCATTATTCATCGGCATCTCATCCCTTAGACTAGGTGACATAGGACAACGCAATCAGCAGCTTGCGATACTTTGGCCAAAGATTTGAAACATATTGCTTATGTCTCGTACTCCTTGATGGCATACTCGTCAATCTGGAATACGTCCTTCACCCCATTCCTATGTTATGTAGAATGTCTTATACTGACTTCTGTCAGTCTCTCCTGCCCCAAGTTATTCACTCAGGAATGGATTAGTAAAATGACAACGTTATAAGGATGCTCCTGGGGACTAGGGATACGCTGACATACTGGGTCAACCCTAGTTAACCCAGTGTGTCAAGATACCCCGAGTCTCCTGGGGCAGCCTTATAACATGACCACATTCCTAATCAGTCCCAGAGTAAAACTTGTTCGAGTTTAAGGTGTAAATCTTAACGATCAATGCGAAGGGTGTCGCCATAAGTCACCTGCATTGTTGTATCTTCGAGAAGATCCTAATCTTCTCGTGGGTACAACCCTGCAGTTGACTTGTGCCATCAACCTTCCAAAACCACCTCGAAAAGATCTACTTAACTTTAAGGTGTTACCTACGTTGAGATAAAGTTATACTTAAAAACGCTCCTTTTTGGGTAGTCTTTTCCCATCCCCTGGGTTCCTTACCTTAGAATTGCCTTTCTTATTAAGACCCATTTCACGAGAGAAATTAATAAGGCTTGAGGTTTCATTAAGGAGTTCATTGATGTACATTAATTTAAATCAACGAAATTGGGCAGTAGCCCAAAGTCTTCTCATAAGGTTGCTAACCATACTCTTTAGGGTTTATATCAGTTCTCAAAACTGAAATATATCTTACTTATTAGTATTAAGATATAGTGAATTAAAATCAAATAATACGCTGTCTTGACTTTGTTCAAGGTTAGGGAGTGATAAATTACTCTTCTCGTTCAGCTTCCTGTTAAGGTTTATTTTACCCTTAGCTACTCGAAAGACAGTGAACTAATTCCATATTAGCTTTAGATAGAACATAACAAAACTACTAATATTTACAAGAATTCAATCACATAATCCTTGCAATGTTTACTTAGAAAATCCCAAATATCTCCACGGTATACTATAGTAAAAATGCACTTAAAATCATTCGAACCGAAGAAGATCAATCCATCAAGATACGAAGGCAAACACATAAGTAACAAATACCTCATTACATTAATTTCTAAGCTAATCAAATACATTCTATGCCTTCAGCATATTTGATACAATACTTGGCAGCAAAAGAACATCTTTCTTCAAGTAGTACATTCAGAGAATCAAGTTGGATTTCATCATAAAACCAAATTAAACAATCTGAACATCATATCAGATCTGCGTGCCTTTACCACATACGGCAATCATCTGCAAAAATTGTCAACATGGGTCAGTTCGGTGAACTGAGCATGATAAGCACTAATTCTTAAAACAATTGCAATCCACCAATTGTTTTCATTAAACAACCTGTTTAAATGAAATCATTTCACCAAACATGTAAACATATTTAGACTATGCTCTTTTGTAATTCAAACATGACTATAAACGCGTAACTCATATTATAGTTACTAAATAGTCCTAGATACTTTTCAGATATTTCTTCATAAATATTAGTGACCAAGAAGAACAAATGTATCCAAAACAACTATCCATCTGAATCCCAAGGACAACAAACATCCGAAGACCATTACATTCAACAAAAAAATGAATATCCTAACAATTCATGAATCCATCAGTATGTTTTAACAATTCCAACAGTTAAATATAAATATATCAACATATACTTTACAGCAGAAGAGAAAGAAACCGAGACATTCAGATTTCCCTTCCAATCATGCTCATGACTGTACCGTCCTCTCAAGAGTAATGCATTCACATTATACGCATGCGACTAAGCCAGTCGAGACCACAGGAAGAACTACAGTTCGTCAAAATTCAAATATAAAAATTGCTTGTAGCTTACTGAGCAATACAATAGCCCTCATGGCAAGGCAGTAATAAATAATCCAACAAATAGACTCAACATAGCTTTCCATATTATTCAACAAATGAGAAAATATCCAATGCCATCGCTTGTCAAGGCACAACTAATAACTCTTTATCTCAGTCAAGCACAAGACTAGATAATCACAATAATAGAAGACGTAACCATGCACAAACACAACAACAATCCCACTGAGTCGAAACACTCAGCAACATACAGCTCAATCTAATCCCTACTATAACACAGCAAGGACTTAAATCAAAAGCCGAAATCAAAAAGAATAACCTCTTTATCACAGTCAAACAAGAGGCTAGATAACATTAAAACAAATGATGTTTCCATATGCATATATAGTGACATTCACACTGAATCTAACACAAACATGCATAGCTTCATTCAACTGAAACAAATCCTTACGATAATACAGCCATGACTTATATTGGAAGCCATTTTCAAGAAAAATAATCACAACAAGGTCTTCACAGAAGCCGAAATTCCATATCAGTATTTTCCTCAAAGTTTCATCCTAAGCCAAGCTACTACGGAATACAACAGGGTCTCAAACCGAGTAAAGTTTGTAAAGAAAACCCTTCCTTTAATTTCCACAGAAGTGAACAGAAAGGAACACAAGAATGTTAAGAAGGAGTCAGAACGATATGCATGCACAACGAGGGTTTAAATCGAGATTCGAGCCAACTCGCAACATATCGAGATCTCCAACAGTATCACATACAACTAGTGCTCATAACAAGGCTTAGATTGAAGTTGATTTCATGCGACAACAATTCAAGAATCCCAATAGTATTCACAGCAAAACTTCTACAGAAGTTTTAAAAAAAAAAACATAATATACGTTTCAAGGAATGAATCAAAAGATACTAATATCAAGATACATATCAAGGACTCCAACTGAATCAATATCTTAAGTAATCTCAACTAAACATCAGCATTCGAAACTAAGCTTAAGCAGAAGACAAAACATACGAAACATAAAAAGAACTCCAACTGAGTCTGTACCAACGATATTCACTGCTAAGCAACAGTATTCATAACAAAGCAACAGAAGTCGTAATACCAGTTACTTTTCAAGGACTCCAACTGAGTCTAACTAATAAGTATTCACAATCATGACTTCTACAGAAGTCCAAAATATACGAAACATTCCAAGGACTCCACAGAGTCATTTTCGTAGATATTCCTTGCAAACTTTCAACGGATTATATCCCAAAAATTGCAACACAGGGAGGACTTCTACAAAAGTCGCATTCAAGTAGTATAAACACAGCAAGTTATCCAACCAGAAGTAACTTAAAGTATTATAGCAAGATCCAACAAGATTCAGCAACCATAAAAGTACAGCCGGTCTCAAACGAAGTGAAACCACAAGGAAGATTAAATACAGAAACTATTCCTTCAAGGTCTTCTAAAAATCCGAGATTCCTAATTTCACAGGAAAAGAAGAACCAAAACAATGCTTCCAACCAACTGAATTGAAATCACCTGAACAGAGTTGTTTTAATGAAAGCATTTGAAGTAAAGCAAGATTTTTAAAAGTCAGGGCCTATCATGCCTGGTAATGTCACTTAAAAATCTGAAGAAGACCTCTGAATGAGCTCGAGCCTTCTCCTCTTCTTCCACGTTAGATTCAACAACAATAATTTGTTATTTCCATGCCTTATAAACTTTCCTTGACAGAGAAAAGAGCTAGTTATTCTCATAGTTGCCATGCAACACCAAGTAGACTGGTTCGAAGAACCAGTGATCAAACAGAGAGAAAACCGAGGCATGGAAAACCAAACAAACAACTAGTTTTCCATTTTGCATGCCTTCCCGAGTGATCCGTGCTCGGAAATCGAGTTCCTTAATTGCATTAACTCGAAGTTCCCGCTCAATCTCCATTGCCACCGACCGCCATAGTTGGCGATGGACAAATGCAAACCGAAGACCATTTCCAGATTTGGCGACTCTGCCACGTCGGCCTCGATGGCCGTTTGAAACCTCCGCTAAATCCTTGTCCTTCATACTTATCCATCTCATTTAATGCCATAGAAACTACCGCCCATGGCTCGCACCCCTTCATAGGTCCCCTTCCTCCACTAACATTAGTTAGGTTAGAAACATAGGTTAGATCATAAGGTGATACTTAGTCTAACTTCCTTAGTGCTAGGTCGCTAACCTTAGGAACATTTAGCTTATAGCTTAGGGCTAGGTTAGATTAACACTAATCCAACCCATAGGTTATTAACCTTAATAAATCCAGTCTAGGTCTAACAATTAGAATTGTTCAGTATAAGAACCAACAAATATACATTCATGAAAAGGATTCATTCCAGCACTGATAATAAGCTAGTAGTATAAATGTATCTGAATTTATTACCTGGCTCAAGATCAAGACCTTCCTGATATTACGATATCGGGAACCAATTCATTTAACAAGATCAGCCTGAGTTAACTCCTGAATTGCTCATTCCACACATTCGGACCTTGCAACCTTCGTAAGGTCTATAATTTTTGTTCATCCAGAATAAACTTAAAACATCTCTTGGATCAATGCCACTGATCCAAGGCTGAGTCATATAGACGGGTAAATCCACAATTTATTCCAAAATCAGATTAAACTCAGGTGCAAAAATGAAAGAAATAAAAGAGTCCCATAAAGGTATGAATACGCTCAAAGGTTGTGTGAATCAACAACATGCTAACCTTCACCGCACCCTAATCATGCCTTCAAGTCACCTGGGAATTTTGGCCTTTTTCTCAATGGGTTTTAAATCTCATTCGAGAAATTAACCCATATTTCTCTCAATGAAATCAATGGATCATAAAAAGAATACTACACAAAATCGGTGGATGTCATTCCTCTCATTTCTACCAAAGCCAAAAAGATCATGGAATTCATCATCATATCATTTTTGTTTTGGTGTTTCTCATTGCCTTATCACCGATAATGGCAAAAAGTTAAAAAAACCCTACGCAAACTATGTGACAACTTTGGCATTCAACTCAGTTTCTCTTCACCCTATTACCCATAAGAAAATGGCCAAGCTGAATCTTCCAACAAAACCATCAACAAATTTCTTATATAATTTGTTTGACGACATGGTAAGGATTAGAAAATGCACATTCCTTTCACCTTATGGGCTTATCGTACCACCATTCGAACCTCTATGAACACCACACCTTTCTCTTTTGTCTACGGTACAAAGTATGTCTTGCTTCTTGAAGTCCTTCCATCTCTTCGTATATCACTCAAGGACATGCTCTCGATGAAAATTTATGCCAAGAACATTTAACAAAACTTGATATTTTGGATGAACACCACCTAAATTATCTCGACCACCTTAAAATCTACCAAAACTGCATCAAATATGCTTATGAAAAACATGTTCATGAATGAACCTTAGAAATCGGTGACCTTTTCCTTAAGAAAAACCAACATATAACCAAGGCCGATAAAATTAAATGGGGAAAGTTTTCCCCTAATTAGCTTGGACTCTATTTTTACCCATGCCTATGGATCAAGTGCTTATCGTTTATCCTCTCTTAAGGGTAAACCCAAACTTGATCCCCTTAATGCTTTGCATCTTTGACCGTTCTATTGTTGAATAAAGTACTACATCACTTTATGTCACTTATATGCTCATCCCTTGAGCGAACCTTTCCTTTCACCTACCTCTTTTAAGGACCAACGACTCAAATAGAATTGTGTGATTATCCATCACCCTTTTAGCCTTGTCTTAAATATGAGTACCATGGCTATACTCATGGCATAATTCTCATGGATAATTTTTGTCCTTTTTTAGGATGGAATCCCATGGTCATTTTCACATTAAACCCCTCTTGCATAGCTAACCTTTTTTGCTATGGTTTTTCCTTCATAAAAGAGGCATATACTCCTTTATAGTCTTGTCCATGACTTCAAGTCCAAAAATACAAAATATATGGGATGACAAAAACTCTACTCCTTGAGTAAAAATTCTTGCAAATATATGATTACCTAAAAAGTACGTCTATCATTCTCTCTTGTGCTACTATATGTAGATTTCTACCTCAAAGGACAACTATATAAGCCAACAACCTATTGTAATTAGTCTATCAAAAAAGAAGACTAACCTGTATCTCTCAAATAAAAATAATTAAAGATCTTCCAAAGCATCGATTAGATTCATGAAGACCTCAAGGAGACATTACTATTTATACCAATACTGATTTCTGTATCGATCATTCTATACATGTAAAAAACAAAATAATAATAATAAAAAAAGTCAAGAAAATAAAAAATTTTAGTCATGGACTTACCTATTCTAGTTTTTGTATCTTGCAAAAGGGAATACTTGTTCCACAAGGTATGATTAACATGCCCCTTAACCCTACCTTATATTTATTTACTCCTATGTACTTAAGGGATGTGACATGTATTCTAAAAATTGTGATCACGCAACTTCTTTTAACTCTAGACCCATCGCTCATGCAGTGTATTTAGGGACTTGTGTTCAATAAGTCTAGGGTATGAAACTTATGGTCCTTGCTAAATATGGGCATGCCACCTCTTTTATTTTCTTATTTGTTTACTTATTGTTTCTTCAAACAGACAAGACCATCAAAATTGAATCAATCATAACACCTTCATCTATGCCTATGCCTAATTCACCTTTCCTATTACCTATTCAACATTTGACCTTGCCTATTTTCAAACATACCTTACCCAACTAACTTATTCTAACCTACTTTCCCAACCTACCTAAATAAATTATCTTCCCAATCTACCTACTCAAATTTCCTAACCTAATCTCATTCTTCATTTCTTTAAGGGAGAACTACATCTTCCTAAGGAACCTTTCACAAGGGCTATATAGGCGGGACTACGAGATCATGGGTCTCTTGAAGGTTAGCTTGGCCACTCTTTTACCCCACCTTTCTTCCCCCAAAACCAAAAACGTAGTTACTTAGTTTCCATGGTTTCAATAACTTGGAAATTAAACCAAACCATGCATATACATCTAATTTCCATAGCATCAATAACTTGGAAATTACATCAAACCATGCCTAAACATCTAGTTTACATAATATCAATAACTTGGAAATTAAACCAAACCATGCCTAAACATATAATTTTCATAATATCAATAGCTTCTAAATTAAACCAAACCATACCTATACATCTAAGTTTCCATCATATTAATACATTGGAAATTTAAACAAACCATAACACAACTATATTATGCATACGTCTAATTTCCATTACCTAAATACATTGAAAATCCAAATCAAACTCAACCATGCCTATATAGTTAGTTTCCATGACATCAATACAATGGAAATAAAACAAAAAAACATATATAAATATCATCATCTATCTATATATTGGAATGTACATGTATCAATACATTGAATATATAGATATAAACATGTATCTCAAAAATATCATATACATCTCACCTCTTTGGCACGCAAGCCAGTATAAATAAGTCAAAAATCACAAATAATCAACACCTCCATATCATCGTCGGGATGACCCAACACCTCCGATTCTCTCTCATGTCCCCTCATTTGGCCTCGGTAGACGTGAATTAGTCACATCTTGATGGCCCTACCCATGTGATCGGTGGATCTCTAAACTGCTAGTACTACACTGTTTCACTTGATTTCTTAGTTTTTCGAGAAGTACTTGTGAAAGCAGATAAGGTAAAGGTGGTAAGAGGAATACCTATTTTCGGGATGGTTGAAGGTTATATGTGCGTGTATCTAAATTCTGAATCAAAGTGATTATGATACCTTCCTTTTGGCTAAGAGGAACTACCCATATAAGACCCAAAAGAAGACCAAAAATAGAGTTAAATGATATATGCGGTGGACTACCTAGCATGTGCTAGATCACGGAAGTGCGATACTTCCTAGATGGTGTCAATCCACCATTCAAAAAAATTCAATGCTGAAATAAAGTAAATATTGTCCTACCTGTAATTTAATATGATTTATGAATCTCATACAAAACAAAATAGGCTAGATCTAATCTAATAGGCTAGGCTAGAAGGAGATCCAAAGGTCGGGTAGGTTGGTTATAGGTGAATTTGAGCTAACAAAGCTAGTTAGATACATATCTAAAGGTCAAATACGTATTCAGGTAGGTATATGACAAAAACAAGTTGTTGTTCTAGTAGATATCGAGATGACATAGAGACCGAACATGGTTTGATGGAACTGATGACAGTCTTACTATAATCGTGATGGTTAGAGATAACCGACGGTGATTAAGTCGAGGCTAGTGGAATCACACAGTCTGGGTTTTTGGAGTTTAGGGGCAAAAGTGGAATGGATAGTAGACAAGAATTGATCACAAAGGGGGTGTAGACATGTTGCAAAGGTCCGAGATTGAGGAGATCAAAATGGGGAATTGGAATAAGTAGTAAGATGATTGGATATGGAAGATGGCTGCAATGAGAGAGGGAATTGACAGATAGTAAAAGACTAAGTTCCTTTACTACAAAGACTACGGTGATGATAAGAAAATAAAATAGATGGAAGAAGGATACTTACTCTTGTGTGAGGTACAGTCTAAAGAATAATTAAGAAGTTGCTACGTTGGAGAATGCTAGGAAGAAAGTTTCACTTTGTTGTGCGTTGTCTTTGGTTTCCTTTGTTGATCACAAAAATCAATCTTTGTTTTTTGTCATGTCTAAAGAGATCGAATTCGAGATCAGAAGTCTTCCAAAAAAACCAACCAACAAAAACCCATATTACAAAGCTGTAGATGGGGATAAATAGGCCATTTGGTCCATTTCCGTATAACCAGTGCCAGTTTAGGGTGAACTAACATCGGTTTAGTGTAAACTAACGTTGGTTTGGGTGACATATCTTAGGTTTTTCAAAAGTTGCCTAGGAAGTTGTTTCACCATTTGATAAGGGTCTCTTATTTTCCTCGGGGTGAAAACCAACCTTATGAGGCTTATAATGTGAGGTGAGGGAATGGGTCTAATGTTAGGTTGTATTTAGGCCATTGGTTTAGGGTTTAGGTTAATGGGTCAAATGATGAGGGTGGTTAGGTGAGGTGTATTTAATAAAGGCAATTATATTAAATAGATGTGTGAGGGTAGTGAATTAATTTAATGTAAATAATTAAATTAATATTTGTGTGGGTAAAAGGTTATTGACTTAATTAAAATAATTAAATTAATATATATGGAGATAAATGGCATTAATTTAATTAAAGTAATTAAATTAAAATGTGTGGGGTGTAGGAGGTAGGTGCTAAGGTGTTGAGGATGAGGAAATGATTATAGGGCTGTGGTAGGGGACCAAGGTGATTACGACACGATTTCGGTGTCTACATTTTGCCCCTTCTTGTTGCATAGCTTGTATTGGTAAGTGACGTGAACAAGAATAGAGTGTGGTTGCCCCAAGTGGGAATGAGGGTGATCCCCCTCAAACCAGGAACTGATGAGGTGGTAGAGCACATCGGTGAGTGGTTTGATAAAAGTGGATGTGAAAAAGAATAGTGAAAAAAATGGGGAAAGGAGTAAAAGGAAAATCAAGATTATAGGTAAATGGGTAAATGGGCCAAGGTCAAAGGCGGTGGTTGTTGAATGCACGCACATGTATAAATTGTGACACGATACAAGTTGAAGATTTTGCAAAATCTATATGGTCTAAGGTCAATAGGTTTATCAAAAAAAGGTTGAAGTGATTCCGGTATCCAAGGTATAGGATAAGGTCAAGAAACACAACGTAGGTTAGGTACAGGAATGTTTAGGTATGTTCCGGTACCTAAAGGTAGGGTCAGGATAAATCACATAAATAGGCTAGGTAAGGTCATTAGGTCAAACAACACATGTAACGGTGTCACAAGGTATAGCGAACACATGAGGTCAAAGGTCATAAACCGGTTTCGGGTCCAAGTAGATAGGTCATGGCACGAGGTAAAAGGTGAGGTAGGGGTAAAATAATGAGGCTTCAATAATTGACGATACGAGGTTAAAGAAGGGGGAGGGCATGAGCGGATACCTGTAGAGTGGGTTAGATGCCAGTTTGGATTAGTCTAGGGTGTACCACCTCCGTTCCCTCAATACAGGAGAGATGATGTGGAGAGACCTATGTCTCCACCATGACCCACAAAGTGCCGACTAGATAGGAGGATACGGTAGACACCCATATTGATGATGTTGGGGTTACAGATGGGTACAGGTAGTGGTGGGTGGCACAACTGAGAGTTGTACCACCGAGGCTAGGAAGCCAGACTTAGCCACCATCACAGTTTAGAGAGACACCCTACAGGGGTGTGGCTACTTTGGTGACATAACTTGGGATCATGCAGGGGCAGCTCATAGGTTCAGAGGCACATGAGTTTCCACATTACATGTCTAGATAACAACATTGTAGGCTCACATAGGGTAGGGATAGGTACATGCGTAGGTGGAGGAAAAGGGAGATGGAGATGGAGAGGAGGTAGATAGAGATGGAGGGGAGATGGCCACTTTACAGGCGTAGGTACAGGATTTACAAGGCCAGTTGGCCACAATGCAAGGGTAGGTTATGGGTCTACAGGGCCATTTTGACGATACGAGGCATAAATTACTACCTTGAGGCCCGAGATAAGGCACGCACCACGAGACTCTAGGGGCCAGCTTAGGCTCTAGTACCAAGACAGGCTTAGTGCGGAGTTCGAGGACAGGGTCCCATGTATAGAGTACCCACGCAAGTAACGGGACCCATAAGCACCTCCACAGACAGTGCCCATGGCCAGGTTTAGAGATTCCCTAGGAGAGGCACGGTATTACCAAGATCATTTGTTAGCTGTTGGGATAGATGTGCCATCTTATGTCGAGTACATAGCACAACAGGCCTCTAGTGAGAGGAACAAATCCTACACTCATAGTGTGGAGAGTACAAGGAGTCGGTTAGCCAAGGGACAGGGTCATGGTGAGGCCATTAGTGTGTAAAGGCCAGCCCTAGGTGAGGGGCCATCAACAGGAGGTGGGGTAGGTGTCGGGCCCCAGACACATGCGGCAGAGGGGTCAAGAGAGACACAGGCATAGGGAGCATTCTCCAACATTAGATGGGGAGATGATTGACCTACTGTGGATCAGCCTGCGTGTTGAGTCATTTTTGTATGTATTATATATGAGACCGACTTGCGTGTCAATGTCATTTTGTATTGTATATTGGCTTGCGTGTAGACATTTTTTTGAGATTATGGCCATGATGAGATAGGCATGGATTTTGAGATACATAGTTGTTGATTTATATGATGAGATTCATGCTATTTGGTGATGTGTTAATGTGTTTACAAGATATCGATGTTATGGCTTGTGTTAAATGAGATATGGATGTGAAATTTTGTATTAGATGAGATATGGGTTTGTTGGTTTGATATGGATGGAAATTAGGTGAGTTAGGCATGATGGAGTTAGGTCAGTTTAGGCATGGATCAAGTCAAGTTTTTAGGCATGGATCGAGTTAGGTTGGTTTAGGCATGGTGGAGTCAGGTTGGTTTAGGCATGGATTGAGTCAGGTTGGTTTAGGCATGGTGGAGTCAGGTTGGTTTAGGCATGGATTGAGTTAGGTTGGTTTAGGCATGGATGTTCATTTCGGTATTTTGATAACAAATGGAAATATAAATGCATGAGATGGTGTAAAATGTGGAAAATTTTGGTTATGTATGAAAATGTTATAAGTGGTAATATAAATGATTAAATAATATAAGTGGTAAAAGTTATGTGGTATATGGTTTAGATGTCAAGGTTTTGATATGAACAGGAAATCAGGTAAAGGTGGGGAAAATGGTTAGGGTAAAGAGTGGCCGAGCTAACCTTCCAGGGCCCCATGCCCTGGAAGTGCTACCTACATAGTCTGGTGAAAAGGGACCTCAGATTGATGTAGTTCTCCCATAAGCTAGGGAAGAATATGAGAAGATAGAAGAATAGGTAGTGAGGTTGATAGGTAGGTTGGATTCAAGGTCATAGGTATGATTAGGTCAAGGTCAATTAGGTTAGGTGGAATATAGGTAGATAGGTATGGGTGATTTTAGGTTGATAGGTAGTGTTGATTCCAGGTCATAGGTATAATTAGGTAATGTTTGGGTTGAGAATAGGTAGATAGGTAAAGGTGATTTTAGGTTGATTGAGGTGTGAGAAGAAAATCCCAAAAGATAGGTGTCAAGGGTCTAGTCCTATATAGGAAGATCAAAAGGTAATGAAGAAGAGAAAAGATAAGAGGGGGCAAGAAAGCCACCCAATTGGCAAGGATCAAAATGTATGAAACACATCTACAGATAGGCTAGTGAATGTAAGACCCTAAAGACATTGCATGATTGATTACTCTAAAGGTGAAGAATAGTCATAGAATCACCAAATGTCATAGGTTCAGTATGTCCCTTGAGGTAGTATGAGGTGAAGAGACAATGGGTAAGGAGGTGAGGGTAATTGGGTCATAAAATGCCTTGGGCAATAGAGCCAAGATCACAATAGGCAAGTCCATGATGAAAAAGGTTACTTTTTTCTTTTCACATTTTAGATAGACTGATCGATGCGGGAAGTCTATACGGGATGAGTATATGTTTCCTTGAGGTCTTCGTGAAGCTGATCGATGTGGGAAGCTTCTGAATTTTGATTTTTGAGAAAAATAGTCTTCTTTTGGATAGGCTATGTAGAGAGTTGCAAGCTTTTTATAGCTATCCTTCCAGGGAGTAGTCTACTTATAGCAATAATTGAAGGCAGAAGATGTCCTTTTGAGGGATTCAATTTGATATTGGAAGTTTGACTCAAGGAGTTAATCCCTTATTTTGGAAGATGTCCTTTTGAGGGATTCATCTTTTTTTGTTTTTTGTTTTTGGTTTTTAAGTCATGGATGATAATATAACAAAACATTTGGTTCTTATTGAGAAGGAAAGGGTGAACGACCATGGGATATCATCTAAAAAAATGAAAATTATCCATGAGAGTCATGCCATGTGTAGAGCCATGATGCACATATTTAAGATAAGGCAAAATGGTGACGGGTAATCAAATGATTCTTGTGTAGTCGTTGGAGATGAGGTGTGGAAAAGAAAAAGGTAAATGGCACTCAAGGGATGAGCATGAACTAGATAAATAGTGATGTAGGACTAGAATTCAATAGTAGAATAGTCAAAGATACAAGGTGTTAAGGGGCTTAGGTTCGGGCTTACCATCAAGTGAAGACAAGCGATAAGCACGTGATCCATAGTCATGGGTTATGATATATGGTCCAAGCCAATTAGGAACAAAATTGCCCCATTTTATTTTTATACTTTGGTTACTGTTGATTTTTCTTGAGGACGAGATCACCGACTATGAAGGTACGTTCATGGAAACATTTTTCATAGACACACTTGACACATTTTGGTAGACTTGGAGATGGTAAAGAGCGTGAAGACAACGTTCATCTAATAACTCAAGTTTTGCTAAACGGTCTTGGCGAAAGTCATCATCAAGAAGCATATATTTAAGAGAGATACGAAGAGATGGGATTTGAACTTCGAGAGGAAAAACAACCTTGGTACCATAGACCGGAGAAAAGGAGTGGTAGTGGTGGAGGTGTGAATACTAGTACAAAGTATGCCTAAAGAGCAAAAGGAATGTGCGTATGCCAATCCTTCCCAGTATTGTTAACTAATTTCATGATAATTTTTTTAGGGTTTTGTTTGTGGATTCGGCTTGGCCATTGGTTTATGGGTAATATGGTGAGGAAAAGCTAAGCTGGATACCAAAGGCATCATAAAGTTTCAGAGAGTTTTGTTTTTGAATTGTTTGCCATTATTAGTGATAAGGTGATGTGGAACACTAAAGCGATAAATAATGTGATGAGTGATGAACTCACATATTTTCTCACTTAGTGGAGATGAGGGGTATGGCTTCAACCCATTTGGTGTAATATTCGGTGGTAGTGATGATCCATTGATGTCTTAGGGAAGAGTGGGGATTGATCTCTTTGACAAGATCCAAACCCCATTGAGAGAAGGGCTAAAGCTCACGAGTGACCTGTAAGGCATGACTAGGTGTGTGATGAAGATTGGCATGTTTTGGCATTTTACACAACACTTAACATAGTCACAACAATCATGATTGAGGGTCAACCAATAATAGCCTAGGTGAAGAAAGCGTTTAGCAATAGCCAGGCCATTGAAGTGACCTCCGCATATGCCATGATGAACTTCTTTAATGGTATAGGGGATTTGAGCTGGTAAGGCATCGTAAAAGAATACCATCAAAGCCACGTTTATAGAGGAGGCAACCCATGATGATGTAACGAGAGGCCTTTTTGAGAAAGGTGTGTTGTCCATTACGTGTGAGGTCAGGAGGCAATAGAGAAAGGGAAAGGTAGTCTGCAAGATACTTATACCAAAGGTCTTGTGTTTTTAGTGAGGTAGTTTAGATGAGGTTAACACAACAAGATTTATAAGAATGTTTTGGTATGCATTTTATGATAACAAAGATGTCGAATCATCGAGGCAAAGTGGGTATTTGAGAAGCAAGGTAGGCCATGGTATCCACAAATTTATTGGTGGATCACAGAACTGTTTGAATTTTATAGTGGTCAAAGGTAGTCAACATGATGCCAACGTAACATTTGTACTCTTGAATTATTTCATTATGACACTGATAAAAACCATTGACTTGGTTTACTACTAGTTGAGAGTCACCAAAAATATTAATGGAATTAACCTCTAAGGCATAAGCAGTCATGAGACCCAATACAAGTGCTTTGTTCGAGAAATATTGTGGTGCATTCAAAGTCAAGTTTGAATGGTAAGGGCATAGGTTCCCCATCAAGAGGAATGAGGATAATACTTGCAATACCCCCACGCTGAAATTTGGAACCATCGAAGAATAAGGTCACTTGGTAAGGGTCATCATCTAAAGAGAGGTTAGCAATGGATTCGTCAGGAAATCAAAGTTTGAATATTGATTCCTAGAAATAGGTGCATCGATGAGTTGGTTAGCAATGGCCTAGACCTTGATAGATCTTTGGTGGATGAATTCGAGGTCTAGGTTAGCAAGAAGCATGAGCCAATGTGCAACATGTTGATTTTGGTAAGGTTTAGCATACATAACGGGTAAGGGGTTACTTGTTAGTCACAACATAGATTTTGTGGTTGAGTAGGTAATGGAAAAGTTTGGTGGCAACAAAAAATAAGGCTAAGAAAAGTTTTTCAGGGTGGGTGTAGTGGATTTCGTAGTCCATAAGGGTACATCTTATGTAATAAACTGATTGCTCCTTATGTTTTTCATCACGATGAGTGAGCATAGCCTCTAAAGAGTGATCGGTAGTAGAGATGTATAGGTAGAAGGGTTGGTCATCTTTAGGTGGGATGAGCACAGGTGGTTGGAGAAGGTATTGTTTTAAGGCCTTAAAAGTGTGTGGCAGTCGTCATCCCATTTGAAAGAGACATCCTTTTTGAGAAGGTGATGAAATGGTTGACAACGGTCAGATAATTGTGAAATGAAATGGCGAATGGACTGTAATTTACCTTGCAGGCTACAAAGTTGTTTAAGGTTAGTGGGCAGAGGCATTTCCAAAATGGCCTTGACTTTAGCAGGGTCAACTTCTATACCATGGAGGGAAACGATAAATCCTAGGAGCTTTCCTGAGAGAACCATGAAGATGCACTTTTTAGGTTGAAGGCGAGACACAATATTTAATGAGGTGGTCAAAGATGGTTTTGAGGATGGCGAGGTGCTCGGTGCGATGTTTAGATTTGGCCAAGAGATCATCCACGTAATCTTCCAATATGTGATGCATGATATCATGGAAGATGTAGGTCATAACATGCTAATATGTAACACCTAGTATTTTTAAGGCCAAAAGGCATGACTTGATAGCAGAAGGTCCCCCAAGGGGTAATGAATGCAGTTTTGTGTTGATCCTCTAGGGCAAGCAAGATTTGGTTATAACCCGAGAAACCATCCATAAGTGATAGCATCTCATGGCCAGTGGTAAGGTCAACCAACTGGTCAATACTAGGCAAAGGAAAATCATCTTTAGGGCAGGAAAGGTTGAGATCACGGAAATTGGTACCAATGCGAAGTCCCTCTATCACCTTAGTGATAGGGACGATGTTAGAAATCCATTGGGGGTAATTGATGGGTAAGATAAAGGAAACTGAGAGAAGGCGTTGAAGTTCTTCTTTGACAAGAAGAGAAATGCGAGGGTGTATTTTCCTCAACTTTTATTTTACGGGTTTGGCATCAGGAATGGTTACAATATTGTGGAACAAGATAGTGGGATCAATTCCAGAAATGTCAGTGTAGGACCAAGCGAAAGCATGGCTATGATTTTTAAGAAAAGAAGTTAGGGCTTCCTGTTCAGCAACATCCAGAGATTGGCCAATCTTGAGAATGTGGGGGTCATCCTGAGTGTGGATGTTGACTTTGATAGTCGATTCATTCAACATTGTTTGCATCTCAGAAGGTAACGACCGGTGAATATAAGAGTCTTTAGCACCAAGGTAGGTGAGTATGGATTCATCATCCTAACATTGAATGACATTAATAGGAGTATTGTCCCCTATCATGTCAGGATACAAGAAAGGAAGAGAGGAAGGAGCCTCACCATCATGGTGATAGGTCAGAGGTCCCAAGGAAATGGTATTTATGGAAAAACAGGTAGGAGAGATAGATTCAAGATCCATCGACTCCATTGGTTAAGGTGGGGTAGTTGAAGAAGGTGGAGAGGGATCAATGTCTTCAATGAGTTCAATACGGGGCTTTTTGGAAGGTAGTTTAGTAAAATCGATTCCACTACAATCATTGTGTTTACGCATGGTGCATGAAATAATGGTGTGACGACATTGTTCGTAAAGGCCAAAACCAAAACCCTTCCAGGCACAGCGGTGTAGGAAAGTGTGAGCAAAGTGGTAGGTAAGCAATTGAAGGTCAGCCGAAAAAGGTTGGGTTTATGATGGTGGTTCAGATGTGTAAGTGGAAATGTCAAGTCCCCCATAGGTAAGATGGGTATGGAGGTGGGGAGGACCATAAAGGAGACACTCACCTATGTGGTGATCATAGTGAGGATGCTAGTGAAGGTTTCAATACTCTTGTGGAGTAAGGAATGTATTGACATTGTACAGGCAATACGCCCCCATAGTGAGGGGTTGAAAAACACCTTCCAAGGGATTAGTGGTTGATATATTGGTGGCTGGAATGGAGGTAGCATTAGAAGTGAGATCGGCAGAGGTTTCGGTTAGTTGGGTAGTTGATGTGTGACTGGTAGAAGTGATATCAGCGGTGGGAATAGAAGATTTGGGCAAAGGTGAGGTTGCAACAGCACTGGTGGATGGGATCATGTGTGAAGAAGATGTAGGCATGGATGTAGATGCCTTAATAGGTACAAGGACATCATTGGGCCGAGAAACATGTTATAGGTTTTGAAAGGTGATGGGTCAGCTAGAATGGTATAGGAATGTCCTTCATGTTTAAACTTTACATATTGGTGCAAAGTAGAAGGCACACAACCCATGGCATGAACCCAGGGCCTGCTGAGCAACAAATTGTATTGAAACTCCCCTTCCAACATGTAGAATAACTCAGGAACAATACGGGGACCCGCACGAATGTGGACGATAATAGTTCCAAGTGTAGGGGTGATAGCGTCATTGAATGAACGCAACATGACTGGATGTTTATGCATGTAGTTGTTGGGTATGCACATTTGTTTGAATGTGTGAGAGGATATGATGTTAATGCTAGTGCCCCCATTGATCATAACATGTTGTATGCGTATATTATTGATATGGATGGAGATGAAAAGTGTAGGATCTAGGTCATCGGTTTGGTGGGGGATAATTTCGTCATCCGAGAAACTAAGGATAGTAACTTGGTGAACAGGTGGAGGTGATGAGGTAGATGGAAATTTGGTGAGAGAAGTGACATGATGAGGTGTGATAATAGATGCTACAGGTGTGGGGTCATTAGGTAAAACTTCAATAGATTGAAGGACCTCCATGAGGGCTTGACAATGTGACTCCAAGGTTTGGATGAGATCATATAAGGACATTTTGAGGGGAGATTGATGTAATTGTTTGAGCATGGTGTGATGTGTGATGCCATTAGAAATGGGGTATGTGGGGTTGCGGATAGTTATTTTAGGTATGGGTGCAGATGGTATGTTGGGTATAGGATTGGTTGGTGGGTCAGTTGCTTTTTCTTTGCCCTTCTACGCACGTGTAGTGACGTGTACCATGTTGATTTGAGGGAAGTTGGCAAATGGAGAAGGCATGGGGTAAGTGGTATAAAGACATAAAGGGAAAAAACCTATGGGAGGAGAAAATCCCTATGAGGTGAGTTCGGCACAACAACATTTAGGTGGAGGCATGGCAAGTTCTCTGATGCGAACCATGTTAATTTCAAATTTTGGGTGAGGCTCTGTGAGCTGTGAGGGTGGAGGTTGTGGTATAGGTGTAGGAGGAAGATGTGAAGAAGATGGTGAGGATGAAATATGTTTTTCATCTAGGAGGTCATCGTCATCAAAATTGGGGTCAGAAGGACATAATTGAATGAGGGAAGCCTTTAGACCCTTACAGTTCTCAACATCATGTCTGGCACATGATGGTAAGCACAAATTTTAGTAAAGTAAAACCCTTCTAGTGTTTAAGAGGGTCGTAAGGTCTAAGAGGAGGGAGGGTGATAATAGAGCTTTCTAGGAGGTTAGCCAGGATGGTGGTGTATGATCCCACCAGTGGATCACAATGCGAAGTGAAAGTAGGTTTGGTTGGAAGATTGGGTGGTTGTGGTGGTAGTTGAGGTGATGTAGTCTTGGATTTGGGTTGTAATTTCTTTGGTGTAGGTGCAATAATAGAAAGAGGGGTAGGTTTAACCCCCTCTTTGGAAATTACTGGTTTTTTTAATTTTTGGTGTTCTTTCTTAGGTAGAGGTGTAGGGGGAACACGTGATGTAGATGGAAAGGAAGATGGTGGGAGAGAGGACGAGTGACCCAAGGGGAAGCGGGATGTAGTAGTAGGTGTTGGTCGAGGTCGAGAGGGAGGTACAAGTGAGGTGGAAGAAAATGTCATAGGTAGTGAAGGAGGTATAGAAGGTAATGGTGGTATAGGAGGTAAAGAAGTTATAGATGGTGAGGAAGGACGTAAGGTTCACCTAGGTAGAGCTGCGAGGCTATGGTGAAGGGATCAAGGGAATTTTATGTTTACCCCGGAGAGAGTAGATTTTGTTAAGGTAGAGGGGTGAGGTCCCAAGATGGATGGTAGGGGTGAAGGCGATAAAGGTGTAGTTGGGAAAGTTGGTGCATGTGGATTAGAAGGTTGGGTTTTTCGTTTAGGTTGAGTGATTGGTTCAATAGGTATATGTGAAGATGTGGTCAAGGGTATCCCTGATAGGAGGATGTGCAAGGTTTGATATGGGTGTGAGACTTAGAACACTAGTGGATTTAGATACAAGAGAGGATGTTGGAACACGTTGGCTAGCAAGAATAGAGGGGTGGGTATAGATGAGGATGATGTAGTAGAAGATGTATCAAAAGTTATGTTTATGTGTGGTTTGGGTTGTTAAAACATCTTAAGATAAATGGTAGAAGTGTCAGTGGAAGATGATTGCATTTGGGTCGAGACCGGGAGTAATAGACACCCCCAAAGTGAAGACCTATCAACATAGTTTAGGTGGTTGGCCAAATGTGATAACGGCATTGTGGTAGATGAGGTAGATGTGGATCGAGTGGGTATCCTTGAAAAATGTGTCTAAGAAATAGGGAATTCACTAGTTTTGGCCTCTGTAGGTAAGAGAGTTAGAATTAGGTCCACAGGATCTTGGGTAGCTGATGGAGAATGGTCATCGAGTGGCAATGGAAAATATATTGGATCTTGAATAGGTGGAGAAAATGATGGGCACTCCTCTATGGGTGGAGGAGGTACAATTGGTATTAGCTCACTAGGTAGGGAAGCTGAAGGGAAAATGATATCGGTGCTAACGTGAGACTCCTCCGCAGGTGTACGGGGAGGTGAAGGGCTTTCCTTTATGGGTAGAGGAACGGATAAAGTAGGTTCCTGTGCGGGTAGAGAATTTTAGGCTAGGATTTCCTCAATGGAGGGATAGGAGATATTTGGGAAATAGGTGGTAAGTCAGTAAAGATAACATGTACCTCACGTGTATTACTTTTGTTGTGTGAGGCATTACCAGTTTGATCATTAGATGGGGAATGGTTAGGGAATGGTTTCTTGAAAATATGAAGGTCTTGATTGGCAGGTGCATTAGGGTTATCTAGGACTAACTCGCCGCTCTCGAGCATTCCCTGAACAATGTTTTTAAAGGTGATACAATTATTATCGCTTTGTGACCATTTATGTCGTGATAGTTACAGTAGTCATTTTCCTTGTACCAACCTAGTATGGGGTGAGAGGGGTCAAAACTAGTATGTGGTTTGATAGGAGGAAGGGTGATGGCATTAGCTTTAATAATCTTTTCTAAAATAGATGAATATGCTTCCCCAATTGTTGTGAATTTCTTTTGTTCTCATTTGAATTGGAAGGTTTAGACTGGTGACATATTGGATGAAGGTTTAGCGTGATTGGATGGATGGGAAGGGCCAGCCTTAAGTACCACTGTGTTGGCAGTTCCCTTGGCTTTGGAATAACTTGTCTAAGGTTTCAAGGAAGAGGAAGTATCATGTGATTTAAATGAGTTCTTGTTTTGTAATTGTATCTTCTTCTCTTCGATGGCACAAATTTTGAGCTTATGTGCCATGGTGAAAGCCTCATCAAATGTGCGAAAGGTTTGCACTTGTAAGGTAGGTGAGATATGTCTAGCATAGGCTCATGTGAAGAGCTCTATGAGTTCAGTTTGTGGTAATTAGAAAGTGAGTTGGTTGATTAGGCTACGCCAACAAGCGAAAAAATATGCAATAGATTCATCGTCATATTGGCACGTGGAATAAAGATCGGTCATGGTAACCTTCTTGACGACATTAATCGAAAAATGATCCAAGAAGGCTTGGGCTATTTGGTTGAATGAGAAGATGGAATGTCTAGGTAATCCACTATACCAGTCTAATGTTGGACCAATTAGGGACATGGGAAAGGTTCGCAAAAGCAAAGCATCATCATGGGAAATTAAGTAAAACCCATGTTTGAAAGATTGCAAATGCTGCTGCGGGTCTTCCTTACTGTTAAAGTGGTTAAACTTCAACATCTCACAGTGTATGGGATATGGGAGAATGGGAATGGATGGGTGAATAGGTTCATTAAAAATTTCGTCATAGGTGAGAGAATTGTGGGAGCCGAAAACAGATGCTTCTAATGTTTGCATCTTGTCCATCATTAACTTGATAAAGTCATTGTTAGGTTGTGAAGATTGGGTACCCCGGAGTAAAAGGAGGTTGTTATGGAAGAATATGATATGCCAAAATATTGTGGTGTCAAATAAGGAGGTGGGAATTGAGAGACAGACATAGAGGTTATATATCCATACCGAATGACCGATGAAACAGAGGCGGATGGTAGTAGGTATGTGAGAGTGGGAAACTCGTAGTGACTCGTAGAGATGGGAGGTAGAGATTGGGAATAGAAAGGAAAACGTTTTGAAATGGGGTAGAGGTTACCGACACCAAGGGTGGTAGTGTTGCGACTAGTATATAAGAAACAATAGGTGCGGATGATACTATGTTTTGGGTGGTGGATGAAGGTATGGTGGAGACTGTGGGTGCAATAGAGGTGGCAGATGCAGTGGTTAAAGCTAGCATGGGACCTAATTGTGACACAACCTGGTGATAAAATGGGTGAGGTCACCATGGTAGGAGGTAGAGCCGAGGCGTAAGCGATCATTAGGGATGGAGATAAGGATACGGGCATGCCATAGATCAATTTACCCGAGGCATCTCGGGTGGAGGAATGGGTGAGGTAGTGGCTTAAAGCAGTAGGATTTCGATCCAGAGTCGTTTAAAATACGTGTCACCTGTAGGAATGGTGATAGGTTGATTGGGATCCATGGATGATGAGATGGAAGGTGGTGAAGGACTAGGTAATGAAGGGCTAGGTGGGAGTGATAGTTGACTAACATGAAATATAAGGGTGTTTTCTTGACTACGGGTAAGCACCATGTGGGTAGGAGCTAATTTGGCGAGAGCGTATTGTGTCTAAATGGCATAGAACACAACAGAACTAGGAAAAAAAGTCAATGGTGAGTGAATTAGGTCGGATGGTGAGTTGTAAAACAACACAGGGTGATTGATGCCAATTTAGGAAAACCGATGCAGCTAGGATTAACGGTGCTAGTTACTGTGAAAAACTAACAGTGTGCTAAATGTAGATTGACAATTTTTACATAGGCTAAGATGTAAGGTGATTTGTGATTTGGGTAACAAAAATATGAAAGGTGATATGAGCCTTTTACATCTCGAAATTGAAATAGGTGTCTTTTAGATAGGTATCCAAGAAGACTTCAGACCAACACCGGTTGGGTTAAACTGATGCTGGTTAAAGATAACCATAGCGTTATTGTGAAATTGAAATAGAGAATAAGAAAAATGGTTGTGATTTAAAAATTTGGTGTTGAATCAAACCCAAAAGTCTGAGAATGATGTAGATGTGGTCTAGGCACACTCAGACGAAGTCAAAATACACCGACTATGATTAGGAGTGTGCAAGGAAAGACAAAAATAATGATCGAAAGCTCTCACCTCAAAACACAAATCAAGTAAAACACTAAGAAAGAACATTCCTAGAGTGCCTATTCTATTACGTTTGTTCAGCTTATGCTATTTGTATGGATTGATTGTTATGAATAGAACAATAAAATTTCTTGGTGAGGAAAGCTTCCTACAAAGAAAGAATTCTAAAGGGTGAGGTTTCATGAATGTTATGGTGGGGGCAGGCTTCACTCTGAAGTATGGCTTCGATAGAGAAAGCAGTGGGTGCCCACTATACCATGATCGTGTGATCACCTACAGCTTCTTCCAGGTAGGATGTTGTTTAAGAATGTATGTATTTTGAATTTTTGTGTGGTTTGGTAAGACTCAGAGAAAGAGAAAAGGATAGAAGTGCTTTTCTACGATTCATTTTTCAACCATCAGTTGGTCATGACTTCTAGCGTATAGGTTGCCCTCAATTAATGTGAGCTAATGAGCTAAATCAGAATGTAGTGCACTTGTTTTAAACCCAAATCAAAAGTATGATATTTGATGACAACAATAGATGAATAAGAAGAGGGATGCTCTTTCACTAAAATGCAGAAAAAAGGGAGAGAAGCTTCTTTTTAAATACACCAAAATAAATGTGTCTTTCAAGCAAATAGAAAGAAGAGAATGTTACTAAGGAGAAGGTATTAATGTGAATGCTATTAGAAGGGAAACAAACACACACAATTTTTCACCTAGGAATGAAGAAAGATGCAAGGAACCCCGAATGGGTCCCACAGTGCATGCCAAAAGTTTCACCTGATTTCTTAGTTTTTTGAGAAGTACTTAACGAAATAGATAAGGTAAAGGTGGTAAGAGGAATACCTATTTTCAGGATGGTTGAAGGTTGTATACACGTGTATCTAAATTCTAAATCAAAGTGATTGTGAGACCTTCCTTTTGGCTAGGAGGAACTACCTATATAAGAACCAACACAAGGCCACCAAATAGATTTAAACGATATATGCAAAGTGGACTACCTAGCATGTGCTAGATCCCGGAAGTGCGATACTTCCTAGATGGCTGTCAATCCACTGTTCAAAACAATTCAATGCTGAAATAAAGTAAATATTGTCCTATTGTAGTTTAATATGATTTAGGCATCTCATACAAAATGCAATAATCTAGATCTAATCTAATAGGCTAGGCTAGAAGGAGATCCAGAGGTCAAGTAGGTTGGTTATAGGTGAATCTAAGCTAACGGGATAGTTTAGATACGATCGAAGGTCAAATAGGTATTGGTAGGTATATGTCGAAATAGGTTGTTGTTCGGCGCAGAGATTAGGTGACACAGAGACCGACCACGTTTGATGAAACCGATGACGGTCTTCTTGTAACGTAACCAAGTGATGATCGAGAGATAACCGATGGTGGTTAAGTCGGGCTAGTGGAATCACATAGTCCATGTTTTTAGAGTTTTGGGAAAAATTGGAATGGATAGCAAACGGGAATTGATCACGAGAGGGGTGTAGACATGTTACGAAGGTCCGAGATTGCGAGGAGATCAAAATGGGGAATTGGACCGTAGATATGTTATAAAGGTCCGAGATTACTAAGGAGATCAAAATGGGGAATTGGACTAAGTATTAAGATGATTGGATATGGAAGGTGGTCTTGTAATTGGAGAGAGGGAAGAGCAGAGAGTAAAAGACTAAGTTCCTTTACCACAAAGACTAAAGCTGATGATAAGAAAATGAAACAAATGGAAGGAGGATACTTACTCTTTTGTGAGGTACAGGTCTGAAGAATAATGAAGAAGTTTTTACGTTGGAGAATGTTGGGAAGAAAGTTTTCACTATTGTGTCGAAGTGTCTTTGGTCACCTTTGTTGATCACAAAAATCAATCTTCGTTTTGTTATCACATCTAAGGAGATCGAATTCGAGATCATAAGTCTTCCAACAAAACCAACCAGCAACAACCCATATTACAAATTTGTAGATGGTGCTAAATAGGCCATTTGGTCCATTCGGTATAACCGACGTCAATTTAGGGTGAACCGACATCGGTTTAGGGTAAACCGACACCGGTTTGGGTGAGATATCTCGGGTTGTTCAAAATTTTCCTAGGAATTTGTTCCGCCATTTGATAAGGGTCTCTTCTTTTCCTCGGGGTGAAAACCGACCTTAGGAGGCTTTTAATGTGAGGTGAGGGAATGGGTCTAATGTTAGGTTGTATTTAGGCCATTGGTTTAGGGTTTAGGTTAATGGGTCAAATGATGGGGGTGGTTAGGTGAGGTGTATTTAATAAAAGAAATTATATTAAATAGATGTGTGAGGGTAGTGAATTAATTTAATGTAAATAATTAAATTAATATGTGTGTGGGTAAAAGGTTATTAACTTAATTAAAATAATTAAATTAATGTATATGGAGATAAATGGCATTAATTTAATTAAAGTTATTAAATTAACATGTGTGGGGTGTAGGAGGTAGGTGTTAAGGTGTTGAGGATGAGGAAATGATTATAGGGTGTGCTTTAGGGGACCAAGGTGATTACGACACAATTTTGGTGTCTACACTCACCGGTTCATGACCTAGACCTCTCATTATCTTCTGTTGTGCTCTATACTCGGCATATGAAATAAATGTGACACCACTCTCTATAAGCTGATCCTCATAGTACCTAGCCTTAGTCACCATTGCCATGTATTTGTATATAGAAATCACCTAGGAAGTGCCATCACTCTAACCCCAACCACCGGCCCCTATTCTACTATCTCAGTAAAATGAGACTCTATCTTGGTGCTTGCCAGACTGTATAATGGGACCCTATCCCACTACTAGTTCTTGTGTAGCTGTTAGTTATGCTTATAATGAGGCCACTGTGCTTGTAAAGAAGTTTCTGGACCTACGGTCCCGGAACCTTCCCCCATCCCCACTTGGTGGATGTGCGAGAACTCGTGCCTATGTTTATGTTGATGCAAGCTATCCCGATAAGGTGGCCACTGTTCTTGAGCTACTACTAGTTACTACCGTAATATCATCACCCGCCCCTATAGCCTATCCCTCTCCACTATAATAGTATCTAAATCGGGATGTCCCTGGTCTTAGTGGTGTCACCGTAGTTGGGCTATCAGCCTAGCATCTATACCCATTAGTCATTACCATGTCATCAATCTTCCTATCGACAACCCGCTCCTCCTTTCTTTGTGGGATTTTATGGATGTGGTGGAGAGAAAGCTCTCTCCACATCATCCTTGTGGTATTATAGAAAGGGTGGAGGCACATACTGCATTGGAACCTAAACTAGCATCCGACTTGGTCAACCGATATCATCTTGTACTCCCTTGGTCACCATCCCTATATCCATTGAACTAGATATAATCCTGTTAGGTCCTTCGCCATGCATTCAAATGAACAAATATCTACATAAGGCCACCACAAAATATCAACTATTGATATGCCATCTAACAATCACCTATAATATGTCACATCTTGTGATGCCTCATCCACCCTAGGATGTGCTCCAATCAGTACCCACCTCCTAAACCCTTCTCTATAGACACCCTGAACTAATCCTATCATGGAAGGTTTGGCAGATGTAAACACACTATGTGCTCGTAGGCCCAACAATGAAGAAGATAGGTGCAACACACACCAAACGCCAAATCCTCCTATAGGCCCACAACTCCCTATAAATTTGTACCAGGTACGTTGGTACCCATGTAAAATAGACTCTCTCCTCAATCATGTCCTCCAAAACCCCCATCAATTCCCATGGAAATCTCCACCCTCTGAGTCTAGGAGTGCAAAACAACCAATCCCCACCATCATCAACATCGTTAATCTCATCTCATGTGGGTGTGTGACATACATATCTCCATAGCTAATGTTAGCACTATGATAAGACAAATCTCCCATGGCCTCTCTAAACAATGTAACCATAGGATCAAAAGCCTCATTTGAATAAATCTTATATAGTGGCTCGATTATCCAAAATAAGCCACTTGCTTATTTTTGACTTTCTTTCATTCCTTCCTTATTTTTGCCCTAATAATTTTTTTTTCTAATTTTTAGGCACTCAAAATTATTTGGAAATGGCTTAATCAGATAGATAATTTCCTCACCTTTCCAGAAAGGTAAAATTTTCCTTCTAACTCCTTGTATTTTACAAGTTATGGTTTAGTGGATTTTTGAGGGAAATTTTCCCTAGGAAGGTCCGAGACCAATAAGAATGTGCCACGTGGTAGTGGAATGGCAGGTTGGTGAAGGTAAGTTAGAAAAATTTCCAAAGGGCTCAGCGGGGGCATAAAGAAAATTTTTGGCCCGAAGCCCCGTGAACCAATAGGAGGCCGCCACAATTTCCATAAAGCCAAAGCAGGGTCAGGGGCACGAGGGGAATTAGAAATTTTTTCCAAAGGGTTGGAAATGGCTCAAAGGAAAATTTGTTCCCATGGGTCCACAGAAGAAAGAGAATTAAATAAGCCCATCAGCAAATAGGAGGGTCTCACGTGTCCCGTAGCGGCGGGGCACGGAGGATTTTGGAATTTTTCCAAAATTCAAAAAAGGTGTAAAATGGCCATTTGAACCCATGAACCAAGAAGAATGTGCCATGTGGTAGTGGAGTAGTGGGGCACAAATATTTTTGAGGAATTTTTCCCAAATTCAAAAAAAAAGGGGGAAATTTTTTGGGTTTCGGCCTCGCCGACTCGATTTTGCCCCAGTTTTTCCCTAAATCTTCAGAGGGGCATATCTTTCAATCCAGAGCTTAGTTTTCTCAATTTTTGTGTCATTGGAAAGCTATTGAAGTCCTCTACATGATGAAATATTCAATTTTGTTTTTTGGTGGAGTTTAGTGAGAGAAAAATGAGAAAAATTCCTTTGGCATGGGGAAAAGAGCAGAATTAACATTCAACCACCATTTTTAATGCAGTATGGCTTCCATTCTTCTCCAACATGGTCAAAAATATTGGGGAATGAACTTTTAAGGGTACCCATGCTATTTTGATGGATTTGGTTGGTGGTTGAATCATTCATTTCAATTTTCCCACGTTTCTCCTTCTTGAACTCGGGTTTTCATTGTTAAAAGCCAGATTTGGCTCATTTGTAAAGGGTTGGACATTTTTATGTTTCTGCAGGCTCCCTCCTTCACCCTGGTAAGTGGATTTTTCGAATATCAGACCTTTTTAGGACTAATTTTTTTTTTCTACCTCCTTGTTGTTGTAATGCACTGTATTTAACAATGGAAATGACAATGCAAGCTCTATGAATGAATTTTCAATCGTTTCTTGTATTGTCTATTCTATCTTGATCCTTCATTACAATTTTAGCAATTTGTGCATGATTTGTGTTACATTTTTATAATCTGTGTCAATCTATAGAAATAAATGTTCACCACTCCTTTGGTGTATCACCTTGTTAGTTTAGTTTTATCTTCTTTTCTCTCTTCTATCCTTGTCTCCTAGCAGAATTAGAGTAGGATTTTGAGTTAAACCTCTACAATTTTGAATTAGAGTAGTGCTTTGAATTTTCCCTAATAGTTTTGGCATGCCCAGTGGGACCTTAGAGGTCTTCATATTCATTAAAAAAAATTTGATGAGCATTTGTTTTAAGTTCCTTTCTTAAAAAGAGTCCTGATTTGCACATCTGGTGACTCTAAAGAGATAAAATCAACTGGTTTCAGCAGTCAAGTCTAAAGATTCATGAGAAGGATCTAAAAATATCAAGGGATAGAGAAGAGGAATTGTCTAAGTATTTGTAGTTATCCCCAGGAAGAAGAGAGAGGGGAAGAATAATTCAAAGGTCTCCATCTCCACCAAAAACAACTCTATCAACTCCTCCACCTGGTAGACCTTTCACCTAATCAACAAGGGTTCTTAGAGGCCAATCGAGAATGGCACAACACAACCCTTATGCCAACTTCACCGGAAGTATCCCACTTGATCTCAATGCACAAAACCTAGTTCCTGTTATAGCATTGAAGAACATCCCATACTTCTATCGGGAAAATCAGACCACTCTCGGTGATCATGTCAAAGACATTGTTAATGTTTGTGCAATCCATGGGATTGTTGAGATACAAATTTCTATCAATTTTTGGCATCTTTATTCAAAGGGAAAGCCTTGCAATGGTTTAGAAGCCTTGGGGTAGGCTCTATCCAAAATTGGAACCAGTTGTGTATAGCTCTCCATGAGCAGTTTGGAGAAAAGGGAGATAATTTGTCTCTATTGGAACAACTAACAACTATCAAGAGAGCTCCCAATGAGCAACTAACATATCCTAGTGGCAAAGTAAGGCCAACAACTAAAGGCACTTTCTTATACTATCTCAAAGCTTTAAATTATGATATTTCTATGTTAATCCAATCCATGGGAGGTGCAAATATACTTGTAGCTTATAGCATTGCCATTAGGGTTGAGAATTGTTTGATCCAAGCTAGTAAACTAGCACCTAGGCCTCCCATGCCCTTATATCCAAACTTAGAAAACCCAAGCACTAGTCAAGCACCTACTTTAGCTCCTATTCCCACTCCTAGAAATCAGATTTCAAATGAAACTTCTACTTCATCCTCTAGTGTCTCAAATGAACTTCAAGAAGTCATGAAACAATTACAAAATTTAGGAAATGAGCTGGTTACACTCAAGAGGCAGCAAGCCCAAAGTTTTAGACCTTCTTATCAGTCTCAAACTCAACCTAATAGGCCACCCAATCTAGCTACAAATCAAAATCAAGTAAGGCCTCCTACCAATAGACCATTTCAGCCCTATAACCCCAATGTTGCATCTACCTCTAAAGCCTTAGTGCCAATGAAAAATAATATAGCTCAAGAGTATGATTGGTGTTTCCCATGTAATGAACCTCACAACCAGTCTATGTGCTTTAATGGTTCTTTGAACCAAGATTTGATGGTGACAACAACTGGTGTAGAGAGTGAGGTGAGTCAAGAAATAAACCAACAACAAGGAACATCTCAGCAAAATACAACTCCAAATGAGACTACACTTGTGAATTGGTAGGCTAAATATTTTTGTGGTATGAATCAAAAAATTTCTCAGAATGTAGCAGCTAACACATGGTCAAAGAAGAGGAATATTGGTGAAGGGAAATCATTAGCTCTAGGTGATCCACAACCTTTCATCACTCCACAAAGTATTGGCAAGCAAAATGCAGTTCCAAATGCACCAGGACAACCCAAGCCCCCTTCTAGACTAGATCAAATGCCGTTGTTGAGCCCATGTACAAGAAAAGAATGTGCAGGCTAAGGGGCAGAAAAGAGATGTTTCATCCCCATTTAACATCATTGAACAAATGAAGAAGAAAAATGTGAATATATCTATGTGGGAATCACTATCCATCCCAAGCCAAAGGGATCTACTACAAGCTGCCATGAAGTATTGGTCAAATTCAAATCAGCAAGCTCATATGCAAGAGAAGGTACTCACAAATGTTGCTCAGCCTAAAGGGAAGCATGGAGGACAACAAGGTAAAGTTTTGAAGCCCCCTCCATTCTATGTTTCATTGATCATTGGGGATAAACTAGTACACAATTGTATGATTGATTCTAGGGCAAGTAGTTTTGTGATGCCCAAGCAAATAGCTGATTAGCTGGGCCTCCAATATGAATTCATATCCAAAGGGGTGGTGTAATTGGATGGGACAGTAGTAACAACAATAGGGGTAATTAAATATTTGAGCCTCACTTTGCATGCATGCCCCAATGTCACTGTTTTGTAAGATGTGTCAGTGATAGATTTACCACCACTTTTTGCCCTATGTTTGTCAAGGGATTTCATAGCTAGAATTGGAGGTTATTTATCTACTAATTGGTCACACATGTTGTTTCAGACCAGATATGAAACTAAAGCCACAATTAGGTCCAAACCTATTATAAAATTTCACATTGAGCCTCATACTCCAAGCCCAATCAATGCTAACTGTTCAACATTTGATCAAGAGGATTATCCAAGCACAAATAAAGCTGACACAAAAGTTGGAAGCATCCTAGATTTGAATCTTGATGAATGGGCAAGCAAGGTACATGATTTTGATCCCTACAAGGAAATAGAGTAATCTGAACTAGGAGTTTATTACATGCATGAAGAAAATCAGCCTATTCCTAGCATCACCAAGCTAGACCATAAAGATGAAAATGAGGTATGACAGTTGTTCTTTGATGGATCAAGAAGTAGACAAGGTGTAGGAGGGAGCTATTCTTGTTTCACCTTAAGGAATTAAGTATTATTCAACTTTTAGATTTTAGTTTGCATGTTCTAACAACACTATTGAATATGAAGCTTTGATACAAGGATTGCATTGGTCAAGAAAGAGAGGTATCAAAAACTTACAAGTCTTTGGTGATAGTGAGCTGATTGTTAATCAAGTTAAAGGACAACATGCTGCCAAGAATGACCTGCTCAAGTGTTATAAGAATAGGGTGTGGGACCTCATTAAGTATTTTGAAGGTTTTGGCATCAACTCCATCCCTAGGAAAGAAAACCAAGCTGCTGATAGGCTTGCAATAGTTGGGGTAACCTTTGATGTTGTGGAGAGTATCAAGGAGGATAAAGTGTAGCCAAACATTCATGTGATTGTAAGGCCATCAGTTCCAGATAATAATGTAAGTTGGAAAGTGTTTGAAAGTGACCAACAAATCATCAATTTCTTGCAAGAAGAAGCTGAGTTCTCAGCCAAAAATTAGGAAAAGTTAGAACAACAATATGGTGATCAAGTGGTACAGCTAAGAACCAATAAATTGCCAAAAGGACTTATCACTTTGGAGTCCATATTTAATCCTAATGATCAATTTAGGAAGGAGAAAGAAAACATCCAAGTCAAGGGAGAAGATTCAGTGCCCATCTTAGTAGGAGAAGGAAAATCACTTCAAATTGGTAAAGTGGCAACCAAGCAAGAAAGGTATGAGTTCATGCAACTTTGCCAAGATTTCCCAGATATATTTTCTTAGAGCTATGAAGAATTGAGGGGTTTTAATCCCAAGTTATCTTAACACACAATTGAATTAGATCCAAGTATTAAACCCATCATGCAAAAAAATACCGGTCAATCCACACATGGAGCCTCTCATGAAGAAGGAATTGAATAAGTTAATAGAGGAAAGTATCATATTTCCCATCAAGCATTCAAGCTGGGTTGCAAACTTGGTTCCAGTTAGAAAGAAGAGTGGAGAAATCAGATTATGTGTAGACTTTAGAGATTTGAATAGAGCATCCCTCAAGGATCATTACCCACTTCTTTCTATGGAGAATTTTTTTAAGTTGTTGCTAGCTTTGAGAGGTTTTCATTTCTAGATGGTTATTCAGGGTATAATCAGATAATGGTAAAGGAGGATGATCAGTTCAAAATAGATTTCAAAGCCAAATAGGGAACCTATGCATATAGGAAAATGCCATTTGGGTTGTCTAACATCGGAGCTACCTTCCGAGGGTAATGGATATGGCGTTCAAGGGATTGATTAACAAAATAGTGTTGATATTTCTAGATGATATTACTATTTTTTCTAAAAGTGCCACAAATCATCTCTTTCATTTGAGACAATTGTTCTAAAGATATAGAAGATTTGGGGTATCCTTGAATCCCAAAAATGTATTTTCCTAGCTCATGAAGGAAAGCTCCTAGGCCACATTGTTTACAAAGAAGGATTAGGAATTGATCTAGAGAGGTTGAAGCAATAAAAGCACTACCATTACCAAGTCACAAGAAGTCCCTTCAAATTTTCTTGGGAAGAATCAATTTTGTTCGAAGGTTTGTTCCAGACTTTGCAGCCCTTGTCAAGCCAATAACTATGATGTTGAAGAAAAGTATCTCACAAAAGAGGCAAGGAAAGTTTTGAGGCAATAAAAGAGGCTATCTCACAAGCTCTAACTCTCATTAACCCATATTTCTCTAAGGATTTTATCCTTTATGCATTTGGCGGTGATGATACAATTTCTGCAATTTTAGTACAACAACAAAGAAAATGCAGAGCAGCCAATTGCCTTCTTTAGCCAAATCTTAGAGGACTATGAGGTGAGGTATTACTTCATTGAGAAGCATGTTATTTTAGTGATTAGGAGATTGAAGAAATTTAAGCATCTAGTTTCAAAAAACAAGGTTCAACTGCTTGTTTCTCATGTGGGAGTTAAGGAATTCCTCCTCAACAAAGACCTAAATGAAAAACATGCAGGGTGGATTACTCATGTCATGGAGTATGACATTGAGATCAAAGTCACCAAGCTGGTCTAAGGAAAGGGATTGTGTGAGTAGCTAGTCTTGAGAAAATCAATGGAGGAAAGCAATGGGATGGATGTTGTTTTTGCATTTCAAGACAACCAAGAACAAAGAGGTTTTCAAGAAGAGAATGGTGGTATGCTCACTCCTTGCTAGACCAAAGACATAGTGCACTTCTTACAAACATGATTATGCCCTCCAGAGATGAAAAAAACCAAGAGAAGACACTTTAGATTGTAGGCTATCCCATATGCACTTGTTGATGGTGTCTTGTTCAAAAATGATATAAATTGAGTGTTGTTGAGATGCATTGGGACAAATCAAATTAAGAGAATGTTAGAAGAGTTCCATGGTGGATCAGCTGGGGGTCATTTTTCTCTAAGAGTGACAGCCCTCAAGATTATGAAGGCTGGCTATTATTGGCCCAAGGTGTTTAGTGATTGTTATGCATGGATCAAGAGGTGCAAAAATTGTGCATTCTTCACAAGAAAGGAAAGATTAGCAGCCCTTCCATTGCACCCAATTTCAGTTGACTAACCATTCATGCAATGGGGTTTGGACTTCATTGGAGTCATTAACCCAAACTCAAGCCAAGGACACAAGTGGATTCTAACAACAACAGACTACTTCACCAAATGGACTGAGGCGGTGGCACTCAAAGAGGCAAATGAATCTAGCATTCTAGACTTCTATGAGGGGATAGTAACTAGATTTGGTATACCTACCACTATAATATCAGATAATGCATTGGCATTCATAGGATCAAAGGTAACTGAATGGGCTGTTAAGAATGGGATCTATCTGAGCACTTCATCAAATTATTACCCTCAAGGTAATGGCCAAGCTGAGTCTACCAATAAGAACCTATTAAAGATCATCAAGAGGAATCTTGATGAAAATCAGAGGACTTGGCACACTAAACTTAAATCATCCTTATGGGCTGATAGGATAACTCCCAAGAGATCCACGGTAACTCTCCATTCAGACTTGTTTATGGAAGAGAGACAATCTTTCCTATGTCACTTGAGTTGCCAATGTTGGAACTCATGAAGCAATTGGAATTGTTGGAGTTTGAACCCATGGAGGTTAGATATGCAAAATTGATGGAACTCCAAGAAATTAGAGAGCATGCAGCCCAAACAATGGAGAAGGACCAAGCCTTGATCAAGAAAAATTTGATAAGAAAGATAATGCTAGAACCTTCCAAGTTAGAGATTTAGTGTTGAAATGCAATTCAGACCGAGCAAAGCTAGGAAGGAATTCAAAGTTTGATGCCATTTGGAGTGGCCCCTACATGGTCACAAAATGTAAGAACAACAATTCCTTCTAATTGTCTACATTGGATGGTGAAGAACTGTAGATTCCAGTTAATGGAATCCATCTAAAACATTGCTACTAGAAGGGAAACTCCTCACCTTGTACATATTAGCTTAGATTTTCATTCCTCCAAGTGCTTTTGAAAATTGTTTTGTTGTCCCAAGGATGCATCTTTGCAGGCCATGTTCCAGATCAAGTGATTTTCTACTCTCACAATCTTCTTTCTAGAAATTTTCTAATGAGTTGAGAGTACCAAGCAGTTAAGTTGATGACTCCATTTCCCAATGGATTGCTTTAGGTAGCTGGTCACTTCATCCAACAGGCTAGATGACCCCCTTGAGTCACCAAAATTGTTATCCAAAATAAGCCCCTTGCTTATTTTTGACTAACTTTCTTTCATTCCTTCCTTCTTTTGTGCCTTAGTCATTTTTTTCCAATTTTCAATAACTAAAAATTATCTGGAAATGGCTTCATTAGATAGAGAATTTCCTCACCTTTCCAGAAAGGTAAAATTTTCCTTCTAACTCCTTGTATTTTGCAAGTTATGGCTCGGTGGAGTTTTTGAGGGAAATTTTCCCTGGGAAGGTCCATGGACCAATAAGAATGTGTCACATGGCAGAAGAATGGCAAGTGGGTAGAGGTAAGTTAGAAAAATTTCCAAAGTGCTCGGTGGGCATGTAAAATAAATTTTGGCCCTAAGCCCCGCGAACCAATAGGAGGGCGCCACGTGTCCATAAGGCCGGCGGGGTCGGGGGCACGGGGAATTTGAAAATTTTGCCAAAGTGTTGAAAATAGCACAAAGGAAAAAAATTTCCCATGGGCCCGCAGAAAAAAGAGAATTGATTAAGCCCTGCGGTGAATAGGAGGGTGCCACGTGTCCTGTAGTGGCAGGGTGCAGAGGAATTTTGTATTTTTTCCAAAATTCAAAAAAGCTGTAAAATGGCCATTTGAACCCACAAAAAAATAGGAATGTGCCACATTATAGAGAAGTGGTGGGGAATGGAGATTATTGGGGAATTTTTCCCAAATTCAAAAAAAAGGGAAAATTTTTGGATTTCGCCCACGACCCAATTTTTGCCCTAGTTTTGCCCTAAATCTTCAGAGGGGCATATCTTTCGATCCAAAGCTCATTTTTTCTTGATTTTGGTGTCATTGGAAAGATATTGAAGTCCTCTACATGATGGAATCTTCAATTTTATTTTTGGTGGAGTTTAGTGAGAGAAAAATGAGAAAATGCCTTTGGCATGGGGAAAAGAGTAGAACCGACATTCAACCACCATTTTTAATGCAGTATGGCTTCCATTCTTCTCTAGCATGGTCAAAAATCTTGGGGAATGAAATTTTAAGGGTACCCATACTATTTTGATGGATTTGGTTAGTGGTTGAATCATTCATTTCAATTTTCCCATGTTTCTCCTTCCTAAACTTGGGTTTTCATTGTTAAAAGCCAGATTTGGCTCATTTGTAAAGGGTTGGACATTTTTATGTTCTGCAGGCTCCCTCCTTCACCCTGACAAGTGGATTTGTGGAATATCATACCTTTTTAGGAATGCAACATGTTTTCTACCTCCTTTCTATTGTAAAGCACTATATTTAAAAATGGAAATGACAATGCAAGCTCTATGAATGATTTTGAGTTAAACCTCTACAAATTTCATGCACACATCCGATCGAGAGGAGTAGATGAACCAACCTTTAATCTAGAGATTTTTTTCCCATTTTTCAAGTCCCACACTTGGGGAAAATATTCCATGTTGTGCAATCACATTGGATGCCCATTATAAAACTATAAATTTGAGAAAACATCTAGCGATGCTGTGAATTTGCCCTAACAACTCCCCAACAATTGGTAGCCTCAAGATCCTGTAGACATCCTCTAGAGTGATCATCATCTCTCCTGTCAGTAGGTGGAATGTGTTGGTTGTTGGATCCCATCTATCAATGAGAGAAACCATCATGTTATGATCTCGGACTATCCTCCTATACCATCTAACAGTGCAAGCCCAACATCCCTCATATGTGCCCACTCATCCTTTGTAACACTAGGTTACATTTGCACCAAAAAGGGGTAACATCTCATATCTCATCCTCAACTATTGATGTTCCTGCATCATCACCATTTAAACTTGTTAATCAATTGGTCCTTTCAATCATTTATTTGACCCTACCCAACCCATTAACTACCTACGCCTTTCCTAGCCTACCCACCTTTACCCAACCTACTTGCCCTGATGTACATCCTATCTAGCCTAATCATCTACACTTTCTCTATTTCATTCCTTTCCCCCTAATCCACTAATTCCTACCTAACTTAACCCTAACCCATCCATTCCTATCTAACTTAACCCTCACCCACCCATTCCTACCTACATTAAACATAACCTACCACTTCCTTACTTTTTTTCTTTCCCAATTTCCTTTTTATTAAACTTGGTCACTTTTATTAGTGACCGGAATTGGTCACCCTAACCGATACCAATCCCTTGTTAATCCCCATCGATGTCACTAAGCTAGCAATATCGCTGATGCTTGACCATCGTCGATCCATCGGATCAGCCCCTAGGCTGAACCCCCATGTCCCTAAATTATAAAAATTGATTAAAACACCTAAAATAACTACCCAAACCACCCCAAATTCCCTCAACATTCATTTACCACCTAATTCAACTACATTTCACCCTCCCCATACCCAATTTCACCCAATTTTCACCAAAATTTAAATTCCATTTCAAAATCCAAATTATTCATTTTTCTACCTTAGTTTAAACCAAAACCACTAATGGAGCTCGAATCCTACCTCTACTCGGCTCCATCTCCATGGTGGGATGTTAGGTCTCTTAATTGTAGGTCCTCTAATTTTCTCTCCTTCCTCTGTCATGTCTGAATCACTCTCTCAACTCTCAACCAATCAAATTGATTGGGTAGATCTCATAAGCATGTAAACTACACTCCTTCCACCACAAAACCTCTCTCCAACTCAATCTCTTGACCCTCATATTTTTTCTCATCAAAATTTTCTCCACATTCATTTTAAAAATTAGGAAAAGCACAAATGAATCAATTTCACACGTCTTTTCCATTTTAACCCAAATTTGGCATGACCGACATCGATCTTGTCATGACCTAGGTGATCAACGTTGGTTCCCATTACCAGAATTGGTTCTCCTTAACCGGTATAGGTCACCCTACCTAGATCAAGTATACCTAATTTACCCAAAATTTTGGCATTGGATATGCTTTTCTTGCTACCCCATCCTTACCCCATCACTACAGTTCACCTAATAGCCATAACACTCAACCCCCGATCTCGGTGTACCTTGGGGCATATTCTTTATGACACCTTAGCCTTACCTACAACCTTATCTATACACCCAACCCAAACCTCGACCATTTGAAACTCAATTTCTCTTACTAACTCGTACCTTGTGATGATGTTACTCATGTTGTTTAGCCTACCGAACTTTCCTTGCCTTATGTCATGATGTTTATCTCAACCAGACCAAACCTTTTAGTGCTTTAGAACACACCTAATTCCCATTCTTGCACTTAGCCTCATTTTTCTAGGATCGTATCCTATACCTTGGATACCTGGACCACATCAACCTTATTTGGATAAACTATCAACCTTTGACGATGTAGATTTTGTGAGATTTTCAACCTAGTGCCTTATCGCATTCTACATGCATGCGTGCATTTGAATTCCCCCACCTATTACCCACACGATATCACCATTACCTACACCCACACCTTACCACCTTTTTCATCACCTACCACTTTATCAAACCCATCACCGATTCTTCATGTTACTTCATTAGTTCTTAGTTTGAGGTGGATCATCACCACCCATACCGGGCTAATGTAACATTCACCCATACATGGGGCAACCAGCTCCTATTTTTGTCATCATCGCTTATCAATACAAGCTACGCTAAAAAAGGGGAAAATGTAGACACCCAAATTAGGTCACACCCTGCCAAGTCCCCTTCAATTAACATACATCTAACCATGACCCCTCCTCACATCATTATTAATTTAATTACCTAAATTAAATTAATTTCCACCTCACCTATCCACCTCATCTCTCAACCTCATCCTATACCTATTACAAGCCTATTAATTAACCTAGACTAAGTCCTACTCACCTTAATTAATAAGGACTCATTCTAACGCTATCCTTAATTACCTATTATTCCTCCAACCAACTTCCGACTCCATTTAGTGACATTCCACACCCTTGACTTGGAATCAATTCTGAATCACACCAAAATATGGAAGAAAAGAATATTTTTGGAAAAGTATTTAATTTTCTCCCTAACCAATGTTGGTTATTCCTCAGCCTATGCCAATCATTTAACCACCATTAGTTTCCTTAAATAAGGATTTCTAATCCTATACCTAGGTTAAGAAATCTATCCTCCTGGCTCATGCAACCTTGTATCCTTACTCTCAAGTTTTCTAAGAATCTTATGACATACCAGAGGCCATTATAATGTTTAGACACCACTCCAGTCATTAGTAGATTAATCCAGAGCTCCAATGCACTCAAAAGTAAGTATCATGCCTTCTTGCTGCCACTACATTCTTTCGGGACCAACATATCCTTCAACTACAACCACCATCTACTATTCACCTTCATTTCACATGTAAGTAATCTTCTTCTTTGTCATTTCCTTTTAGTAGATTAGTTTTTTATTAGTTATTTTATTCCTTTCAACTCCTTCCATACTCGTATCTCTCCTACAACACATCCATCCAACCATCTACCCAAAGAACCTTCATACCTTACCCAAACACCCATCTTATCACCTTTGAGTCTTCTTAAAAATACCACGACCTCACCAAAGCCTTACCAACTCTCTCGTGCAACCAAAAATACCTCCCATCAACCCATTTTAATTCTTTTTTTTACCTAATTTCACCTACCGACATTGGTCAGCCAACCGGTGTCTACTCTTTACGGTAGTCATTATCTCTGTCACCTAGCTGATACTAGTCTCTATGACTGGTAGGATCCTCCAAACTAGTGAGATAATAACTCTCACCCAATGACCTAGAACCTCACCAAATATTTCCCATTACTCATTTATATCCTCCGACATACTTGCAAGTCAAGTCAAACCTACTAGCCCTCCAAATTTAATTATAACTCACCCGTTAGATTAGATTTTCTTATTATGTTCTATATGATATGCTTGAATCATATTAACTACAATAGGATTCATTTTTTTATACTCTTTCCTTGCATTAAATTGTTAAAAATAGTGGATTGATAGCCTTCTAGGAAGCACCCCACTTCTCGGAACTAGCATAAGCTAGCAGGTACCACCGTCATATGATGTTTTAATATTATGTAGTGGTATTGTGTTGCTTATACGAGCACCATTCCTCTTAGCCAAAGGGAAGATCTTCACAATCAACTTATTCAAAATTCAAAGTTGTGCAACCTTCTTCAGTGATCATAGGTATTTCTCCTCGCCTTGACCTCTTATCTATTTTATCTCTACTTTTTGGTGAAACACAGCACCTTGGTCTCTCGTAAAATCTAAAATTTTGATTCTTTTAGGTTCATAAACAACTCGTAACCTTATCCATTTGTTTCCTTGGATTTTCTAGACTATGCCATATGCTATTAATATTTCAAGAGGAAGAATGACCTGTAAAAGACCGAAAAGGAAGTATCAAAACCCTAAAAATAAATTTTTTTGAATGAATGGGTCAAACTAACCTCAACTTCCATAATAGTGGGCTTACTTTCTCGAGCACCGCACTAAATTTTGAACCCAAATTTAGTTCTCTGTGTGTGTGTGTGTGTGTGTGTGTGTGTGTGTGTGTGTGTGTGTGTGTGTGTGTGTGTGTGCGTGCATGTCATGCCCTAGGTGCTCTCGTGTTAGTCACACTATGTGAAGTAGTGAGCAATAACTAAATGTATAAAATGTAATAGCATGTGTGGATGGAATATAATAGAATCCCCCCCCTATGAAGTGTGTGTTGATGTCAATCTACTAGCCTTGATGCATGGAACCTTATGGATGCAAGTGATGTAATGGATGCTATTCTAGATGGAGTGGTAGTAGTAGATGATGCTAAGACCTTCATTATAGTCTCATAACTTTATATTTATAGTGTTCTCTTGATCTAGTTTTTTAACTAATCCTGATATGGATGACTAGGAAACATATAAGGATGGAAAATGACTAGAAAGAGCCCAAAAAAGTGGCAAGAAAGTTGAAAAGGATCAGGGCACCCTGGGCACCCCAAGACAGCATGGGCACATCGGTTTAGGATAAAATGATGGGAAAGTGTCGAAATAGACTGGGCATGTATATAAAAATGTGTAGGAATGATGAAATAAAAGGTAAAATAAGATGGCCAAAATATGGGATTAATTAGTACTTTATTCACTGAAGAACCTTCTAAATAGTAGTATGAGACCAGGCCAAATAATGTCTAATGTGTTTGAGTTTGTGACTACAAAACCATCTAAAATATGATAGGAAGACATAAACCATATGGAAGTTTTGTAGGAGATCCATGATGTTATCCAAGGTATTTTAGGAAATATCTATGGAGATAAGTGACCTTAGTAAACAATTAGGTCAAATAGGACCATCTCAAGTGCTAGAAATTCCATACTCTAACGGTGAAAGATGGATTGTCTAGATGATTTTGGGAGTTCCAAGAGGAGTTGGGAGATAAATAACTAGTTATTGGAAATATATTAGAATCCTCTATATGATAGAAACCTCACATTTCCCCAAGCCTTGAAAATCTTCTATGGTAACCTAATTTTCTACAATTACCATATCCCATCCTTTCTTAGAACAAATTTTGAATTACATGATCCTCCCAAACCATGTCATGACACATACGATGTTAATTATTCATTAGGGCAATAAATGGGTGTTGTAGTGGTAAAAATCCTCATGAACTATATTTTAAGGATAAATAGTTGCAAATATTAGAAAGGATATATTCAAGAGTCATACTATACCTATTTATGGATGAAATACTTATCTATATCCCTTTTCTCAAGCCATGCAATGCCCCAAAAGAGTTTTAGTTTAATTAGTTCAATAGTAAAACTTTGCAATTTTTGAAGTCATGGTAAAAATATCATGTTTGGGTACTTTTTCCACTATTTTGGTCCTCACTATCAAGGAATTAACAATTTTTGGTAAATTTGGGGAAAAATGAGGAAAATTAGTATTATGAGTCCAACGAGTGGAACAATTAATTATACCTATTCCCAAATTTACCACCTTATCTCGCATTATGGTAGGTAGTATAATCGTTAAAATGGAATTCAATAGAGCTAAGGGAATAGTTTCGTCATTCCCTTAATTTAATGTGGGTCCGCATTAACTACCCAAACCAAACATGGTTGAATCAAACAAGTAATGTTTTAGTGGAACAAGTGGAAGATTTCCTTTATTCCACTTGTTCCCCACATCTCCACCATGACTAATTTCACTCCATGTTGGGACTTTTGGAATGGTGTTGATGTTCCTCCTATTTTCCACTTTACCACCAATGGTGATAAAAGGGAGTAATTTGGTATGTCGTGCACAAATGAAACAATCATAACAATTTTTGATTTCCTTAAGTTGCTTGAAAATCTACAAAATACACAAAAGATAAAGGATGGGGAAAATTCAATTTAAGGTTGCATTTTATGGAACCAAGGAAATAGTTGAATCATTCCTTATGTTCCTTGCATATCCACAAGCACCGATAAGGAAGGATCAAGGTCATAAGTGCTTAAGTCAGTTTCTCCATTCCCTCGGTTCCTTGAAGGCCCCATCGAACATTCCCTTGTTCCTCGAGTTCTTTGTCAACCTCGCTAGACTCGATGTAGTGAAAATTTTCTCAATAACTTCCATTTTTTCCAAGAAGAGGAATATAAATGGTCCCAAACTTGAGTTTCAAAATTAACTAATATTTGTGGCTAAATTTGAGGTGTTTACTCAATATTAGGAGATGAAAATTCCTAAGTGATATGAACATGAAAGGTCATGTGAAGGGAAGGTGAAAGATCGTATGGTAAATCTATAAATTGTAATGGCCTCTTCATTCAAAGGGAATGAAAATTGTTGATTGTTGTAAGTTGTTGGTTTTAACTACTACACCAAGTAATTAAAGCTACATTTCCTCTATCTCTTTTTATATGTTCCTCTATCCTCTCTATTCTCCAAAATTTCAAGCATTGTGATCTTGTATAATAAAAAGGATCTTTATGTCCTTGATTAATGGATCTCAGAGAAATTTTTGTTTCTAGTTTATTAGTTTTTAGTATTACTTACATTGTTTTGTTCTTCTAATTGAATGCGGACCTACTTTATGAATTGTATGTGAATTTTATGTCTACTAAAAACATTAACCCCTCTCAATATTTCTCCTACTCATCTTTACCTCTGTTCACAAAAATTCCTCCTCAGTACACTATACAAGCACTTCACCACAATTTTAACAAATTATTCTTGCGTGATACTTAGCCTTACGACCACCCAAAGTATTAGTTAGTTTACATTAAATCATGAGAGACTCTTCATACAAAATAAGGAGGGGTTTATCCTCATGACCATTAGTGAAAACCAATAATCTTCATTGCAACAAATTATTTCACTAACAGGATGCACAAGACTTTGAATAAATAGATCTTATAATTCATATTTAGATAATACATTTTTCATTGTAGAAATATTTTTCTTGTAACAAAATATATATTCACCGATATTTTAATTAGATCCTTATTTAATTTATCCATTTTTTCATAATATTTTTTTTTCCTATATTCATTGAAAAATGAGCTAAAAATAAATCAACAAGAGTAGAAAATGATCTAGAGTAATGCAAGGGAAAGTCATAGAACCATCACAAAGCATAATCTTGTAAGATCCTAGGAAATATAACTTGGTGAAGAGGGTTTCATCATACATATACTCTAGGAAAATAACGTGAAAGGATCTAAGGTGCTCCTAAGAATCTCCAAATATGTTGAATAGAGTAAAATTTAGTGAATTAAAATTGGTAAGGAGTGGATAAGAAGCCAATTCATTCAGTAAGAGGACTATATAAAAGAAGTGAAAAACAAGGGATAAAGAAGAAGTAATTTTTGTAATGGATAGATTTGTAATTATAAATAATGAGAAAGAGACTCTATAACATGCATTCCAGAAGAAGTATTATGTTGGATGTGTGAAATAAGAGGATAAGAATGACTAGAATGGGTAGGAATAGTCATGTGAATGGTGGAGACTCTAATATTGTAATGAGAGAAATATAGTGGGATAGAAGTAGTAATAGAGAGTGCCAAGGTATGAATCGTATTATTATGGGTAACATTATCACAAACACATTGAGTGGAGAGTGGAGAATTGAGGATATATGGAACATGGGTTGGATTATCACACATTGTAGAGTGGAAATTGGTAAGGGAATCTAATTGGGCTTGATCAACATTGGTATATTCATCATAGGAATGTTCATTGTTAGATGATTTGATGTCCTCAAGAGGGATCCTCTAATAATTTCTAATATTTTTGTCATTGATGGGGTCAATTATGGGATAAGGATGATTTTGAGTGGATGAGGCAAGATCTATATAGGTTTGGGATCCAAAATGACCACCGTAGGTAATGGGAATGAAAGGAGGGATCTAAAATGGGCATATAAGAGATCAAGTTCACCAAATGATTTAACAAAATTTAAATCTATGTAAGGAAAATTTTGATTATATAAATATAATAGTATTTAATCAAGATCAAGTAAGGGAAATATAAGAAAGAGTGATAGATAGGGTTTAGAGAATGACTCATCTTTTATCCGTAGGTATGGACCAATTTTTAGACTGGAGATTAATTAGGAAGGGTAGACTATGGTGTATGAAAGATCTAAATCAGAAGCTAGAGTATAACAATATCAAGGATAGGCACACCTAGATTGGGACAATGTTTCCTAGGCACTAGCCTCGATGTTGTTATTAGTGTCTACGGAAATACTTGAGATATGGTTATTTCTTTGTCTCTTAGTTTCACTCCTTGTTTGTTTTAGGTCACAATATATTCATTGTGTCATACCTATACCTAAAAAATAAACCCTATCCACCTACATAATACTCAAGAACACATTAGACAAATAAAAATATGCATATAGTTGAGTCAAACTAACCTTGGTAGTCATCCCAACATGATTTTCACCGAGTGTTGTAATAAATTTTAGACTCTATGTAGCTCTTGTGTGTTTGTGATTGAAATAGTGTATGTGGAGCTATGATTTGCTATTTCCAATCACATAAATAGATAGTGAGCTACAACTACTATGTACCAATGCATATGTGTGGTATGGAATTCAGAATAAACCCTCATATGTAGATAAGTATGTAGTGCCAAAATGTAATCCTTGGTGTATTAAATAGAAAATATTAGCTTTGTGTAATAGTATGTGCCTCTTGAATTCTTTCCCCACTAATGAGGTTATATAATACATTGATATATATATATATATATATATATATATATATGATTTATTTTCTTACATTTTATCACTAACAAGTGAAAAATTGACCAAGAGTGATAAAAGAAGACAATATAGAAGTAACATTCAAAATATCGTTAAAAAGAGGAAAAGAGGAAAAGTTTCCTAGAGGGGACAATAGCACCTAAGTGCTCCAATCCCTAATGGGAGGTACTATACAAGGTAGTCAAGAGGTCGAGAAAGTAAGATCGGAGCTAAGAAGGATGTTGAATGGAATGTAAAAATATAAATTTTCAATCAAAAGCAACAAGCAATAAAGATTAAAAGGATAAAAGCAATGTGAAAGAAAAGTAAAGAGGGTTATTAATGACTAGTTCTCTTACTTAGGAATCATGTATATAAATTAAGTATTTAGAGGCTATATGTATATAGTAAGTGCATGATTTAGTGATTATAGCTCTAGTAGGGTATATAAATTCAAGGGAATTTTTCATTACTAGCTAATCATTGACCTAGTTTATCATAAACATGAAATGAAGGATTCCACATCTCAATACCTAGGCTTTAGACAACATCCTTGTAGCATGAACTTAGGCCCCACGTACTGAAATTTATATATGGGATGCACCTAGAAATGCTATTATAGCCTATAATTAAAACCTATTTGCCATACAAAGTTAGAAATAAAGGAGCACAACACTCCCAAATTTACTCAATATGTACCACATGTAGTGAGAGTTTGGAGAGTAATTTATAACCAATACATGTGAGGTAAATTTTTAGGTTAATAGTTTTGTTTCACGCCCTTTATACTAACACATGCTTACAACTTGTGTTTTGTTAAGACCTATGTGTTTATATACTTCACAATAGATAAATACTAAATAATAACTTAATATAAAATCTTCTTGATCAAACAATTCATGAATTCATATGTTCTATCCAAACCCCAATCTAATATGATAATATTCATATCCCTTTCCAATGCAGACATTAAATCACACACTTGGGTACATTTTTAGGTCGTAATCACATACCACTATTTATATGATTCCTAAGTGAGAAAAATAGTAATTGACATATTTCATTAGCCTCTTTTATTTATTTATTTCTTTCTTTGTGGTCTTGCACACCTCACTTCCTAGTCTAACTTTCACTACTTTATCTTTCTTGGTTCTCGACACTAAAGATCTAGCCAAGATGTTAGCACCCAAGTGCCCTCATACCCTCTAAGTGCACCCTACCTCTTTGTATCTCACTCACCTCTTTTGGGCCTCTTTTATCTTTTAGGCATCTTGTTTTCTTATGGGTCAGCCTTTTAGTTGTCAATTACAAAATTAAAATAAGGGAATCATATAAATACAAAGCTATGTGACCATAATAAAGGACCAATCTCTAATAATCTATTATCACCACCTAACATTGCATCCAAAGGAATTATAAGAGCATCAACATATCTATGTAGCTATCATTCAAGTGACAAGGAATTCATTTTTTGATTACACTTCATAGGAGGGGAATTTCATTTTGACATCCACACATCTATTTGCATTGCTACATGTAGCTATTTCTCATTATTAGGTGCATCTTTCACAAGATATTCCTAGGATATGATTCCACACATATGCACATAGAGCTATATGGAGTATGAGATGTAGTGTACTTATCTGGTTGTAAGTTCACTCTATCGAGTGACCACTAGGGTCAGTTTGAATCCTCATTTGCATATTTTTTATTTTTAGGATTTGATGTGTTTTGGGGTTTTACAAAAGATCATTTTGTTTTCTAGGTTACATGAAAATTCTATGAACATAGTGTGACGTAAAGGTGATAAAAAATGAAGGTTGGAAAAATTGGTGTGACACAAGAAAAATCATTTTCTGAGGTTCTACACAGAGACATGCACCCAGAAGTAGTATTTAGCACCTAGGTTCCCTTGATCTAGCCCATGCATTCTAGTCCAAATTACTCCGATAGTTCAAAATTTTTGTTTGTGGTTGTAATATATTCCTCCTCTTGTTCACTAGTTATCCAGCCCAACACACTTTGGGATATATTAAAAAATTAGCTAAGTCCTATATTCTCTCCATTGCGTATAGGGTTTCATTTTTATCTAGCTTATTGCTTTAGTCAAATATGTACCTTATTTCTTATTATAGATTGTGACTCTATAATTAGGTTTTCCAAATTTTTAATATTTGTTATATCATTTGGTGAACCTATTATCTTCATTTTTGTCATTCTATCAAGTCTTCTTTCATGGCTTCTAAAGCTCCTCAAGTACCCTTGTATCAATTACTTAAAATACACCCATCTTGTAAAGATGCTCTCTAAAAATTCATACAATCTATCTCCCTCCCTCTTGATACACCACCTGCTCTAGCTAGTGCTATATTTGATCATTTTTCTGATGGCTCTATTGGTCCTAATTACAATCAATCTATTTGTAAATCCATTCAGGCTTTACATAATATATTTCAAGATAAAATTTAGGCTATGGAATTCATGATTACATCTCTTAAATATGAAACACAACATATTAAGGATGCTTTTAAAAATCATGTTAAATATTCTTCTATTGCTCATCCTCATTATATCTCCTCTATATGTTCTCATATCAGTGAACCTCAAGTCTTACCATTACCAGAACCTCTCAAAAATTCTCTCAATACTAAGCAACAACATATTCTTATACAACTCCTCATTTGTCAATTGATAAACTTTCCATCTACTCATTGTTATCCTCCTTATCATCTTGAAAAATATCAACATCATCCATATTGTAATTATTATCAAATCAATGGACATAATGACAATTATTTATATGTTTTATAATGAAGAATCAAGCATCACCCATCTCAAAATGTTGCATTTAAATGGGTTCCTAAATATGATTCATATATGTCTAATGAGCATCATGCCATCACTTCTAATTTTCCTTCTTCGGTCAATCAAGAACCTCTTACTCAACCCATTCCAACTAAACAACTACCTCTCAAAATAAATATAACACCTCCTCCTCTCAAGTCATCTATGGAACTACCAAGTAAAAGTAAGCAATCGCCTCTCAAAACTTGGGGGCATGACACTCATTCCCCCTTTTAACATTATCACATGTCACACATTTCTACTATCATGCTTTGTGATTCATATTTAGACTTTCTCATTCATTCTACAAGTATTGATATGCACAAATTGTATCATCTTTACCCCAGGACACACTCTTTTGCTAAAGTTCACATTGACTATTAAGGTCATACTACATCCATGAACCTCACATCATACACAATACACATTTCACACTCGGTGCATTAAAAAACATCTCTTTGGCATCACATTCTCACACATTACACTACCCTATGACACACTTTAGTTCCATGTTTTATAATCGACTTATAAAGGGGATAAATCTAAAATAAACCTCACTAAAACTATACTCACTCACTCTCTACACTATATGCTTTGTTGATCATATCTATCTAGTGTAAACTATCAAACCATTTCTTGATTGTTGGTACCCAAATTTGTTCTCCTTTTCAGTTTGAGCAGCATCAGAGATATGGCATGAAGCTTGAAGTTAGATAGATCTTGATGTGTGTCGTTTTGTAGCTGGGGATGTGATCTAACTGACACTCAGATTTGTGGAGAGATGGATAACACTTTGAAAAGGATTTGATCTGACCCTCACTATTTTAGGTTGTTCCTTTCAACCAAGGTAAGAGAACCTATATTGTAACCCCCAAATGGTGAAGGAGATGAAGATATCCCTCAATTTATGCAAGTAGTATGAAAAGGCCTTGGGAAAATATGATCAACACTCCAAATCTAAATTTCACAAGTTGTCACTCCCAGATTATGGAGATATTTTCAATACAAGGAAAGGGTTACTAGAGACATTATATGATCTTGATTTGCCTTGTGCATTTTTGTAAATGGATTGTATTCTTTTGTTGACACAAAATGCAAATGAAGGGATAGTATAGGTAGGATGGGTTGTTTAGAATGATTTTTGGTGGGGTATTGATGAGATAAACTAGGATATATCAGATCTTTGACAACCTCTACAATACTTGAAACAACTATCAGATAAAATGATTAAAATAATCAAGACATTCTTTCAACCAGAAGAGTCATAAATGGAATCCTAGGTAGCACTCTTCACACAATCTTTGAGAACTCACCACAAAATTTTGAAGTAAGGAACTCAATTCAACACAAAAATACTTGATCAAATCACGCCCGAGGTACCCCAAAGGCTTACAAGAAATCTTTGCAGTCAAGGAAGGTAAAGTGATTTTAAATTTGTTTATCTCTTTATCAGATGAAGGCTCTTCTAAACATGAGATTACAAATTCCACTAAACTATCAACAAGAAATGGATATTCTGTGTGATTTCTAAAGACTTTCAATGCAAGATTGCAACAAGAACAATGAAAACTATTTGCAGGCATTTAAAAATGATAACAAACATCATATTGCCTAGAAAAACATAGATTAACTCAAAAGCTTGTTAGATTCATCAGCAAGGGAGAGTTTCATGAACAATCTCAGAGCTATGTGATGGTTATACACTTGTAACCAACTCACATACATGAAGATCAAACCAGAAAAATTAACCTATTTCTTTGGTGGGTTTCTTAGAAAATGAGCTTTCTCTCAGAATTTGCTCATGATTTTCAATTTTTCCGACCTCTTACAATTTCTCCAAAATGCATTATATACCTCATGCCACATTGGAGCCTTCCTTCCCAAGAAAATAATATGCCATTGGATGAAGTTTGTTACAACAATCCTCATGATTCAATGAAAATGACATCAAATAGAAAAACACTTGCAGGTTGCCAAGTGTGCCCAAAAAGATTAAATCATTACAAATATCTAGATCATTATCCATCCTGGAGGCATGTTTTTCATCATTGAGGCATGCAAACACCTTTTACTCATCATTTTCACCCTTTTACCTTTTCAAATTACCTCTGTAACTTTTGATTTTATCATTTCACGCATTTGCTTAGGGTGGCAAAAATTTATTACAAAAACATCTCAAATCAAAAAATTGAGTCATGAAAGTGATGCCAATGATCCTGGAAGGCCAAGACAACACAAAATCACTATAAAATTGATGAATTTTAATGCAAAAATCATGATTCCAAGCTTCCTGGAGATCCCATGGTGGTTAAAACAAGTGGATGCACAACAACAATCGATCTCAACCATATTTTAATCTTGGCCCTCCATGTGGAAGATGCGGACTTAGAAATAAGCTTGAGTTACCTTTTTAATTTTTTGGATAAGGCCGGACACGTGGCAAAAAATGATTGGAAACAAATTCGGGCTCAATTTTTACTTATTGACATTTTTGAGAAAATGGAAAATTTGAATTTTCCTCCACCATTCCGCCCTTGAATTCTAGAGCCGACACGTGGCACATAGTGGGTCCCATTGGGATCACACGTCAAATCTTTGCATTTTGACCTTTTTGGAAATTGGAAACATTTTCATGTTTTGCCCCATGGGACAACACCTCTAATTTCTCCCTCGCCACATGTCTCCTGATGATTCGCAATGGGCCAACACTTCAAATTTTAGGTTTAAGACTTTTTGGTAAAGGGGAAAAATTTCCTTCCTACCTCTCGTTGACCTACTCGCTTGACACGTGTCCACCTATGATTCGTTCGTGGGGGCAAGCTAAATTTTTTTACTTTGAACTCCTTTGTAAAAAGGGAAAAATCCCCTTTTACCTCCATGGATAGGTGACCCACCTCTTACAAATTGTGGACACGTGTCCTCTTCTGATTCATCACGGAACCTCGGCCCAAAATTTGCCTTTTATCCATTTTGCCAAAAAGGGGAAAAATTCCCCATTTCCCTCTGCAGCCCGCACTTCCGCTCCGCTCTACCCTACCATGCTACCATGTGTCCTCCTCTGATTGGAGTGGGGCTGAAACCTATTTTGAAACCTTAGAGAATTAGAGCTAAAAAACTCTAAGTCCTCCCTTGGCCCGCTCCTCCGCCTTTGGTCTTTTAGGACACGTGTCCACTCCGGATTGGTTGCGGGGTTTCGGGCCAATTTGTGATTTTAACATTTTTGTAAAATAAGGTCTAAAAACCTTAAGGGAACCTGACCACCTACCATCCCCTACCAATCAGAACATGCCATGTAAGCAATTTTTGAAAAATGGGGCCTTGGGCACGAAAATGCCCCATTTGCCAAAAATAAAAAAATGACAAGTTACAACATTTCCCCCAATCCTCACCAATGAAAACCCGTCACATCGCCAATACCTTTTGAGGATGAATTTGATGGGAAAATGATGCCCATCTAACCATCAAAACATAAAAAATTCTGAAGGATGCCCTAGAATTCAATTTTTTTGCCAAGGATGGCAGATTTTTGATTTTAAATCAACTGAAGCATGATTTATGAACATTTTCGACCTTGGGATTGGATTTTCAAATAAAAACAAGTATGAATTGATCAATTTTGATTTTTCCACAATCTGGAAAAGGGAAAAAATGACACAACCCACAAAATTGGAAAAACTAGGGCACAAAAAGGGCAAAATGGAATATTCCTTCAAATTAGGGCAAACAACAAGTTTGTGAGCATTTTTAAAGAATTTCAACTGGAGGGGGAGAATTTCAGACCATTAATTCAAAGGGTAAAACATTTTTGAGCAAATACTGATTTGGAAAATTAGGGCAACATGGTGCAAGCTCAAAATGGCACCAACATCGGCTCTTGCTAGGGGATGGGAACTCCAGTGAATGCCATAATAATAATAAGTAGACCAAGTGCCAAACAATCCATTGGGAAAAGGATTCACGAGCGAATCACCAGAAACCGTTGAGAACCTAAAAAAATGGCTTCCACAAAGCAAGGCAAACCACAAACTGATAAAACACCAAAAAAGAGTGAAGAACCAAACACTATACACCGCTTTACAAGCTGGTACATACCTCAAATTTGGGGTTTAATCCAAGAAATGCTTCAGATGCCTCGCCATTAACAGGCAATTCCAAAAATTCCCCATCTAAATATTTGAGAAAAAAGGTATGCTCACCAATTTTGATATCAATGGCATAAGGGCCTATCCATAATGCATCAAATTTTCCATGCTTGCCCTTGTCTTCGTGCCTACTATCCCATAACAAAACCAAATATCCAACATTGAAGGCTTTAGGAGTGACCTTCTTGTCAAACAATCTCTTTAATTTTTCCCTAAATCTAACATGCCTTTGATTGGATGCTCTTCTCTCCTCATCAAGCTCAATAATCTGATTGATCCTTGATTCATATGGGCCAAGCTCTTGATCTTCAAACTATTGGGAAAAATGAAATGAAGATAATTACAGGTGCAAAGGCAACAAAGCATGAGTTCCATATACCAACTCAAAGGGGATTTTTCTAGTAACTATTTTAAGAGTTATCCTATTAGCCCAAACTGCAAATTTCAATTGTTCACCCCATTTCTTCTTGTTTTGCTCCAAGGTTCTTCTAATGTTCTTCAACAAATTCTTATTACTAGACTCATCTTGTTCATTCCCTTGGGGGTTATAGTTTGAAGAATAAGTCAGATTGATTCCATATTCATTACACATTACCATTAAAGGGTTGGCTCTAAAGCACATGGCATTATCAGCTACAATCTTGACTGGGACTCTAAATCTACATATGATTTGATTCAACAAGAAGTCCATAACTATTTGGTGTGTTGCTTTCTTGGTGGGGATTGCCTCTACCCACTTTGTAAAATAATTAGTGGCTACAAGGATCCACTTATGGCCAACACTAGAAGGATCTGAAATCTCACCAATGAATTCCATCCCCCATTACTTGAAAGGAGCTTCAATTGATACAGGCTGCAAAGGAAGGGATCTTGAAGCTTTTAGTATTCTAGAGAAATGTTGGTAACTATCACATTTTCTAACTAGCTGGGTTGCATCTTTGAAGAGAGTAGGCCACTAATAACTAGCTCTCAAAATATTATGTGTTGTTACTCTTCTAGCAAAGTGTCCTCCACAAACTCCCCCATGGAAATCAAAAACTATCTTGGGAGCTTCATCTTCAGTTATGCATTTCAAGAGGACACCTTCAGGGTTCTTCCAAGCCAGCCCAAGGTCTGTGATGATATATTTTTGAGAAGCCAAAGCTTGAGGGCTCTTTTCTGATTTTTATTTAAATGATCAAGATAGTAAAGGTGTCTGAGGTAAAATATTATATCCTTGTACCACTAAGAACTTACCAATTTCCCAAGAACATTTGCCCTTTCTTCTTCTACTTCATTCACTTCCATAGTCTGTAGGTTGCTCTCAACCATGAGCTTAGCAAGACCCAAACCTCTTACTAGCTTTGTGGTTTGGATGTCCATATCATACTCCTACAGTTTGTTCACCCATCTACATATTTTACTTGAGATCTCCATCTCTAATAAGATGTCTTTTACCATGGTGTGGGGAACATAAGCAACAACTTTTGAACTTAAAATATAAGGCCTGAAAACCTTTGTTGCTTTCACCAAGGCAAATGCTTGTTTTTCCATGATTGTATACTTTAACTCAGCTGCTTATAAAGCCTTACTAAAGAAGGAAATAGGCCTCTCAGCCCCATTCTCATCCTTTTACAGAAAAACAGAAGTAATGGTATACTCAGAGGTAAAGGAAAAGATTTGGAAAGGCCTCTTATAGTTTGGGGCTGCTAAAATAGGTGCATGTTTAAGTGCATCCTTAATTCCTTCAAAAGCTTGAATGGAAACCTCCTCCCACTTGATAACTTGGTCCTTCTTTAGCATGCTTGTGATTGGAAGAGTCAACTCAGCAAAGTTGGAAACAAACCTTCTAATAAAATTAATTTGACCAAAGAAATATTGGATGCCTTTCTTGGTTCTTGGGATAGGTACTTTGTTGATTGCTTCCACTCTCTCAGGGTCTATCATAACACCATCTTTTGACACAATGTGACCAAGCAACTTGGCCTTTTACACGCCAAAATGAAACTTCTTTGGATTAAGAGAAATGCCATACTCCCTACATCTGATCAGCATCTTCTCCAAGTGCTGCAAATGATCACTTCTCTGCCTTGAAAACATAGTCACATCATCTTGGTAAACTACAATGAACTCATTGATGTAGCCAGCAAAATCAACATCCATTGCTATTTGAAAATTGGCACCAGTATTCATCAAACCAAAGGGCATCCTAACAAAAACATATGTTCCCCAAGGAGTGGTGAATGATGTCTTAAGTCTTTCCGATTCTTTGACAACCACTTGATTATAGCCAGAGAAACCATCCAATGTAGAAAGCAACTCAGACCCTGTCACAAGCTGCAACATATTTTTCATATTTGGCAAGGGATAGTTGTCCTTCATGGATGCTTTGTTTAGATTTCTAAAATCCACACAAAGTCTGATGTCTCCGTTCTTCTTTCTAGCTGGCACAAGGTTTACAACCCAAGATGAATACCTTATGGGCTGAATGATCCCTCCATATCTCAACTTCTTTAACTCCTCTTGCCTTTTCATGGAGAGAAGTGGATTAATTGGCTTTTGCTTATGTCTAAATGGTTTTGCATTTTTCTCAAGAGGGATATCATGCTGAAACAAGTCTTCTCTATATGCTTTTAACTCGAATATGACCAGAAAGGAAAGCGAGTCTTGATATTGTTTCAACAATCAAGATAGGACTGTCTTTCTTCCTCGCTTAAACCGCTTCCCAACCAAAATTTTCTTGGTTTTTCCTTTGTTCCCAATTAATTCTCTTCCACATCCCTTGAGTTAGACATGTTTCTATTGATGATGCAATCAACATTGTTAAATTAGACTCAAGGGCAATAAGGCCTCTAGGAATGGTGTTAGTTTTCAATTGGATAATATCTTTTCCAAAAAAGTATCTCTTCCTTCAGTCATACACACCATTGGTTCCCAATCAATATGCTGATATACAAACTCACCTTGATTTTACAAGAACCTTTGCACTTGATAATCATTATCAAAAACTTTCCAATGCTTGATGTTGTCGGGGACGGTGGCCAAGTCAACACTTCAACATTATACTCACAATAAGGTGAAATGGTGCAAACTCCAAATCTTGACCCCAACACTACCAAATTTTCAGCAACAACATTCAAACTTCTGTCATGGTGCATAATATTGAAGGAATCAAATATCTCAACTAGATCCCAAACCGCATGCTTATCTTTGCTTCATCCACTTTGATTTTTTAGCATACAATTTTCTTATTTGTTTGACAACTAGCTCGAATATCCATTTTCAATGATTTCCTTGACACCATACTTCCATGTAATTCTTAGACCCAATAACAAGGCTTCATACTTAGCAATGTTGTTAGTACATTCAAAATCAAGCTTGAAGGAAAAAACAAATTCTTCCAAGCTAGGATAAATCAGAATTACATAAGCATCATTTCCAAATTTGGAGCAAGCTCCATCAAATAGAAAGGTCCAAGGAGAACATACCTATTCAAGGAACTTTTACTGTTCCATTTTGTGTTCTTTTCCATCAGTAAAACTAATAAAATTATTAGCATCTACATCAGCAAATAACACTTCATAGGAAGCATTGTTTGGGTCCCTAATTAGATGCAACATTTTCTTTTCTCCATAGAGCTTGACTAGGTATCCCTCAATGGGAATGGTGGAAAAAGACATATCCATTTGGACACTCCCTCCAACACTTGCAGCCCACTTTCTTGACAAAAGCATACCCCATTTGGTAGGGAAATCAACAATCACAACATCCAATTTTAAATTCCTCCCGGGATAAGATGCAAGTTGCACAACCAAACCTTTTACACAACCAACTACCGGCACTTCTCTTGAGTCCATGGTAGTACACTTTCCATATGCTGTTGTCAATTTCATATCCAACTCATTCATGACTTCTAGAGGTACAAAATTACATGATGCATCGGAATCAAACATACAATTGTGAAGTAGCCTATCCTTTACAATCAAAGTTGTGAAAAATGGATCAACATTCAATTGGGAATCAACCAAAGATGTCCCCAAATATACCTTAGGTGTCTCTCTAAGATCTTCTACTACTGGTGGTGTTTCAAGGTCAATAATGACTTGAGGGGGAGTCTCAACAACATTTACATTTCTGCCTAGAATATTCTTCTCTTCTTTCAACCCTAAGTACTCAAATGCTCTCTTCTTATGCTCAAGAATTCTAAGCAACTCAATGATTGGAACACTCACTTTAATTTGGCTCAATACTTGGGCTATGTCATAGGGGACACTCTTTGGAAAAATAACATTGGAAGGGAGACAAGAAGATTCATTAGATGGTAGTGGATTCTTGGTAGCTTGGGCATAAGGAGGACTGTAATTTTTGTTTGGGACAACAAAACTTCTCGGGAAGTGTTTCTTCCTAGGAGCTTCTTTGTGAATACTTGTGAGCAAGGGTGTTTTAGGTTTGGCTTAAGGCCCAATTCCTGTAACAACTTTGCTTCTAGTGTTATAATCTTTCTCTTGAGCTACAACAACATTCATCAACAAATTTCTATCTTCCTCCGAAGGGATACCACCATCATACTTCTTAATCATCAAAGCTATTAAGTATTCAAAGTCATTGTTAGGAATTTCAAAAATTGCACTTCATCAACTTCAAGAGTATGGGGGAGAAGAAAACTTGTACCCGTTTGATACAATCCCAAAATGTAGTAGTAGTCCTAGCACTTATTACTTCAATAGATGTTGTTCCTCCTTATGAGCTTGAAGAAAAACGCATCTTGTAAATATTATCATCCTCACCAACTTTCTAGTCCACTTCACATGGAGGATGAGGAAGAAAACATCTATCACACCAATAAATATCAGTAACTTCATCAACAATATCAACCCCGATAGTTAGAGGGTCAAGAACCTATCTACTTTCACTTGCTTGGGGTTGTCTATTTCCCCCTCCCATAGGTCCTTTACCTCTATCATCTTGTCTTTGATTACCCCTAGGATGATTGCCAAATCTATCATGGTTTTGTGCTCTTTGCTAACCTTGTGAACTTTGGCCAATTCCTTTCTCAACTCTTTCCAATTTGTATGAGATTTCTTTGACAGCCTTTGCCAAAGTTTTTACAACTGTTCTAAATCAGCACCTTTGCTAGCTTGAGGTTTTTTAGGGTTTATCAACTTTACACCATCTCTCTTGAGAGGTTTCCCAACAGCTTTAATATTGTTTTCAATTTGAAGTTGCATGGTGAAAGCTCGTCTTAGATTGGTAGGGTTCTTGTCTCTTAGGTAATAGGCTGCCTTTTTATCAAATGCATATGTATATTTGATTAAACAAGATTCATCACAAGGCCTCAAACTAACAAGAAGCCTTCTCAAAGTTTTGTTAAACCTTGTCTTTGAACTCATGGACTGATTCATTAGGGTTCTTCTTGATATTCTCAAACTTAGACAAAAGAAATCTAGGATCAGTCTTGTCACCATATTGCAACCTAAATGCATTTTTCATTTCATTCCATGAATCAATAAAATTATCAAGTAGATCCCTTTACCAATCCCTAGCATTTTCTTCTAGTGTATGAATGAACAACTTAACATACACATCCTCAAACTCTATCTCAAAATCTTCCATCATATTATCAAAAATTTTGAGATGTTGATCACCAGTAATATCATTGTTACCCTAGAATTTTGGAAACCTATTTCTAACATCTTGTGGCAAAGCATTTGGGTAACCATCCATTCCTCTAAAATTTATAGGACCAAAGGTGTTAACAAAAAATGGAGGTCTAGGCTGAGCCATATTGTTTGGTGGAGGTGATCTTGGAGGAGAAAAAAATAATGAGTGAGAGGTCTTTGGGAATGGGAATGAAATCTTCAAAAAGATCTCTCTTAAGGGCTCTCCTTCTTGATGATCTCTAGAAAATTTAGAAAATACAGGAGAAGATTTAGGATCAAGCTTTTCAAATGCAAAAGAAGGTCCCTCACCTGATGGGGAATTCAAATCAGCAATAGGATTGTCTGAATCAAATCCACTTGAAGAAGAATTACAGTCCTCAATAACAAGATGCTCACTTTCAAACTCAATAATAGGGATATCCTTTCTCGTAGCCAAGTCTCCAATAACCTTCCACACCTTTCTCCCCTCTAGCTCTGAGTTTACTTGAATCTATAAACAAATTCTTAGTAGAGTCCTTGATGAAGAGAGATCTTCTTCCTTCCAGTTTTGTAGATTTGAGCAACAAATTATAAATGATAGAAAGGTAAAACAATTGGTATTTTCAATATCAAATCAACATGGAGTCACCACTAAGGAATTTCACCTTAGTTGTGCAAGAATGCACTAAAATAATCTGTCAAATTTTTTCTAGTACTGAAACCTTTGCAAGGATTTATAAATCAGACCTTCTTCTTCTTAAATCAATCAATCACAATGCACCCAAAGTGTATGAACTGCTAGGAAATGGAAAAAAGGGACAAAACTTGAAACCCTTGTTTAAAACTTGCAGATCTGAAGCATAGAATGATATTTTAACAATGTAACAACTCAAATAATTGAATACACAAATGCTCAAACTCTTCAAACACTCCAAAAACACCAAGAAATTCCAAGAAATCCCCAGTAATGGCACCAAAAAGGTGTTGGTACCCAAATTTGTTCTCCTTTTCAGTCTGAGTAGCATCAAAGATATGGCATGAAGTTTGAAGTCAGATAGATCTTGATGTGTGTCGTTTTGTAGCCGGGGATGTGATCTAACTGACACTTAGATTTGTGGAGAGATGGATAACACTTTGAAAAGGATCTGATCTAACCCTCACTATTTTAGGTTGTGCCTTTCAACCAAGGTAAGAGAACCTATATTGTAACCCCCAAATGGTGAAGGAGATGAAGATATCCCTCAATTTATGCAAGTAGTATGAAAAGGCCTTGGGAAAATATGATCAACACTCCAAATCTGACTTTCACAAGTTGTCACTCCCAGATTATGGAGATATTTTCAATGCAAGGCAAGGGTTACTGGAGACATTATATGATCCTAATTTTCCTTGTGCATTTTTGTAAATGGATTGTATTCTTTTGTTGACACACAATGTAGATGCAGGGGTAGTATGGGTAGGATGGGTTGTTTAGAATGATTTTTGGTGGGGTATTGATGAGACAAACTGGGATATATCAGATCTTTGACAACCTCTACAATACTTGAAACAACTATCAAATAAAATGCTTCAAATAATCAAGAAATTCTTTCAACCAGAAGAGGCATAAATGGAATCCCAGGAAGCACTCACCACAAAAGCTTGAAGTAAAGAACTCAATTAAACAAAAAAATACTTGATCAAACCACGCCTAAGGTATCCCCAAAGGCTTACAAGCAATCTTTGTAGTCAAGGAAGGTAAAGTGATTTTAAATTTGTTTATCTCTTTATCAGATGAAGGCTCTTTTGAACATGAGATTGCAAATGCCAAGCTAAACTATCAATAAGAAATGGAGATTCTATGTGATTTCTAAAGACTTTCAATGCAAGATTGCAACAAAACAAGTGAAAACTATTTGTAGGCATTTAAAAATGATAAATGAGACATCATATTGCCTAGAAAAACAGATTAACTCAAAAGCCTGTTAGATTCATTAGCAGGGGAGAGTTTCATGAACAATCTTAGATATGTGTGATGGCTATACACTTGTAACCAACTCACATACATGAAGATCCAACATAGAAAAATTAATTTGTTTCTTTGGTGGGTTTCTAAAAAAACAAGTTTTCTCTCGTAATTTTCTCGTGATTTTCAATTTTTCCCGATCTCTTACAATTTCTCTAATATGCATTATATACCTCATGCCACATTGGATCCTTATTTCCCAAGAAAAGAATATGCCATGGGATCAAGTTTGTTACAACAATCCTCATGATTCAATGAAAATGACATCAAATAGAGAAACACTTGCAGTTCTTAGGTGTGCCAAAAAGATTAAATCATTACAAATATATGGATCATTATCCATCCACGGAAGCATGTTTTTCATCAGTGGGGCATGAAAAAACCTTTTACTCATCATTTTTACCCTTTTACCTTTTCAAATTACCTCTGTAACTTTTGATTTTGTCATTTCACGTGTTTTCTCGGGCAATGGCAGAAATTTGTTACAAAAACACCTCAAATCAACGAATTGAGTCATTAAAGTGATGTCAATGATCCTGGAAGGCCAAGATGACAAAAATCACTATAAATTTGATGGATTTTGATGCAAAAATCATGATTCCAAGCTTCCTAGAGATCCCATTGTAGTCAAAACAAATGGATGCATAGCAACCATCGATCTTATCCATATTTTAATCCTGGCCCTCCACGTGGAAGATGCGAGACTTAGAAATAAGCTTGAGTTACCTTTTTAATTTTTGGATAAGGCTGGACACATGGCAAAAAATGATTGGAAACAAATTCAGGCTCATTTTTGACTTTTTGATATTTTTGAAAAAATGGAAAAAATTGACTTTTTCCTCCACCCTTCCGCCCTTGATATCCGGAGTTGACACATGGCACATGGTGGGCCCCATTGGGATCGCACTTCAAATCTGTGCATTTTGACCTTTTTTGGAAATCGAGAAAATTTTCATGTTTTTCCTCATGGGCCCGCACCTCTAATATCTCCCTTGCCACGTGTCTCCTAATGATTCGCTAGTGGGGCAAAGTGCTTCAAATTTTGGCTTTAAGCCTTTTTGGCAAAAGGGAAAATTTTCCTTCCCGCCTCGCCATCCCACCGACCGCTCTACTAGACACGTGTCCACCTATGATTCGTTCGTGGGGCACACTAAATTTTTTTATTTTTGATTCCTTTGTAAAAATGGGAAAAATCCCCTTTACCTCCGTGGACCCACCGACCCACCTCTTGAAAATTGTGGACATGTTTCCTCTTCTGATTCATCACGGAACCTCGGCCCAAAATTTTCCTTTCATCCATTTTGCCAAAAAAAGGGGTAAAATTCCCCATTTCCCTCGTGGCTTGCACTTCCCACTCGCCTTGCTATCTTTGCCATGTGTCCTCCTTTGATTGGAGTGGGGATGAAACCTATTTTGAAACCTTAGACAATTAGAGCTAAAAAACTCTAAGTTCCCCGGCCTTGTTGTCCACTCAAAATTCCCCACCCTGATAATAGTAAAAATTTCAAAATTTTGAGTTTAAGTGTCTTTTCTGTCGAGCTGGTGGTGTGAAAAGGCCGTGAAATTGAGAAAATCTGTGTTTTGGGTCATTTTGTAAGTATTTCGGGCCTGTCGGAACTTTTTGTCCCAACTGTCCCAAGTCCAAACGGGTCTTCTGTTCTCCGACCGGCCGAAATCCCCGAAGTTGTCCCATTTTCGGGCCCGTCGGAAGTTTTTGTCCCAAGTGTCCCAAAACTCAAAGTGCACTCTGTTCCCGATCGGCCGAACCACCCGAACCGCGTACTTCGGAAGTTTTCGTCCCAACTGTCCCAGAGTCAATTGTGCGAGTTGTTCCATTTTCGGCCGAAACACCCGAACCGCGTACTTCACTCTTGCATGTCCCAAATAGCCCAAGTCAAAAAGTGCGAGTCGTTCCATTTTCGCCCGAACCGGCCGAACCGCGTACTCCGGAACTTTTTGTCCCAAATGTCCCAAGTTCAAACGGGCCTTTTGTTCCACTTTCGGCCGAAACTCCCGAACCACGTACTTCACACATTTCTGTCCCAAATGTCCCAAAATACATTTGTGCGTCTTCTCCTTATTTCGTCCGAACCGGCCGAGCCGCGTGTTTCGCGCATTCGCGTCTCACATGTCCCTAGTGAACCAAAAGCCATTCATACTTGGTTTTTCCCGCTCTACCCGAATATGCTGTTTTTTCAAACTGGTATGAAGATCAAGTTTCAGGAACAGGAACAAATTTCGCCGCTCGAGTCTGCCATTGAAGAAGCCAATAATGATTATCATACTCACGTCGAGTTTGATAAAGAGATAGAGGAACGTCTTGGATTTTGGACGCAGCCTTCGGCCAGCATGTCAGACCTCGTGGCAGGGACATAGCTGAGGCGTTAGAGAGATTCTGACAGCGGTTTCTATAGTCGGTGGGTCCTCTCTCGGCGGGCACTGCCTTCTTCTTCTCCTTGTTCTTTTCTCCTCTTCCTTTTCTTTTCCGTTTTCTTTGTAATAGGTTGAGGTATTGCAGTTGGCAGTCCTTAACGGTTCTTGATTAAAGAAACGGTTACGAAGGGTAACTGATTTGTAATCTATATAACAAAGCATTTCGCGCCACGGGTAGAGAGGAAGAACTTGGCATATTTTCTGGAAGTGTAAATAGATCAGAGAGAAATCAATACAAAAGGGCTTTCCATTCATTGTCTATCCAATCTCTGTTATCTCTGTGTTTTCTTTTAATTTCGTGAAGATCATTTGTTTCTAGTTCGTTAGTCTCACTGATTGCATATTTTCAAATATTGCGAGTATAGTGATCTTGTATAACCAAGAAGGAACTTTGTGTCCTTGATTAATGAATCTGAAGAAGATTATTTACAGAACTTTGTGTCTGGTAATCTCATCTTGTACAAACGATCTTGTTTTAAATTCACTGCAACTTCATATACATAAAGGATTATTCTGCTATCTATAATCCTGCATGTTGCTCTTCTGCTCACCCTCGTATTCCCTTTCCTCAGTCCTTTTGTAACTGATGATCCTTGTGGAAAACACTTTCGTAATATCCAAGTTCAACTATAAAATCATGTTTTGTATATTTGTAAATAAGTTCGTTTCTGAATAAGGGAACCTCTCCCATTAAAGAGGAGGGACTTCTTGTCCCCTGACTGTTGCTCTTCTTAAAAGTCCTATTTGACGACCAACAGTTTTTGGTGACTCCGCTGGGGAAAATCACATTCCAGTTCAGTAATTTTTGATCATCTTTTGATCTGGCGACTCCGCGTTTTACTCGAGGGAGAAGGACCCTTGGTATTGAAGACTCTCAGTTTCAACTTTTGGAGCAGCAGGGTTTTCCTTTCCCTTCAACAAGAAATAGAAGGACTCGTTCGACAAGCACACCACCTGTTCAAGAAAGAAGTCCTGCGGGTGGTATTCCTTCAAAGCCTGCTAGTCCCAATCTACGAGCTTTGATCCTGGCGGTGTTACAGTTCCCCTCCAAGCCGTATTTCCAAGAATGGCGGCACAATTGCCATGGGGTCAACGTGTCGGGCCTCTGGCCCTTACTCAGCCTTTGCATGAGTTACCCAGAGGTAACCGGAAGAACTTCCCCAAATTCAAAGGCGATGGCAAAGTGCACCCTGACGAACACATCGCAGCCTTCGTTGTTGCATGTGGAGTTCTGGGAGTCGAATATGAAGACGTCTCCGTAAGGCTGTTTGTTGAGACGTTACAAGATAATGCTGTTGATTGGTTCTATCACCTTCCGGCCGGTGCTATAACCGACTGGGACACAATGAGAACTCAGTTTGAGAACCGTTTCAAGCCGGCAGAAGATGTGCATGCCTTGCTTGCCCAGGTCTCTCAGATAAAGAAAGATTCACAAGAGCCCATGAGGGAATTTGTGGCCCGGTTCAACAGGTTGGTAAATAAAATTCCAACGCCTACCCGACCTGTCAACCAAATTCAAAAGTGTTTCTTCCTAAATGCTCAATCGCCCAAAGTTAGTTATGCACTAAGAAGGGCTAATCTCGGAACACTAGCTCTGGATCAAGAACTGGCTGTTAGTATCGAAGATGACTTGATCATGTCAGGGAAGTTGAGAAGAGACCCTCCCAAATCTAAGTCTGCTGCTTCTTCCTCTTCCACCCCTGGACCTAGTACTGATCCATTAGTCCAGAAACTCACAAATGATCTTGTCGCTATAAAGAAACAGTTGGCTCAGCATGCCCCGTATGCAGATGTTCCAAGAAGAAATTTTCAGCCCAGAAATCGTTTTCCTGCTCCTCACACAAGACTAGCACTTGAAGGACCTCCTGTTAAGGTTCCTGTGAACGCAACCTGTGAAGTTGAAGAGCCAGATGATGATGAAGCTTGCGAGGAGTTTGTGGAGGAATTTGATGATGAGGCAGAGGAACTTGAGGGATCTCGGGTTAATTTCTTTACCACCGAGGGCGTTGATGATGGAGATGACTATGATGAAGTGGTAGCAGACATGAATAGTGAATCATTTGCTGTCATGACTCGAGAACAGACAAAGCAGAGGGAAAAGGTGACACAGCCCATAAAGAAGTCTAAGGAGCAGTCGGCAACTATTCCTGTAATTGCAAAAAGAGGGTCTCCTATCCCTACTTCGTCTGCACCAAAGGTGAGTCCTATCAATCCCGCTACCAAAGTTGCTTCTTCTTTTTCTCCTAAAGTTGATAAGCCTAGAATTCCAAATGACGATGGCCCGTCCACTTCTGGGTCTTTTGATATTGTTGATCACCTGAAAAAGACCAAGGTCCAAATCTCAGAAGCTGAGTACTATCAAACCCACCCCAAAGCTTTTGCCAAGATGATTCAATTTGTAAATTCCCATTCCAAGACCACCTCTAAAGGCCTTTTGCCTACTCCTCCTTCTGCACCACAGCCAAGTCTGGTAGCTGCTGTCACCTCCCCTGGTGACAAAATTAAACCATTTTATGTAACACTTCTTATAGCTGGTCATAGGCTCAGTAATTGTGTCATTGACTCAGGAGCCTCAGATAACGTAATGCCTGCTAAAGTAGCTCATGCTTTAGGCCTGACCCTCACTCGCACTTATGGATCCTGTTACTCCATGGAAAGTAAAGAAGTGCCCCTGGTCGGGAGGATTAAGGATGCGCAAGTGGCTTTTGCTGCCTTGCCTGAAAAGAAAGTGTTGGCTACCATCCTAGTAGCAGACATTCCTCCTTCTTATGGAATGTTGCTAAGTAGAAACTTCTGTAAAGATGTGGGTGGGGAAATCCAAATGGACTGGTCACACGCACTCATACCTGTCAATGGACAAATGAAGAAACTGTTGCCTGAGAAACAATCTGAGTATATTGTGTAGAAAACGGATGATCCTAAGGCACAAATACTCTATGAAGATATGGGTCATGGCAATTACATGATTATGTCCCCTGATGAAATCCAACCCCCCAAAGTGTCTCCTAAAGATCCCAATGGTGTTTGGATTTTAGAATTTGATGGAAGTTGTTCTCGGTGGTTCGGAGTGGCGTCTCGCTAGTGTCACCTGAAGGATGCCTACATCCTTTTTCATTTAAGTTGCAGTTCGAAAACACTAATAATACAGCAGAGTATGAGGCTCTCATTCTTGGACTGCAAGTGGCCAAAGAACAAGGTGTGAAGAACCTTCTGGCTCGTGGTGATGCAGAGTTGATTGTAAAGCAGGTCAGAAATCTCTTTCAGGTAAAAAATGGGAGACTGAAGCATTACCGGAATCAGGTTTGGGATTCCATTGAATTCCTTGATGCTTTCTCTATTGAGGCAATACCTAGGGAAAAGAACAGTAGGGCTGATTCACTGGCTGTCTCAGGGTCACTACTGATTCCCCATCCTGAATTCTCTCAGGATAAATTCACCATTGAAATGGTCCATCGGCCGAGTGTACCTGACGACACCAATAACTGGCAAGTTTTCAACGATGATCAGCATTTTCTTTCCTTCCTGGAACTCAAGGGTAATTTCGAACAACTGTATTTTGAGGGAAGTGACAACCTGCCTCGTGAAAGTGTGTCCTTTGACCAAGCTGTCACCCAAGGAGAAGAAACAGATCAGGAAGGGTGCATTAAACTCAAAGGAAATAAGATTCCTAAAGGTTTGGTGAGTTTGGAGGAATTGTTTGATAAACATGACAGGTATGTGAAATCTAAAGCTTCTACTGGACCTCAGCAATCAGCTGAGTATGATAAGATTGATATTGGGAGTTCTAATGACCCTAAGCTGGTAAATATTGGAAAATGTTGTACAGCAGATGAAAGGAGAAAAGCAATTGATCTTCTAAGAAGGTATAAGGACGTTCTTGCATATTCTTATGAAGATCTAAAAGCCTTCAAGCCAAAAGATATGCAGCATTCGATTCCTCTCAAACCAGGAATTAAGCCTTTCAAGTAGAAACAAAGGCAGTACAACCCCAAAATAGCTGACACCATCTTTCAGGAGATTCAGAAATTGTTGAAGGCTAAAATTATTTTTCCTATTCACCATTCAACATGGATTGCAAATATTGTGCTGTCGAGAAGAAGAATGGTGAGATCCGCATCTCGTGTTGATTTCGAAACACTGAATCAAAGCTTCTACGAAGGATAATTACCCTTTGCCTATGATGGATCAAGTATTGGAAGCAGTATTGAGGATCTGAAATGTTATCTATGCTTGATGGATTTTTTCGGATATAATCGGAGTAGAGGTGGATACTGTAGATCAACACAAAACAGCTTTCACTACACTACTCCTTGGGGTACCTTTGCCTACAAGAGAATGCCTTTTGGGCTTATTAATCTTGGTGCCACTTTCCGAGAGAGCTATGGATCTCGGCTTTTGGAAGCTTAAAAAGGAAGTTGGTCAATGAGTCTCAACGAAACTGGCACAAGAAGCTCTATGATGCCCTTTGGGCAGACAGGATCACACCTAAAAGAGCCATTGGAATGTCCCCCTTTCAAGTGGTGTATGGAGTAGAGGCTCAATTTCCAGTGACAGTGGAACTACCAGCCTTGCACCTAATGAAGGCCATTGAAGATACTAGTTTCAGAGATGCCCTGGACAAGAGAATTATGTACCTGCACAAGCTGAATGAAGACAGATTGGTGGTTGCCGATAGGATATCTGTTCACCAGCAGAAGGTAAAGGTCCTGTTTGACAAGAAAGCTAGGTTCAGAGATTTCCAAGTTGGAGACACTGTATTGCTATGGGATAAAAGGCATGAACCTCGTGGCAGCCATGGAAAGTTCGATTCCCTGTGGCTCGGACCTTTCAAGATCAGGCACTTTGCTGGTGAGAACTCCTTTTATCTTGATTACATGGATGGTTCTTCTCTCCCACTTCCTTATAGTGGGCAGTATCTCAAGTTGTTCAAGTCCTAGGTGATTAGGGAGCCCCTTGTATATTCTGTACAGTGCTTTTGCTTCTGCGTTTTGGCGTGTTTCCCTTCCTCCTTTTGTTTTGGTGTGTTGCCCTCTGTATTGGTCTGTTCTTGACTCCGTTGCCCAATGGATAAGGCACTGGTCTACTTCCACCGAGTTTGTCTAAGTTCTTGCCTTGTCTCATTCCTTGAATTTATACCAAGTCATCCCCAGAAGGAGCCAGCTGTTGTCCACTCAAAATTCCCCGCCCTGATAATAGTAAAAATTTCAAAATTTTGAGTTTAAGTGTCTTTTCTGTCGAGCTGGTGGTGTGAAAAGGCCGTGAAATTGAGAAAATCTGTGTTTTGGGTCATTTTGTAAGTATTTCGGGCCTGTCGGAACTTTTTTCCCAAACTGTCCCAAGTCCAAACGGGTCTTCTGTTCTCGACCAGCCGAAATCCCCGAAGTTGTCCCATTTTCGGGCCCGTCGGAAGTTTTTGTCCCAAGTGTCCCAAAACTCAAAGTGCACTCTGTTCCCCGATCGGCCGAACCACCCGAACCACGTACTTCGGAAGTTTTCGTCCCAACTGTCCCAGAGTCAATTGTGCGAGTTGTTCCATTTTCGAAACACCCGAACCGCATACTTCGCTCTTGCATGTCCCAAATAGCCCAAGTCAAAAAGTGCGAGTCGTTCCATTTTCGCCCGAACCGGCCGAACCGCGTACTCCGGAACTTTTTGTCCCAAATGTCCCAAGTTCAAACGGGCCCTTTGTTCCACTTTCGGCCGAAACTCCCGAACCGCGTACTTCGCACATTTCTATCCCAAATGTCCCAAAATACATTTGTGCGTCTTCTCCTTATTTCGTCCGAACCGGCCGAGCCGCGTGTTTCGCGCATTCGCGTCTCACATGTCCCTAGTGAACCAAAAGCCATTCATACTTGGTTTTTCCCGCTCTACCCGAATATGCTATTTTTTCAAACTGGTATGAAGATCAAGTTTCAGGAACAGGAACAAATTTCGCCGCTCGAGTCTGCCATTGAAGAAGCCAATAATGATTATCATACTCACGTCGAGTTTGATAAAGAGATAGAGGAACGTCTTGGATTTTGGACGCAGCCTTCGGCCAGCACGTCAGACCTCGTGGCAGGGACATAGCTGAGGCGTTAGAGAGATTCTGACAGCGGTTTCTGAAGTCAGTGGGTCCCTCTCAGCGACTGGCCACCTGTCTTCTTCTCCTTGTTCTTTTCTCCTCTTCCCTTTCTTTTCCGTTTTCTTTGTAATAGGTTGAGGTATTGCGGTTGGCAGTCCTTAACGGTTCTTGATTAAAGAAACGGTTACGAAGGGTAACTGATTTGTAATCTATATAACGGCATTTCTACGCCACAGGTAGAGAGGAAGAACTTGGCATATTTTCTGGAAGTGTAAATAGATCAGAGAGAAATCAATACAAAAGGGCTTTCCATTCATTGTCTATCCAATCTCTGTTATCTCTGTGTTTTCTTTTAATTTCGTGAAGATCATTTGTTTCTAGTTCGTTAGTCTCACTGATTGCATATTTTCAAATATTGTGAGTATAGTGATCTTGTATAACCAAGAAGGAACTTTGTGTCCTTGATTAATGAATCTGAAGAAGATTATTTACAGAACTTTGTGTCTGGTAATCTCATCTTGTACAAACGATCTTGTTTTAAATTCACTGCAACTTCGTATACATAAAGGATTATTCTGCTATCTATAATCCTGCATGTTGCTCTTCTGCTCACCCTCGTATTCCCTTTCCTCAGTCCTTTTGTAACTGATGATCCTTGTGGAAAACACTTTCGTAATATCCAAGTTCAACTATAAAATCATGTTTTGTATATTTGTAAATAAGTTCGTTTCTGAATAAGGGAACCTCTCCCATTAAAGAGGAGGGACTTCTTGTCCCCTAACTGTTGCTCTTCTTAAAAGTCCTATTTGACGACCAATGAGACTGCTCCTCCACCTTTGGTCTTTTAGGACATGTGTCCACTCCGGATTAGGTTTGTGGGGTTTCGGACCAATTTGTGACTTTAACATTTTTGCAAAATAAGGTCTAAAACCTTAAGGGAACTGATCACCTACCATCCCCTTGCCAATCTGAACATGCCACGTAGGTAAATTTTCAAAAATGAGGCCTCGGGCCCGAAAATGCCCCATTTGTAAAAAAATAAAAATGACAAGTTACAACATTTCCCCGCCGATCCTCGGCCAATGAAAACCCCCCACATCGCGAATAACTTCTAAGGATGAATTTTATAGGTAAATGACGCCCATCTAACCGTCAAAATGTAAAAAATTTCAGGGATGCCCTAGAATTGAAATTTTTCACCAAGGATGGTAGATTTTTATTTTAAATCAACTGAAGCATGATTTCCAAACATTTTCGACCTTGGGATTGGATTTTCAAATAAAAACAAGTATGAATTGATGAATTTGGATTTTTCCACTATCTAGCAAAGGGAAAAAATGACATAGCCCACAAAATTGGAAAAACTAGGGCACAGAAAAGGGCAAACTTGAAATATTCCTTCAAATTTGGGAAAACAACAAGTTTGTGAGCATTTTTAAAGCATTTCAATTGGAGGAAGAATTTCAGACCATCAATTCGAAGGGTAATTTTTTTTTGAGAAAATACAAATTTGGAGAATTAGGGCAACATGGTGCAAGGTCAAAAATGGCACCAACATCGATGACACACTCTTAATCTATGTTTCATTATTGACTATTGAGGGAAATTTATAAAATAACCTCATCTCATACACATCCATACACATTATCCTAGGGAACACGCTACTCATATCATACTCACTTTGTATACTATTCCATCTCACTTATTCACATCATATTACATATCTTAGTTGCACATACTCTTGTTTTTTCATACTTGTTACATCTACACATTATTTCACATGCTAGATAGATAATATGTAATTATATTTAGCATATACATATGTACATTCACTTGTTCTCTAGTTGTGAATGAAAAATTTACACATAACATGGATGCTTCACAATGTACCTCTTACAACTCTCACCAAGGCTCCTCGGGGTATCTACTTTTATACATACTACATGTGATATTGGTTCATTCTATACTACATATTCTTACTAGTACACTACTTTATAATGAACTATACATTGTTTTACATACTCTTTATATTTGTAAATGATAATGGATGCTTCATGTGCAAAATTTTATTTGCATGAAATATTTTCTACCATGGTTATCGATACGGTGTTTTCCATTGTATGTCATTATTTTCGGGCTTTTCCCTAGGTTTTCTTGTTCATTGCTTGAATGGTTTTGGCTACTTCCACCCTAATTTTCTTTCAACATTTTGAGAAATTTCCCATGTTTGAAACCTCCCTTTTATGGTCTACATTATCTTCTATATGCGTATTTGTCTTTTTGCACTAACATATGTTTTCAGCCACTTTGTTTGCATGTGCCTTGGTTTCTACCAAGAACATTCCCTCCCCCTGTAGGGTATCAGTTTCATATCATAGTTTGGTCCTCCCCTTTGGGCCACATCCTCCTAGAAATGTTGCATGCACCCCAAACAAGGGGGACACATTAGGTGAATCATTCACACCATAAGATAGTAAACATCTACACTTTAGACTTGTATAGAAAGGAACCGAGTAGTCATACAGTCACTGAGAATGACCCAAAATATGAATTGGATTCTCAACACAACATAGATGCTAGTGCCCAGATACAAACATGAGCACCTGAGTACTCTTGACCCTTCATGGGTGCCTATGACCAAGGGGAATTTATAGAATTTTATCAAATCAACATGGTTCACGAAATTTTACCGAGTGGTTTTCACAAAGTATAGGCACAATCCTCCAATAATCATAATACATTCTATCTCTATTTTCTTCTCTTTCTACTTGGATAAAACTAGATTGAACCTGATCAAACTATAATAGAGAAGGATCAAACCATCTACAATGTTGTATAAATTTTGGGAAGCAGTTAGGGATGGATAATAACACTAGACCTTTCTCCCTAACACTTCTTCTTTTGTGGCATGAGATAACTGAAAAAATCACACTTAGCATGAGATCACCCAAAAAAATCATTCTTGGCATGAGATTGCCCAAAAAATTACTCTTCTACAATATTTTCAGGATATTTTCTATCATTTTCACACATCACGGATCAGGTGCACATGTTCCTTTTAATACTTTTACGCATTTTCATATACTTTTACATACTTGGATAAAATTTTTCACATATACACAACTTTGACTACTCTTTTTCTCTTATTTTTGTAGGTCCTACCTTATGAGAAGAAGTATTCACATCATCAAACAAATCAAAATATAATGACAATGTGTACAACACAACATAACACACACCCCTAGGATTACTTCCTCTTCTTTATCTTCCATGTTTCATTTTATCACTCCACAATTTTTCTTGTCTCCTTGAAACACTTTCACCTTGGTTATCTGGTACACATATCTTATCTACTTTATGTTATTGAGTATTCACTCAACAACATAAAGTGGGGGAAAATGTAGACACTAAATCACTCACTGGGGGTAGATTTATTTTTCCTAATCACATACCACTATTCATATGATTCCTACATGAGAAAACTAGTAACTGGCATTTGTCTTTTGCCTCTTATCTTTCTTTCTTTATTTCTCTATGGTCTTACACACCTCACTTCCTCATCTAACTTTCACTACTTTATCTTTTTGGATCTAGAAACCAAAGCCTAGCTGAGGACATCATCACCCAAGTTCCCTCGTCCCCTTAAGGAACCCCAAAACTCTTTGTATCTCACTCAATTTTTTTGTGACCCTTTTATCTTTTGGGAATCTTTTTTTATCATGGTTCGACCTTTTAGTTGTAAATTACAAACTTCAAACAAGGGAATCATATAAATACAAAGCTATATGACCATAATAAAGGACCAAGATCTAAGTATCTGTAATCACCACCTAAGGTTACATCCAATGGAATTCTAAGAGCATCAAAGCATACATCTAGTTATCATTCAAGGGACAAGGGACTGCATTTTTTGTATACACTTCATGGGAGGGGAGTTTTCTTTTGACATCTAAACATCTATTTACATTGCTACATCTAGTTATTGCTCACTATTCAAAGTGCATCTTACATAATATCTTGCTAGGGTATGACTCTACACACACACACACGTAACTACATGGAGTATGAGATGTAGTGTAATGCTTGGTCATAAGTTTAGTCTGTTGGGTGACTATTGGGGTCTGTCTCGAATCCCTATTTACATATTTTTATTTTTAGGATTTTATGTGTTTTGTGGTTTTGGATGAGATCATTTGTTTTGCAAGTTACAAGTGAATTCTACGAACATAGTGCGGCATACGGGTGACCAACATCAAAGGTTAGAAACATTGGTGTGGTAAAATAAAAATCATTTTATGAGATTATGAATAGACACGGCACCTGAAGTAGTCTTTGGCACCTAGGTGCCCCGACCTAGCATAGGTTCCCTGGTTTGACTTATTCCAACAGTTTAAAAAAATTTGTGTGTAGTTACGATATATTCCTCCTTTCATAAGGAGTTTTCCAACCCAATACACTCTAATATTTATTACAAAATCAACTAAGTCCTCTATTCTCTCCCTTGAACCTAAGATTTCATTTTTATCTAGCTTTAAATGTGGTTATATTTGTACATTATTACTTATTATTGCATTATGACTATGCAATTAGGATGTCATAAATTTCAATGTTTGTTAAATCACTAACCATATTATCCATTTGATCTAGATCCACATGGTATACCAAACAACACCTCATACTAACCTCTTCATCTATCATGCTTCCACTAACCCATTCCTTATAAGGATGATCTATCATGCTTCCACTAACCCATTTCTTGATAAAGATGATATCCAAAACTTTTTCCACAAATGTTTCCCCATCAATGACCATTATCCATCACTTATAAAATATAATCAAGATGACAATAGCCAAATACTTCCCCAAAAAGAAAAACTTCATACTAGGTTTATCAATCTAGGGGCCAATATATTTGCCTCCTTCAATCACACACAATTACCCAAAATAATCCACCCGAAGGATCCATCCATCATAGATCCAAATTATTCTAAGAATCCTAGGGATCAACCACCCTTACTCCCAAATCCAAAAAAACCATCATGTTCCTCAACTTCCCTACATAAATACCCATGTTGATAAGGTAAAATAAATCCTACCTCTACCAAAGTACCTTCATGATCATATACATGATCAAATAAAAAAGTGAGCAAATGATTGGCCACTTTAGTATCACATATTGAAAAATCCAACCCATAATCACTTAGTCACAAATATAATTTGTTATATGTGCCACACCAATCCACTTCAACCTGTGATCCTAACCAATCTATTTCATCTTCTTATCGAAACCAATCCACTATGAACCCTATTATCAAACCCATAATCACTTGGGCCATCTAAATCTAAGTTTTCTCTTAATCCATACAAATCAGAAAATTTGGATCTTGTGCTAAAAAAATTAAATCCTATACCTCACACTACTCCCTTTAGAGGAAATGTAATCATATAGCTAAGATAAGACATTTCACACCCTTAGGTGAATTCTTGGCCACCATTTTCCATCGATTGAAAATTGAAAACATGATCACTCATCCACCAAGTAAAACCATGTGGTACTAATGGTAAAAACCGTCAAACTATCAAGAAAACCACTAAAATGATTTATATCACACGATTGGGAATTCGACCAATTGATTCAGAAATGAAAATAATATATTCAAACACTCATTCATTAAGGGGATACTATCCTTATGGAACTTTTTCCATAACTTGGGATGTGCCACAATTATGTATCTAAATATCATCCATCATCTAAATTCCATTACACATCTAAAAACCATTCCCTATGAGACACCATGATAATTCTCAAGCCTAATCCTTCATCAAGGTAAGCCTCCTAGTAAATGAAGAAACTAAAATATCTCCCAAAGACTCGATTTCATGATAACAACATTGTATCATCCTACCAATCCATTACATATCCTCTCTCAAAAATCATTTTCACCATCACGAATCATCATGAAAATGGCCTAGGCATCCATAAACAAGTTATTTGTAAACCCAATTCCCTTCATTAACAACCATACTCATTACAACATAGGATACAAACATATCACTGAAAAAATATCTCCGAGATCCAAACACAATATACTTTTGAATTTATCTCCACCAATCCTTTTATAAAAACTATAATCCCAACCACCAAAACCCATCTTCAATTACTTGACCCATTCAAATAGGGAAACTAAATCTTAGATAATATGACTTCTTCCAAAATGACCAAACCATTACAAACATCATGGGAATATCTAAGGATATCCCATTAGGATACCTCACCAAAGTTTTTCACAATAATTTTATACACAAGCATACTTTAAATAGGAATTTAAATCTCCTTGTCCCAATTAATCCAAAAATATATAAATAAAAAACACAAACAATAAACACCATCTAGTTGAAATAAACCCACCTGTAAATATTTTAAGTAAAACTCCAACATAAAAATCCAACCCAAAATTCAAAACAACAATACATATTTCATAAAACTTAGAAAATCAATATATTCCAAAATTGCAATAATTATTACCCTACACATGTATGTTCTTTCCTTCCTATTCATTATTCTTTCGTTAACCCCCACCCCTTTTCACATCACCTATCCCTATCATTAAATTCATTCTTATTCCATTCCAATCCATTTATTATTTGATTCACTCTTTATCGGTGAACACTTGTTCAACTTATTTGTAAACATAAGCAAATAATCTCTACTACAACCATGTGACCTTGGTCTATTATTACTTGGAAAATTCAAGCATGATTGTAATTATAAATATAAAAGAACTATAAAACACTTAATCAACTTGTTGTGAAGACCCTAATGTATATTTATTTATACTAGCTAGTGTCATCTCGCACTCACTTCCACTCGGCCATTAAGCCACTAATCTTTCTTAACCCATTAAGAGTGTTCAATAGAATGGAATATCTTTTAAAACTAGAAAATTATAAAGAAAAGTTCAAAAATGAAAAAATAAAAATAAGAATAAAAACCTTAATCAAAATCCATCTCAAATCTCTCTCTAGGTTATTTCCAAGATCTATATTGAGGCTAGAGATGCCTTGCTAGAAGAAGATAAATATTGTAATAAAAATATGCATCTCCTTCAAGGATATGGATGTTTGTGTGGAATTGAATCAATTTGAGGCTTCACTTTAACTTCCAAACACCTCCATCCACCTATTAGAATCAATCATTCATACACATTAGCTAGGTTTTGTTCATAGACTAAAGATCAATTATTCATTTCAAGTGGTAATTAGCCATCACCATCACACACCCTAGATCTTGATAATACATAGGGCTAGTATGTTTCCAACTATTTTTAGACCTTGGTCATAGTCCTATTTTATTCCAAATCATGTCTTATAATTTATTCCTTTCTACCTATTTATTATTTATCATCAATCTTATTTCACATGTCCATAACACCCACATCTTGATTTACCCATATTAAGAATTAATGGATATAGCTTATAATACTTTTTCAATATCATTATTGTGACTGGTGGCATCAATTTTGTCATTCTTGATAACTTCCTTGGGTGAAACCATAAACTTTAATCTATACCCCAATAGCCTACATCCTCCACTCTACCCCTTCATCCATAACATCCTCAGCATCTCACACATATCATTCAACCATCCTATTCATCCTTTTCATCACCTTCATACCTCCCATATCTAGTCAATTTCCCATATTTTCCTTTCTCATGATGTTTAGGAAATCTTGGAACTCATTTTGGGACACATCTTGGTATATGGCATGTAATCATATGCAACATCATCTTTGGAAAACACCTCCTACATCCTTCCTTGAACCACCCTATCCTAAGTTATCCATATCAGCCCATCATATCCTATTTTATCCTATCCCATATTATCCTAAATCCTATGTTCTATCACATCTAAAAATATTGACATTAGTAGGATAAATTCAATTCATATCCTATATTCCCAATCCCATCCTATCTTATCCAATCCTAATCCATCATTAACATCCCTCTACTATCCTATACTCAATATTTTCATGTATTTTATCATATATTTCACACCCTATATTTTATCTTTTCAATTATTCCATCTGGAATTATGTATATCCCCATTTCATACAATTTCATTATCATCCTTAACTATAGAATTTTTTTCTCTTTATGGTTTTCTCATTTCCTACTATATAGTAAAATGAAAATAATTAAAAATGATAAAAATATAAAAAAATCCAAATAAAAAATCATAGAAAATCACACATGCAAATTCCTTTATCTTATTCTAAATCCGGTTAAAAATCCTTATCCCGAAATAAACATATTACCATAATCTTTCTAATACATATCCCCCCACATGCATCATTTCTTTGCACAAACCAATCAATTAATCCCATCATCAATCAACAAACCTAGGTATTTAACCAAACAAAGGAGACAAATTTTCCTTTATGTTTGTTTATGTTTTTTTCCTATTTATCGTATTAATTTTATCTCTTTACATTAGTATTCATCCAATGATATGAGGATGATTGTACATATTCATTTCTTAAATCCATCTGATTATATGATGATGGTTATGCATTTTTCATTTTTTATTCCATCCATTTACACGAGGATAGTTGTGTATACATTTGTTTTTAGTTTGTCCTGGGGCATATGAAAATCCTTTCATCATGGTATTTCTATATCATGGTGCATACTTATCTATGATAAATAAATAAGGTTATTAATGATGAAAATAGTGGGAAAATTGTGTAATATGAAAAAAAAATCCCCATCATAATCATCTTCTCCCATCACCTCCAACCATCAATTGTTAGCTAGAAAATTTATCAACAAACTAATAACTAACCTTAATCTAAGATAAACATCTCTCTTTTTCCCAAATTTTTCATGCAAAAACATCCCATAACATATCAAGTATCTAAAATACCCATCATTTCCTATCCAACCCACTAATCATCACATCATCAAATCTTATAACTAGTAACATTAATCATTATTTAGATCTAGTTAACTATTAAAACCTTACTTACATCCTTTAACCTGATGATGGATTAAATATATCCTCAAATCATCACTAATATAGTGGATAAATCAAAAATTACTGAACTAATTAATCCAACAATAAACCAACCAAATAATCAATCTACCTATCAACCAAAAAACCACTCAAAGCTCACAGGCCCCCATTGTATACATTGTTTCTGGGGAACATCCAATCTTATAGCTTTAAAAACCACAAATAAATAAAAATTTACAAATTACCTCTCTCACATTTCATTGACTGGGAATGTCCAAGGTCATAAACTTATCAACTTTTCTACCTCACATATATCATTTCTCTGGGAATCATCAATCTATTTATTCCACAATATATTGAGTGATCAATCACTACTCAATGCAAGACATATTTTAAACCATTTTGGTAACTACCTCATATCCCATTCTCAATACATTTTGTCTAGTTGCTAACCTATTATCATACTTTCAAGTGGCCATTTGTCTAAGGTTGATTTTAGGGCTGACTATTCGTACATGTACGGATTTTAGGAGTTTTTAAGTTTGAAATTGGTGATTTTATTCTCTACCATATGGTAGTGGGTTCACCAAAATTTTATGGGTCATAAATAAATTTGACCCTAATTTCACTTTAATTTTTCCACTAAGGGCAGACCAATGTTGGTATATTCATGATTATGTTATAATATACTATTATATATATGATTAATTTTCCATAATGTAGTAATACAATATAATTTAAAATTTCGGTAATTTTTAGATTTGGAGTAAAATCCAAAGATAAAAGTGAATAATTCTATGAAAAAGATAAAATTATAAGCCAAAGATATAAGAAAAAATAGTAAGTGATAAAGTTTGAATTATCAAGGCATTATGCAGAAATGTTACATGACGGCAACCTAAATACATGATGTTACTTGGTAAAATGATTAAACAATTTTAGATGGTATAAAACCTTATGTTACCAAATGGTAACCTAAATCTAATTCATTATTTACCGACTTGAATGTATACAACTAAACAAAGTTGTCCTCGCTATCGTGTTCACATAACCTTGTTTGGTAACCTAAGCCATGTTACCATATTATCATGTAGCATGAGGTTTATTTTTCACAATGTATTGAATTTATTTTTACATATTTTATTTTTAACTTATATATTTTTTCACATGTGAATACTTCAAAATCACCCATACAATGGCCCCTAGTGAAATTGAGAAAATAACTTAAGGAATAAGAAAACACGACATGGAAATTTAAAAATATTTCAGTCATTTGACAATTACACCAAGATTTAACACGTAATTTTGTATCTTATTATGTAGGAGATCTTGTAAGCCTTCATTTTTGTAATCCCAAACAGTGACAAGGCTATGTGTTTATTGGTGTCCATCAATGTGATGGTGTAACCAGATGTAAATAGTAGTGTGCTTATGGGTGGGAAAGTCCATGAGTGTACCTCACGTCAGCATGATTCTGTCAATGGGAGGTAACAAATTTTGATTACTAGATAGGAACATATATATGAAGATGTTCAGTGACTTGAAAAAAATTGCATTCACTTGCCATCCCAAACCCCTCCTTTCCCAAATTCTCCAATAACGTGAATACCTTTTTGGAACATTCACCACGCATCCTATAATATTTTTTTGGAGGGGGTCCTTAAAATGAACCCTACATTTGTCCCATTCTTCCCTACATGACTCCTCAATAGGGCATCACCCTACCCAACTTCGTCTTATATTTTTTCACAATGAAATTTAAAAGAGGGTAAAAATGTATACACCCAAATTAATACCCTTAAAATTTATCCCTTTATCATATCCAATCTTATAAAATCCAAAACATTATTTCATCATGATTAAGTTATATAATCAGATCATCTCGTATATTGAGAATTTAATATTCCTAACTACCTACCCTCCACATATTATCCTCATCTCTCCTACAAAATCCTCCAAATAATATATCATCTAATCATCATTAACCAAACCTAACCCCTTTCTAAATTTTTCAATTTATAGAACCTTTTATCTTCTACCACCTTTTATAGAATATTCCAATTCTAGAACCTTCTATCTTCTACCACATTTTCTACAATTTTTCAATTCTATAACATTAAAATTGATAAGAAAATTATATTTATCCACATTGCAGTCCTCAATGGTTGATTCTTAAGATATAAGGACAAGAAAGGTATACTCATATCTTTCTTCCCTCTTAAAATGGTTAAGAAGTGAGAAGTGACAACATATATCTTATTGAATCTTTCCTCAAGGGTTACATATTGCATTATAACATTACATACCTTAGTCCATGACATCAAAATGGAGCAGCATATGATACCATCCTCAACCTCAATAAATTTCTCACTTACATTGAAGAAAGATCTGATTTCCTCATTTTTTATCTCTTGTTGTTACATAATTTGAGTCCTTCGGTGGACATACCAATGACCTTGGTGATGCATTCTTTAGTGACCTAAATTTCCAAACCCATCATTACAATTTTTATTTTCTTATAGGACTTAAAGAAATTGAATAAGAGATGTAGATTAGATCCCTTGATTATTTCTATAAAGTTTCTAATATCCCAATTTCTAATGATATTCCATATCATTTAGTTACTATTTAGACCTTTACTTAAAACAAGCTCCATTCTTACTCTGTCATCCCCATTAAGCTAACACGTAACCCAATTCGGTCAAATGCTTGTAAGTCTAGAATCCAAGATAGCCTTATTTTTACAACATATAAATGAAGTTTAAAAACCATGTTAATTACACCTAAATAAAATATTACTTTAAGATAGGAGTATGTGAGAAGTAGATTATTTGTTTAGAGCATGGAGAGAGCGAATTCTTTACATGTATCCATGAGAACAATTTCTCTAGATTTAGTTATCATCAAGTTTATCATAAATTAATATGGTTATGATATTATCAAGAAACTCATTAGTTGATTCCCATTCTATTAAATCATGAAAGCTAACTCTTGTGTTGTAAAATTCATTTGTAACCATGTTACCATTCCTATACACGTGAGATCAAATGATTTAATTAAATTCCATGATTCAATCATCATGTTATTTATAGTCCAATTAATATTGGAGATATTCTTGATGTTGTTATTTATGTTTAGAGAATCCCATTCTATGATCAATTTTCTACTTTTCAAGTTTTTAACCAATTTTAATCCTCTCAATAATTCATAATCCTCCACATAGGGTTATACTGAATCAAAAAGGTTAAACAAAGGCAATAATAACTTCACTCGGAATTTCCCTAATGAACCTTCCTCCCACCACTTATCAAGGGATTGAAATGGTATTTATTTTATCTAAGATTATTTATTATGTATGACTCCCATGTTACATTTATTTTCAATTTTGAATCATTGGTTCTTGAATGGTTTACTCATTTTCCCTAAACTATGGCCATTGATCTCTTTTTATATATATTTTAAAATCAAAATTTATATTATTTCCATGACTTTTTGTGATTCTAGGAGAGATAATTGTGTCATTTATCTTGCAATAATTATTGATAAGAGGTATTATTTATTTTTCCTTATTAGATAACACATGGGGTCTTCCATATTCTTAGAGGGTGAAATATAGTAGACTAATATAAAAATTCATTGAGTCATGTTCATATTCCTGTAGACTTCTAGAATGGAAATAAGGTTTGGACTATTGTTTATCGATACAATCACCTTATTTCTCATTATTTTGATATATATTGTTCATTTGGGTATTAGACTTAATTTTTACCCCACCTCATATGTGTGCATTTGTTCAACTGATATGACCTATGTTAGGGGACTATGGCTGGATTTTGTGGACTATTATTCAAAATTCAACTCACATTAGATTCATTTATCATATAATATTTATAGAAATAATTTTTGTGGGACAAGTATATAAATAACCCTCGTGAATAAATTTTATACATGTATGTAATGTAGAAGAAAACACTTCCATTTCATGAATCTAATGTATTCCAAGTAAGACATTATAGTTAAAGTCATTGAGCATCCTTGGAATTTTATCGTTATATTTTTTCATCCCACCATGATGTTTAATATAATATCTCTTAGGGTTTGTTTATTTACTTTATCAAATTATTTAAAATTCATGTTTGAGAGTGTAAATGAGTCTATCCTAATACTAATTTATTAAATAAATGTGATATTATAGGTGTTTAACAAAAATCCATTATCTACTATAACATGTTTTACCATTTTGTTAAGTATTATTATTTATATTAGAAATGATCGTATTGTTGACTAGTTGTTTAACATTGTCATTAGGGACCAATGAATTATCAAGAATGTCAATACTTTTTAGTTTGTGTATAAACATGATTATGAAGAACAAGAGGTTCTTCTGAAATAAAATCATGCTAAAAATTGATATCAACATTATTCAAAACAACTGTGTTCATAAAAAAATTTGTTAACTATTAAAAATACTCCTAAAAATTATATCATTTATGATTTGAGAGTTGACATAATATGACACGGGAGGTTACCAAATAGAGGATGTTATTTACATCATCATGTTTATAATTAATAATCTAATTATGCTAGGAAATCATCTCATTTAGTGGTGTTCTTAGATCCAATATAATACTAATTTCATCATCAATGAGGTACCTAATCTTATATCTCAAATTTTAACACTGTTGATTATATGCCCAATGCATTTACAATATAAGTAATCTACTTTACTATAAAAATTTATATTTTATTTCCTATTTAAGTCAATATTTGGTGGTAGGGGTAGGGTTATCAGATCATAGTAAAGGAGTGACCATAATAGTGTACTACGAGATTTTGCCAAATTGATCCATTGTCATCATGGGTGAGATGAAGGAGCCAAGGGATTTTGAGGTCATAAATATCAGACGTGTTAATTTTTCAAAGTAAATATTATATTTTTGATTCAATGAATCTAGTAGGGTTTCCCAAACAAGTTTATGAAATTGAGAAATCCATTATTTCCCAATATCATAAAATTATATAGGAGAGGTAGCATTCATATTGGAATTTTTATTGTAAGGAATATCTAAAAAAGGAAAGTTTTGATTAAAAAATGTTAGGAGGTGAAAAATTAGAGAGAATGGACTAGAAATTTAAAAGCATAAGGGTGAAGAATGAGACCCTAGGTTGTCATGGTTTAATAGATATGCATATTAACCAAAATATAATACTAAATTATTTGTTTATTCCTAATTTGATATGTTATGTAATAATAGTACTTACAAACCATAATGGATGATTCAAACAATCCTAAATTATGCTACTCTTACATATCCCAACACCTTTTCTAAAGAAAATAAATGAAAGTATAAATAAGATTTAGAGTTTAGAAAGATAACTATTTTACCATGGTTATATGATGTGACAAAGTGCTTAGAATGTGCCCAAATTATATCAATATGTTATCAAGTTTTCTATTAAATATGAGTATTATAAATGCGTACGAAAATTTTATGGAGAATATATCCCTAGGGATACAAATCTATGCTCTAGTGTTGTGAGTTGGATTTAGATTTTGGTTCGTCTATTTCTAGAGGTCAGATTTCTAGACTTGTTTTTGTACAACCATTTTCCTATGTTGAGATATAACTTCTCTTGGCTTGTAACACTAAAAAGATTTTATTAATTATCTACTTATAATACCTCATCACACCCAAACTATTGTGATGAGTTTTATGTTTCATACCACTACTTTGAAGAGGAACCAAGCCACATGAAGTTATACCGATAATGAAATGATGTGATATAAAATAAAATAATAGAATACGGATCCATTGATCTAAACCTCACACTTTAAAACATAGAATTTATACTTCAACATTGGTTCACAATTGATTTAGGGAAACATCATAAATATATTCAAAATTCCCGTAACTTGTTATTACGACAATGTTTTAGAGAATTAGATGCTTCTTTCCTTATATTATTTAAAGAGGGTGAAATAGAGAATCCCTAGATGCCTCTAATATACTAGGTTAGATGTGTTTATGTATGTGACCAATCCATCTAAACTATTTACAAAAAGATTAAATGGATATTACACATGGGAAATATCTCATTTCTCCCCTTTGTCAAGTCAATCTCCAATCACACTATCTATAACGCCCGCATTATTTCTATTCACCTATATGAAAATGGCCTCAATGTTTAGAATGTTTCAATCATTGGAGACTTGTTTTGTGTCTTGCAAGCGATGAATAAAATGAGTAAACATGGATTATTCAAGTTTATATTGATGATTACCTCTAAAAAATCAATATTAAAAAGTTCTTTTTTGACTTATTCGAATAGTGCATCTTCCCATCTTGTTTAAATTATAAATTACATGTCATGATAATTGTGGTGTTGTATGTTTCATCTATTTGATCTCTAGTATAAATTTAGGTGCATTTATAACCTTAGCTATTGTAACACACTGCTTTCCATTGTGAAGTTTTAATATAAAGTAAACTAATTACTATCTTTCCTATCATCACCATTTACTTCCAATAATTAACTAATATTCACTATCATCATCAATTAATTAACGACCTTCCATTAATTAATTAATGTTCACCGCTTCCTTAGTTAACACCCCTTTTAAATTATTTAATTACCCCTTTCCCACTCTTTTATTTAATTAATAGCCTTGTTATTAATTAAATACCACTCTCAAACCCCTCTAAACCAACTAATTTACCTCTATATTTCCTCCAAATATCTTCTACAATTCAATCTTGGCCTATTAATTAATTTTAAGTGATTAATTAATCCTCCTCTAACTCCCATGGGTCATTAATCTTAATCAATTACCTCTAATCATATTTATCCACTCCTAATTATATATATGCATTATACAAAATTCACTAATATATGTACTTCTCCCAAAGAGGAAAGCCATAAAATCAAATTGATATTCCCCTCCCAAAACACACCATATCCTTGTAAGACATACACATCTATTTTTTCATACTACGGAGCATTCCAGTACTAGAAATCTTGCAAAAAGTGAGAAAAACCTTGTCTTGTTGAAGTAGTAAGAGGAGAATAAAATTTGGATTTTGGTCCATTTTAACGATATCACTTCCTTCACCAAGCTCCATCCTTAGATAATAAACATTTGTGTCTTGCACTCGTCTCATAAGGATACCCACATTCCAATGAAAATCCAAAAATGAGGGGATGTTTGCATTTACAACTTTTATGCCTATTTTTTCTTCCTATATTATCTTTATATTGATGTATTTGTAAGTGAAAATAGATTTACATTTCCTTGGTGCTAAATCTTAGCTTAGTTTATCTATTTTCATTTGTATGCATACGTATGTCATGTCCAAGAGGAAACTTCTTTATCTCGCATGAAATTTTTCCTTCAAGTTCTTTTAATTTGTGTTGAAATTCCATGTTTTTTTAATCTTTGATTATGTTTGGTGGTTATGATTTTTGGTGGCGGGTATTAAGGAGGCAAGGTGCTACCAAAACTAAGACTTGGAAATATAAATACTTCAATTTTGGAATTTTATCACATTTTTCTATTATGTTAGTGTTTAGAAGCCTCGCTTAGGCCCATGGAGGATATGATATATATTTTCTAGTTATATATATGGATCATTAAATGGATTCACGAGTACCATACAATGGCTTTTCACATTTCAATAGTTTTATGGTGTCATATAGTAATCTCATTGTCACTAATGGTCTTGTTAGTTTGTACAATACTTGTGCATTTTGTATGGTTTTATTTTATTGGAAATTGGACATGTTATTAGTAGTGGCCTTGATATAACTTTTAGTGACCTCACTATATTACAAGAAGCCTACTTTAATTTTGATCTTATCTTATTTTTTTGGTCCTTTTGGAATTTTTTAAAACTCTTTTATTTTCTTTGCTGGTTTTATTTTATTGTTATTTTAAAATTACTCATCTTACATTCATTGCTTATGTACACATTTTGATTGTTATATATAATTATTATATGCTTACAAATTGTATGTAATTACGATCTTGCATGGTGATATGGAAGTTGTCGAATCTAGGTGGAGGAATCATGTTTTCTAGAAAAATAGGTCTTTGGGTTCCCTTAAAAGAGGTAACTAAGCTAAACCTTGAATCCTCTATTCTTTGTAGTGGATTCATAATTTTTTTGATGGAATTGTTGTATCTAGTAGCATTCTTACAGGTTATGGGAGGCTTCTTGTAAATTTAGCATCCTCATGATATTTTATAGCAACCTTACTTTTTGGTGGACTCTCTAGTAAATAGCTGCCTCACTCTATATATCAAGTAACTACACAACTAAAAACTCGTTTTTTTGGTCTCACGTCATTATTTTTTTAGAAATATTTGTTGTTGTCAAAACTAATAATATTTGTACAGATTTTTCCATATTTTCTTTTCAAATATCATTAATCCTAAACAGACAAACCAATTAAACAAAATAAACAATTTGGGTGCTCATACTTTTTTATTTTACTTGGAAATTTGGTTGTTTTAATTGGGAAATTGCACTTTCATTTCAAATATTTTCATAACATATTGGATTCATCATTTCCTTAAACATTTAGGTTCCTTGCAAAAAATGGTTAATATATTGGATTAATCATTACTCTAATCATTTAGGTTATTTCTAAAAGTGTAAGTTATTGAATTAACATTTGTTATAACTACTTTACTAGGGTTTTATTGTTCCCCTGTAAAATATTCGGCTACTTTTTTGTACCTCATTTTAACCCTATATGTTCTTTCCTTATATTTTAAGGTGATCTTGTAAATCATAAATAGTTAGGAACATTTCTTTAGTAAGGTTCGATGACTAGAGTGTTAATACCTACTGATTTGGATGAATCATGTGTGTTAGCATGATTTATAATTTTTTGGGAATACCAATCATTTTTGCTAAATATGAGTTCACTTTGTTTGGAAGAAAAATGGAATAATAAGGGGTGGTGAATAAATCCTACAAATCTTTTAATTCATTTACTATCACATACATTCATTAATCCATTTACCATTCATAACCATTCATTAATATTAGATGTGTGTTAAGCATTCAAAACAATGATAAACAAAGAAGAAGACACATGAACACCATATATATATGGGAAAACCTCATGGGGAAGAAAAACCATTGAAGCTTTTATAATATTACGCACAACAAAGACTCAAGTGAATATTACACATCACAAATATTTCTTAGTGAGGCACCAATCCCTAAAACCTTGTTGATATTACACACAACAAGATAATTTCATGAATATGACACATCACACAATATTTTTATGAGATATTACCACTTAAAGTATGTTCATACCACATCTCATAGTGATCCCAAAGTTATCCTCCAAATTTCTTTAAACCCTCTCTCAAGCACACCTTCTTAAACTTGCTCTCTCTACGTCTTCTTGGACTTGTCTTCACTCTAAACACTTTCACACATCTTAAAATATTATTTGACTTGTAACACACATGATAATATCTCAAAAATTCCCTCATACTTGTAATTCACTCACTTATGGGTCACACTTCTCACCCATGCAAGACTAGCTCACCAAATGATCTTAAACATCACTTTTATATGCTTTTCTTCTCTCCAACCAAAAGGATGTCAATACCTCATAATAAATTCAACCCATAAACATTAATTAAATTCAAATAAAATAATTAAAATACTCACATATGACTCATATAGGTTGGCCTAGCATAAAACAACATTCCATACACCAAAAATCCTCAAAACCCTTGCATTGTAATGTTGAAAATCTCCTTATACCAAAACCATTTTTAGTAAAGATATAAAATTAATCAAAAATTTTAAAATAACATTTAAACATCATCCATGGTTTCAATTTACATGAACTAATCAAATTACTTTGTTTAATGGGCTTAATGGCTAGTTACCCTCACCAAATAACTACTTCTAAGACCCTGAATCTACCTTTGGGCCTCAATATCCCTCAAGAACACCTAAAATATGGCATGTGAAAAAATATGGAAATTTAAATACCTGTAAAATACTCCTAAATAATTTAGATCTCATGAGACATCCACTGGTTCAAACTACATCAACGTTTTCCTTCACTAAATCAAGATTTCCAAATACCTATTTTACAAATGCAACTAGTTTGCATCCTTAATGAAACTTTAAAGAATTAACAATTTATTAATTGTATGAAAAATTAACCCCTCTTTACATTCTAGGTGATATCAAGAATCACCCAATCCATCTCATGCTCTAATCAACTCAATTCTTCAGCAGAAAATAGTTCCGTCGGATGGATAGAAAGAAATATTATTGCTAAAAATTTGACATTAAAAAAAAATATGTTGATCTTACCTCTCTTGTGCCTCTCAAGTTATTTGGCCACCTTTTTTCCCAAACTAAAACTTTTAGAAACTCAAATCTTTCTAAAAATGGCACCATTGGATAGAGCTCTCTCTCTCGGCTTTGCCCGATTTTTAAGGTAAAGTTTTCCTCCTAACTCCTCATAGTTTTTTCAAGTTATGGCTCGGTGGAGTTTTTGTGGGAAATTTTCCCTTAGGAGGCCCGGCCAATAGGAAGAAGCGCCACGTGTCCCAAGAAGTGGCGGGGAAAAGAGAAGAACTTAGAAAATTTTCCAAGTTTTGGTCAAAATTTTCAAAGGTAAAATTTTTGACTGTGGGCCCACGGACGAATCAAAATGTGCCACATGTCAGAAGGGGAAGAAAGTTAAAAAAAAATAAAAAAATTGCTAAGTGTTTGGCACAAGGTAAAATTTTGAAATTTGGCCCGCAGCGAATGGTGTGCTGCCACGTGTCCAAAGGAGATGGTGGGCGTCGGGGAGAAGTTAGATTTTTTGGCTAAGTTTTGCCAAAATTTTCAAATAAAAAAATTGGCCCGCATGGCCCGCAGCGAATGGAATTGCGCCACGTGTCTTCACCATCGACCCAGCGGAGGAGAAAGGAAAATTTGGCTAAGTATTCACCGAAAAAATAAAAAACGGAAGTTTCCCCATGGCCTCCATCAACAAATGAGACATTGCCACGTGTCCCGGACTAGCGGGGCATGGGGAAAATGGGAAATTTTCCCAAAGTGAAAAATGTCAAATTTTCAAAGGCAAATTGCGCCCCTCAGGCCTAAGCCAATAAAATAGTGCCACGTGTCCAAGTGGCAAAAAATTTTAAGGAAGGGCCCGAAAGAAAAATTTCAAAGGATGAGCCCATGGCCAATTAGAGCTGACACGTGTCATCCAAATGGTGGAGTGTGGGGATTTTTTGGAAAATTTTCCAAAATGCAAAAAAAAGGGTAAAATTCAAATTTTTCCCCGCCATTCCATTTTTGGCCCTATTTTTGCCCTAAATCTTCAAATGGCCATAACTTTTGATCCATAGCTCAGATTTTCATGTTCTTTATATCAATGGAAAGCTGGTGAAATTCTCTACAAGATTCTATGGTAATTTTTCATTTTGGTTCAGTTTGGAGAGAGAAAATCAAGAAACATCTCTGGCACGTGGTAATGGCCAGAAATGACGTTTCAACAACCAGTTTTAATGCAAAATGGGTCGCATTCTTCTTCAGCATGGCCAAAAATGTCAGGGCATGGAGTTCTGTAAGGATGCCCATGCTATTTTAATGCATCTTCATTCAATGGGAATGGCTCCCATGTTTTTACACGTTTTCTCTCTCGGGCTCGACCCATGCATTGTAAAAACCAGATTTGGCTCATTTTTGAGGTTGAACATTTTTTGGATAAAGCTTCTTCTTTCACCTTCAACAAGTGATTTTTGCAAGTATCAGACCTTCTTCATGATTGTAACAGGTTTCTGCCTCTTTGATGTTGCAAATGCAAGGATTTTGACAGTGAAAATGACAGTGCAGACTCTGTGATCAATTTTCAGTCCTTTGTTTGTATTGTCTTGCTTCATTTCAGACCTCTAATTGCATCTTATCAGCTTGTGTATGATGTTTCATGTTGCATTTCATGAAATTGTGTCAATTTTCATGAACAAGAAGTGTTCACCACTCCTTTGGTGTATCACCTATTAGTTTAGTTTCAATTTTTGCACTTTCTATCTCTGTCTCCTTGGAATTTAGAGTAGGATTAGGATTCAAACCTCTGCAATTGTGCAAATAACAGATCTGATCAGAGGAGTTTGAGGAACTAGCCTCTAATCTGGAGATTCCTCTCTCATTTTACAAGTCCCACACTTGGAGAGAGGTTTTAATGTTGTGTAATCACACTGGATGCCTGAAACATCAACTTAGAAACCTGATTTGCATCCAGGGGTGCTGCTGATTTGCAACAATAGTTTTGGCATGCCGGTGGGACCTTAGAGGTCTCATTTTCATTGCAAGCAAAGTTGATGTGCATCTGCTGCAATTTTCTTGCTTAAAAGAGCTATAAATTGCACATCTGGCGACTCCAAGGGGAAGAATCAGCTGGTTTTAGCAGTGCGGACTGAAAACTCATGAGAAGAATCACTACAAGGTCAAGAGCTGGAGAAGAAGAGGTGTTGTTTGAATATCTATAGTTATCTCCAAGAAGAAGGCAAAGAGGAAGAAGGATTCAAAGGTCTCCATCTCCACCAAACAGAACTCTCTCAACTCCTCCACCTGGTAGGCCTTTCATTCAGTCAACAAGGGTTCTAAGACCAATTAGAATGGCACAAAACAACCCCTATGTCAATTTCACTGGCAGCAGCCCACTTGCTCTCAATGCACAAAATCAATTCCAATTGCAGCCTTGAAGAACATTCCATACTTCTTTGGAGAGAATCGGACTACTCTGGTGATCATGTTAAAGACATTGCTGACCTTTGTGCAATTCATGAAATCAATGAGATGCGAGATTCTTTGTCAAATTCTTTGGCATCTTCATTCAAGGGGAAGGCTTTGCAATGGTTTAGAAGCCTTGCCTCAGGTTCTATTCAAAATTGGAACCAGCTATGTGTAGCACTTCATGAGCAATTTGGAGAGAAGGGAGACAACTTGTCTCTTTTGGAGCAGCTGACAACCATCAAGAGAGCTCCCAATGAGCAGCTGACTGATTTCAACTTCAGATTTCAAAGGACTTGGGAGAGAATTCAGTGGCAGTCAGGCCAATAGCAGAAGGTGCTTTTCTTTACTATCTCAAAGCTCTAAATTCTGATATTTCTATGTTGATTCAGTCCATGGGAGGCATAACTATCCCTATGGCTTATAGCATTGCCATTAGGGCTGAAAATTGTTTGATCCAAGCTGGCAAACTAGCCCCTAGACCTCCCATGCCATTGTTTCCAAGTTTAGAGAGCCCAAACACTAATCAAGCACCTAATTTGGCTCCTTCTCCCACTCCTAGAAATCAGAGTTCAAATGAAGCTTCTACTTCATCTCCAAGTGCCCCAAATGAGCTTCAAGAAGTCATGAAGCAATTGCAAAATTTAGGTAATGAGCTGGTTACTCTCAAGAGGCAACAAGCCCAAAGTTTTAGACCTTCCTTCCAGCCTCAAGCTCAGCCTAACAGGCAGCCATATCAACCTCATAGACCACCCAATCCAGCTGCAAATCTAAATCAAGCAAGGCCTCCTGCCAACAGACCATTTCAGCCCTATAATCCAAATGCTATATCTGCCTCTAAGGCATTGGTGCCAACACAAAACAACGTTGCTCAGGAGTATGATTGGTGTTTTCCATGCAATGAACCTCACAACCAATCTATGTGCTTCAACGGTGCCTTGAATCAAGCATTAATGGTGAAAACTATTGGTGTGGAGGGTGAGGCAGTCGAGAAACAACCAACAACAAGAAACATTCCAGCAAAATCAGCTCCAAATGACACCACACTTGTGGCTGGCGGGCGAGAGGATTTTTGTGGCATAAATCAAACAGTCTCTCAAGGTGTTGCAGCCAACACAAGGTCAAAAAGAAGGAATTTGGGTGAAGAACAGCCATTAGCTCCAACCAATCCACAACCTTTTATGGCTCCACAAATGGTTGGCAAACAAAATCTAGTTGTAAATGCACAAGGGAAGCCAAGAACAGCTCCTAGACCAACTCAAATACCAGTTGTTGCTGCCCACATGCAAGGGATGAATATGCAAACCAAGGGACAACAAAGAGATCCTTCATCACCATTTAGTATCATTGATCAGATGAAGAAGACAAATGTAAATATATCAATGTGGGAATCCCTATCTATCCCAGGCCAGAGAGATTTGCTACAAGCTGCCATGAAGGACTAGCCAACTTTGAATCAAGCAAGTCCAAATGCAAGAGAAGGTGCTCACAAATGCTGCCCAGCCTGAAGGGAATCATGGAGGACAACAAGGTAAAATGTTGAAGCCCCCTCCTTTTTATGTCTCATTAATCATTGGAAACCAATTGGTGCACAATTGCATGATTGATTCGGGGCAAGTAGCTCAGTGATGCCCAAGCAAATAGCTGATCAGCTAGGACTTCAATATGAAACCATATCCAAAGGGGTAGTGTAGTTGGATGGGACAGCAGTAACAATAGTTGGGGTGATTAGAAACTTGAGTCTTACCTTGCATGCATGTCCAAATGTTGTTGTTTTACAAGATGTATCAGTTATAGACCTTCCACCACTCTTTGCCCTATGTTTGTCAAGAGATTTCACAGCCAAGATTGGAGGATATTTGTCTGCTGATTGGTCACACATGTTGTTCAGAATGAGGTATGGAACCAAAGCTACAATCAGGTCTGAACCTATTGCAAACTTCCACATTGAGCCCTACACTCCAAGTCAGATCAATGCCAACTGTTTGGCATTTGATCAAGAAGATCACCCAAGCAACGATGAAGTGACCCAAGGTTGGAAGCATCCCGGATCTAACTCTTGATGAATGGGAAAACAAGGTGCATGCTTTTGATCCTTATAAAAGAAGTAGAAGAATCGAGCTAGGGGTCTATTGCATACATCAAGAAGATCAGCCCATTCCTAGCATCACCAAGCCAAACCACAAGGATGACAATGAGGTATGGAAGCTATTTTTGATGGATCAAGGAGTAGACAAGGTGCGGGAGGTGGAGCTATGCTTATTTCACCTCAAGGAGTAAAGTACTATTCAGCTTTTAGATTTCAGTTTGCATGCTCCAATAACACTGCTGAATATGAAGCCTTGGTGCAAGGGATGCATTGGGCAATAAAGAGAGGAATAAAGAACTTGCAAGTCTTTGGTGATAGTGAATTGATTGTAAACCAAGTTAAGGGGCAGCATGCTGTCAAGAATAATCTGCTCAAGTGCTACAAGAACAGGGTGTGGGACCTCATTGAATATTTTGAGGGCTTTAGCATAAAATCCATTCCTAGAAAAGAAAACCAAGCTGCTGACAGGCTTGCAGCAGTTGGGGCAGCCTTTGATATTGTGGAAAGCATTCAAAAGGACAAGGTACAGCCAAACATCCATGTGATTGTGAGGCCTTCAGTGCCGGATAACAATGTAAGTTGGCAAGTGTTTGAGAATGACCAGCAAATCATCCATTTCTTACAAGAAGAAGCTGAGTTCTCAGCTAAAAATCAGGAAAAATTGGAACAGCAGTATGGTGACCAAGTGGTACAGCTGAGAACTAACAAGCTGCCCAAGGGACTTATCACTTTGGAGTCCATTTTCAATCCCAATGATCAGTTTAGGAAAGAGAAAGCAAACATTCAGGTCAAGAGAGAAGATTCAGTATCCATCTTGGTGGAAGAGAACAAACCATTGCAAATTGGAAAGATGACAATTGAACAAGAAAGGTATGAGTTCATACACCTTGTGTCAAGAGTTCCTGATGTGTTTTCTTGGAGCTACGAAGATTTGAAAGGTTTCGATCCCAAGTTAGCTCAGCACACCATTGAGTTGGATCCAAATACTAAGCCCATCAGGTAGAAACAAAGGCCAGTCAATCCACACATGGAACCTCTCATGAGGAAGGAATTGAACAAGTTGATTGAGTCAAGAATCATATTCCCAATCAAGCATTCTAGTTGGGTTGCCAACTTAGTTCCAGTTAGAAAGAAGAGTGGAGAGATCAGATTGTGTGTTGACTTCAGAGACTTGAATAGAGCATCTCTCAAGGACCATTACCCACTCCCTTCTATGGAGAAAATTTTGCAAGTTGTGGCTGGCTCTGAGAGGTTTTCACTACTTGATGGCTACTCGGGCTACAATCAGATTATGGTGAAGGAAGAAGATCAGTTCAAGACAGCCTTCACAACCAAATGGGGAACTTATGCATACAGGAAAATGCCATTTGGGTTGTCTAACGCTGGAGCTACCTTCCAAAGAGCAATGGACATGGTGTTCAAAGGTTTGATTAACAACGTGGTGCTGATATACCTTGATGATATCACTGTTTTTTCAAAGAATGCAGCAGACCACCTCTCTCATTTGAGACAAGTCTTCCAAAGGTGCAGGAGATTTGGAGTGTCTTTGAATCCTAAGAAGTGTATCTTCCTAGCACATGAAGGAAAGCTCCTTGGCCATATTGTCTCCAAAGAAGGATTAGCAATTGATCCAGAGAGGGTTGAAGCCATAAGAGCACTACCATTGCCAAGCCACAAGAAGGCCCTTCAGAGTTTCTTGGGGAGAATAAACTTTGTTCGGAGGTTTGTCCCAGATTTTGCAGCCCTTGTCAAACCTATCACCAAAATGTTAAAGAAAAGCATGGCTTTCAAGTGGACAGCAGAAGGCAAGGAGAGTTTTGAAGCAATCAAAGAAGCCATCTCCCAAGCACCAACTCTCATCAACCCGGATTTCTCCAAGGATTTCATCCTCTATGCATTTGGAGGTAATGATACTATTTCTGCCATTTTGGTACAGCAGAACAAGGACAATGATGAGCAGCCAATTGCTTTCTTCAGCCAAAGCCTAGATGACTATGAGGTGAGATATTCTTTTATTGAGAAGCATGTACTTGTAGTAATCAGAAGCTTGAAGAAATTCAAGCATCTAGTCTCAAACAACAAGGTTCAGTTGTTGGTCTCTCATGCGGGAGTAAAGGACTTCCTCCTCAACAAGGATTTGAATGAGAAAAGGGCAGGTTGGATCACTCGTGTCATGGAGTATGACATTGAGATCAAGGTCACCAAGCTGGTAAGAGGAAAAGGATTGTGTGAGCAGCTGATTAAGGCAAGAAAAAAGGAGTATGCAATAAAGAAGAGGTTGTTTTGACAGTTCAAGACAACCATGTGCAAGGTAGCACTCAAGAAGAGGATAATGTTGTCCCCACTCCTTGCTGGACCCAAGGTATAATGCACTTCCTAAGCATAGGCCTATGCCCTCCAGAGATGAACAAGACCCAAAGAAGACACTTCAGATTGTAGGCTGTCCCATATGCCATAGTAGACGGTGTTTTGTTCAAGAAAGATGTGAATGGAGTGCTGCTGAGATGCATTAGCACAAATCAGATTCATAGGGTGTTGGAAGAGTTCCATGGTGGACCAGCTGGTGGTCATTTTGCACCAAGAGTGACAGCTCTAAAAATCATGAAGGCTGGTTATTATTGGCCCAAGATTTTCAGTGATTGCTTTGCGTGGATCAAAAGGTGCAAGAATTGTGCATTCTTCACAGGTAAAGAGAGGCTTGCTGCCCTTCCATTGCATCCAATTTCAGTTGACCAGCCATTCATGCAATGGGGTTTGGACTTCATTGGAGTCATTAATCCCAATTCAAGCCAAGGGCATAAGTGGATTTTAGCCACAGACTACTTCACCAAGTGGACTGAAGCAGTAGCACTCAAGGAAGCAAATGAGTCTAGCATCTTAGACTTCTATGAGGGGATAGTAACCAGATTTGGCATACCTACTACAATAATCTCAGATAATGCATTAGCATTCATTGGATCAAGGTAGTGAGTGGGCTGTCAAGAATGGGATCTACCTAAGTACTTCATCAAACTACTACCCTCGGGGGTAATGGCGGAGCTGAATCTACAAACAAGAACTTGTTGAGGATCATTAGGAGGACTCTTGATGAGAATCAGAGGTCTTGGCATACCAAACTGAAATCAGCCTTATGGGCTGATAGGATAACTCCCAAGAGATCCACAGGTAACTCTCCATTCAAGCTTGTTTATGGAAGAGAGGCAATCTTGCCCATGTCACTTGAGTTGCCAACATTGGAACTCATGAAGCGATTAGAGTTGCTAGAGTTGGGCCCATGGAGGTGAGATATGCGAGTTGATGGAGCTCAAGAGATCAGAGATCAGGCATCCCAAGCAATGGAGAAGGATCAAGCTTTGATCAAGAAGACCTTTGATAGGAAGGCCAAGAGTAGATCTTTCCAAGTTGGAGATCTAGTGTTAAAATGGGATGCAGATAGAGAAAAACCGGGAAGGCATTCAAAATTTGATGCCATTTGGAGTGGCCCATACATGGTCACAAAGTGTAAGGACAACAATGCCTTCGATTGTCTTCATTGGATGGCGAAGAACTGCAGATTCTAGTCAATGGAATCTATCTAAAGCATTACTACTAAAGGGAAATTCTCCACCTTGTAAATATTAGCTTAGGTTTTCATTCCTCCAAGTGCTTGTGCACATTGTTTTGTTGTAGGTTGTTTTGCTTTCCCTAAGTGCTTTGGCATAGGCTTGCTATCCCTGGAGATGTTTTGCAGTCCTTGCTTCCATCAGGTGATATTCCATCTTCCTCCTTGCAACATTCTAAGTTAGTTGGGGTTCGAACAGAAAATTTTATGACTCCATGCCCAATGGGCTGCTTCAGGCAACTGGTATCTTCATCTAGCAGGCAGATGACCCCTCTGAGTCGCCAAAATTGTTATCCAAAATGTGCCCCTACTCATTTTTGTGGCTAACTCCTTGTGTTCTTACCTCTCTTGTGCCTCAGTCTCCATTTTTGATTTTTAGGCACTCAAATCTTTCTAAAAATGGCACCATTGGATAGAGCTCTCTCTCAGCTTTCCAGAAAGGTAAAGTTTTCCTCCTAACTCCTCATATTTTTCAAGTTATGGCTCGATGGAGTTTTTGTGGGAAATTTTCCCTTAGGAGGCCTGCGGCCAATAGGAAGCCGCCACGTGTCCCAGGAAGTGGCGGGGAAAAGAGAAGAACTTAGAAAATTTTCCAAGTTTTGGTCAAAATTTTCAAAGGTAAAATTTTTTCCCGTGGGCCTGTGGACGAATCAGAACGTGCCACGTGTCAGAAGGGGAAGAAAGTTGAAAAAATTGCTAAGTGTTTGGCACAAGGTAAAATTTTGAAATTTGGCCCGCAGCGAATGGCGTGCTGCCACGTGTCCAAAGGAGATGGCGGGCGTCGGGGGAGAAGTTAGATTTTTTGGCTAAGTTTTGCCAAAATTTTCAAAAAAAAAAATTGGCCCGCATGGCCCGCAGTGAATGGAATTGCGCCACGTGTCTTCACCATCGACCCAACGGAGGAGAAAGGAAAATTTGGCTAAGTATTCACCGAAAAAATCAAAAATGGAAGTTTCCCCAACCTCCATCAACAAATGAGACATCGCCACGTGTCCCGGACTAGGGGGTGTGGGGGAAAATGGGAAATTTTCCCAAAGTGAAAAATGTCAAATTTTCAAAGGCAAATTGTGCCCCTCAGGCCCGAGCCAATAAAATAGTGCCACGTGTCCAAGTGGCAAAATTTTTTAAGGAAGGGCCCGAAAGAAAAATTTCAAAGGATGAGCTGTGGCCAATTAGAGCCTAACAAGTGTCATCCAAATGGTGGAGTGTGGGGATTTTTGGAAAATTTTCCAAAATGCAAAAAAGGGGTAAAATTCAAATTTTTTCCCCGCCATTCCATTTTTGGCCCTGTTTTTGCCCTAAATCTTCAAATGGCCATAACTTTCGATCCAGAGCTCGGATTTTTGCGTTCTTTATATCAATGGAAAGCTGGTGAAATTCTCTATAAGATTCCATGGTCATTTTTGCATTTTGGTTCAGTTTGGAGAGAGAAAATCAAGAAACGTCTCTGGCACATGGTAATGGCCAGAAATGATGTTTCAACAACCAGTTTTAATGCAAAATGGGTCGCATTCTTCTTCAGCATGGCCAAAAATGTTAGGGCATGGGTCTGTAAGGACACCCATGTTGTTTTAATGCATCTTCATTCAATGGGGAATGGCTCCACATTTTTTACATGTTTTCTCTCTCCTAGGCTCGACCCATGCATTGTAAAAGCCAGATTTGGCTCATTTTTGAGGGTTGAACATTTTTTTGGATAGCAAGCTTCTTCTTTCACCTTCAACAAGTGATTTTTGCAAGTATCAGACCTTCTTCATGATTGTAATAGGTTTCTACCTCTTTGATGTTGCAAATGCAAGGATTTTGACAGTGAAAATGACAGTGCAGACTCTGTGATCAATTTTCAGTCCTTTGTTTGTATTGTCTTGCTTCATTTCAGACCTCTAATTACATCTTATCAGCCTGTGTATGATGTTTCATGTTGCATTTCATGAAATTGTGTCAATTTGCATGAACAAGAAGTGTTCACCACTCCTTTGGTGTATCACCTATTAATTTAGTTTCAATTTTTGCACTTTATCTCTGTCTCCTTGGAATTTAGAGTAGGATTAGGATTCAAACCTCTGTGATTGTGCAAATAACAGATCGATCGGAGGAGTTTGAGGAACCAGCCTCTAATCTGGAGATTCCTCTCATTTTACAAGTCCCACACTTGGAGAGAGGTTTCAATGTTGTGCAATCACTTTGGATGCTGAAACATCAACTTAGGGTTTCAAATCACTTTATCTTCTTAATGATCATTCATAAAAACGTGATGATACAAAACCTCATTTTTAAAAAATATTAATAACTAATCTTATAATATACCCAAAATATCTCAAGTCCCCATGCAAATCACATAATTCACAATTAGTATTAAAAGTCTTACTTTTCTTTAAAATCACACTGAATTTTTCCCAGTTTTACCAAAACTTGTATATCTTCAAAATATTCTTTAGAATGACCTGAAACTTGGCATGGAGAACTATGAACAACTTCTATATCTGTCTATACTCACCATATAATTCATATATTCTTCAAAACCTCCTACCACGAGTTACTTAGCTATGAAAACCTTTTTGTCTCTCACATGTTACTTCCCAAGGACCATGTAAATGCATCAAACCACTGAATGTGGACTTGAAACTCACCATAAACCTTAGGTACACTTTCAAATTTTTTTAACATGCTCCAAAAGGAATTATTAGGTCAAAATATCACTTCACTTCATTTCGCATGTTCTGGGGATAGAAACAAAAATGGAATGACTTAACTCAACCATGAAAACTCATGAATTTACCATTGTGACTCAATGAAAAACCATGACACTCATAACACATCCTAAAAACCATGCTTGGACTCATGATAAATTCCAACCAACTCAAGAAATCTAATACCATGATTTTTCATAGCAAACCAAGCACTAGGACCTCCTAGAACACTCCAAATCTTGACACTACCAATCAACCTTCACGTTTAACCATTGAATAACATTAAATAGAGACTCATATAACACCATGACACCATTTTACATCAATGAGGTTGACATAAATGACAACACTAGCACACAACGGCTAACAATATCCTCTTTTTTCATTGATAACAACCATCATTCAAAAACATTGATGGCAACCATATGAAAAACACACCTACATGACCTCAAATCCATGTTTCTGATGCTTCTATCCCCCTTTTCCATATATGAAAAAGTGTACACATGAAGTGTACAATGGACGAAATTCTCAAAACTTAACTTACTTGACCAAAAATATCCTCATGGGATTGAATTCTTATTTCTTTAACTCCTTTAACAACAAAAATGATCCTTTGGACCTGATATGAGACTCAACCTAGCTCCCACTAAACATGTACTCTCCTCATTTTTCCTTCATTCTTGTCATACACATAATGATAGGCCAAAACCATGCTCAAATTATCAAATATTCCTCCATAGCTATCATATCACACTTCAAGACCTCTATCGCTAAATAATCTCTTCAGTACAAAATGAACTAGTTTCACCAAGCCCTAGAATCATCATAGTCATGCAAAAACTCAATAAATTCTTCCCCGGGCTAATACAACCTATATCTCATTGAAAGTGCAAAAATAATCTTCATACCTTAATCTAGTAGTCTTGTAGATACAAAAGTCAATTTTCACCATCCTTAAGTCTTTTTCTCTAGTATTTTCATCATTATTTGCATGCAAATACACCTTGTTTACCTTTTCATGCTTCAACACTTATCATTCTTCCATTCATTCCTCCTAAATACCATACCTACCTTGTTTGGGAGTCCAAACAAGCTATCCTTTCCTTGAAGGTTCATCTAAGACCTATATCCTCTGTAGCAGCTCCAAGTATCATATCTTGAAGCAAAACATGCTCCCCATGCCTATTAAAGGCCTTTTTATCAGATCACTATCAAATTGTAACATGTCAACAATCTTTTTCCATGTAACTTTTTTGGTTTCTTGAATATACATTATTGCCACTTCTATGCTTCATTATTTGACCAAAGAAGTTCAATTCGACACAATTGACCATGAAAGGTATCCTCAAACTTAGTTAGTACCATAAAAATATAATCTCATACCTAAAAAGAGTATTAACTTCTCATACTTTGTTTTAATGTACAACTAAATTCATATACATATCCACTAAGATACTTAATCAATTCAAGCAACCTACTATACATAAAGATAACTTTTAGAAATTAATACATTGTTTCGGAGCTATGAAACTATCCTTGGAGGCACCGAGATACTATTACATATATATAGAGATGAAGATACAATTTTGAACCCAACATTGACCTTGTCATACACTAGAGGACACCGAGTTTATACTTACAGTTCACAGGACCATTTTATCGGTCCTCACATCCCGACACAAAACTAGGAAGCACCATTGAGACCACTCTAGGTCCTAGCCATTCATTCTTTGAAAAATTCAAATTCCTTGTTCCAGATATCTAATTACATATAGATATTCATTTCTCCTTCACGGTCACAAGTTTATCCTTATCCATTGTAACACTTGTAATTTGGTAATTATATTCCTACTAAGCACTCTATAAGCCACTCATAACATCCGAGACATAAGTATTTATGCATTTGAGACCAAATAACACCACTTTCATAACACATTAAATGATAACTCAAAAGGCTCAAAGGTTCATCCCTCTGGTGCTTGAATTAGTCTTGCCCCATTTGCCATTAAAATCCCTCAGTTTGCGGCCTCTATCATGTTTTTGTCTCCCCATGTTGGTGCTTGAAAAATCTATCCTCCATTTGGTTGCCATGATTAGTTCCTCCTTGGTCGAAGGTCACTTAAAACCCATAATTTGTTGATTTTTTCCTCTGTCCATCTGAAGGTGTCTATTAATTGGGCGTAAAACTTGGGCTATTCCTTCCTTTCCATTTTCTCGATCGTGTATTGCTATCCCTATCATTTTTTTCCTATGAAACTAAATAAATGTGAATGGATATAGCTCGAGAGGGTCATGTGTGAACCTTAAAACACTTCAAAATTCTCTGTCCTTGAAGAAAATTTCATCTTTGGGCTCAAACAATGGTTTCCCTACATTTTTATGGCTTGATGGGTGTGTTTCTCTGTCAAATTTTAAATCTCTGCATCAGTGGAAACATGGCCCTTTTTGGTTGGATGCACTTGGTGGGGCACTCTAAAACTTTGTGGATCATTTTAACCCAAAAATTGTCCACATGGAGGAACGACGCTTGTTTGAAGACTCACCTTTTTTGGCCTTGGAGTTACACTAGGAGGACATGTGGAGGATTTCACTACTTTGCTTGGACTTAGAAAAATTTCTCATGCAATGATATAGTTTTGGCGGGCCGTGGACATGTGGTGGGCTGGTGCTCATTTGAAGATCTGTCTCAAGGTCCCACCTTAAAAAATGTGACAGAGGGACAGGTGGAGGTTTCTACTGGCTCCATTAGGGACTTAAACTTTTTAAAGAAATTTTCTAAGGCCTGGGACACGTGGTGAGCCCATGCTCATTCAGGGTCTCCACTTTTGGGGACCATCTTGAAGTTGCGCCATAAAGACACGTGGAGGTTTCTGCTAGGTCTTCCTTCCTTAGAATTTTTCAAGCAACTTCCTAAAAGGCCTAAGACACGTGGAGGGACAACGCATGTTTGGACACCGACCCTTGAATTTTATTTTGAAGAAGTGTTAGGAGGACACTTGGAGGCTTCGATCACTCTGCCTTTTCTTGGACTTTTCAAACAATGGAGAAGACTGTCTCGAACCTTAGACACATGGCGCCTTCCACTGAACTCTCAAGAATTTTAATAGACTCTTCCAGACTGAGACACGTGTTGAGCCTGTGCTTGTTTGGGGTCTCTACTTTTGGGGACCATCTCAAGATGCACCATTGAGATGCGTGGCAATTTGAAAAGTCAAAAGGTGGGGAGGTGGACTCTAGGGGAAAATTTGGAAAATTTTATTTTTTCCAAAAATAGGTAAAATGGAATAATTGTGTTGCAGTTCCTTTGGGACCCACATTGGGACACATGTCAAGCCCATTTTTAAAAGGTGGAGGGGCAGAGAAAATTGATAAATTTTGCATCTTTTCCTAGGGGTATAAAAATTAAAAAGGAACCTATGAGCCTATCTTAACTTGGATCTCCCACATGGACGGTCCAAATTCAAAAGGGAAATTGATGGAAATTATATGTCTATATCTGATTTTCTACCATTTCTACTCCAAAGATCCTAGAGATACATTTTTTAATGGGTTTTTATCATTTATTTGAGTCTCCTGCATGCCAAATGAAGAGGAACATTAATTTGATATCCTGGTTTCTTGGAGAAGGTCTGAAATTTTTTTGCCATTAAAGATGTAATCGACAATCAGATTTGACTTGATCTTTCTTTCCTTGGCCCGCAAGAGACCTGTTGATATCTTGGTTTGGTGGTAAAAAAATATGAAAATGTCTTTTACCATTAAGATGTGATCTAACTATTGGCCTTGATATGATTTTATAGTTTTTCCTTCCTTGGCATGCAAAGAACCAAATTTGATAGATTGGAGGAGGAAGTAGTTGGCGCATGAGATGAAGAACGAATTATCAGGTGAAGAATTGAATGCTAGAAATATTTGGAGAGATTTTCCCTCTGCACACCTAACAACATTTTTACAAATCTAATTCGGGAGTCACGATCAATGGTCGTAACATGCAATGGTGCTTTGAATGTTTTTTGTTTTGGGGGGAAAACTCTATTGTAAATGAAATATTATAAATTACATGAATTTTTGTGTAAATGGTTGGAGCGTTAGAGGTCGGGAGATAATTCTTGAGAGAGAAATTTTGATAAAGCATATCTTCTCTGAGAGACTACGTAAGGAACTTGTTTATTTATTTTGTGTTAAATTTGATCATGTCAAGGTGGTCATGAGTATACAACTATTGACAAGCTCTGAGATTGTTCTATAAACTTTCCTCTATTAATAAATTTAATCAAATTTGAGTAAATCTGTGTCAATTTTGAGCAAAGTTGTGTCTACTTCATTTATGAATGTCTGCAAACAATTTTTCTTGTTCCCATTACAATCTTACATTGAAATCTCTATGAATCACACAAGATCTTAGCTTTGTGATAGTTTGGTGGAACTTGTAATTTCATTTATCAGAAGATCTTTCATTTGATAGTGAAATAAACAAGTTTAAAATCACTTTACTCCTAGCATGATGATTAAGATTGTTTGTTAGCCTTTGAGGGTATCTTAGGCGTGATAAAACAGAGGTTGATAGTGTTTAATTAAGTTTTTCAATTTGAGCCTTCATTTTGGATCCTTAAAGTTTGTGTGAAAATGTGCTAACTGGGCCTCCATTGAAGCACACCTTCAGTTAAAGGAACATTCTAGCTTTTCTCGGAGAATTATGTTGGTTAAGCATTCCATTTTTAAAATCTATAAAATATCCGCGAGTCAAAATCTACTCTGCCTCATCTCCCACCAAAATCCATTTAAAAACAACCAATCATACCCATACTACCCTTGTTTGTCTTGTGTGTGCACAAATGCATAATTTCTGTTACCAAAACATGCAGAAGCAATCAGGTTTTCATTGTCTTTAGTATCTTGAACCTTGCTTAGAAAATATCTCCATTATCTAGGGTGACAACTCGTGAGAGTTATATTTTTGTATTGATCATGTTTTCTTCAAGGTCTTTTTAATAACCTTGTAAAGAAGGATATCTCCATCTCCTCTACAAACAATAGGATACAAAAGGGTCCTCTCACCCTAGTTGAAAGGCACAACCATAAAGTAGTGAGGATATATCAAATCCTCTTAAGGGTGCTACCCATTTCTCCACATCTGAGTGATAAAGAGCAATCCGCAATTCTTCCCTAGCTCACAAATGACACACAACGTGCTCTCGCTTGCCTCTAATCTTCTGTCGAGAACCGTGATGTTGCTCGACTTTTGAGGAGAATTAATTTGGGTACCAACACATCCTTGGGACAACAAAATTTTTACTTATCTTAATTAACTTACTTAAGTAAGAAGTATGGTTTCTTACATAATCACAATCTTCATAAATCTATAGATTGCACATTTAGGTATTTCAATGCTTAGTTGAATTAATACGATCTTAAATTGAAGCCTTTTGGACTACCATCCTTTGATACACATTATAATGAACCTATAATAGATCATTTTTGGACTTCTAGACCCTGATTTTAAGAGATACACCACTTGTCTATCGTGTAGCATCTTGTTTGTCACCATCTTAGATCTCCATTACAACTCTTTGTCTTGAAATAGTTAGTTAATAACTTAGAATCATACCTTGAAAATATTCATTCTTCTAATTTCTTACTCATTTTTGTAACATTTCATTCTTATTTGAGTGGAACATCTTCATCCTACTTGAGAGCTTGAATGAGATGGCATACCACCTGCAACTTCTTTCTATCTTGTAAAACATCTCCTTGAGGGATTTTATACCTTGGCCCTTCATATCAAGTCATATCCACATGTAGATAGTCATTTTCCTCCTTCAATCATCAAACTAAGCCTTTGTGTTAGGTTATTTTAGTACAAACCCCAACTTTTGAAAATATTTTAAATAGTGATCGACACCTTAGAGATTCAAGATCATCATAGATATTCAATGCTTAAACACTACACACGCATTCCTTCTTCAATAAAAAACTCTTGAAAATTTCATTAATTGATATTTTTACACGCTTGACATGACTTGGAACATAGACCTTCACATTCATGACAGGACATATGATCTACTTAAGTAATGACAATACCACAAGTGAATTTAGTTGACATGAGATGCACAAATCATCCAAAATCATCTTCTTTGTAGGCACACACTTCTTTGTGATACTCAAGCATAGAACTCACCCAAAATCAACATACTTGACTTAGAGATCGAGACTATGACATACATTTATAACTCAAGTATATGACACATTACTCTTTGAGACCATCATAATGCATGTACACAGCTATTTATACCTTCTTGAAGGCTTGAAGACACATTTAAAGACACCTCTAAAAATTATGCAGTAACAATGACCTTATATGACCACACTTTGTCTTGGGACCAAACAACCAACTCTCATAGAACCTTTGTGGACTTCCCAACTGAGACATGGATCTGATTATACCCATTACACTTCTTCCTAACTACAAGAACATATACTCATCTTTTTCATGACACAAGTCCAATTAAAAATTCATGGCATAAACCTTATTATGGTTATATCACAACTTCTTCAACTTAAGACAAAAAAATTCTTGATTTCATTAAAACATACCAAGATTTATTACACAAGATGAATTCAGACCCAAAGTTGATCTCAAAAACTCGGTCTTACAAGGACTACAAACAACTTCGATGAAATTAAGAGAAAGGAATCACTTATAGAAATTTATATTGAAAATGGGCCATATACTTGATGTAAAACAAGAATTTGACATTATTATCATTTAATTCTTGGAGACTCATTGATAATTCACCAATTCATACTCCTTTGAGACTTAAATAACTCATTTACATAAATCTCCAACATGATATATTTTGAATATCAGAATCGGATCACATACCTTCTTTTTTATAAAATTAAAACCACAAAATGTACACTTTCCCTTTGTTGTTGAATCACCTTAAGTACTTCTCTTGAAGAATTCATGAAATTCTTTAGACTTGAATCACCACAATACTTGAAAAAAATTTAACAAGACACATAAACAACTTGGACTATAGAACTCGAGAAGACACACACCTAACATGTTGATACTCGCAAGACTAAAAATACCTAGAATACTTAATTTTCTTCACATCCTTTTGACTATGACATGATTATACCTTATATACAATGAAAAATCAAACATACTAATATATCACAGCATTAGGCTTGATTATTGCACAATAGGTCATTAAAGACCTTTAACCACTTCATTTTGAAACCAAAATGGGATAACTCATACATATTTTGAAAATTTATCAAACACCATAAGAGCTCAAACTTAGATCCCTTCTGGAGACATATTTTCATACTGATCATATGATGAGCTTGACAAGGATATATAGTAATAACTCACTCATATATTTTAATAGTACGAGATACCATTAGGTTAATTATACAAACCTTAATAGATGAAATACTCTTATAGACCAAATACCTACTCATAGATATAACAAGTGGACCAAGAATCCTTTAATATAAAACCTCATAAAGTCATATCTCTTATCATGACAAAAAAACCACCATAACCTTGATGAATGACACACAATAATAAAATCGACACCTTGTAATGAAAAGAGATCAATAACCACATAAATAGGTTATTTAACATTCGTTATAACCCATGAGGTTTCCCAAAGGCAAACCTTTTTCAACTCATCTTGCACATGAGTTTGAAAGGAATTCAAACACATATGATCTTCTTCAAAAAGTGCAAACATACTCCCTTGACTTGATTTGGGCTTGAGAACCTTGTTTACCAACTTAATAACACTAGAATCTTCCTTGACATGCTTCATACACTATATGGTAGGATGAGAATCAGTCTTCTTGACCTCCTTGACTTGAGAAACCTCCTTCTTGTTCTTTGGATCAAACCTTGGAATAAACCTCTTCTTGTTTTGGAAAAATTTTGCTATATGACCTGATTGGTGACAATTGAAGAAAAAAACTTCTTTACTTATTCTCAGATAAAACACACTAAAATTCCATCCACAATCCTTGACCTTATGTCCAAACTCATAGCATAAAAATAATTCAACTTTAAAGAGACTTGCATTATCCTTAGGATACCTCTTATTGCAATCTCTAGCTATGTGACCAAAATCATGAAAAAAGCAATATCCATGAAATGATGAACCATACCTCATAGAATTAGGTTTTATAATGGGGTTATACCTCCTAAAATCAGTCCTCTTAGTCACTTTCTCATCTAAATTTGAACTTGGACCAACTTCATCATCATTCTTCTTTTTCTTTCCTTCAAACCCTAGGCCTAATTTGTCATCTATAGCCTGTTGACCTACTATAACACCATCAAGAGCCATGGATATCTTCTTAAGCCTCTCATACATCTTCAACCTATTAGAATCATTCTCTAAATCTGATTCTAGGGATTTCGATTTGTCTTCATACCTAGAACAAGCATCCTCTTTCTCCTTTAGAGCATTAGACAAAATTTCAATTTGAGATTTCAAACCCTTAATAGTTAGATCATTATATTTTTCTCCATTTCACTCATTGTCTCTTATAATCCAAAAACCAAAGACTTGGAAATCTCATACTTTCTCCTCCAAAGATAAGTTGACTTACCCCTTTTTGCTTCTAGAATATCCTTCAAGTGATAAGACGTGTTTCTTAAGGACTGTTATGATACCAATTGTTGTAAGCACAATGGATTAAGGGTGGGGGTGAATCATTCCTACAAATATTTTAATTCATTTACCATCACATATATTCATTAATCCATCCATCCATTTACCATTCATAACCATGCATGAACATTGGACATGTGTTAGGCATTCACAACAACATGAAACAAATAAGAAGACACATGAACAACATATATACATGGGAAACCCTCATGGATAATAAAACCCACTAATTTTTTTTTGACTTTATGCACAATAAATACTCTAGTGAATATTACACATCACAAGAGATTTCTTTAGTGAGGCACCAACCCCACAAGGAGCACTAACCCCTAAGCCCTAATTGATATTACACACAACAAGATAATTTAATGAATATGAAACATCACAAAATATTTTTATGAGATATGACCATTGAAAATATGTAGATACCATAGCTAATAGTGATCCCAAATTTTAGTGCCAAATTTCTTCAAACCCTTTTCTCATGCACACCTTCTTTAACTTGATCTCTAAGTATTCTTGGACTTTTCTTGTCTCTAAAAACTTGAACACGTTTCTTAAAACATTATTAAAATTATACCACATCTGATCATCCCTCGAAACTTGTACTCATACCTACAATTAAATAATCTATGGGTCGCACTTCTCAGCCATGCAAGACTAGCTCACCAAATGAGCTTAAATATCACTTTTATATGCTTTTATTATCTCCAACCCAAATCAGGTTAGTCCTTAATGATAAATTATACCTACAACTTCATTAAATTCAAATAATATCATTATAATGGTCACATATGACCCATATAGGCCGGCCTAACCAAAAACAATAGTCCATACACAAAAATCCTTAAAACCCTTACATTAGAATGCCTAAAATATCCTTATACAAAAAATATTTTTATTAAATATATTAAATTCATTACACATGTTTAAAATAACATTTAAACATCATCCATGGTCACAATTTACATGAACCAATCAAATTATTTTGTTTAATGGGCCCAGTGGCTAATTGCCTTCACCAAATAGTTGCTTCCAACACCCTGAATTTGACTTTGGGCCTCAATACCCCTCAAAAACACTAAAAATATGAATTATGACCACTATATTTAAATTTCATGACATTTACAACACTCCTAAACAAGTTATATCTCATGAAACATTCTCTCGGTTCAAAATACATCAAATTTTTCCTTTACCAAATCAAGCTTCCCAAAAACATGTTTTACAAATGAAACTGGTTTGCACCTTTCATGAAAATTTATAGACTTAAAATTGTATTAATTTTATTCCAAATTCATCTCTATTAATATTTCATGTGATATAAAGCATCACCCAGTCCATATCATGCTCTAATCAACTCAATTCTTCAACAAAACCAATTTTGTCCTGGATAACAAGAAATATTATTTCTCGAGAAATTTACCTGTAAACCATATAAAAAATCTTAATAATGATGTAAAATTCTATAAATGGAAATAAATCTTAATCCTCTTTCTAACACAACTTGAAACACCTCTTAACTCCTCCTACAGATCATGTTATTCCTATTTCACCGAAGACTACTTTTACTACCTCAAAACTACTATTAACCAATCAACATTCATAGGGAACACTTTGAATTTTTTTTCATCCTCATTACATGAAACCTCTTTGGACATAAATATAAACTCACATACTCAAAACAATGTCGATTTATTTGGCAACACCTTTGGACAACCTTGTCCCAAATCGAAACTCTTCAGAAACTTGCATTTTCAGGTGGGGCCCACATATCACCACATGTTCTAACATAAATTTTTGGAAATATATAAGATTCATAAAAACATAAAATCATAAAATTTTAATAATCAATAAAACTAGGCTCGCTATAACTCTTCTTCGAAATTTATCCTAGCTAGGGTTTCAAACCACTTTAGCTTCTTAACAATCATTCATAAAAACGTGACAATCAAACAACATAATTATTTTATTAAATATTCATAAATGAAATTATAAGATACACCAAATATATCATCTCCACATAAAAAACACAAAATTCACAACGATCAAATGAAGGTCCAACTTTATTTTAAAATCAAACTAAAACTCACCCATTTTTACCAAAACATGCATATATTCAAAAACATTCTTCAGAATGACTTGAAATTTGGCATGAAGTACTATAAAAACCTTATTTTACTTTCCAATCTCACCATATATCTCAAATATTCCTCAAAATCTCGAGCCACAATGACTTACCTATGCAAACTTGTGTGTTTCTTACATGTTGCTTCTCAAGGACCCTGTAAATGCATCAAACCACTGAATGCAGACCCGAAACTCACCATAAACCTCAATTACAATGTTAAAACATTTTTTCCATTCTCCAATAAGAGTGATTAGGTCCAAATATCACTTCTCCACTTCATTTTTCATGTTCTAGGGCTAAAAACAAGCTTGGAATGACCTAACTCAACCATGAAAACTCATGACTTGACCATGATGAATCAATGCAGACACATATGACAGTCATGACACATTATACCAACCAATCTTAGACTCATGACACACTCCAACCAACTAAAGAAATCTCATACCAAGATTCTACCTAGCAAACCAAGCACCGGGACCTCCTAGAAGACTCCAAATCTCGACACTATCAATTAACATTCATGCTTGACCACTGACTAACATTAAATAGAGACTCATAAAGCACCATAAAACCCTTTTCCAGAAATGAGGTTGAAATCAATGACAATACTAACACAAAATGTCTAAATGTTTTTACGTGGACCCTATGAAGTGAGTGATGCATTTTCCTCCAATACTCGGGCCTCAAAATATAACCTAAAGAAAACACCTAACATTTCTAGAAAAGATTCAGTGAATTGGATAGAGTGACAGGAGGGGGAAGTGACACTTCAACCCATGTTGTTAAACAACCTTTCCTAATTTAATGGACTTATGCCTCATGTGTCAAAAGGTATATTGGATATCCCTAGCATAATTGTTTATCCTAGATAGGTGGCCAAAATTAGTATAACTTGTGCTTTATTTCATTTCTCAAAAACTTGTGTTTAAATAGACAAAAATGTGTTACTCTATCTAAATCAAAATTTGATTTTGAAACCACATGAGGTGAAACTCTATTTAAATTAACTCTTGTTTTAGTAGTAAAATAAGGAAAAAACTCTGTTTGAGTTGGATCAATTGTATCTTAAATCAAAACATTACAATATACTAAATTTTAGCCTCATTTATTAAAAACAATAACCTAAAACTCTACCAAAATTTGACTAACCATTTTTGACCTCTGAAGATAAACTTTTCCAAAAATTCGTTGCTTGATTCAAATCTGTAATATTTATGTTGTCCAATTTTACTTAGAATTCCTTAGGAAAATTTCACATCCAAAACTAGGTAAAATCTCCATTTATAGTCGTTATGCTGCCCAATTTTACCTAGACTTAGGAAAATTTCACATCCAAAACTAGGTAAAATATCCATTTACAACTATTATGCCACCCAATTTTACCTAGATTTCCTTACGAAAATTTGAAATCCAAAACTAATTAAAATCTTCATTTATAGTCGTTATATTTCCCAATTTTCCCTAGACTTCTTTAGGAAAATTATACATCCAAAACTAGGTAAAATCTCCATTTACAGTCATTATGCTTCTCCATTTTACCTAGAATTCCTTACAAAAATTACACATCCAAAACTAGGCAAAATATCCATTTATATTTGTTATGCTTCATAATTTTACCTTGACTTCCTTAGGAAAATTACACATCTAAAATTAGGTAAATGTCCATTTACATCCATTTTTATGCCAGATTTTAACTAGAATTAGGAAATTTTAAAATCTAGAACTAGGTAAAACATCCATTTTGCACCTATCATGTTATATGATTTTACTTGGATTCCCTTAAGAAGATAAATCAAACATCCAAAACTAAGTAAAACATCCATTCCATAGCCCTTGTATTTCCCGATTATATCTAGAATCCCATCAATTCTAAATAAATCCAAAACCTATATTTGAATCACACATTTGTAGTCATGACATTGTTTGAATCATCCCAAAACTTCCTTCAATTTAAAAAAATGCATTCAAACAAGATAATTCAGATTTTAAACATCACCATGGAACCTACCACACACTTATGATAAAAAATACATGAACGTAACCATTTTCTCCATGATACTTGGATTTTAATCCAAGGGATGAGCTTATCCTCATCAATCATAGTGGGGGAGAGGAGGAAATACCACATGATGTATTTAAACACAATATGACATAAATATAAACCTTCATATACCAAAATAAGGACCAAATTATTCTTCACTTGGTCAATTTAGGTGCAAAACTCCCCTTTGAGTTTGATATTTCCTTCTTTACCAACATGAGTCAAGGGGAGGATAAGATAATGTATGTTGCCTTAAAAATTTTCTAGGACATCTTGAACCTAGGACATGTGTCTACTTCTACAAACCTTAAAGATCACATACAAGAGCTAGATACAAACATACCTCCTAAAATGTCTAAAATTAGAAATAATATACCTTTCATTAAATTAAATCATGATGCAAGAAAGAAGGGATAGGATCATGTATGCATAATGCATAATGAAAAAGTGACAATTCAAGATTAACTACAAGTGATAAATCACTAACTAGAAATATTACATTTGTATATGAAACCTAAGGTCACCCATGCTAAAAAAACATAAAGTGGCATATGACATGTATCACATAGCCAAATACAAAGATGAATCCTTCAAATCAAGCCACATTTGCATACCATCAACACCTTAATGAGGAAATTCATTCAAACAAGAATGGAAATTGATAAAATATTTTCTTAGCGGTTTACAAGAAAAAAGTAGTGGAGATCACAACAAATTTACCATTTGAAAGAGTTATGTCCTTACCCACTTCATAGGGAAATGTTATGCATACATTTTCCACCTAACTTTGACAGCTCCAAATTTGAAAAATATCATAGAAAAGGTTACCCTTGGGATCATGTTAATACTTCTTCATGGCTTGTAAATAATTCACTTATCATCACAATTACCTCATTTAATTGTTCCTATGTAGCTTAGGAGGTCAAGATTTTGAATGATTCCTCTACCTTATAAAGTGATCACTTTCCACCTTCATAGACTTATCTGATATATTTTTTTACGCTTCTCATTTAACATGGAAAATGACATCACCATGCTTGACTTATGAAGTGTCAAACAATGTAGTGAAGAAAACTTTGTTGTTTTCTTACAAGGATGGAAAGGATTAGCTAGTCACTTCCTTTGTCTATCCTAGAAATATAACTCATCTGCATATATGTACCTAACTTATACCCTAAGATTGTTTTTCATCTATAAATACGCTATAAGATCACATTTGAAGAATTCATTGAAAAGGGTAGCAAAATTGAAAAGGATATCTTAGCCAATGGAATCTTAAAACATTCTAAAGGAACTATGATACTAAACCCATTGAAAAATAGAAATTCTTTAACAAAAAAATGTCATGGGTGATGGAATCATATATTCCAAAAATAATATGGTAGTCCAAAATTCCCCATAGTTGAAACTTGATTAGAGGCCACCTAATCCATATAAAAATGTGGATATTACACTCCAGTTGGTGAATCCATGTCATTGATCATGCATCAAATTAAATAATTGAATATGTTTACATTTACTAACACCAAAGAATTTAACAATGAGGCACCAAAACCCTCATGGTACATAGTATCATCATGTCAAGGACATATTAATAATTTATGCATGAAACTCAAGAACTATATCCAATATTTACTTAATCGTAGGGACGCAAAACTTGATTCCAAGAGCTCACCAAGTCACAAAATAATTAAATCAGGATATATATAGAACCTTTTTGCAAGAACAAAAAAGTAGAACAAATTCCCAAATCAATTTCAATCCTCGTAAGGTAATAACAAAAATCATGTTATCACCTTGACTTCACATCATTTTGATATTGTAATTGGATACATTCATCTAGTCGTTAACCACATTGTAACCATCAAAATAAAATCCCAAAAGTGTGTTGTTACAATGTAATACAATTGTGTTACTATCCGAGGACCCCTTTGACTACACCTTTGGATGGTCATTATGATCTCTTAGAGCATCTTGAGAAAATTACTACCAATATTTTTATCTTATACCTTCTAAAAATATCCATTATTCATAAATACATCCTCTATAAGACCCTCTAAGAGTTAAGAGTTCTAAAATACATTGACCCTTCATGCTTCCAATATTTTTTCATGAAAATCACACCATATCAGAAAATCATCTTTATCCAAAGTGAGATTCCATAGGACAATTATATCCACAATTTACCTTTGTACATAAAAGTCATCATACCTTGCAAGAAAGTCAAATACATGCTTGTGGACAATGGATATACTCTAAATATTTACACTTTGAGGATAGTTAAATAGTTAGGATATACTTGACATGGTGATATTGAGCCTAATGTCATTATCATCAATGCTTATGAAAATGTCAAGTGATAATTAACATGGAAAATTAATCTACCTTGTGAACTTGGGTCTCTTACACAAGAAACTTGGTTCCATGTTATTAACTTAGAGATCCCCTATAACATCCTCATTTATCACCCATGGATACATGTTATTCAAGTATATTCCCTCCAATTTATACTAATGCATCTAACTACACTACTAATTTCAAGATTTTGTAATTCATAGTGACCCATAACCCTTTTCCCATTATAGAGTGTTGGTTGGCCATAATTATAAGGCATATTCTTGCACTAGCATGAAAAATAAATTTTGAACCTAAATAAGAGACTTTGGATTCTTGTATTCATTCTAACACACTCTAAATAATTTCAACTGGTGCATCTACCTCCTCATTCACATATCCCACAATGGAATCAAAATTAAAAATCCTCAATACTATTTATAAGAAGTATGATCTCCAATAATACCTCCTTGTATACCTCCTTGGAAATACCTCCTTGGAAATACCTCCTTGGAAATATGGGAGATCATACTTCTTATAAATATGGGAGATCATATTTCCAAATACACATGATAGGCCCAACTTTCAAATGAGAAGACAACTAGAGAATAGTCATTTTTAATAACTTTGTACCTAGTAGTGTTTTAGTATACGATAATCTAGATACAACATATACTTCCTAATCACCTAATGAAAATATTTCTCTTACTATCAATCACCATAATATATTATCCCCAAGAAGATAATGTATGTCATGGGAAGTAAAGGTTACAGATGTGGAAAGCATGAGAAAGGTGTTCAGCAACCTCTCTTGACACATGAGAAAATATATAGCTATGAAATTATCATATAACCAAATGGTGCACTACTAATAGAAGTTAGCGCTACCTCTTCCGATTGCAAGATAGCTATTTTGATTATGACACTACACTGTGGTCTCCTTGTAGTCTCTACAAGGACCATTCCTAAATGAACCTATTTTTAGATACCTACATCTTAACATTATCCTATACCTATCCCAAAGATTAATCTCCTATATCCCTCTCTCATTTATTAGGAAAAAAATAAGACATATTGATCAATTTATTTAAAAATGAAGAAGCAATGAAAGAGTTCGTGTGACTATGTAAAGGTATTCCTATTATCCATATTTTTCCCCAAAAATATTGGATCAGCCATGACCACGCATAGAAAGAACCGGAGAAATCACATTCGAATCCCCGCAAATAGGTTATAGAGGTACTCTATAATAGAGAGGCGAGAACTCTGCGAAAGATCAAATGACAATGTGCAAGAATAAGTTTAAGAAATGACTCTGTCGAGTGAATGCATGCCTTAAATCCATCAATCATATTACAGGTGGGCTCGTAAATGGAGTAACAGGGTCGGGAAAGGAAAATACAGTGTCAAAGAAGCTAGAATCTCAAAAGATAAGGAACGAACAAGGTTTGAAGTTGTGCTCTAACGGAGCAGTTGAACGAGTCAAAAATTGACTAAGTATGGAGGAGACAATGGACACTGCCAAGTGTCCAAGTGGCACACCTCCAAAGTTGAATCCAAAAAGGGAGACTTGAACAAGCACCAGCCCCCATGTGTCCCAAGCCCAAAGTGGGGGCAGAGTCAAAGCTAAAAGTCAAAAGGTAGACAGGGCGGGCCTAAAAAAGACTAAGTATAGAAGTGCTTAAGAAGCTTCCATGCATCATCTTGGTGCATCTCCAAAATTTAATAAAAAAGTGGAGACCTAAATGAGCATGGGCTTGCCATGTTTTCTAGGGTATGAAAAGGTAAGGGAGGCCATTGAAAATTCGAAAGAGTTGCGGATGCTTCAACATGTCAACTTCGACATTCCTTTAAAGGAAAATCCCTGGACTGAGCATTTATGTGAGTGTGGAGCCTCCACGTATCTAGTTTCATAAAGGGACAGGTCAGGTTGAATAGTCAATGCATTGAGATAGACCAGTGGAGGGTGCCAAGTGTCTAAATGACGCTAATTCAAGAGCAGAATTAAAGGGAGGTTTCCAAGTAAGCGCCATATTGCTACATGTCCCCGATCAAATATATGACCCCACCGAGCAAAATAATTAGCCAAAAAAACATTAAAAATTGAGCAAGTCATGGAGGAAACCACATGTCAGCCTCACACCACTCTAAAGAAAAATACAAAGGCTACCCTCAAACATGCGCTTGACCCTCCACATGTACGGTTTCAAAAGGGGGCCCATTTTTAAACCGGTTTTCCCTCTATTTTTTTATGGACCCGATTCATAATTTTAAATGGGCATTTCTTTTGACTCGGATCTCAAAATCCAAAAAAGCTACGACCGTTGGAAAGATCTTAGCCTCGTCTATGCCATGGAGATCGAAACTTCAAGGTTGGAGAGGTTAGGTGGGGAAAATAGGAAGAAACATCTTCAGGCCTTTAATACAAGATTTATTTGCCCCAACAACCATATCGGATTCAATTTGAGCCTCTGTTTCCTTCTCCTTCAAGGTGTTGAACAATAAATTGATATAGTCAAGATAGATTTGGGGTAGATTTTTACAGGAGGCATTGATGATAGTAGTTGAGCTCAAATGGGTTTTCCCACTTCTTTATCCTTCTCTATGGGCTGAATCTATAAAATCATGGTTGGGACTCATTGTAAAAGGTTGGACATTTCTGTTTTGTGCCTCCCTTCTTCTTTTGTTCACAAAAGGATTTGTGGAGATTTTCTAACCTCTCCTTTGGGTTGTAATGCAAGTTTTTCCTCTTGGCTATTGCAATATACTATATCGAATCTTGAGAAATAATATATATGTCTATGGATGTTTCTCGACCCTCTCATGTATTCATTATTATCTCTCTGATCTCTTATTGTGATTTGGTCATCTGTGCATAGTGCTTGTATTGCATTTTGTGGTCTGTGTTAAATTGTAAAATGAGCATCTAGCATTCCTTTGGTGCATCACCTCATTAGCTTAGGTTTATTTTCTTGCATCTCTCTAACCTTGTCTCCTTGGTAGATAGAATAGACTTAGAATATATCCTCTACAATTTATTTGTATGCACCTAAACAGAGGAATAGGAACCAACCTCAATCCAAAGAGCTATCTCAACTCGCAATGTTCCACACTTTGAGAGACGATCCATGTTGTGCAATCACACCAAATGCCCTACTTCACACCCAGGCCATTCGGGGTGCTGTAATTCCGCACTAACAATTTTGGCACACCCGGTGGGACAAGAGGTATTCACTTTATTTCATCAAGTTGATGTGTTCTTGGTGAGATTCAGCCTTTAGAGGCATGTTCAAAGCACATATGATGACTCCATCCGGTCAATAAACCATCCTCTGAGTTGCATATTTTTTCCATCCATTTCCACTCATTTTCATCCATTTTCTTCTTCCATCTCTTTCATTTTCTCCCATTCCATGAAGTTGTGCAATCATGACTTCATTCCCTTCATGGAACTCACACTTATAACAACAATGTAGTTCACCTCCAATGCATTTCCCAAATCCTCTAAATCAGCATTATAATTAGATCTAGGACCATTATGCTTACCCATATGAGTAGAGTCAAAGTCATTTTTGCCATAGAGGTTATCAATAAAAATGGGGTGCATACAATGGTGACAACTATGTGGAGAATTTTGGTTTGCTGGAGAAGATTCAAAAATGGAGGTTGGCATGGTTCAGTCAAGGGCCATTGCAAAAATGAAGGCATTCAAGATTGGTTACAAGGCACCTTATCTATGGGAAGGCCCTTTTCCAAGACATTACAACCCTCAGGAGAATCTTGACTTCATGGTTAAAATGATGCCTTAACTTACACAATGGATTAAAGATATTTAGGATTATGAGTTGGACACAAGACAAACTTATCAATGGGTAAGTCAATCACCAGCTCCATATCCTTCATTTTATTTTTCTCAATCTTTATCATTTCAGTATGATCAAGAGTCAAGCCCCTCACTTGCTACCTCAAGTGTTGATTTCATTTCTCCATCTCCTAGTCTTCCATCCCATCTCAATTCTTCTCCACTTTTCCTTCCCAAGAAATCAATCCCTCCAAAGAAATAAGAAGTTCCACCTTCCTCTCCACCAAAAACAATAGAAAAACTAGTTGAACCCCAACCTTTCACTCCTCTTGCTTCCCCAAATCCATGTTGGGGAGATGAAAATCAAACAACCAGCCAAGGGAAGCAAGAAGAGGAACCCAACAAAGAAGAAATGATAGACAATTTGAAGAGTTGGGCTGCCAAATTTGAGTTTACAAAGATCCCCTTGATGGTTAAGCCAATAGAGAAGGTCAAGGTTGAAGAGCCAGTGGTGGCTGAGGTGGAGTTTGTAGCAAGAAAGAAAAAAAAATAGAAGGAATAAGATCAACAACCTATTTTCTTTGAATACAATGTCCCTAATGGCACTTTGTCTGAAGAGGATGTTGATCTTGATCCAAGCTGCACAACCAGTTGAGGAGGAAGAACAATCAGCTCCAAGTCCCATTGAAGAGGAGTAGCTGGGAGAGATCAAATCAGTGTTGAAGCCACTCAATGAAGAAAGCATCATTGAAGATTCTTTGCTTTCATTTCGAGGGCCTGATTTGATTGATGAACCCATGATGATGGAGGACCATACAGTTTCAGAGGCTCCAAGCGTAGAGCAGGCTACAAAAGAACCTTTAGTTCTTCCTCCCACTTCATCCCCTTCAAGATCTAATGTTGAAGAGGAGTTCAAAATTTCAAACTTCATGTTTGAGGAAGAGGGGAACCATGGTGAGAAAGTTTCAGATCAGGAGGACACCATGGAGGAGGTAGAGCACCTATAACAGACAACAAGGAGGCAGACTGTCTATCAGACTCAAAAGATTACTTTGGTGAAGAGGATCCTGAGGAGATCACATCATTTTCTCCTCTCCCATCCATCTTCCAAGCATATAAGCCTGATTCCATGAAGGAGGACATTCAAGGACAACAACCTGCACTTAATAACAGCTCTCTGAGACCAAGGTTGGAAGATTGGAGTCTTCCATGTTCTTCAAAAAATAAGGAATAAGAACAGCCAGCTCCAAGTCCAGTTAAAGAGGAGCATATAGAGGTGACCAAGACATATTTAGAGGCACTAAATCATGAGATGGTTGTGTTATCCAAAATTCACCCCCCAGGGTAAATTTTGATAACATGCATCTGAGTTTCGTTGTACCAAGCTTGGGGCCAAAAATCATGAAAATCAGCTAAGTCCTAGTCCAGGTGGTCCTTGGGACAGTTGGGACGTCGGGGCATGAACCGGCCGAAAATCCGCCAGGCAGTCCATGAAGCAATTGGGACGTCGGGACGTGCGGGACACGAAAAGGGCTAAGCGGTTGAAAGAAGGAAAAAATTGCCAAGTTTTGTCCGGGATAGTTGGGCCAAAAATACGTGGCGGACGTGAACCGGCCGAATCGGGCGAGTGGAAGAATTTTCCCTGCATACCCGAGACAAGTGGGACAAGAGTACGCGGAGGACGTGAACTAGGCGGTTCGGCCAGAAACAAGAAACTTTCATTTGGGACATTTGGGCCAAAGGGATGCGTAGGATGCAAAAATCCAAAAAAGCTGCTAACAAATCGAGTGTGACATGTGTCACAAGGGGAGGCAAAAAAAAAAATTTTGACTAAGTGTTTTTGGCCGAGTTTTTTTAAAAGGGAGCGAGTTGGAGCGTTGGCCCGAGCCAATAAAAAGAGGACGCGTGTCCTAAGGAGAAGGGGAGTGCGGAGCTCGGGGAGGACTTGGAGAATTTGGAAAAAGTTTTGGCCAAAAAACTAAAAGGTAAAAGATGCCCCGCACCCCTGTCAACCAACCAAAGCGTGCCACGTGTCCCAAGTGGCGGGGCATGGGGGAAAAAATGGAAAATTTTCAAAGAGTTAAAAAGGTCGAAATTTCAAGGAAAGCCCGCAGAAAGGTGGAGGAGAGAGAATTGCTCAGTGAACCAGCACCTGACACGTGGCATCCGACCGGCGGAGCATAGAAATTTTTTCAAATTTTTTTCCAAAATGCAAAAAGGTCAAAATTTAAAATTTTTTGCCCGACATCCGTTTTTTGGGCCGTTTTGCCCTAAAACTTCAGACCTTCATATCTTTTGATCCAGAGCTCAGATTTGCATGTTCTTTATATCATTGGAAAGCTTATGAAATTCTCTATAGGATTCCATAGTCAATCCCTAATTTTGGTTTATTTTAAAGAGGGAAAATTCAAAAACGGCTCTGGTACGTGTCCATGGGCAGAAATGACATTTCAGCGACCAAATTTAATGCAGAATGGGTCGCACTCTCCTCCAATTTGGTCAAAAATGACAGGGTATGGGTTTGTAAGGTCCTCCATGCTGATTTAATGCATTTGCAGTCAATGAGGAATGGGCTCCCACGTTTTGTACGTTTTCTCTCTCCTGGGCTCAACCCATGCAATGTAAAAGCCAGATTTGGCTCATTTCTTGAGTGGAACACTTTTTGGCATAGAAATCTTCTTCTTTCACCTCCAGCAAGTGATTGTTGCAAGAATCAGACCTCTTCAAATATTGTAACAGTTTTCTACCTCTCTGAGGTTGTAATGCAGTGGTTTTGACATTGGAAATGATAATGCAAGCTTTGTGAATGGGTTTCAGTCCTTTGTTTGTATTATTTGCTTCATTTTAGATCCTAAATTACATCTTATCAGCATGTGTATGTTTTATGTTGCAATATTTGGTTTGTGTCTATTTTCATGACAAAAATATTCACCACTCCTTTTGGTGCTTCACCATCTTTAGTTAGTTTCAATTTTTGCATTTCTATCCCTGTCTCCTTGCAATTTAGAGTAGGATTAGGATCTGAACCTCTGTAGTTGTGCAAATATAGATATAAATCAGAGGAGTTTTAGGAACCATCCTCTAATCTAGAGATTCCTCTCTTAGTTTCATAAGTCCCACACTTGGAGAGAGGTTTCCATGTTATACAATCACATTGGATGCCTAAGACATCATTTAGAACCTTGATTTGCATCCAGGGGTGCTGTGATTTTGCACTAACAGTTTTGGCACGCCCGGTGGGACACTAGAGGTCTCATTTTTATTGCAGAAAAGTTGATGTGCATCTGCTGCAATTTTCTTGCTTGAAAAGAGCTATTATTTGCATATCTAGCGACTCCAAGGGGAAGAATCAACTAGTTTCAGCAGTGCAGGCCTGAAAACTCATGAGAAGAGTCACCACAAGGTCAAGAGTTGGAGAAGAAGAGGTGTTGTTTGAATACCTGCAATTATCTCCAAGAAGAAGGCAAAGAGGAAGAAGGATTCAAAGGTCTCCATCTCCACCAAACAGAACTCTCTCAACTCCTCCACCTGGTAGGCCTTTCATTTAGTCAACAAGGGTTTTAAGACCAATTAGAATGGCACAAAACAACCCCTATGTCAACTTCACAGGCAGCAGCCCACTTGCCCTCAATGCGGAACATCCAACCCTGTTGTAGCCTTGAAGAACATTCCCTACTTCATTGGAGAAAATTAGACTACTCCAGGTGATCATGTTAAAGATATTGCTAACCTTTGTGTAATCCATGAAATCAATGAGATGCAAGTGGCTGTCAAGTTATTGGCATCTTCATTCAAGGGTAAAGCATTGGAATGGTTTAGGATCCTTGGAGCTAGTTCTATCACAAATTGGAATTAGCTATGTATAGCACTTCATGAGAAATTTGGAGAAAAGGGAGACAACTTGTCTCTTTTGGAGCGGCATGACAACCATCAAGAGAACTCCCAATGAGCGGTGACCGATTTCAACTTGATTTCAAAAGACTTGGGAGAGAATTCCCAGTGGGTCAAAGCCAACAAAGTAGAAGGTGCTTTTTCTACTATCTCAATGCTCTAAATTTGATGATATTTCTATGTTGATTCAGTCCATGGGAGGCATACCTATCCCTATGGCTTACAAAAAGCATTGCCATTAGGGCTGAAAATTGTTTGATCCAAGCTGGCAAACTTGCCCCTAGACCTCCCATGCCATTGTTTCCAAGTTTAGAGAGTCCAAACACCAATCAAGCACCTAATTTGGCTCCTTCTCCCACTCCTAGAAATCAAAGTTCAAATGAAGCTTCTACTTCATCTCCAAGTGCCCCAAATGAGCTTCAAGAAGTCATGAAGCAATTGCAAAACCTAGGTAATGAGCTGGTTACTCTCAAAAGGCAGCAGGCCCAAGGTTTTAGACCTTCTTATCAGCCCCAAGCTCAGCCTAACAGGCAGCCATACCAACCACAAAGGCCACCTAATCCTGCTGCAAATATGAATCAAACAAGGCCTCCTGCCAATAGACCATTTCAGCCCTATAATCCAAATGCCATATCTACCTCTAAGGCATTGGTGCCAACACAAAACAACATTACCCAGGAGTATGATTGGTGTTTTCCATGCAATGAGCCTCATAATCAATCCATGTGCTTCAATGGTGCTTTGACTCAAGCATTAATGGTGACAACTACTGGTGTGGAGGGTGAGAGCAGTCAAGAAAACAACCAACAACAAGAAACATTCCAATAGCAATCAGCCCCAAATGACACCACATTGGTAAATTAACAAGCAGAGGATTTTTGTGGCATGAACCAAGTAGTTTCTCAAGGTGTTGCAGCCAACACAAGGTCAAAAAGGAGGAATTTGGGTGAAGAACAGCCATTAGCCCCAACCAATCCACAACCTTCCATGGCTCCACAAATGGTTGGCAAGCAAAATCCAATTTCAAATGCACAAGGGCAGCCAAGAACAGCCCCTAGGCCAACTCAAATACCAGTTGTTTCGCCACGTGCAAGGAGTGAAGGTGCAAACCAAGGGACAACAAAGAGATCCTTCATCACCATTCAGTATCATTGATCAGATGAAGAAGAAAAACGTCAATATATCAATGTGGGATTCCCTATCTATCCCAGGCCAAAGAGATCTGCTGCAAGCTGCCATGAAGGACTGCCCAACTTCGAATCAGCAAGTTCAGATGCAAGACAAAGTGCTTACAAATGCTGCCCAGCCTGAAGGAGATCATGGAGGATAGCAAGGTAAAATGTTGAAACCCCCTCCTTTCTATGTTTCATTGATCATTGGAAATCAGCTAGTGCACAATTGCATGATAGAATCTAGGGCAAGTAGCTCAAGTAATGCCTAAACAAATAGCTGATTAGCTAGGGCTCCAGATGAAACAATATCTAAAGGGGTAGTGCAGATAGATGGGACAGCAAAGAATAATAGTTGGGGTGATTAGAAACTTGAGTCTTACCTTGCATGCTTGTCCAAATGTTGTTGTTTTACAAGATGTATCAGTCATAGACCTTCCACCACTCTTTGCCCTATGCTTGTCAAGGGACTTCACAGCCAAGATTGGTGGATATTTTTCTGCTGATTGGTCACACATGCTATTCAGAACGAGGTATGGAACTAAGGCTACAATCAGGTCTGAACCTATTGCAAACTTCCATATTGAGCCTTACACTGCAAGTCAGATCAACGCCAATTGTTCAACATTTGATCAAGAAGACCACCCAAGCACTGATGAGGTTGACACCAAGGTTGGAAGCATCCCGGATCTAACTCTTGATGAATGGGAAAACAAGATACATGCATTTGATCCTTATCAAGAAGTGGAAGAATCTGATCTAGGGGTCTATTGTATACACGAAGAAAATCAACCTATTCCTAACATCGCCAAGCCAAACCACAAAGATGACAATGAGGTATGGCAGCTGTTTTTTGATGGATCAAGGAGCAGGCAAGGTGCAGGAGGTGGAGCTATGCTTGTTTCACCTCAAGGAATAAAGTACTATTCAACTTTCAGATTTCAGTTTGCATGCTCCAATAACACTACTGAATATGAAGCCTTGGTGCAAGGGATGCATTGGGCAATCAAGAAGAAAATAAATAACTTGTAAGTCTTTGGGGACAGTGAATTGATTGTAAATCAGGTCAAGGGATAGCATGCTACCAAAAATGATCTTCTCAAGTGCTACAAGAACAGGGTGTGGGACCTCATGGAAGATTTTGAGGGTTTTGGCATCAAATCCATTCCTAGGGAAGAGAATCAAGTTGTTGACAGGCTTACAGCAATAGGGGCAGCCTTTGACATTGTGGAAAGCATTCAACAAGACAAGGTACAACCAAACATCCACGTGATTGTGAGGCCTTCAGTGCGGATAACAATGTCAATTGGCAAGTGTTTGAAAATGACCAGCAAATCATCCATTTCTTGCAAGAAGAAGTGAGTTCTCGGCCGGGAATCAAGAAAGATTGGAACAAGCCAGTATGGTGACCAAGTGGTATAGCTGAGAACTAACAAGCTACCCAAGGGACTTATCACTTTGGAGTCCATTTTTAACCCCAATGATCTATTTAGAAAGGAGAAAGCAAACATTCAGGTCAAGAGAGAGGATTCAAGTATCCATCTTGGTAGAAGAGAACAAACCATTGCAAATTGGAAGGATGACAACTGAACAAGAAAGGTATGAGTTCATACAGTTGTGTCAAGAGTTCCCTGACGTGTTTGCTTGGAGCTATGAAGACTTGAAAGGTTTCAATCCCAACTTAGCTCAGCATACCATCGAATTGGATCCAAATACTAAGCCTGTCAGGTAGAAACAAAGACCAGTCAATCCACACATGGAGCCTCTCATGAGGAAAGAATTGGACAAGCTGATTGAGTCAAGGATCATATTCCCAATCAAGCATTCTAGTTGGGTTGCCAACTTAGTTCCAGTTAGAAAGAAGAGTGGAGAGATCAGATTGTGTGTTGACTTTAGAGACTTGAATAGAGCCTCTCTCAAGGACCATTACCCACTCCCTTCCATGGAGCAAATCTTGCAAGTTGTGGCTGGCTCCGAGAGGTTTTCACTACTTGATGGCTACTCAAGCTAGCTATAATCGATTATGGTGAAGGAAGAGGACCGATTCAAGACAGCCTTCACAACCAAATGGGTAACTTTTGCATACATGAAAATACCATTTGGGCTATCCAACACTGGTGCTACCTTCCAAAGGGCAATGGACATGGCATTCAAAGGTTTGATTAACAACGTGGTGCTGATTTACCTTGATGATATCACCATTTTTCCAAAATGCAGCAGACCACCTCTCTCATTTGAGACAAGTCTTCACGAGGTGCAGGAGATTTGGAGTGTCTTTGAATCCTAAGAAGTGTATCTTTCTTGCACATGAAGGAAAGCTCCTTGGCCATATTGTCTCCAAATAAGGATTAGCAATTGATCCAGAGAGGGTTGAAGCCATAAGAGCACTACCATTGCCAAGCCACAAGAAAGCCCTTCAGAGTTTCTTGGGAAGGATAAACTTTGTTCGGAGGTTTGTCCCAGATTTTGCAGCCCTTGTCAAGCCCATCACCAAAATGTTAAAGAAGAGCATGGCTTTCAAGTGGATAGCAGAAGGCAAGGAGAGTTTTGAAGCAATCAAAGAAGCCATCTCTCAAGCACCAACTCTCATCAACCTGGACTTCTCCAAGGATTTCATCCTCTATGCATTTGGAGGTAATGACACTATTTCTGCCATTTTGGTACAGCAGAACAAGGATAATGATGAGCAGCCAATTACCTTCTTCAGCCGGAGCCTAGATGACTATGAGGTGAGGTACTCTTTTATTGAGAAGCATGTACTTGCAGTAATCAGAAGCTTGAAGAAATTCAAGCATTTAGTCTCAAACAACAAGGTCCAGTTGCTGGTCTCACATGCTGGGGTCAAGGACTTCCTCCTCAACAAGGATTTGAATGAGAAAAGGGCAGGTTGGATCACCCGTGTCATGGAGTATGACATTGAGATCAGGATCACCAAGCTGGTAAGAGGGAAAGGATTGTGTGAGCAGCTGGTTTTGGGGAAGCAAAGAGAAGTATGCAATGAAGAAGAGGCTGTTTTGATAGTCCAGGACAGCCATGAGCCAAGTGGCAATCAAGAAGAAGACAATGCTGCCCCCACTCCTTGCTGGACCCAAGGCATTATACACTTCCTAGGCACAAGCCTATGCCCTTCGGAGATGAACAAGACCCAAAGGAGACACTTGATTGCGAGGCTGTCCCGTATGCCATTGTTGATGGAGTTTTGTTCAAGAAAGATGTGAATGGAGTCTTTCTTTGAGATGCATTAGCACAAATCAAACTCAAAGGGTGTTGGAAGAGTTCCATGGTGGACCAGCTAGTGGTCATTTTGCACCAAGAGTGACAGCTCTAAAAATCATGAAGGCTGGTTATTATTGGCCTAAAATCTTCAGTGATTGCTATGCATGGATCAAGAGGTGTAAGAATTGTGCATTCTTCACGGAAAAAGAGACTTGCTGCCCTTCCATTACATCCAATCTCAGTTGACCAGCCATTCATGCAATGGGGTTTGGACTTCATTGGAGTCATTAATCCCAATTCAAGCCAAGGGCACAAATGGATTTTGACAGCCACGGACTACTTCACCAGATGGACAAAAGTAGTAGCACTCAAAGAGGCAAATGAGTCTAGCATCTTAGACTTTTATGAGGGGATAATAACCAGATTTGGTGTACCTGCTACAATAATCTCTGATAATGCATTGGCATTCATTGGATCTAAGGTGATTGAGTGGGCTATCAAGAACGGTATCTACCTAAGCACTTCATCAAACTATTACCCTCAAGGTAATGGCCAGGCCGAGTCTACAAACAAGAACTTGTTGAGGATCATTAGGAGGAATCTTGACGAGAATCAGAGGTCTTGGCATTCCAAACTAAAATCAGCCTTATGGGCTGATAGGATAACTCCCAAAAGATCCAAAGGTAACTCTCCATTCAAACTTGTCTATGGAAGAGAGGCAATCTTGCCCATGTCACTTGAGTTGCCAACATTGGAACTCATGAAGCAGCTGGAGTTGCAAGAGCTTGAGCCCATGGAGGTGAGGTATGCAGAGTTGATGGAGCTGCAAGAGATTAGAAATCAGACATCCCAAGCAATGGAAAAGGATCAAGCTTTGATCAAGAAGACCTTCGATAGAAAGGCCAAGGATAGATCTTTTTAGGTTGGAGATCTAGTGTTGAAATGGGATGTGGATAGAGCAAAACCGGGAAGGCATTCAAAATTTGATGCCCTTTGGAGTGGCCCATACATGGTCACGAAGTGCAAGAACAACAATGCTTTCCAATTGGCCTCAATGGATGGTGAATAACTACAGATTAGATTAGATTTTCATTCCTCCAAGTGCTTGTGCACATTGTTTTTTGTAGGTTAGTTTTGTTTTCCCTAAGTGCTTTAGCATGACTTGTTGTCCATGGAGATGTTTTGCAGTCCTTACTTCCATCAGTGATATTCCATCTTCCTTCTTGCACATTCTAAGTCGGTTGAGGTTCTAAAAAGAATATTTGATGACTCCATGCCCAATGGACTCGCTTGCAACTCAGGTAACTTCATCAAGCGGGTAGATGACCCCATTGAAGTCACCAAATTGTTATCCAAAATTCACCCCAGGGGTAAATTTTGATAACATGCATCGAGTTTCGTTGTACCAAGCTTGGGGCCAAAAATCATGAAAATCGGTGAAGTCCTAGTCTAGGCGGTCCTTGGGACAGTTGGGACGTCGGGGCGCGAACCAGCCAAAAAGCCGTTAGGTAGTCCATGAAGCAATTGGGACGTCGGGACGTGTAGAACACAAAAGGGTGAAGTGGCCAAAAGAAGGAAAAAATCACCAAGTTTTGTCTGGGACAGTTGGGCCAAGAGTACGCGGTGGACGTGAACCGCCGGGTGGGCGAATCGAATTATTTGTCCTAGACAGTCGGGACAAGTGGGACAAGAATACGCGAGAGGACGTGAACTGGCCGGTTCGGCCGAAACAAGAAACTTTCATCCGGGACATTTGGGCCAAAGGGATACGTAGGATGCAAAAAGCCAAAAAAGCCGCTAGCAAATCGAGTGTGACACGTGTCACAAGGGGGGCGCAAAAAAAAATTTGACTAATTGTTTTTGGCTGAGTTTTTTTAAAAGGGAGTGAGTTGGAGCGTTGGCCCGAGCCAAAAAAGAGGACGCGTGTCCTAAGGAGAAGGGGAGTACGGAGCTCGGGGAGGACTTGGAGAATTAGGCCAAAAAACTAAAAGTTAAAAGATGCCCCCGCACCCCTGTGAACCAACTAAAGCGTGCCACATGTCCCAAGTGGCGGGGCACGGGGGAAAAAATGGAAAATTTTCAAAGAGTTAAAAAGGTCGAAATTTCAAGGGAAAGCCCGCAGAAGGTGTAGGAGAGAGAATTGCTCAGCAAACCAGCACCTGACACATGGCATCGATTGACGGAGCGTGGAAATTTTTTCAAAAATTTTCCAAAATGCAAAAAGGTCAAAATTTAAATTTTTTTGCCCGACATCCATTTTTGGGCCGTTTTGCCCTAAAACTTCAAACCTTCATATCTTTTGATCCAGAGCTCAGATTTGCATGTTCTTTATATCATTGGAAATCTTATGAAATTATCTATAGGATGCCATGGTCAATATATAATTTTGGTTTATTTTGAAGAGGAAAATTCAAAAAACAGCTCGGTACATGTCCATGGGCGAAATGACATTTCAAATGACCAAATTTAATGCAGAATGGGTCGCACTCTCCTCCAATTTGGTCAAAAATGACAGGGTATGGGTTTTAAGGTCCTACATGCTGATTGAATGCATTTGCAGTCAATGAGGAATGAGCTCCCATGTTTTGTACGTTTTCTCTCTCCTAGGCTTGACCCATGCAATGTAAAAGCCAGATTTGGCTCATTTCTTGGTGGAACACTTTTTGGCATAGAAATCTTCTTCTTTCACCTCCAGCAAGTGATTGTTGCAAGAATCAGACCTCTTCAAATATTGTAACAGTTTTCTACCTCTCTGAGGTTGTAATGCAGTGGTTTTGACATTGGAAATGATAATGCAAGCTTTATGAATGGGTTTGATCCTTTGTTTGTATTATTTGCTTCATTTCGAGATCCTAGATTATATCTTATCAGCCTGTGTATGTTTTATGTTGCAATCTTTGGTTTGTGTCTATTTGCATGACAAAAATATTCACCACTCCTTTTGGTGCATCACCATCTTTAGTTAGTTTCAATTTTTGCATTTCTATCCCTGTCTCCTTGCAATTTAGAGTAGGATTAGGATCTCGAACCTCTCGTAGTTGTGCAAATATAGATATAAATTAGAGGAGTTTTAGGAACCGGCCTCTAATCTGGAGATTCCTCTCTCGGTTTCACAAGTTCCACACTTGGAGAGAGGTTTCCATGTTATGCAATCACACTAGATGCCTAAGACATCATTTAGAACCTTGGTTTGCATCTAGGGAGTCTTTGTGATTTTGCACTAACAGGTTGCACAAGAAAGTACAGATCCCTCTCCCTTTCAACCTCTCCAAAATTTTGTTTCTTTGGAAGATCCTAAACTCACTAGCTTCATATTTAAAGATGATGCTTCATACAGTGAAAATATTTAATATTTTAAGATCACCATACAAAAGGGATAGACCTTGTTATAGCAGAATTGTAAAGGGTTTGCTTTCCTATAAAAATCAAAAGAATGTTTTGATAAGAAGGGGCCAGTTGAAATTGCAATATTTTCTCCCCCATCATTCATTCTTCAATCACAAGAACCTGTTGCCATGGAATAGAACATGCAAACACAACCTACAGTTTGCAACAAGCCTCCTAAATCAAAGTTGGAAGATTTTATCTTCCAAAAGTCACACCTGATGTAGAGGAAGAGAAAGAGTATGAGGATATCATTCCTCCCACACCATCCATCCATGAGGGTCAACAAGAAGGCTCCATTCTTGGAGTTAAAGTTCAGAACCATGGGAAAATTCAAAGGACCAAACCTTGCCCAATCAGGTACTTGGCTTCGTTGGAGCCAAGGGAAGAAAAAAAGTCATACCTACTTCAGGGCATGAAGATGCGTATCAAAGCACTAAGGGTCACCATCAACACCTCTAGGAGTCCAATGCAAATCATCTTGAGGAGGTATTTTCCATTAATGTTGATACCTTGCTGATATGGGTGGAGGATCAGCTTAAAGTCAGTTTTTCACTCATACAGTAGCTATATTTAGTGTCAAATCATTTACTTGGCTGCCCCTCTTGAGAAAGGGAAGCTACTTCTACCTTCATATAGCAGGCTTTGTTTAAGTTTTTTTTTCTCTCTGGTTAGTGTAGGGGTAGGAGTAGATTTTTTCCAGTAGAAGAAGTGCTTGTGCACACTTTGCATATCTCATTTGAGGCATGTATGATTTTGTCTTTGTACATAAGTTTTGTTCATATTGATCCAAAGCTACCGAGGCTAGGCCCTTCACTATTCATGGCAAAAGACTCATAGTTTCCTGTAATAGTTTCTATCTTCAAAATTAAACAAATGCAAAACAACTAAAAATTTGTCCTCGAAGCATCAATTCAGGGACAGATGAAAGCCCTAGGTTGAATCAATTTTCTACTCTCAGAAACCATTATCTAAAGATTTCTTATGAAAATTGAGACTAAAAATGGTTGGTCTCATGGATTAGAGGTAGATTCAGTACCAGGCCATCATTCTCGACTCCATGCCCAATGTACATAACAAGGCAACTAGTCCTCTCATCTAGCAGGTAGATACCCTGCGAGTCACCAAATTGTTATCCATATTTCCCCCCAGAAAAATATTGGATCATCGGGACCCGACATAGAAAGAAATATAGAAATCACATTCGAATCCTACAAATGGGTTACGAGAGGGACTCTATAATGGAGTGGTAGGACCTGCGAAAGATTAAATGACCTCGTGTAAGAAAAATTTCAAGAAATGGTTCTGTTGAGTGAAATCCATGCCTTAAATCCATCAAATAGATTATAGGCGGGCTCAAAAATGGAGTAATGGGGTTAGGGAAGGAGGAGACAGTGTCAAAGAAGCATGAATCTTAAAAGAGAAGGAATGACGAAGGTTCAAAGTCTTTGGGCTCCACAACATTCAGAATGAGCCCAAAAATTGACTAAGTATGGAGGAGATAGCGGATGTTGCCAAGTGTCCAAGTGGTGCATCTCTAAAGTTGAATCCAAAAAGGGAGACTTGAACAAGTTCTAGGCCCCCATGTGTCCAAGGCCCAAAGTGGGGGTAGATTCAAATCTAAAAGTCAAATGGCGAGCATGTGTCGAGGCCTAGAAAAGACTAAGTATAGAAGTGCTAGCGGAAGATGCCACACGTCAGCTTGGTGCATCTCCAAAAGTTAATAAAAAAATAGATACCCAAATGAGCGTGGGCTTGCCACATTGTCTAGGATCTGAAAAGGTAAGGGAGGCCATTGAAAAGTCTAAAGATTCACGAAGACTTTCACATGTCAAACTCGATGCTCCTTCAAAGGAAAATCCTTAGCGATCTTTTAGGTGAGCACGGAGCCTCCACGCATCTAATTTCATAAAGGGAAAAGGTAGTGTTGAATAGTCAATGCATTGAGATAGGCCAGTGGAGGGTTCCAAGTGTCCAAACAACACTAATTCAAGAGAAAAATTAAAGGGAGGTTTCTAAGAAATCACCGAGCCACTGCGTGTCCCGGTCGAGATATATGACCCCGCCGAGCAAAAGACTTAGCCAAAAAAATATAAAATCAAGTAATTCATGGAGGAAACCACGTGCCAACCTCATACCACTCCAAAGAAAAATACAAAGGCTGCCCTCAGACATTCACTAGCCCTCCATGTGTCTGGTTTCAAAAGGGGGCCCATTTTTGAATTGGTTTTCCCACTATTTTGTATGGACTCGATTCAAATTTCAAATGGGCATATCTTTCGACTCGGGGCTCAAAATCTAGTAAATATAGCACCATTGGAAAGATCTCAACACCATCTATGCCATAGAGATTTGAAACTTAAATTTTGGAGAGGTTAGGTGGGGAAAATTAATAAACATCTTTAGGCCATTAATACGGGATCTATTTTCCCCAACAACCGGATCGAATTTGATCGATCCATCGTTTCCTCTTTCTTCAAGGTGCCAAAAATGAAATTGATGCAGTTAAGAAAGATTTGGGGTGGATTTTTATAGGATTCATTGATAATAGTAGTTGATCTCAAATAGGTTTTTCCTAATTCTCTCTCCTTCTTCTCTCGAGTTGAATCTATAAAATCATGGTTAAGACTCATTGTAAAAGGTTGGACATTTCTGTTTTTTTCCTCCCTTCTTTTTTGTTCACGAAGTATTTGTGGAGCTTTTCTAACCTCTCCTTTAGGCTATAATGCAAGTTTTTCCTCTTGGCTACCTGCAATATCTTTGTATCGACTCGAGAAATAATATATATATTTATGTGGATGTTTCTCGACCCTCTCATGTATTCATTATTGTCTCTTTGATCTCTTATTACATTTTTTTCATCTGTGCATAGTGCTTGTATTACATTTCGTGGTCTATGTTAAACTGCAAAATGAGCATCTAGCATTCCTTTGGTGCATCACCTCATTATCTTAGGTTTATTTTCTTGCATCTCTCTAACCTTGTCTCCTTGGTAGATAAAATAGACTTAGAATAGATCCTCTACAATTTATTTGTGTGCACCTGAATAGAGGAATAGGAATCGGCCTCAATCCAAAGATCTCTCTCAACTCACAAGGTCCCACACCTTGAGAGATGCTCCATGTTGTGCAATCAAACTGAATGCCCCACTTCACACCCAAGCCATTCGGGGGTGCTATGGTTCTGCACTAAAAGTTTTGGCATGCTCGGTGGGATAAGAAGTCTTCACTTTATTTCATCAAGTCGATTCAGCCTTTAGAGGCACGTTCAAAGCACATTTGGAAACTCCATCTAGTTAATAAACCATCCTTTGAGTTGTAGATTTTTTCCATCCATTTCCACTCATTTTCGTCCATTTTCCTCTTCCATCTCTTTCATTTTCTCCCATTCCATGAAGTTTTGCAATCATGACTTCATTCCCTTCATAGAGCTCACACTTACAATAACAATGCAGTTCACCTCCAATGCATTTTTCAACTTCTCCAAATCAGCACTATAATCAGATCTAGGACCATTATGGTTACCCATATGAGTAGATTTAAAGTCAGTTTGGCCATAGAGCTTATCAAGAAAAATGGGGTGCATACAATGGTGAAAACTATGTGGAGAATGCTGGTTTCTTTGGAGATTCAAAAAATGGAGGCTAGCATGGTTCAATCAAGGGCCATTGCAAAATAAAGGCATTCAAGATTGGTTGCGGGAACCTTGTCTATGAAAAGGCCCTTTTCTTAGACATTACAACCCTCGGGAGAAGCTTGACTTGATGCTTGAAATGCAGCCTCAGCTTACATAGTGGATTGAGGATATTGAGGCTTATGAGCTGGAAACAAGACAACCTTGTCAATGGGTAAGTCAATCACCAGCTCCATATCCGTCATTTTCTTTTTCTCAATATTTATCATTTTAGTATGATCAAGAGTCAATCCCCTCACGTGCTACTTCAAGTGTTGATTTCATTTCTCCATCTCCTAGTCTTCCATCCCATATCAATTCTTCTCCCCTTTTCCTTCCCAAGTAGTCATTCCCTCCGAAGAAACAAGAAGTTCCACCTCCCTCTCCACCACAAAAATAGCAAAAGCTGGTTTAAATCCAACCTACCACTCCTCTTGCTTCCCGAAATTCATTTTGGGGAGATGAAAATAAAACAACCAGCCAAGGGAAGCAAGAAGAGGAACCCAACATAGAAGAAATGAAAGACAATCGAAGAGTTGGGCTGCCAAATTTTATTTTACAAAGATCCCCTTGATGGTTAAGCTAATAGAGAAGGTCAAGGTTGAAGAGCCCGCAATTGTGGCTGAGGCTGAGTTTGCAATAGAGAAGGAACAAAAATAGAAGGAAGAAGATCAACAACCTATTTTCTTTGAATACAATGTCCCTAATGGCACTTTGTCTGAAGAGGATGCTGATCGATCCAAGCTGCACAACCAGTTGAGGAGGAAGAACAATCAACTCCAAGTCCCATTGAAGAGGAGTAGATGGGAGAGATCAAATCAGTGTTGAAGCCACTCAATGAAGAAAGCATCATTGAAGATTCTTTTCTTTCATTTCAAGGGCTTGGTTTGATTGATGAACCCATGATGATGGAGGACAATATAGTTTCTTAGGTTCCAAGTGTATTACAGGATATAAAATAACCTTTAGTTTTTCCTCTTACTTCATCCCCTTCAATCTCTAATGTTGAAGAGGATTTCAAACTTTCAAACTTCATGTTTGAGGGAGAGGGGAACAATAGTGAGCAAGTTTCAGATCAGGAGGACACCATGGAGGAGGTAGAACACCTACAGTAGGACAATATGGAGGAAAACTACCTGTAAGACTCAAAAGATTACTTTGGTGAAGAGGAGCCTGAGGAGATCACATTATTTTATACTCTCCCATCCATCTTCTAATAATTCAAGGAAAACAACCTGCACTTCATAACAACTCTTCTATACCAAGGTTCAAAGATATGAGTCTTCCATGTTCTTCACAAAAGAAGGAAGTAGAACAACCAGCTCCAATTCTAGTTAAAGAGGAGCATGTAGAGGTGACCAAGACATATTCATAGGCACTGAATCACAATCCAATTACATGTGAAATTACATACCCCTCTCCCTTTCAACCTCTCCAAAATTTTGTTTCTTTGGAAGATCCTGAACTCACTAGCTTCATATTTAAAGATGAGGCTTCATACGGTGAAAATAATGAAGATTTTAAGATCACCATGCAAAAGGGAGAGACCTTGTTACAGGAGGATAGTAAAGGGTTTGATTTCCTATCAGACTTAAAACAACATTTTGATAAGAAGGGACTAGTTTAAATTGTAATATTTTCTCCCCCATTAGTCATTCTTCAATCACAAGAACCTGCTGCCATGGAAGAGAACGTGTAAACACAACCTGCAGTTTGCAACATTCTTCTGAATCAAAGTTGGATGATTTTGATCTTCCAAAAGTCACACCTATTATAGAGGAAGAGAAATGTTATGAGGCTATCATTCCTCCCACACCATCCATCCATGAGGGTCAGCAAGAAGGCTCCATTCTTGGAGTTAAATTTCATAACCATGGGAAAATTCAAAGGACCAGACCTTGCCCAATCAGTACTTGGCTTCATTGGAGCCAAGGGAGAAGCCAAAACCAGTCATGCCTACTTTAGGGCATGAGGATGAGTATCAAAGCACCAAGGGTCACCATTAACACCTCCAGGAGTCTAATGCAAATCAGCTTGAGGAGGTATTTTCCATTAATGTTGATACCTTGCTGATATGGGTGGAGGATCGGCTTAAAGTCAGTTTTTCACTCATACAGGAAGTTATATTTAGTGTGAAATCATTTTCTTGGATTCCCCTCTTGAGAAAGAGGAGCTACTTCTCCCTTCTTGTAACATGATTTGTTTAAGATTTTATTTCTCTCTGGTTAGTGTAGGTGTATGAATAGATTTTGTTTTCAACGGAAGAAGTGTTTGTGCACATGCTGCATGTCTCATTTGAGGCATGTATGATTTTTTCTTTTTACATAAGTTTTATTCATATTGCTCCAAAGCTACTGAAGCCAAGACCTTCACTATTCCTAGTAGAAGACTCATAGTTTCCTATAATAGTTGCTATCTTAAAAATTAAACAAATGTAGAGCAACTAAAAATTTATCCTCGAAATAGTTCATTTAGGAACAAATGAAAGCCTTGGGTCGAATCAATTTTCTACTCTCAGAAACCATTGTCTCAATATTTCTTATGAAAAATAAGATTACAGATGGTCGGGCTCATGGATCGAGGCAAGATCGCATGGGTGATCATTATTGACCCCGTGCCCAATGGACATAACAAGGTAACTGGTCCTCTCATCTAGCAAGTTGATACCCCTGTGAGTCGCCAAACTGTTATCCATATTTTTCCCCTTGGAAAAATATTGGATCAGCCATGACCTTGTACAGAAAGAACAAGATAAATCACATTCTAATCTTGTAAACAGGTTACAGAGGGACTCTACAGTGGAGTGGCAGGACATGCAAAAGATCAAATGACCCCTCACAAGAATAATTTCAAGAAACGGCTCTATCGAGTGAATATATGCCTTAAATCCATCAAACAGATTACAAGTGGGCTTAAAAATAAAGTAACGGGGTTTGGGAAGGAGAAGACAATGTCAAAGAAGAAAAAATATCAAAAGAGAAGGAATAATGAAGGTTCAAAGTCTTTGGGCTCTAGAACAGATTCGAGAATGAGTCCAAAAATCAACTAAGTATGGAGGAGACACAGACTCGCTAAGTGTCCAAGTGGCGCACCTCCAAAGTTGAATCCAAAAAGGGAGACTTGAATAAGCGCCAGGCCCCCACATGTCCCAGGCCTAAAGTGGGGGCAAATTCAAAGCTAAAATTCAAAAGGTGGATAGGGCAGGCCTAAAAAGACTAAGTATAGAAGTGCTAGCGGAAGCCGCCATGCGTCAGCTTGGCGCATCTCCAAAATTTAATCAAAAAGTGGAGACCCAAATGAGCGTGGGCTCACCACGTTGTCTAGGGTTTGAAAAGGTAAGGGAGGCCATTGAAAATTCCAAAGAATTATGGAGGCTTCCACATGTCAACTTGAATCTCTTTGAAAGTCAAATCCCGAGTGGGCTTTCATATGAGCGTGAGCCTCCACGTGTCCATTTTCATAAAGGGACAGGGTCGGGCTGAATATTCAATGCATTGAGATAGGCTAGTGGAGGGTTCTAAGTGTCCAAATGGTGCTAATTCAAGAGAAAAATTAAAGGGAGGTTTCAAGAAAGCATCAAGTCGTTGCATGTCCCCGGTCAAATATATGACCCTACTGAGCAAAAGACTTATCCAGAAAAACATAAAAGATCGAGTAAGTCACGAGAGAAACCACGTTTCAGCCCCACACCACTCCAAAGAAAAATATAGAGGCTTCCCTAAGACATGCAGTATCCCTCCACATGTTTGGTATTAAAAGAGGTCTTGTTTTGAACCTGGTTTTCCTGCTATTTTTATGCACTTTGATTTAAATTTCAAATGGGCATATCTTTCGACTTGGGGCTCAAAATCTAGAAAATCTTACACCATTGGAAAGAGCTCGGCCTTTTCTATGCCATGGAGATCTAAAACTTCAAGTTTGGAGAGGTGAGGTGGGGAAACAATTAAGAAACATCTTTGGGCCATTAATACGAGGATTTATTTACCCCAACAACGGATCAGATTCAATTTGATCCACCGTTTCCTCCTCCTTCGAGGTGTCTTGAATAAGAAATTGATGTAGTCAAGAAAAATTTGGGGTGGATTTTTGTAGGAGGCATTGATGATAGTAGCTAAGCTTTAATGGTTTTTCTGATTCTCTCTCCTTCTTCTCTCCGGGATGAATCTATAAAAGTGGGGTCGGGACTCATTGTAAAAGGTTGGATGTTTTGTTTTGCACCTCCCTTCTTATGTTTTTCATAGAAGGATTTTGTGGAGCTTTTCAAACCTCTCCTTTGGGCTGTAATGCAATTTTTTCCTCTTAGCTCTGTAATATATTGTATCAACTCCTAAGAAATAATATATATATGTTTGTGGATGTTTCTCGACCCTCTCATGTATTCATTATTGTCTCTCTGATCTCTTATTGTGATTTGGTCATCTGTGCATAGTGCTTTTATTACATTTTGTGGTTTGTGTTAAATTGCAAAATGAGCGTCTAGCATTCCTTCGATGCATCACCTCATTAGATTAGGTTTATTTTCTTACATCTCTTTAACCATGTCTCCTTGGTAGATAAAATAGACTTATAATAGATCCTCCGCAATTTATTTGTATGCACCTGAATAGAGGAATAGGAACCAACCTCAATCTAGAGAGCTATCTCAACTTGCAAGGTCCGAAACCTTGAGATATGCTCCATTTTTTGCAATCATTCCCCACTTCACACCCGAGGCCATTCGGGGGTGCTATGATTCTGCACTAAAAATTCCTATTGGAGATCATAAAAATTTCTCTATCAACCTTGATACATATGCCTACTTTGGGGAGGAGTTTGAGTTATACGATAAATAAAAATCTAAAAATTCAAAAATAACTTCAAAAAATTAATATAGAAAATTTTTAATTCCCACAGTGAGCATATTTTGAGGCGGTTACAGACAAACAATATCAAAAATTAGAAAAATAATATCAAAGTAACAAATCGTATTAGTGAAAATATTGTAAAGATGCCAATAGAAGAAGAAATCAACATCCCTCCCAATCTTATGTGAATGGAATGTCTCTAAACTATTTGCTAAATAAACTATTGACATCAACATTGGTATGGAGGAACAACCCAAAATTGTGAAGTTAGGGGAATCATTTACTCCTCAAGAATATAACACTTTTGTAATAATTTTGAGAGAATTATTTGTTGGGGTGTTAATGTCAAGTGGGGATAGCCACTTAGAAAACCCCTTGTCTTAAAGATTATTTTTAATAATCTTAGTCGATCTTCACATCTTAAAAAAGAGTGAATTAGTATAACCACTCACCCATACTATATAAATTGGATGATCCTTGAAGAACTAGATGATTTTAATTTTATTAATGAGAATACAAACCAATTGATATAAGATCATGTCACTTATGCAATTTGTTATACAATGAGGTAGAAGTCTGTGAGTGTTTACTATGAGACCAAGGAGTGAAGTGGAAGTGCTAGGTTAAATTGATAAATTATTAATATAAGACAATGCTTTTCAGTGGAGTTTTTCCCTTTGGGTTTCTCCACTTAAATATGGTGTTATCTGTGTCTTCTCTTGTCTCATTTACTTTCATCTCTTTCTTTCATTTATGATCTGTTATCTGTTATATTAATATGTAAACATCTGATTAATGTCTGCACATTATAATCTATAATCCTCAATTGTTTATTTGTGGATCTATAATTTGTTAATTATTCATTCCATCTATTTTCCAACATGGTATTAGAACTTGTGATTATGTGTATGCATAGCTAGATCTAGATGTTTTTCGGCTTGAAATATTGAATAAGCTTGAAGTTCGTTTGATTTTGAAACCATAAAAATTTAGTGAGAACTTCAAGCTAAATCAGGTGCAAATTTCTAATTTTGTCCCCAAATTACTTGGATATTAGTCAAGTGAGTATTTAAATCTGTTAGAGCTTTTTGTATTCTTTATCTTTTACTGCATCTTCTTTTAGTCATTTTTGTTTAAAACTATCCTCTGCCAAGCTTATTTTGAGTTTTCATGTTGTTTATAGCTGTTCTGGTTAGTTTTTGAATCTAGACCCAAAATATCTCTTTAGATCTAGTTAGTTTGGGGTGTTTAAATCCATTCCTTTTATTTTAATCTTTATTTATCCCTATATATTCTTTTTCAAATCCCGATCTAATATTTGTTTGCCATTTGGCTTCGTTTTTTTAGTTTTGCGAAATTTGGAGCACAAAGTTTGGACCAATAAAATTGCTCCAAATAGCTTCTCTATCCTTTTTTTCATGTTTACGAAGCCGTACCTAGTCATAGAGTGCCAAGTGGCTTCAATATGACATCTTCTGTCTTTGCAAAGCTTGGGCCAATAATTTTGTGCCATTTATATTTTTCGTGTTAGTATTGTTTTGACTTCTTTTGACTGCGAAGTTTGAGCAAATCATAATACTCCATATAGCTTCACATTTGTTAGTTTTTACGAAGCACGAGCCAAAAAAAAATATCATTCTTGTTTCTTAGTGTCGAATATTATTTATTTGATTATCGATTACAATCCGTGAGCCAATGAAGGCTTTACATGTGTCTTCTTCTTGTTATACTCTACTTATCTATCCTCGTAATTTGTGAAATAGTACCTAATCAAATAGCTCCAAGTAGCCAAAAATTTCACAATTTATTTTCTTCTATCATTTACAAAGGGTAAACCAATAAAATTTCTCTAAGTATCTTTTTTTGTTAGTCTTTTTCAGACTTGTAAAAAGCAAGCCACTTAAAAGGCTCCATGTATATTTTTTTGTGGCTTTGTCTTCGTCTTAAGTGCAAAGCATGATCAAATTATTTTTTGACATGTTTCGAGTGTCGGGTGTCGTATTTGCAGTGACTTAGCTACTTAAATTGTGACACTTGTCTTGTTCCTTCTTCGAACCCAAACTTTATTTTAAAATTAGCTAACTTTCACGATTTTTAGTTTGCATAAAGTCTTTTTAAAAGTGTAGCGGAAAGCCACCAAGCATCGAGCCTTTAATCACTAATTTTTCAAAACGTGGATTATTTTTATTGCCTTTGATTTTGCATTGAATCAAATTACAAAAATTCAATCTAATTGAAAAGAAACACGTATATTTGTTTCTCATGATTTGTCAATTTTGGGTAGATTTGTGAAGTGTGAGCCATTTAAAAGGCTCCACGTATCATTTTTTGACTTAGTCTTTGTGGTTGCATTGCAAACTACAAACCAATCATCTAACGACACATATTTTAATCCTCCACATGTCATATTCTATCTTACTAGTGGTTTTTCAATCATTTTCTTTATAGTGGAGTTCCCAAATCCCTTTAATCTACAGATTTGATAAATTCCTTTGTCCTGCGGAATTCAAATTAAGCCTATAGCTCATTTTTAAGCTCGTGTATCTCGTACTTTAGCTTACTGAACCAAGTTACGAAATAACTTGTTGAAATCTTGTAACTTGACCCTGAATCTGCTCTATTAAATTAATCTTAAATTTGACCAAATCAAGATGTTTTTTTGTCTAAATTTGAGTTGTTTGCTTTCATGTAGCTATTAAAAAATCACTATCTAGTATTTTTTCTTTGTTTGGCTTCCTTGAATCATTTTTTAAAAACTATAATTGTTTCCATTATCATTTGAGAATTAAAAATGGCCAGTTCTACCAGTTTTTCATTGGATAAGTCTCAAATTTTGAATAGAACAAACTATAGTATCTGGAGTGTAAGGTTAAAAGCTTGTTTCATGGCTAGAAAGATATGGGATCTTATTATTGGTATTGAAAAACATCCCATAGGGAGGTAAGATACCACTAAAAACCTTAGGTCTTTATCTAAGAGATCTTAAGAAGCCCTATCCAACATATTGCAAAGCATTAGAGATGAATTCTTGATGCATATAAGTCATATGGACTCGCTTTGTAGATGGATGCAAAAAAAAAGAGACCATGCATGAAGGAAGTATGTTTTCTAAAATAATTAAACTTGTTTTTGAGTTGTTTACATAGCCCATGAAGGGGATCAGAAAATTGTCAACTATTTAGCTATAATTAAGAATGTTAAATCTCAACTAGATGGTTGCAATTGTGAATTATTTCAAGAAAAGATTCTGTACTTTATAATCTAGATTAACATTAGTGAAAAGTTAAGAAATTTCATTTCAATTATTAACTCTGAGTATCGAATGAGAATGATCTACCTAATCTAGACACTCTGTCTTCATTGTTAATTCAAGAAGAGCGTATTATGGAAAATTTTGATACCAAAGAAGATGCTACTCAGGCACTTCTCACTCAAGAATAAAAAAGTAAGCCTTCTAGATTCAAAATCAAAACCATATCTTAAACCCTCTTGTAAAGACAAGAAATCAAGAAATTTAAGAGTAAATTTTGATGGTAGATGTCACAACTATGGCAAAATTGGCCATAAGAAAGAGGATTACAAATCCAAAAAGAAGTCAAATTTCAAAAATAGAAAATGGAATATATTAGATCAAAATAAAGATGAAGATGAAGAAAATGATCATAGAGCTAATATAGTATCCATATAAACTTCATTTTTTACCTATGAATACATTGTACTGAATTTAAATTATTTTTGTGTATTTATTTCTGGTCATTTCTTCAAATAGAACTATTGGTCATGTTTTTGTCATGCAAAACTGATCATATATGACATGTTTAAGCTTAAATTTTCTACCTATGAAAATATTTTTCAAGATGCTTACATGGTCATTTTAAAAAAATAAAATTCCACATAAATCCATGGAAAGTATCCACAGAGTGGATCATGGTTTATGATTTGATTATCTATTTAGATTTAATTATCTATATGATTTTTGGCAAAACATTATATGTGATTACTAAAATATTAATCATATGCATATCAAATGACACTTGGGGATGCCTTTGTGTTTGTATTGGAGACGTCAATACTGATTGCATCTAATTAATGTTTTAGTAGTATAATATGTTGAATTTTTTTAACATATTTGTAATGTAACATGGTTAGTTGTTTAAGCATATCATTATGTTAGTTGATATGACTATTATGTTGTTTATCATGACTCTAACCATGTTGATGTTGTGTTGGATATGCAGCTAGATTTATGGTCAAGTTTTGATGCAGGTGCCATCACTTGGAGTAGAAAAAGATCCATGTGGCTAAAGAGGCTGTTGGTAGTGATACACATAGGAGCTAAAGGAAGTGTTCCTCCTCTATGTGAAGGCCATATTTCTCTTGATAAATAATCAAGTTCAAAATCAAAGACTATTTTGCAGAAATCTTCATCAAGCCATGGTGTGCTATGAAGTTTTGCAAGTTTTTTTGCCTTGTTGGGCTGTCAAAGTTGCCTTTGAGGGGAAGTGTGCATGAAAATGTTAAGAGTGGATCATGACCACCCAATTTGTATGTAACAAAGTGATCTTGTAAGGATTGGTTACACATGGTTGTAACATTGTATGTGAACTATAAAATGCATAAGGCAGTTTGTTGTAAACTTCCAATACTTCCTCCATTTTGTAAAAAGTAAATGTGTCACTCTATATGAAGTTACTTGTAAATCCCATCAAAGCTTTGGTTATGGGTATTCCTTGGTTTATAAAAGGCTCCATAATCTGATGTAATTCTTCATACAATAAAGAACTTTTTCTTAAGAATTTCTATATGGGAAGATCATTTGATTTCCATGTTTGCATGCTAGCATGAATCACTATCTCTGATTCAAGGATTTGTAAATCCTTAATGTAGAAAAATGTAAACTTGGAAAGTCTATTTTTTTGTCTTCCCCACTTAACATTAAGGGAGAGTTTCGGGGTGTTAATTTCAAGTGGGGATAGCCACTTAAACAACCCCTTATCCTAACGATTTTTTTAATAATCTTAGTCGGTATTCATAGCTTAGAAAAGAGTGAAGCAAGTATAACCGCTCACCCATCCTATATAAATAGGATGATCCCTCACGGAATTGAACAACTGGATGATATTAATTTTTTTAATGAGTGTACAGAGCAATTGATCTAAGCTCAAGCCACTTATGTGAGATGTTATACGGTGAAGAGAAGTCTATGAGTGTTTATTGTGAGACCGAGGAGTGAAGTGGAAGTGCTGGGTTAAATTGATAAATTCTTAATATAAGACAGTGCTTTTCAGTGGAGTTTTTCCCTTTGGGTTTCTCCACTTAAATCTGGTGTTATCTGTGTCTTCTCTTGTCTCATTTACTTTCATATCTTGCTTTCATTTATGATCTATTATCTATTATATTAATATATAAACATTTGATTAATGTCTGCACATTATAATCTATAATCCTTAGTTGTTTATTTGTGGATCTATATTTTGTTAATTATTCATTCCATTTATTTTCCAACATTTTTTAACTTGTTCACTTAGTCCTACATATATATGCCGAGATCTAGATCCTTATTTGCTGTATCAAAATTTTTATGTTGATGAGTTAATAAATCTAATCATATAAAAATTATGTAAGATGTATTTAGAAACGTCTCTTATTGTCAAGGAAGAACTAAAATATATATTAGCAATTGGGTTTTCTAGGCCTATCGACTATTCATATTGGATATCTAATATAGTTGATGTTTGCTAAAAAAATCGTTGGGATTATATTTTTAGAAATTTTGTGGACATCAATAAGGCATGTCCTAAATATTACTTTCCACTCCCTAACATAGATATTATTTTTTCTTCTATAATAGGTCACGAAATGTTATCCCTCATGGATAATTGTTTTAGGTTATAACCAAATTAAGATTTCCAAAGAGGATGAACATAAAACAAGTTTCATTACTCACTGGGAACCTTATATTATTAGGTGAAGCCTTTTGTTCTAAAATGCACAACCCACATATCAATGAGTGATGATAGCTATATTTCATGATATATTGGATGACATTGTGGAAGATTATATAGATGACATTTTTGGTGAATCAAGAACATGATAAGAGCACTCAATTGTCCTTCATCAAATTTTGAATGACTTTAAGAATAAAAAGTCAAGATAAACCCTAAGAAATGTGTTCTTGGTGTTATATCAGGTAATATTTTGGAATTATTTTTATTTGGAAGAGGAATTAAATTAGATCCCACAAATGTTACATCCATCATGAAATAACTCCTCCCAAAAACGTATAATAGCTTTGCAACTTACAAGGTAAAATTCACACTATTCACATATTTATTTCCTAGATCACTAATAAATGCATCCCTTTACCCATATCCTTAAAAAGAATGTTGTTTTCTAATGGGAGCCCAAATTTCCATCATGCCTTTGAGAAATTAGAGCAATACATATCCAAGTGGCATGTTTTAGTCTTACCTATACTTGGTAGACCCATTTTTATATACATCTCCACTACCTAATTTTCTTTGGGTACTCTTTGGCCCAACATGATATACATGAAAAATAAAGATTATTCTATTAAATCAGCCACACTTCAATATAATATGAGACTCATTACCCAAAAATTCAAAATCCTACTTATCCATTGTATTTTCTTTCCAAAATATTTTACATTATCTCTTGAACAATAAGACAAAGTTTATATCAAAAGTTGACCTGCTTAAATACCTCTCATCTAAACATGTACTTATTAGGATGATGGAAAAATGGACTACCTTAATTATCAAATATTAAATTGAATACATCATTTAGAAGGTTGTTAAATTATATGTGCTCACCGATCAATTAACAAAAGCACCATTTCCATGCATAAAACCGCTAATTCTTGAATTACCCGATGTATATCTTTTTCAAGGAATAGACTACATGGAAAATATACTTTGATGGATCATTCACCTTTCATGGCTCAGGTTTAGTATTTATCCTTATTACCCTTACTGGATACCTTATCCCAAAATCATTTAGGATCATCTTGACTTACATTAATAAATACACCGAAACACAAGGCCCTCATTATTGGTATCAAAATCACCATTAAATGGAATATTAAATGAGATCATGTCATAGTGACTCAAAAATCATTATTAAACAAGTTAATGATGAATAAAATTCATAATATGAGAAACATATACCATATATAAGAACATGGCGGGTAGCCTCAAGGAATATTTTATCCAGATTACTTTTCAAAAAAATCCCCATATGTAGAAAAAGTCTTCATATACTATGACTACCATTGGATATTTATTTCCTACCTCTGGATAGTTGAATTATGCTTCATTTTTGAACATTTAATAGTTCCCACTTATGATATTCCTAAATATTATTTGGTATGTGAAGTTTTTTGTCCTCTCTCCGCTTGGTATGAAGACATATACAATTATCTACAAGATGTACCTTTCCACACGACATTACCCATTCCCAAAAATTAACCCTCATTCAATGCATAGCCCTCTATACCTCCCTTGGGGGAATTATCTATCATTAAGGCTACAATGGGACCTTTTACAATGTATACATTTAGACTATTCTATCCAAAATATCAAAGAGGTGAATAAATAAATATGTGGTGTTCATACAAGTGGCATGGTTCTTGCTAAGAAACTTCTACATGTTGGTTATTACTAGCCCAATATGGAAACTGATTGTTGTCAATATGTTCAAAAATGTGTCTTTTATTAGAAACATTGAAAATTTATTCACACACAATTCCAATCCTTGCAACCTATTACCATGCCTTGGGTCCTTTCTAAAATTGGGGCTTGATCTCAAAGAGAAACTTACACCACTTCTTATAATGTCCATAAATATATCATTGATACAACTAATTACTTCACCAAATATGTGGTATTTTTACCTCTCACCTATGTAACTAGTGCTCAAATATCCAAATTCATAATGAACCACATTATCTATCATTATGGATTTCCTTTTGTCATTATTTATAAAAATGGCAATTCCTTTAAAAAAACAAGTGAAGACCCTTTGTCAACAATTTGAAATATGCCAAACATAGTTTACCCCTATTACCCCCAAGGTAATGGGAAATATGAGACTACGAATAAAATACATGTTCACATTATGGAAAAACTAGTTAGTAAAACATTTTGAAACTATCTTCTTCATATCCATCCAACCTTATGGTCTTATCACCCCTCCATCCAATTACCTACAAGATCCACACATTTCTTGTTTATCTTCTACATTGATTCCATAATTTCCTTAGAGACCCATATTACCTCCTTACACATATCCTTAAAGGATTATCTTGAAAATGAGGAAGATTATAGAGTGGCCAAACTGGTATAGAGTGAATTTCTTGATGAAAAATTACTTCATGATTTAGATCACCGTAAAGTGTATAAGAATCAAACACACACCAACTCAAAAAACTTAACTATTTCTCATGAGTTTGATATTAGATATATTTTGATCAAATAGAATTAGTTCAACACTACAAATAAAATAGATAAGAAATGAAAACTTCATCCCAATAGCTTGGGGCCATATATTTTGGTTGCTAAATTTGGTTTAAGATCCTATAAGCTCGCTCGTGTTGATCACATTGAGCTTAAAGACCCCATGAATTCCATGCAACTAAAATGTCTCTACACTTGAACTCAGATACTGTCTAGAAAATCCGAAACAAATAAAAAAATCATCAAAAGAAAAAATAACAAAATAGAAAGAGAAATAATTTCACTTTGAATGGTGAAAACCACACAATTATGTCACATTGGGCATGTCCTTTGGTGAAAACTATTTACATGTGTTATGGATATACATTATTATTTATAAGTACCTTGTATCTAAGGGTATGGTTACTCTTTCATGGCTTTATCATTCCTTGAGTTCATAGTCATGTCATGCCTATTTTCATTGGCATATATCTATATTTTTCCTACTCTTTTATAGTCAAACAAGAGCCCGCCCTTGTATTTTATAACCTCTCACTGGGGGAATCTTACTACATTGTTCTCTTTTACATAGTTTTGTAAAACATAGAAAATCTTTAAAAATATGGTAAACACTCTAAAATCCAAAAAATATGGTACAATATAGAAAATCTAAAAACATCGCAAAACTTAGACAATCTAAAAACATCGAAAAACCTAGAAAATCCAAGAACATGTTAAAAAAATACAAACACATCACAAAATATAGTAAAAACCACAAATAGAGTCTAACAAAAGAGCCCTAAAATCTTAATAAAATCCTACTTCAATCTCTCACTCATTATATTGTGTGACATGTGGGTCATACCATGTTCTTCATCCATCAACAAGTTTACGTGCTTGTTATGTATTTATTTTCGGCATATATTGTGTTTCAGGGCATAATGATATTACACGGTTACTTATGCTCATACTTTTCTCCCTCCTCAATCACTCTTGCATTTTTCCTAGCTTGGGAATCATTCTCACCCTTTTATTATAGCCACAACATTTGGCCATTGCAGTAAGATAATAAAAACAACTATTTATGATTTTATTAAACATTACTTGTTTGAATGTATTTGTTTGTACTTGTTTGATTTCTTTCTCACATTACATTTCTTTGTAGTTTTATTTGAGTTAGTCATATATCATCTTATAAACATTATTATTATGGTATTTCATATCTAGTACATATTGTTGTATGCTTATAAAAATAAAACGTATCTCGAGTTGTAACAATGTGTAATCTATAACATGGTTCCCCATTCATATCCCCTACTCATCATATCTACCCATATTACATCCTTATCTATTTACCTTTCCATTCTAAATGAAAATTCCTATAACTAATCCCCTTTATTCATTCTACCCTTTCAAGACAAGGTGGTTAGGTGCCAAACACAACCACATACATGTAACATTGGCTAATGTATATATGATAAACAAGAACACACCAACTCAGCTAAAATACATCAATGAGATACAAATACAAATATAGTATCCTTACCAAAAAATATCATCATTACATCATCACATCTAATATACTCATGCATCTATCCATAATCATCCATATATCCATAATCAAAATAAAATGATATAACAATGTCATGATCCCATGATACAAAAACTTTAAACATAAACATGATCCAAAACTATGTCATCTACATATATTTAAAATACAATTGATTATACAAAAAGGCATCATAACTATGTTCGTAACATATCATGATGGTACAATAAATAAATTAGTATCTATCTAGAGTTATCTCTCTACATGAATCTCTAATAGTATGTGAATTTCTAGTGATCCTAGTGGTGAACCTTGTCTCAACCCTCTTATTGGTGAAAATGTTTTTGATACTTATGGTCTAATAATTTAGGGTGTCCCTATTGAATCTTGTGATCTATCAATCTTGAGGGTCTCAGTGATTGAATCACTTTCAATATATATGAATAAATTGAATCCTGTTGATATGTTAGTATAACCATATCATGCTATAATTTGTTGTTCTAGTGCAAAAATGAGTTATGTTACCTCGGTTGTCAACATACAAATTTATATATCTCTATCTCGTGGTAGGACCTTAGGCTATCAACCCTACTATCTCTACCTCATGGGAATATATCTCTATAATTAGTACTTATGCTACTCATTATGTGTCCTAAGTTGTACTGATGGTCTTTCCTTGTTTCTTGCTATGTTAGGGTTAGATTTTATAATAGTGTCCCATACTTTCCATGTCCCTGTGGCACCCCACCCATCCCACTCTCTTGATAGGGTTATGTGAACATCTATTGTGGTCCCACTACTTATATCAACTCATATAACAGCCCCACTACTAGTATTATCCCTCCATCTCCATAACCCCACCACTCTAGTACCCCTTATGTGGAATAATTGTAGTCTAGGATGTCCCTTTGAATATTATTCTATCATATATGGATTCCTATGTCACCGCACTATTACAATTGCCTATGCTACACTAACTCTGTCATGGTAAAGTTAGTCTTGATGGTTGAAACTACTAGTACCACCCTCACTACTCTCTTATGGTCCATGCATCAATAATACCCATATACATATCCCACACTACTACTATTAGTGTCACCTAATCTATTTTTTTGTCATTGCATCTAATTTTTGCCCCTAATCTTGTATATCTATTGTCACATGGGAATTTTTTTTTGTTATCGATACCCCTATCTATAACAAACATACCACAAAACCTTATCATGGTTGGACTACTCCATAACAAAATCATGTCGTTAACTAAATAGAACTCGGTGCATGCATATTCCATCTTTGTGAAAGTAGTTGGAAAATTAATCATAGATAAGTATGTCCTCCATGTGATGTCATATAGAACAATCTCATCCAATGATATCATGTACAATAACAAACCTTTATATACCTATCTACCTTGTCCTAAATGGATCCACTCAAAATTTCATGGATTATCATCCTCAAGTAGATAAAAAGGCTCCACTAGTCCTCTAACTACAATGTGATCCCAAGCCCATATCTATAATAGGATCATGTGCGTGATGATTTTCCCACATTTGTATGCCACCAATTACAAATCCTTATACAAATGACCTAGGATGTTATATCCCCAAGAAAATATTCAGTATTTCTCCATTGCGTCTACTATAAATCCCAAATATCTAGTAGACAAGTAACATCCACTCTTTTCATGTAATAAGATGTTGTTAATAAGAGCCATCATCACTAGGGGATGATCCTTGATCATGTATCTATCAAAAACTTGTGTCAAAATGATGTTGGTCCTCTCTGTTTGGGCATATCAGTCTGAAAAAACATTTGGATCATTTCACATGTTATATATATAGTATCAAAGTATATCAAATCCCATGTGATATGTAGTCAAAAAATCCTATGAACATCCTATAGGGTAATTTTCATCTCCCCTATAGGGGTTGGAAGGTGCTAGTCTCATAGTAATCAGCTAAGGCCCTTAATAATAGTCTATCTACCTGTAGGATTGAAATCAATGTTATGTTGTATAGGCCAAACTCCTCCAAAATAGATTGGTCATGATGGTGCATTGTCGAAGTCATTGTAAGGGTCTAGATCAACACTCATAAAACTAGATTACTATCATCCTTACCTATAGTCATTGTAAATGTGAGTTTATACTTAGCTAATTTTGTAAAATTTTAGAAGTTCATCATTTACCCTTAATTATTTTTTCTGAACTAGCGAATCTTCTATTAGTTGTGGTGAATCTGAGTAAAATGAAAAATCCATTAATATATTTAGTGAATCCTTCATTCAATTAAAAACCTCTATGACATAGGTCAAATCCACTATTACATGTGAATATACTGAAATGTAAAAAAACTATGAATTATAGTAAATCTTCCATTATTAGTGAATCCACCAATATTTAGGTGAAACCACAAAAATTACTACAAAACCACCACATTTTAGCACAAAACCATTGAAATTGACAATTTTTGCGACGTCACACATTCCCATTTTAGGGAATTATCAAAATGATAGGTTTCTTCTCAAATCTTTTCCTAAGAACCTCATAAATATTCTATGTATTGGTTTACACACATGCTTTCTTAGCTCACTTTAGTTGTAATAAATTCCCTAAAGATACATATCGTGGTTACACTCTTTACATACAAGTGATATTGAACATGTATCCAACTATATTTTACACTTCAAACCAAACATGCACTTATCATTATATCAACCCATTAACCTAGAAATGTAATATATTTTTGTCATGTTCTCATACTGACCTCTTAAGGAACAATTAATCTAGGATGCATGTGATTCATTTATCAATATTTGTTTACTTTTTATTGATCTAAATTGAGATCTTACACTCCCACATCAACCTAATCATTATGGTGAGAACATCACAATTGATTTTATTATACATGACTATGATCTCGCCACTATAATTGGTGCATAGCAATTCTCAATGTTCTCGACCATGGTAACACATTTTATAATCCCAAACCTAAATAAAAATTATCCCAAAGACTCCTTGTAGGCCTAAGCATGAACCAACCTGTTTTTACAATCCATTGATGACCCACACAATATAATACTCACTTAATGGAAATCATCCTCATCACTAAGTTCAATGATAAAAGGGAATGCATTTTCTAATTTTCACCATATTAATGGGCATTGTGACCATGATTGGAATGCACTGGATCATAAATTGAAGTTACTTGAGGATAAAGGAATTATCTCTTTCAAGACACTCCCCTATGATAGATCTACTTCACCTCCTCTAATACATAGTATAGAAAAAATTATTACTCTTAATAAGAATTATTCCACTTATACATCAAGTAATAATTATCATGATGAAGTTATTCCTCCACAACATCCACCATAACCCGCATACAATTGGTTGGACGTGGAGAAGAATTTTTTTACCAGAAGTTACACACATGACTCATACAACATTTTTGGCACCATAAAAACATGTCTAGTTAAGCTCAAGCTTCACATTTTATTTACAGTAGACATAATTTCAATTTCTAGACTGATTTCTCACACATAGCCACACTTGATTTCTCTATTACAATGTTTACTTACTCATATGTTAGACTCACTAGCTATGTATCTTTTTATTTCTACCCTTTTTTTACATTATGGCATATATCAAGAACACCATTTTTTTCAAGAATAGGTTTCCTCTCCTTATACTAGTATGATATAATATGTAGAGGTTATACACATACCAAAAATCATGATTTTGAAAGACTACATGATTTCTCAAAACTAAAAACACATCGATAAATGGACAACCAATTATGAAATCACACATTATTGATTAACTCACAAATATTATAATCATGTCTACTCTAGCTTTCCTACACATCCCACATAATACCCAACAATCTTAATAATCAACATACATAATCTAATGGGAACATCATAAAAATAACTAATATACACTCACATAAAAACTAAATCAAATCCATATTGCAATCATCACACACACACACACACACACACACACATGCACGCACGAGCGCGCACGTGTGCGCTGCACACACACACACACACACACACACACACACACACACACACACACACACACACACACACACACACACACACACACACACACACACACACACACACACACACACACACACACACACACACACACACACACACACACACACACACACACACACACACACACACACACACACACACACACACCCACACACACACACACACACACCACACCCACACACACACACACACAAACACACATTAATATCATCAAGTATGCAACAAAGTATATAAGAAATAATCCAACCATAATTTTTATTCAAATAAAATCTCTCTCTCTCTCTCTCTCTATATATATATATATTTGTGTGTATAGTAAAAATTCTATATAATATGTAGAGTGAATTCCCTTCATGCATTCACACATTATCCTCATTACTTTTAATAGGAATTGTATCTCGAGAGCTCTAGGTGCCTCCAATGTCACCAAATCTCTTGATCATGATATCTCTCGATAGTGAGCCAATTTCTCATGTAATATGGAATTCTCTACTAACACTTATGCATATTAAGCCTAGGACTCCACCAATCTCACAAATAAATCCTACACCAAATCACTCCCAAGGTTTGCATATAATTTTGGGATTTATCTACTCATACCTTGTCCCAATCATTACGTAACACCGCACATGGGGATTCCACCATCGCATTTGGATAAAATAAGTACACATGCTCACCCATTATATCATCCACTCACTAAATTATAAGTCTAGTCACCACATCCCTAAAATTTTCTAGAGGAATGTCTACAAATGCATAAAAATTAGTGGTCAATAGGTATCACTTGTGATCACTTAAAAATATATATCAACATTTAACGAAGCAACACCAACTACCTATCACTTAATCAAAATATCAAACATCACATAATACTTACACTATGTAGTTTTTGTTGCTATGGAATTTACACCATGGGAATCTCATCCTCCATGAGCTCATCCACCCACATTTAGAGGAAACCCTACACTACCTACTCCTCTAAGTACATCATCTCCTCTAGGATCACCAACTACAACAAGAAACAATAGAAACCATTTAGTCTCTTCTCACCACTCTTTAAATGTTGAAGTGTATCCTGTGACATCCCAATCAGTTAGTATAACTACTCAATCTATATCATCTCCTATTGGAAGAAATATAATAGCTAGGGTTGGCCCCAATTGCATGCACTCTCTATAAGTTGCATGTGTAGACATCCTCCATGGACATGGTGTTGGAGGAACCTATTCAATGATACCAAATTTCCATTTCAGGTGATTATGATAAAATAATTTTTCTTAGTGGGGAAATTTATCTTATAGCCATATGGTTCATCTCTATAGAATCCTCTTACCACCCTCTAAAATCCCTATAAGGTCTCTAAATAATGTGGTTGTGTTTGTATCTTTTCTATTTTTTTCAAGTGTGGTAACTCTATAACCTAATGAAAAAAGAACTTATATGGCACCCCATGAGATACCAGAGGTTATCTATTTCCCCTTACATTCTAAAGTACCAAAAATAGATCTAGATGTTGTTGTCTAAAATGTGCAGCATGAAAAATTAAAACTTTTCAATGTGATAATTAAGCCCATAATTGAAAATTATATTTCATGATCCACTATGCATCCTTCCTCTAGCCACCATGCCCTCATTCCTACCCTCACCAAGGTCTATAGGAAATTTATAACCTGATTATTTAGTGTGTTTTCGTGTGTAGGGATGAGTTTCAAATGTGATATATGAATTCATTGAGATTTGATGAAAGGTAGCTTTCTCCAGAGACCTAAAAAGATCATTTTTTTCCATTTTGCAGCCAAGTAAACACTCTCTAGAAGTATTTAGGTAAAATATAAAGAGTTTGAGGGTGGTTTTGGAGTGTATTGAAGGTTTCTAAGGTATTTTAGGAAAATTTGAGGAAGAAAATATCATTTAGAAATAACTTGTGTAAGATTGGGTCTTCTTGGTGTATGGAATGAAAGCTCTAATAGTGAAAGATGAATTCGACAGATGATTCTAGGAGTTCTATAAGGAGTTATTAATTAAATAAAATAATCATTATAAATCTCTTGGAATCCTCCATAAGTTGGAAACAAAAAAATTGCAAATATTTCCTAATGTATTTAGAAACTCTTCAATTGTGTCTCTTAGTTCAAAATGAAATAGGCCATAAATTTAGAAATGCAGGTAGAAATGGATTTTTAGAATGGTTCCAATGATATTAAAAGATGTTTTAGAGTCAAAATCATAGAATATTTCACCCAAAAACATTTTCCTAATCTCTAGAGGTGAAAACATTAGTTAAGGTGTCCCAATTTGGGCATACAAGGAAAAACATGCTTCTCTAATATGGAAAAGTCACAGTTTGGAAAATTTTGTGTCCCCTTGTGTCCCCCATAAAATAAGAGGGAGATATAATTTTACCTCCATCTCCTCCCCAATTCATACTTTGGACTCCCATCTATCACATGTATCCCCTTTGTCCCCTTTGTCCCCATGCTATAAGGGGACACCAAAGTGTGACCTCCCTCCTTATCTTAGGTCGCAATTTTGACACCTAGGTTTCCCCTCTATCCCCTCTATCCCTCAAGGGATAAGGGGGACTCAAAAGAGTGACCCACTCATCCATACATCCCTTGGTCACCTGGAAACACCTATCTAGACCCCGAAAACTTAGATTTAATCCCTCAAATATCACTTTCATCCCCTTCACACTCCTAAGTCATAATGTATATACCTAGGTGTCCCCTCTATCATCTCTATTACCCAAGGGACAAGAGGGACAAAAAATTGTGGCCTCTTCCCTCTTGTGTAAATTTTTACGAATGCGAACAAGATGTTATGGCCATGAATAGGTCAATCACTCAAAAACTTGGCTAACTTTTCCCATCAAAAATTTAATCATTTTAACCTTCAAAGTTGACGTATTTTTTATTTTGACCTCTATTAATTTATATACATTTTGCACTAGAAAATTGTAGAAATTTTCCTTTTTATTCTATGGATATCCTACAAGTGAAAAACCTAGAAATTTGGCATGAATGTTCCGTGTAAAATCTACTTTTATCCTAGCCATTTCTTACATGATGAGGTGGATGATTTTTTAAGATATGGAGGACTGATTTTTCTCTCAATATTCTTCCTGTTTGATTAAATTCTCATTTTAGCACAAATATAGACAAGGGAATCACCTTAAAATTGGAGTGGAGCATCCTTAAAAATCATGAAACTTTTGAGACCGGTTTCATATCAATCTAACACCTATGGGTTCCCTTTATAAAGATAGAAAATATTTAAAAAATTAGGTGTATAAAAATAGTAAGTTTTTTTAAATAGTAAATTCTCAACATTTGCAATACACAAAATGAGAAAAACATAAGGAAGTAAAGGTTGTAAAAACTTGCTAAAAATAGTACTCCTGGATAGGACCTACTAAAAATAGTAAGTCTTGTAATTGAGCTTAGAAAGTTGTGGCAACATCCATTCTTCCTATCTCATTTATTTTTTCCATAATTTCAAGGTTAGTAAGTTATCTCATGGTCCAAATAGGAAAGAAATCCTGGAAGACTCTTAAAGCATCAATTTAGAAGTGATTTTTGGATGGAATAATCTTATGCAAAATTTGGATACTTCAAATCATCCTAATTATGTTAGAAAGGATTCATCCTGATTAAATTCATCTAAGAAGGATGATGTTTTCGTCACATTGAAGAGAGATAAGAATATGCAAACCAATTCTTGATGAAGTCTTTCAACCTCTGCAAATATGAATTGAGCCTATGAGGTGAATAATAGTGATGCTCATACACCATTTACAATTCTCCAAATGCACCTTGAGATAAGATCATCATTGTGTAGGAAGTTATCATAGTTCCATGAAGTACAATATCTCACATCAGTGTTCCTAAACACTCATTCAAATTCCATGTAATGTGCACATAGCTCATGTAAGAAAGATAATATAACTACATTAGTTTTTCTCAAGTGGGGGTTAGAGGCACAAAGTTTCATTCAGAGATAAATCCTTCTATCTAGAGGAGAAGACCTATGAGGCATAGATGATAAAAATGATGTCCAGGAATACTAAGTATGTTTCCATCATGAAGGAGACATCATTGTCACTAGCTCTCTCCCCAAAGGTGATGGGACATCATATGAATCACACTATGATGAGGAGTGGATCAGAGTGAATCACCATGTGTGAAAGACAGTCACTTGGACAACAGGTGAAATCAATATCATCATGAGGTCTGTGAATAATTTGAAACATCAATAACTCCATCATAATTCAATCCATCAAGGAAATGGTCATCAGGAGCATGATAAGAGAAGATCATCAGGAGTGATGTTGATAGTCATCTCAAGCTCGCAAACAATGCACATCTCATGAAAGTATTTTTAAACACTTTAATAATGCTTTATAATGTGCTCACCTTTTGCATTTCAAGGAGGTGGAATTTTTAGTGTTTTAATACAATTTGGAGTTCAATAATATGGAACTCATTCGAGAGGAAAATTATTTCCATGAGGAGAAATTGAACAATTTTCCACTTAGGTAACATATTTTTCATAAAGGTGAAATGTGAAGCTCAAGGAGTGAGGTGCTGATCATCACATCTTGACTCTGCCATTTTTATAACTCCATTCGAGGAACAAGTCGGGATGAGCTATTCAAGATTTCAAGGAATTTTTTTTAGCTAGGAAAGGTAAATGGATGATTTCCATGTGAAGTACCATGTTTTCAAGAATGGGAAACTATCTCAATTCCATATGCTGCATTTAAATTAGGAGTGTTCTTAAAACTTAATCTAGTACCTTATAGTGTGTTCAAAGCTTAAAGGAAGAATCATGTGGAATTGTCTCATTTCAGTTCAATAGATGGCCATAGGACAAGAATTTCATTTAGGGAGAAATCCTTCCATATGTATGATGAGGACCTATCTAAGTAAGGAAAAGATAATAAAAAAAAGTTTTGAACATCTTGGAGTTTATTTTTGGTCAAGAAGAGGAATTGTGAAGGTCTAAAGGAGTAAGGAAGTGATCCTCATATCCTAACTCCTACCTTGTGAAAATATATGATCATCAAATTCTCATCATAATGCAGATCTCATAACATTGTTTCTAAATACTTGTTTGATCCCCTTGAATTTTTCATATCTCACAAAAGAAGGATATTGTGATCACAATGCTTCAATTCATTAGGTTATTCAATTGTAGAGGCTTCATCTCCATTGGAGCGATCATCTCTTCTCTCATTATTTATTAATTCCTTCTCTCTTTATGTTCTAATTCTTCATTAAGGAGGTAATTTTCACTATTTTTTCCTATAAACTTAAATTGACCTTTAGTCTAACATTGTAAGAGTTATTTTTAATTAATGATAAAAGTATTCCTTTTGTTTCCTACAAAAATAAAATGCCACAAGTGATAAATGGAAGTGAAAAGTCATGTGGGGGTAGATTAAGAGACATTTTTATATGTTATAAACCTGGAATGTATTCTCCATTCAAAAGGGTTGGAAATTCTAGATTATTGTATGTTGTTGAGATTTGTATCACTACTACATCAAGAAATAAAATATACAATTACTCTATGTCCCTTTAAATGTTCTTGTATACTCTCTATTCTCCAAATTTCCAAGCAAGGTGATCTTATATAACCAAGAAAGAACTTTGTGTCCTTGATTAATGAATCGTAAAACTTTGGGTCTCTAGTTTTTATTATTTCTTATTACTTATGTAGTCATCTTTCATATACCTTCTATCTACCCCAAGTACATCGACCTATCACCTAGTATGCATTGGGTGCTCACCCGAGGTGCACAGGGCATCGAGCCCCTCCTTTATGTGAGCTTCATGAGAATTTTCCACCATTAATGGAGGATGGGTTGTAGGAACAAAAATATATGCATTTACTCAAAAATAGAAAGTACATATACCAGATCTAGGCACAGATGTACCATAAATGGAAATAAACATTGTAATAAGCATAAAGAAGCTAGATCTGATCCATAACAACATGAATAACACAAGGGTTTATACCCATAAACAAAGATATCCAGAATAACACATCATATATTGATTTATAAACATTTACAGTAGCCTCATTACATCACAAGGGTCATCCAGACCGAATATATCAAGTAATACCATCTCAAAACCCTACAAGATACTCTACACAAAAACCCTAGCTATGTTCTTCCATCTCAGCTCTGGTTTTCAGACCGAGTGCCTACATCTATGCATGACATCATCCTTTCCTATCCTCTCTCTAACACTAACAGTAACAACTAACTATAACAATGACAGCTCCCAACACCACAACCCATAACATTCTTGTAGCACTTCGTTGCCTCTCCAACTCTGTTTATTTCAGATCCAATCACTCCTTTAAATAGAATCTGGATTCACTTCCATAGTTTCACCCATGAGAATATTGCATGTGAAGTGGAAGTGTGGTCCTCCATGATCGAGTGCTTATGCCAGTTTGTAAAGGCCTCCCTAACTATAATGATCCTCTTGAGAATATTGCCTATGTGGAATATTCTTTTCTTGACCTCCAAGGATCCAGGATGGCACCTTATCTATTCATTACACCTATTTGGGCCCTCATGTGTTTCTCCTGTGATACTACCTTTGATAATGCTGCTACATCCCCAAACCCTCTTCTCGCTTCTATGCACCAACATATTCTCCCACACACATTTCCTTGAGCACCTTCCTACTCACTTACATTACGGGTTTTCTCCTTCCTTGGGACTTAGTCAATTCAGGTCCCAACATTACCCCACACTACGTGTGTTATCCATCCCCAAAAACACTCTTCTCTTTCACCAAAGAATAAAGAATAGGAGAAATGAAATAATCTACAATTGAATAAGGAATTGAAGAATAGAAGGATCCTGCCTCTTTGGTGCATGAGGAGTGGGAAGCCTCTTTTCACAAATGCTTCAATTTTATCCCCTGCATCTACCTCACCTTGTGCATGTTGAATTAAATCACCTACCAATTCACTAACTTCATAAAAACTTATCTCGTCCCCCTTAGCCTTCAACGTATCTTTGATATTTTCCATCTTATTGATAGGATCATCTAGCGTGTCCATCCCTGTGAGTGAATTGGGGGTACAATTCCTTCATTTTATTTTTAATCAAAACCCTCAAGGTTTTGATCACCTCTGATTTCTTCTTGAATTTGGCCAAGATATTATCTTTCTTCATCCTATTTCCCTTGTTTTTCTCTTGAAACTCCTTCAGATCTGCCTCATGGCTAGTAACCAATATGATTGCTACTCTATCTCTATCACCATAGTTATCATACACAACTTTATCTATTTACACCATAATCTTCACAGAGGCAAGGGGCTCGGAGTATTGATTTTTGTCTCCTAATGTTCAACTTTTCTTCTTCCTTCTATTGTGTCATAAGTTCTTATTCTAACTCCAATGCAAGTGGTTTCCTCTCTATAATGAGTATGCATGTCAAGTATTCCAAGGAGTGTATGGTAGACTCATACTTCTACTAAGGAGGGGATAGGTTTGGGTGCTTTAAGATAATGACATTTGAAATAACCTCTACCTTCTTGTAGAATTTGTGCACCTTCACATTTTCATCCCTTAGCTCACACTTTAATTGCGTATTGATAAATTCCTTCTATTTTATCTATCTATCCCTCTTAATGATCTCCTCATTATTTTTCCCAAGCTCATCCTCTAAGACACTTATTTTATCATTTCTTGAAAATTCTTAATTCTACCTCCACTAATAGTTTTTTGAGTGCATTGCAAACTTTCTCATCGACAATTGTCGACACTCACAAGAGGGTTCATTCCCTTCACTTTTGGTGTCTTCATCAATTCATCACTATTAACCCCAAACTCGAGCTCATCAATGTGGGACTCAAAATCCCAGGATAACATTTTCCTTATACACAGTACGCACCCTCTTCATTAAAAGAATACCAAGCGAGGAGTTGGTATATGGTCGTTGTGCTTTGGAAATACATGTGTAATAACTTGTTTGAATCGTTAATGTAATTCATGGAGTGTTCCTACGCCACTACTATGTCCTTTCCACCTATGCCCACAACCTTAGGGAAGCTTACTGCCAGGTTAAGATCTTTTCCCATGCTTCCATACTCTTTCCCTATACTCAAGCTCTCCTCAATTTTCTTTAGCACTTATTTGATGCTAAACCCCACCTCTTACTCCACCAACTATTGTATAATACCTGCCACCTCCTTCTCTATTGTGTCATCTATCTATTCTCTAGTCGGGGTCAATGTCTTTATAGAATGCATGTTTATTTCCTCATTTCCTCCTTTATTACGGGTTCCTTCCTCATACTCATTATTTTTTTCATCTCCTTATTCATCAAACTCATTTACATCGTGAACATGGAAACTCTTACCTTCATCATGCTCTTCATTCTCCTCCTTAGAGTCATCACCCTTCATTCTTTTTGTCACCTTAGAGTCCAATATTTGCACCACTTTCTACTTCTTCTTCACCAGTAACTCCTATAACACATGTGACTCTCCTTTTCAAGCATATTTTTCTTAACATGAGACTTCTTCCTCCATCTATAGGTATTTGGTCCTTCTCCCGACTCCTATGCTACTATAGTTTGAATGGTACGCTAACTTTTGTGCCCTACTTGCTGTGGTCTATACCTTGTCTCTCTTTGTTCCCTTTTTCAAGGAAGGGTCCTCTCGGGATGGATAGATCATACTCCAAGTATGTTCCCTTCTCAAATTTGGGCCTCGGGTGAATATACACCCTTGCTATTATTTTTCTTGTAATAGGAATTGAAAATGAATTCATCATATTTACTTAATGGGAGACATAATTCTCCACATACGTGTGCTTCTTAGGTAAAATAGACTTTTTTGATGCAACACATGGTAATCCTGATCTACCCCACTTAGATAAAATATGAAATTCTTTACCTTCTTGAACTGTTGACTACATTTTTAAAGTAGTGCATTGTGAAGGAGAAGAGAAATTTACACCAAGGCCTCTTGGTGCCATCTATCAAAATAAACCTAACAATACAGAAGTGCTGGTATATAATGAACTTGAATTCTCTATCCATCAATCTTTGGAAGTTTCTCAGGTATTCCCCATTCTTCCCTAAACATGTTGCACATTCATTTGTACCATTTCTCTAAGATTTACTTGTATAACACAATCATCGAGTCACAAGTGTAGGATTCGAACCTCTTCACAAGGGAGGGGTTTTCATCGTGTATTCCCATACATAGCTTCTTGGCCCATTTGGCACTCTAATATCTAAAAGAAAAATAGTAATGAGAATTATACCATACATAATATTATCTCCATCACGTGCTTTGCATCTATAATCTCCTCCACAATGAAGGATGAGAGGTTATAAATTTTTCCTTTCGAAATATTCTTACAAATGTTGAACCATCTCTTGTTCACTTGCCTCCAATGCTCTTATTCATTCATATTGGTAATTATATGTGTATCCATCTTCATATTTTCCTATGTGATCTTGATAATGTAAAAGTAACGTGAACCCTTCTTATACTCGCATCGTGGTTGTCTCCTTGATAATGTCCTTGTCATCCAAATCATCCTCTATTGATTCTCATGTGCATATAAGTCTAGCGTAATTTGAAATTAATTGGGTAGTTAGGAACATTATTCTTCCTTAAAAGTAGAAATAATCCTCATGTACAAGTGACATCAACCACTGGTACAACCTATCGGGTTTACCAAAATAGGGAGACTCATAGAGTTGTAAGAGTCCAAATTTCTCCAACGTGGTTTTCACCGATTCGTCATAAACATGTTTATCATCCTATGTCCTTTCTCTAATTAGAATAACTCTAATGCCATATCCCTTTCTATGGTATCTGTTCTATGGTTATAATCACTTATTTCCATCTTACACACATGAGAAACCCACTCCATTCCCATCAAAATGCCATCTGGGTACTACATTTTTGCGTACCATTCTTCATTAAAACTTGTTGATACGATGGGTTTTCCTTTGCTCTTTCCCTTTCCCTTCTTCAGTGAAACATTAGATCCCTTCCTTGGTGTCATTTCTTCTCATCTAGTCCTTGTAATCTCTTCCTTCCTTCTTTCCCTAACTCTGCTCGATCCCGTGACTTTACTCATCTCGTGAAAACTCCAAGTCCCATTCCCTAGCTTTGCAAACCCTAACTGGAAATTGTTTCTTCTATAAGATGGCATAACACCCATGGGAATCCTCCAAACACACTTCTCCACCCATGCCTATGTACTCCCTTTCCACTTTGGTTCAAAAATCCATTGAATATCTCGCTACGCATGCAAATTTCCATAAATTTTTCTTCACAAGGATGTCCTAGTTTGCAAGAGAATTTAAAAAAGTGCAAGGTAAAATAATAACTCACCCTAACCTTTTATTTATATCTTTTTATTTTTCCCGCACAAACTCCGATGCCACCTACCAATGTATGAACGCATGAAAGCCATATTTTTCCAATGACATCCCTCCAAGATTTTTTCTAGTTCTTTACCTCCATAGGAAAACCTCGGGAAAAAATCACTCAACCTTCGCGCATAAAAACTTTACTAACAATATATCCTTGTGCGTGTTTATATCACAAAATGAAATCTTCCTCTACATCATAATTCTAGTTCTTGATACCACCTACCTCATGTTGTTCTCTCTGCTTGTTACCCCTGTGTATGAGGTTTTCTCAAAGCCTTTTGACACCATTCTTCCACCATGAACACTTATTCTATGCACCTTCCTCCATCTATGCTCCTTTGAATTTACAACCTGGGCCACCAACCAACATTTCTCCCAGCACTTACCGCATCCTTCTCTAATGTTCTCCTTTACATTCCACCCCACACTAAATAGATGTGCAGTCCTCTGCGCATAAAAATCCTTTGAGATAGTAAGTGGCTATAAACACGAAGCATACCCACAACAAGATAAACAAAAAGATAAAATAAATAAATTATGAAGGGAGACACTGCAAGGGAAATTGCATTAAGGGAAATCCTAAGCTACATGGCAATACTTCCTTATTTACAAACACACTGAAGACTTATTTATAGTAGGTCTTCAACCTACTCTCATTAAAATAACCTCGATAATAGTGTTCGATCCAACACTTGTAACTTGGAAGTTCCTAAATCAAGTTTATGATATATCATATATGGATCAACCAATGTACTTTAAGCTTCCCGAGTGGTGTAGAAACTTGGAATCATACAATAGGACCATCTACCCAACCTCAAACTTCTTGTTCTTGATGTTCCTATCATGTCACACCTTCTACCTAGATTTTTGTTTTCTGGATCTATCGTGATATTGTACGTCTTTCATATAAATGAATTAACTTATCAATCATTTCCTCAAGTTCTTGTTCATTAGCTAAACCTCATGTGTGCAAAATACACAACGATAGTAACATGAATTCAACAGTGAAATATCCTCCGCACCAAACATAAATTAAAAAAGTGTGGCCTTGTTTAATATTTTATAAGTAGTATGATATGACCATAACACGGAATAAACTTTATCATCCCAGTCATGTCTCCTAATATCACACATGTTGGTCAACATGCGACCCAATTTTTTAAAAAGTATTCCAATATCCCATTAGCTTGTGGGTGATAAGGGTATTATTGTGATGGGCCACCATGAATTCTCGACAATAGGATTTGTAGATCAATAATTTCCATGCTTGCTACCTATCCAAGTTAATGAACTAAACTAAACACAAAAACCCTAAAAAAATAAAATGAAATCAATACGGTAGATTGGATAAGATTTGAAGACATAGATGGAGAGAATTCCAATGGAGACAAGATGGCCGCACACAAAAAATCCTGCAAAGTAGATCCAAGAAACCTGTGATGCACAAATCCTTGACAGATAAAGATGATGTTAGATGATATGTGGGTCAGCTACCCGGAAAGCGGGTCCAGGTAGCAATGAGCTTCCTTAGTGGATGTCAGTTCTAATTTTCAATCAAGAGTAAAGACATACATTATAAAATATGTAAGCAAATATTTAGATTCTCTGATTAAAAACAGTAGAAAGAATGTAAAATCCATAGTAGAAACTGAAAGAAAGTAGGAAACTATAAAAACAAAGCTAAACTTGGGTTACCTAAATTCTATACCTTTCTGCAGACTAGTCGGCATCGATCGATCAGATAGTGATTGGTGTCAATTTTTAGGTTGGCATCAATCGACAATGATCAGCGTCGATTGTTTGGGTTGGTGTCGATCAGATGTGATCGGCGTCAATTGGACACATAGGTAGATAGAAGGCCAGAGAGTAAAAGAAGAAAGCAAGCTAAGCTAAAATGGATTAAACGTAAGACCAGATTACTGAAGATTGATTAGAAAGTAGAGATTAAAGATAGAAAAAGGGGATCTGAGGTAGAAATTGATGGATTCTAACCCAGAAACCGAAGAAAGGCCCGATCCATGTCGATTTGGATAAACCGGTGTTGATTGAAGACTAATCAGATTCGATCGGACTGGATCGGTGTTGACCAAAAGGAAACTACGAAACTAACAAAGAGGAATACCTGAAAAATGCTTGATTGATGATTGATGATGACCAAGGGAGCTATGGAGACCCGCAAGAGCTATAGACACATGGACAGAGTAACAATGCACCTCTCAGGGATTAAACTACACAAAACTCACTCTCTTTCTCTGATAATCTCTTTAATCGCTTAGACAAAATTAATCTCTAGGAAACCAAATCTTGAATCTAACCAGAGAGGATCTCAGGTCGTAAATTTATAATCGGTACTAACTGAGATAAAATCGGTGCCCTCCAGAAAAATTGGTGCCGATCAGGGAACAGACTCCCAAAGTGGCAAAAAGGAAATGAATTGGAAGGATAAGAATATTATCCCTCGACTCAAATATGGGAAAAATCCTTTGCATGGTTTTAGGAGAGGATAAATAGGTGGGATGGATGGATAAAAATGATACGGGAGGTTGGAAATTGATATGGGGTAGATAAGTAGTTGAAATAAATGTAGAAGATAGAATTACATGGTTAATGTTTAATTAACCATGGATGAAATATAATGGGGTGGAGCAAACTTAGGATAGGCCTTTAAATTAAATATTTAAGTAATACCCTAAGGGAGAAGTGGTGATATAAAGGTGCCTCGGGTTACCCGAGAGGATAAATGAACCCAAGGGACACTAAATTGGGTAACCAATTTTAGGTGTCTACATTTTCCCCTTTTTGTCGAGTAACTTGTGATAAGAAATGCCATGAGACAAAAACAAGGAGTTGGAAGAAATGAAGAACAATAATGATGTGATCCCCCTCAAACTAGGGATGGGGTGGCCCAAAATAGGCCAACCGATCCGAGTTTGAAAAAGGTAGATGAGAAAGAAGGATGCCCCAACGAGATGTCTAGGGTAGATTTGATCATTGATGATGCACGTAAAAAAAAAAAGGCAGTGACCTAAGGAACTCACATTGGTAGGGAAGACTAGACGGTCTTCATATGAGACGATGTAAGTGGCTACAGACTAGTGAGTTAAAGGTGACTACAACATAGCAACAACTAAAGAGTGACACATTGGTAGGGACAACTAGACAACCTTTGAACGAGATGACATTAGTGCCTATAGACCCACTATCTTTAGGTTGCAAAAAAATGTGAGTTACCCATGTACAGGGAAGAACTCGGAATGGGTGATAACACCAAAAATATGCACCAGAAAGGAAAAAATAAGGTCATAACAATGATCAAATAAACAAGCCAAACATCGGTGCTTAGACAAGAAAGATGAATCAATGGCCTTGAGAGGATAGCCACTATAGAAATCGACATATGGCCACTATAGTGGACTTTGTAATAGAAATACTACAGACTAGGTAGAATATGTGTGTTATGGGTGGCACATGCAAAAGATATAATGATGAGATGCCCCAGGTGGGGAATAACAAGCAAAGCCGAGCTATGAGTGACACACACGTGGGGTTATGCAAGATGAATAGGTATGAGCACCCAAAATAAAGGTTCAATGATGGCAACAATGTGTTATGGATGACATATGTGTAAGACAAGATAACAGATGAGGATGAAGCGCGTCCTAGTGGGACTAGAGGATGAAATATATCAAAATATACCCAATCAGAACCAAAGGGCTCCAATCGACGTCAACCTCCCTTAATCGACGTCGACCACAAAAATTGGCACCGATCAAAATAATCGGGCCGACTCCTTTGAAAACCTATAAGTATAGAAAAGGAGAATGGTAACAATTCATTTGCACTGTAATGATTGATTTAGAAAAAGACAAAAATGAATTTGAGCAACATGGAAGCTTCCAAAAGTGGTCAGAAGAGGAAGAGGACATAGCCAAAGGTAAGTGAGCCTTCCTTAGCTTTGTAGATTTAGTGTTTTGTTTGTTTTTTCATGTTTTTGTAGTAGGAGGCAAGAGGGCTTTTTTAGCGTTGTGCCTTGTAGTTGGCATTGATTAAAAAAATTGGTGCCGATTATAAAGTGATTAGCACCGATTGTAATAAAATTGGCATCAACCATCAAGTAAACGGTGCGATTGAAAAAAAAAAGAAATATTGGGAAGATTTTGATGAAAGCTTAATGATGTTGATTTTGATAAATACAAAACTAATGACAATATTTGATATGATGTAGGCACGAGAGGTCCTACACATGTGGGATGTTATTCCCAAGCTACTGGAGACCATACTACCAGATGTGATAGATGTTGAGTGACACCATTTGGAGTTATCTAGACTAGGGGGTTTCCATTATTATAGGCGGGTACCCTGAGACGTGGAGCTCATGTGAGCATTGGTGTAGCGGTGGGATAGCCAAACCTACACATTTTGGTTTTAGATGGGTGAGATGACCATCACCCATGAGGACATCTATAGGATCCTCAGGTTACCGATTACAGGGGACCTGATAGAGATCACCCCACGGGAGCAGAAGAGGGAGGCCCTGGTATGATTATATGGGGACAGGGAAGATGATGTAGAGATAGTGTGCAGGACTATGAGGACACCTCAGTCTTGACAGGATGACCCTAGGAGTAGATTGATAGCCCTAATCTAGATGGCTATCTCATACTATGCATTACCAGATTCTAGAGGTGGATGGTTCCCACTACTCCTGCTTGACTATGTCTATTATATCCTAGAGTTCATGTAGTGTTTACATTTGTTGATGCACTACTAGCACAGATATATTACGATATGTGGATGTATACCACATGTAGGTAGATGGACTAGGATAGATGTCAATTTTGTGCTCCATTGCTGGGCATATGAGCATATATCAGTGATCAGGCCATCTGGGCTTCCATGGATGCCAGAGAGAGGGGCCCTTGAGTATGGATTTTGACGATGGTGGGAAGACATGGCCCCAGGAGATATAGGGAGATCTACATAGTGGTATTCAGAGAGATTCAGGACTCTGACACCAGCACAAGTGATATGGAGACCATACAAGGTCTATCCGATATGGGCCGGACCATGACTGGTGGAGGGTGGGGGTGGGGGCCGCAGCCAAAGCTCTTAGAGTAAGTCCCATTTATATGGGTGATGAGGTAGTTTGGTTTGATTCAGATCATCTTGACTATATACATGCCATACAGACGGGATAACAGAGAGACATACCTACCTATACTTGATTCCCAGCAAATCCACTCGGGAGGCCCCACCTCCCATAGATGATGATGATGATGTAGGAGTGGATGAGGGCTATGAGGCATGGTACCATGTGGAGCTACCATGACATCTCTTGGTAGCTACAGAGGCAGGCGAGGAGGATCTAGTAGCAGCACTAGAGAGACTTGAGGGAGAGCATGCTGCCTTGATATAGACACACCAGGCTACCCTCGAGGAGATTAGGACTTTGACAGAGGAGAGGGACACCTTGATATAGGAGAGAGACACCACTCGTTAGGAGCGGATACAATGATCTAGTAGAGAGATCGATATCACAGGCATAGGGAGGCCCTCAGGGCCAAATATGGTGATACATGCACCACCTTAGAGTTAGGGGCATAGGGTGTGGTAGTAGGAGGACCACCACTAGTAGCAGTGCCATTGCGAGCACCCGGTATGGTGAGTTTGAGTACCTATCAGGCTCTCCTTGCCGAGGTGAGATATTATGAGGATGCCTTGACACAACATGCCCCAGATGTGCCTTGTTATGGAGTGAGGAGGACAACGATAACTACGATGGTGGTGCTTCAGAGGGTGCAAGCACCAGAGGAGATTGAGGAGGTGGTAGGGCCACGACAGCGGGCATCTCAACTCTGTAGGAGATGGTTAGGAGAGATAGCCAGACTGAGGAGGGAGGAGGAGATAGTGTTTTCCACCTATCTGATTTTACTATATAGATGTGATACTTTGTAGAGATATACTGATGTAGAGATATGATTTGTAGAGGTATGATGATGTAGCCTTGATTTGAAGGCATTTTTTTGGATACGATGTATACGGCTTGATTGGAAGCCATACATTCTTTTGTATAGACAGATATATGTATATATATTCATCATTTTGTGTTATGTGATTGGATTCATGCATTTAATTTCGATAGATAGGGATGGATGTTATGGATAGATGTTATGTAATTTTGATGGATATAGATGAATGTTATAGATGATAGATGAATATATGTGATTTGATTGATTTGTCATGGATAAATGGTTGATTAAATAAACATGTTTAAGATGTTAATTCAATTATATGATATAGATATATGAATTTTTATGTGTTTTTAATACATGCGTTGATGTTTTTAGATGAAGTAGATAAGATGAGCATAGATAGATGATAGATTTGATTGAGTAAATTAACATGTTAAATGTCAATTTAATTGGATGAACAACAAATAATCATGGGAAATGTCTTCTTGAAAGAAAGTGATGTAATGATATTATTCCTTTAGAAATAAAAATCACTACACCTAGATAGGAAAAAAATGATAAGTTAGGCCCCTAACCGACCATAAATAGAGACCTTGATGGTAAATCGAAAGACAATGCACACAAGGCCATAGACATGGATAAAATAAACCTAACACTAGTTAGTCGTAAACCAGATCTAGGAGGTAGATAAGGACAAGAGATAAGTATACATCTCATCAAAACACATGAAGGATTAAATACGTGCCCATATGGGGAAAACAGGATCTCCATATGATCGAAAAGGTCTCATATCACAACTTCATGATTTATTTTTCTTTTGATAGAAAAGAAAATTGATCAATGAAGGAAGTTTTCTAGATATAGAAAGACTGATCGCTATGGGAAGTCTTTCAGAGATGTAAAAAGTGAACAAACTGGCCAAGAGAGGAATTTTGTTACTGCAAAGGCTAAAAATTCCATAAAACAAACAATCATCCTTCAAGGGAGCGGTCTATATTTTGATTTTGATGATAGCCATCCTTCGAGGAATGGTCTATATTTTTTATTTTATTTGATAAGGCATAGATAGCTGTCCTTCGAGGGATCAATCTATCTTTTGGGACTAGGATAAAATCTCTCTCTTTATTTATTTTTTGAGCTTTGGAAGAAGCTGAGTTTAGACCAAATAGATTAGATAGAGGGGAAGAAAACATATATAAGCACGTACTCATGCCCCCAAGTAGATTTGATCAAGATGAATACCTAGGGCAGATGAAGTAGTGATTAAGGTATTCCTACCATGAGAAGGAACAAATCCATAAGGAAAATGCCATGAGTAGAGCTGCGGTACTCATATTTAAGGTATAAAAGAAATAACATGGAGAACCACATAGTTCCGAATCACTACAAAATGCATGACTGGTTGTAGATGGATGAAAGATCTGTTTTATGACTAAGATCATGTAAGATAGATTTTAACAGTAGAAGGGCCTTAGATGCAAAGCATTAAGAGGCTCCATTTCAGGTATACCATCCATGGAAGATAGGCGATAAGCCCGGACCCATACTTATGAGTGATAATGTATGGTCCCATCCAGTTAGGAGCAAACTTACCATGTTGACTCCATTCCAGAGTAGTGACATTTTGGTTTTCTTTAAGAACAAGATCACCAACTTGGAAGTCACTGCTGCAAATGCTTGTTATAAGCATGCTTGACATGCTCAAGATAGACTTGATGATGTTTAAGAGCATTGAGGTGATGTTCATCTAACAACTCAAGTTGTGCTAGATGGTTTTGATGATAGTCCTCATCAGAGACAAACTCTCTGAGAGAGACATGAAGAGAGGGAATCTAGACTTCCAAAGGAAGGACAACCTCAGACCCATAAATGAGAGAGAAAGGAGTAGCACTAGTAGGGGTACAAATGCTAGTCCGATAATCCCAGAGAGCAAAAGGGATGTGTAAGTGCCAATCCCTACCAACTCGACTAGTTACCTTTGTGAGGATATTATGCAAAGTTTTATTAGAAGCCTCAGCTTAGCCGTTAGATTGCGGATAGTATGGAGAAGAAAAGATGAGTTTAATATTGAAGGTGTCACAAATTTTCTGCAAATATTTGTTTTTGAAAGACTTTCCATTATCTGTAATGATTTTATGAGGAACACCAAAGCGAAAAATGATGTGTTGATAGACAAAATCAACAATAGGTTTAGCTTTAGTCACAAAAGATGAATAACCTCCACCCATTTAGTGAAGTATTATGTGCGTAGTTATGATAGAGTGATGTCACTGCTAAGAGCATGGATTGATGAGGCCAACAAGATCAAGATGAAATTGTGAAAAAGGCCACAAATCACTACGGGTTGCAGTAAGGTTTGGCTAGGGATATGTGTGAGATTAGCGTGTTGTTAACACTTGACACATTTCTTGACATAGTCATAGCAGTCTTGATTAAGAGAAGGCCATAATAACCTAAACGTAGGATGTCTTAGCCATAGCCAAACCACCAAATTTTCCACCATAGATACCGTCATGGACCTCCTGAATGGCTTTAGATGATTCAGGGGTTTTGAGGCACCGAAGCAAAATACCATCAAAGCCACATTTGTAAAGGATTCCACCCAGAATAGTATAGTGGTTTGTACATTGGATAAAATATATTCTACCATTGGAAGTCAAATATGGAGGAAGCACTGAACAAGATAGATAATAAAAAATGTGTTGATACCACTCATCTTGAGTGTTAGTTGTGACGGCGTTGATTGAAGTCAACTGCCTGAGATGAGATGGTTGGTCTAAACAGCTGAACAACCACATAAAGTCGTGAGTCTTCAGTGAATGGAGGAATAAGTGAGGCTAAAGAAGCCATCATATTTGCAAATTAGTTTGTAGTGCAAGGAATAGCCTGGATAGTAAATTTATCGAAATATTGAAGCTGAAAGAGAACGATATCACAATATTTTTGAAGGATATCATTTTTGCACTGATATACACCAGTGACTTGATTAACAATGAGCTCAGAGTCACCAAAAATGTTGATATGGTGAGTACCAAGATTAATGGAATTTTGAAGACCTAAAACGAGAGCTTCATATTCGGCCATATTATTGGTACATTCAAAGTTAAGCTTGTGTGCGATAGGGATAGGTGCACCCCAAGGAGGAATCATGACGAAACCTGCGCCTCCCCCTTGCTGACACTTGGACCCATCAAAGAAGAGTTTTAATTTAAATGGAGACAGACCAAAATCAATTTGTTAGATGTACTTGTTTGGGAATTGAGCGAGGGGACTTGAGTATCAAAATAGGAGCATCACGTAATTGATTTACAATGATGACTTGACCCTTGATATATTTCTGTGAGATGAACTCGAGGTCAAAATCTGTCATGAGCATGAGCCAACGAGTGATACGATCATTGTGATAAGGTTTCGCATGCATTGTCTTGAGTGGATTGACACTCGTAACAATGTAATTTTTATGATTAAGGAGGTAATGATGAAGTTTATAAGTTTTGAAGAAGAGAGCACAACATAGTTTTTCAGCTTTGGAATAACATGTTTCATACTCATGAAGAGTTCGACTGATATAATAGATGGCTTGTTCTTTATCATTAGCATCCGATGCGAGATCATGTCTCTTAGAGCATGATCAGTCATAAAAATATAAAGATAAATGGCTCCCCCTCACGCGGAGGTGTAAGCATAGGTGGAGAAAGAATATAAGCTTTGAGATCATTAAAGGCTTTTTGGCAATGCTCATCCCATTCAAAATGAACATTTTTATAGAGGAGATGATGAAAAGGTTGACAACGGTCCAAAAGCTATGAGATAAAATGACGCACTGATTGAAGGTATCCTTGAAGACCATGGAGCTGCTTTAAGTTGGAAGGGGGAGGCATCTTGAGGATAGCCTTTATTTTTGGGATCAACTTCAATGCCCCTAATAGAAATGATAAAGCCTAAGAGTTTACCAATGAGAATGCCAAACACACATTTAGATGGATTTAGGTGAAGACAAAAACAAATGAGTCTCTCAAAGAGAGGCACAAGGATGAGAAGATGATCCTAATGGTATTTGGACTTACCGAGGAGGTTGTCGACGTAATATTCTATAGTTTTGTGTAAGAGGTCATGGAAGATGTAGGTCATTGCACGTTGATAAGTCACTCCTGCATTCTTAAGACCGAAGGGCATGATGTGATAACAAAAAGTCCCCCAAGGAGTTATGAAGGAAGTATTATGCTGGTCCTCTGGTGTGATGAGAATTTTATTATACCCAGAGAAACCATCCATCAGAGAAAGCATCTCGTGACTTGTAGTTAAATCTACGAGTTGATCGATATTAGGTAGAGGGAAATCATCTTTCGGACAAGTGAGATTAAGATCCCGAAAGTCGGTGTAAATTTGAATTTTCCAGTAGCTTTGGTTACTGGTACTACATTTGAAACCCATTGTGGATAGTCAATGGGTTGGATGAAGTTGGTGGAAAGCAAGTACTGCAACTCTTCTTTGACAAGTAGAGCTATATGAGGATGCATCTTACGCAGTTTTTGTTTAACTGGTTTGATGTCTGGAAGAGTAATAATATTGTGGACCATGATATTAGGATCGAGGCCTGACATATCTTTATATGACCAAGCAAACACTTGGCAATGGTGGGAAAGAAAGGTGGTGAAGTCTCCTAACTCCTGTGGATTAAGAGATTGGTTGACCTTAATGATGCGAGGGTCTTCAAAAGTCCCTATATTGAGGTCGACAGTGGCTTCGTTGAGAAGCGTAGACATGTCAGAAGGAATGGTTTTAGGAAGATAAGAATACTTTTCCCCGACTTGGTAAGGACAGAATCATCATCCACACAGTGGATAGTATTGATAGTGGGAGAGTCGTCTCTAACTATTTTGGGGAAGACTAATGGTATGGAAGTATATTTACCATCTATCTTATTTGTCGGTGGACCTAAGGAAATGGTATTGAATAAATAAAAATTTAGGGGGATGGAAATGGTTTCATTAACATCAAGTGATGCTTCTAACCTGACGGGAGAAGATGGTTCCTCAATGGAAAGAGGCTCATCGAGAATGGTGACGGTGGATTTTGAGAGAGGTTTGAACCATAAATTAAATTTTTGATGGAGTTTAAGAGTTGGAATAGACACGAGGTCATGCACACCCTGTTCATACTTTACCAGGCCAAATCCCTTCCATGCGCATCAATATAGATAAGTTTTTGCAAACATGGGATTTTGTAGACAATCAAACCTTGCCGAATAGAATTTAGATCTAGAAGGAGAATCCAGACGATAGTGAGGTGTATCAAGACCACTGTAGATGAAGTTAGTCTATTTATTGGGTAGACCAATGGTGACAATGCGGCCAAGATCTGGTTGATATTCAGGTTGTTTATCTGGCCTACCATACTCATTAGGTTTGAGATGGGCATCAAAAGAGAGAAGAGGAAGCTCTCTAGCAAAAAATGTTGTAACGTTTCTTCCAGATTTTGTAGATCTAGTAGTTTTGTTGTAGGTATGGAAGAGGATGAATCCTCATTAGGAGAATCAGCATTCTCCTTTGGAGGAAGATCTTGTGGTCTTATCACATTGTGCGGATGGGAAAGGATCTCCTGGATGAGTATAGATTTTTCCCTCATATTGATATTTTATGCATTGATGGAGGGTTGATGGAATGCAGTGCATTGTATAGATCCAAGAGCATCCGAGGATCATATTGTAGTGGAATTTTCCTTCAACAATGTAAAAAATCTCATGAAGCAATTTCTTGCCTACCCGAATGGGCAGGACCACAGTTCCTAAAGTAACCACCAGCTGATCGTTAAATGATCGAAGGGTGAAAGGTGGTGGTGACACTACATTATTTGGTAACTTAAGTTTCTCAAATGTGTGGGAGGAAATGACGTTGAGTGCAGCACCACTGTCAATCATAGTGTGTTTTAACGTAGTGTTATTGATTTGAACTGTGATAAAGAGAGGAGCCTCTAAATCCTCAGAAGAAAGGGGAGGAATTTCATAATCCTTGAAGGAGATGGTGGTTGATGGTCTATTCAATCTAACAACCATCTCGAAAGGTCAGCTCATCCGAATTCACCATGATATGACACATGATTATCAATCGAGCACAGCGATCTTTGTTGAGATGATTGAATGAGGTCAAAAAGAGACATTTTGACCGGAGCATGGGTGAGTTGTTTCATAACACTCTCCTCAACTGACATGGGAATCTAAGCCTAAGGTGAAGCATGAATAGAGACCCGAGGTCTCAAGGCTGATGAGGAAGGAGGAACTCCTTTGGGGGTAGTAGAAATGACGACCCATGGTCGAGAGGTTGTAGAAGATGATGGATTATCATACTATTGTGCTCTAGTGGTGATACAAATTGTGTTGATTTGAGAAGGTGGAAGATCATCGAAGTGGAATTAATAGAATTAGAGGCTTGAGTAGACCGTTCAGGCTCAGATGTAGTTGGGATGACAGGAGACACTTGTTCCTTCTCCTCTTCCAATAGAAGATCACTTTATTTCAAGAGGCTATTAATGACATATTGAAGGGCTTTACATCCCTTGGTGTCATGACCTAGAGTGTGATGGTAAGCACAAATCAAATCATAGTTAAACCATGAAGGTTTTACTCCTTTAGGATTATAGGGTTTTATTAGAGGAAGATATCTAGATGAATATTGGATAAGTTGGCAAAGGATTTCAATATAGAATTTGGTAGACGAAGATGAGGACGAGAGTGTGAAGGCACCTCTTTTAGCCTTGCAATCGCCAAGGTAAAGAACCTACATATCTGGTTTGACAGTATTTTTAGAGACTATTTTTGCCTCTCTGGACATCGGGAGAAGTAGCCTTAGGTGCTTGAGATGGAAGCAAGTGAAGAAAGATTGATTTAGTGGAGGAGGAGATCCTAAGATAGATTTTGAAGATGACAAAGATGTGACAAGTGTTTTGGTCTTCGAGAGATGAAGAAGGTTGCTTGGCTGCAATAGATGATGATTTAGATAAGACTGATTTAGATGGGGGAGGAGCTCCCAAAATAGATTTGATAGGAGGCACAAAGGGTGCCTTGGATTTTGGTGATGAAGATGATGGTTCTGATAAAAGAGGTGACGCCTTTCTAGTAGGTAAATCCACTTTATGAGGCACCGGTGAAGATGGTGTTGTAGAAGAAGATGCCTTTTTAGTGGATAAATCCAATCTTTTATGAGGCACGAGAGGGATTTTTGAGGGAAAGCACCAAGAGTCTTGATGGTCTGAAATATTGGTTTTCCCTTTTCAGGGATGGTGATAACTTTGACCACATACGGTGATTGTAACTATTTCGGAGGAAGTAAAGGAGATGATACCGATGATGTGACCCTAGGCTTAAACTCTAATTGTTTATGTCTGAGTCTAGGAGTCAGAAGTATAGGTGTTGATGTTATCTCTTTAGATGTTTCCTTAATAGGCAAGGAAGCACTGATAGTGGAAGAGATAGGTAATGAAGAAGTAGCCTCTTGTGAGGAAGGTACTTCAGATGTAGTAATTGTGGGTGTAATTACTATAGGAAAAGTGACAGGAAGGGTTAAGATCGAAGACACTTCCAAAGGCATAGAAGTTGGTATAACTATGGGTACGTTAACCAAAGGCATGGTCATGGAAAAATGGGAGTGACAGAAGTAGAAGTATCTCGTAGTGGGAATTTGAAGGGATGTAAATGACTCAAGCACCGAAAGAATATCTGATGATGAGATAGATGAAGATGACATTGTCTCAGGTATAGGTGGAAGATCAAATGGTGAGACGAAGGAGATGACTCTATTTCTAATAAAGGAAGACTCGAAGATGGACCATCTGAGGATGGTGGAATCTCAGAATTTGAAGGAGCGGAGGAGAGTTCCAATTCAGTTGATGTGTTTGTGGATGATTCAGAATTAGAAGAAGAACCATTAGTAGAAATGAAGCTGATAGTATGAGTGTTTGTTTTTGAGACCCTAAAGCGTCGTTTTCAGGGAATGATTCGGAAGAAACTATTTAAAAACATCAAGCACTAGATTTGGGGGAGCATTTGGGTTATCCAGAATGAGCTCGCCTTTATCAATGAATTTTTGGATGAGGTTCTTGAAGGTCTGACATTGTTCAATGTCACGGCCTTTGCTTCTATGATAACAACAAAGTCATTTTCCCTATACCAGAATGGCCGTTCTTGGCTCTCATCAAAATTCCAAATAGGGGGAAGTTCGATCATGTGAACTTCTAACATTTTTTCTAAGATAGATGCATATGATTCCCCCAACAAAGTAAAAGATCGATATGATGAAGGTCCTTTTAGAGAAGATTTAGAGTCTCTCCAAGGTGTTTTATTAGAAGTGTTATCAGATCGTGATGTTTTTAATACGATAGCATTTGTGGTCCCCTGATTCTTGTCTTTTTTAGAAGTGGAAGGGTTTGATTTTGTAAACCGAGAAAAATATGGTTTAGACTTAGAACAAATTTTTAGCTTCCTTGTTTAATGGCATGAGACTCAAGTTTGCGTGCCATTGTAAAGGCTTATTCAAATGTATGAAAGGTTTGAATCCTTAAAGTGGAAGAAATATGATTGGCGCAAGATCGAGTAAACAACTCGATTTGTTGAGATTGAGGGAGGGAGAAAGACAATTGATTTATTATTCCTCTCCAACGAGTGACAAAGTCTGCAATAGACTCATCATCGAATTGATGAATGTTATAAAGATATGTGATTGAGATCTTATGTGTGATGTTTATTGAGAAGTTTTCAACAAACATCTAAGCTAATTGAGAGAAAGAAAATAGAGAGTGTTGGGGTATGTTATTGTACCAGTCTAAAGCGGGCCCTGCTAAAGACATAAGAAAGGTACGGAGCATAAGCTCTTGATCCTGGACTATAAGGTAGCAAGCATGCTTGAATTCTTGTAGGTGTTGTTGAGGATCCTCCCGACTATGAAATTTTGAGAACTTAGGAAGTTCCCATTGGGGAGGATAAGGCTTAAAATCCACTGATGGATGAATCGGTTCATTACATACTTCTTCAAAAGAGTATGAAGGGTGAGCCCCTTTGGTGGAGGCTTCTAGGTCTACAATTTTCTTGAAAAGAAGTTGGATGATGTTAGATTGAGGAGGGGGCATGTTGGTATGTCCCGTATAAGAAGTGAATGGTATGTTTTGTTGAGGCATTAATGGGGGATTCATCTACTAATTAACAGGATGATAAGAGGAATAACCAAGCATTCAGGTGACGCTTTGGTGAGGTATTTTTATAAAGGAGCTGAGTATAAGCGGTTGTGAGATGACAAGTGGTTGAGAGAAAGGTGGTTGAATGAAAGATGGAGCCTGTGATTGGTGGGTTCCTACACTTATTGCCGATTGAATCGAGAATGGATTAAGGAATGTGGGTGTATCTCATGACTTAACCTCATCACCTAAACCTTACACAATTATTTATTAATTACCTTGTAATTGATAAATCCACATCACCTTACCTACCACCTCATTTTGCCACCTCATCATGACCTAGCCCTAACCCTAAACTAACCTAATTAAGACCTATGACTTGGTCTAGACTCACATCCATAACTAATGCCTCCTTACTCGCACCCAAAACCGACCTTCTAGCCACTTGACCAAGCCCCTTGATGATCTCTCGGGAGAAAGCGGGAAGGTGGGCTATTTTACTAAAAATAGCCTACTTTTTCCCTTCACCGATGCGGTTCTACTCGACCGCCGTCGGTTACGTAACCGCCATCGGCTCCCTGTAAATGGGCTCCCCGAACCAAAATCAAGGGTCGAATGATTTTTGAATCAACAGAGATCATTGGGAGCGAAAAACAGAGTCCAGATCTTCACTTGACCGAGCAGAGACGAGTGAAGAAACCAGAAGCGTTTGCAGCAAAGGAGATCAACTTGCATCTTTGTCAAAACCAGTAAGTCACATCTTGCATGTCCTCTGTTATAACATTTCTTATGCTCTTTGAATCACAGTCCTCCTAAATCCGTTTCTGAATCCACTACCCAACGTGCCATTGCATCTAACTGTCATTCTTTTACCTCTCATCATCTCATTTCCTAATATCATCCATAAACCAGCCTTACAAACACCATAGCTACCAAGAAGGTCCTAGGCCCAACCGACGTCGGTTACCAGAAACCGGTATCGGTTACCCTGACTATAACCAGAAACCAGCCTTCTCCTACCCGTTTCAACCAAGTAATCTAATTGATATTTTGCAGTCATTTGTGTTAATTCATATTAGCAGGGAAACTGACCACCTTCGAAAGGAAGTTTTATATTTCCTGGGCCCAAGGCAGTTTCCTCATTTATTGTTTAATCAAATCTTGTGGTCTTGTGTTCTTATTTGCAGGTAGTCCTTCCAAGACAAAAAGGAGTTCTTCGCAGTCAACTTGATCTTTCTCCACGGTACGCGCACACCATCTCGACATTTAACAGGTATTCCTCCTAGCCCTAACCCTATCTGTTTCTAAAAGGAATGAAAGGATAGAAACAACTCTATTCCTAGAAGCCGAAACATTCCGAGCGAAACATTTTGGCACGCCCGGTGGGACCCATTTTGGGTTTCTTTCTTTCTTACTTGCTTTCATATAGGGAGCATACCTGCTGTTTTCTTCTTCTAAAGATATTCATAAGGTTTTGTATTATTTTGGTAAAAGAACTTGCTTTGTTTTTGCATCTTGCATTAGTGAAAGTCATCTCTTTTGCTTCATCGAATATCATTTTCGATTTGGGTTTAAAACACGTGCATTGCATTCTGCTTGTTGTTTTCAATTCTAGTGAACGTAGATTAAGTAACAGGTCGTACACGTGGGGGTGATATCCACGGTATTGACAGGAAATTAATCTTACATTCAACTTTGCACAACACATCCGAATCACTTCACAATTAACACAACAGCTCAAACATCCCCTTTTTTTCCGCGGTATTCCTCACTTTAGATTGAGGTAACCTTATAAGCCAAAACAAACTTGACATTTCCCTAGGTCTTGTTGTTTAGGATTTACACATTCTACGTCTAAAGGCATAAGCCCACTGATAATTAAAATTAACCCTAGGGTTAGTCTCTGGATTTGAGTGTGCATCTTGCTTGTTTTCAGTTCTGTTTTCTTTGTCATATTTTGTCTTCTGTGATCAATAATTTGACAAATATACTAAACGTTGTTAAAAATCAAATTAGCAGCCTTTTATATCTTGTTAACCTAGACTTCTTACACCGACATCGGTTACCTGACCGACGTCGGCTATAGTATAACCGACATCGGATACTAGACCGATATCGGTTCTTGTCTTTCTGACCCACGACAAACCCGACTTTGCCAATTTCACCATTCTAAGGTTTGTTTACATTCGGATAGATTGAAACCCTCTTTGTGAACACCTGTCCATGGTTGTTATCACTCGAAAGCAAGCCGCCGCCATGGTTTCACATGCTTGCTCTGTTTCTTTACCTGAATCACCCCCTTCACATTGTGTGGGGAATCCTACAGACACCAGTGAGATCCCCCAAATTCCTGTAGGAGACAAGGACTTTGCCAAATTTACGGATGCTAATCCTGTTTGTCAATACTATTTGTCTCATGCCCCTGACCGTACGCTTTGATGGTCAGCTCTTTGTTGGCATGCCTATTAGTATAGCTGCTCATTTAGCCCCACTCACTTTGATAACACCGCCTTGCTTCCGGCACCTTTAGCCCCATCTCCCGATCGGCGACTTGAGAGGTTCATACGACTCGAGTTGGCTTTTCTTTGGCTAATCTTGGACCCCACATATCATTACCACCATTGCCCCTACCTCATCTCTCTTGAGACTACTCCATTCATGACTTGCTCTCTGCCACCTATCCACCACGAGCTTTCCTTCTCAAGCTCGCCTACCTTTTCATTCCCATACACGTATCCATTAACCTCAACACCTTAATGGGACATCCCTATTCTATCGCCTCAACATATTCATCCTCCATACCTTATCAACACTTAACCCCACCATTGTCGGTGGAGGCCCTTGGCCCGATTTGCCTCCGTTTGCCACAACTGACCACCATCATCTCATCCGACCACAGATTTCATCAAACAAATGATGGACAAAATGCAAAATACGGAGGCTTACGTGTCGGGAAGTCGTAGCGCCTTGACATACGAGCAAGTTTGTCGGGAGCCCATTCACCCTTACTGTTCCCCTTCACTCATATCCTCCTCGATGGGAACTACGAAATTTACTCGTTTTAATAGTAAAGAGGATCCTCAATGACACTTGCGATCATTTAGACATGCTTGTTATTTGATTGCCCATGATGATGCCTTGTTACTCCGCACATTTCCCATGTCCTTATCAGGACCCGCCTTGGAGTGGTACAGTGCTTTAACCTAGCACTCAATCTTCTCTTTTAACCAACTAGCCCAATCTTTCTTGGATCACTTCTCCATTAACATTGCTAAGAAAGTATCCATCACCGACCTTTATGCCATCGACGATTGAAGCGAATCTATCGCATGATTTCGTTGGACGATGGCGTGGCCTTATCAACCAACTTACATATGCCTTGCCTCAGGCTGAACTTATCGAACTTTTCACACGGGCATGTGCTAAGCACATTTCTCCTACTCTTCAAATTCAAACTTTCCGCACATTTGATGAGGCCTTTACCATGGCTCGGAAACTAGAAATTCGAGCCTTAGAAGAAGAGAAATTGCGGTTTGTAACAAAAACCCCAATTTCGAACTCTGATTCTACCGATAAACCAAATACCACCACTCCTCACGCGTCCACTTCTTCTAAATCAAAAGGAGCTGTCCACGCGGTGATGGTTAAATCTCAAACACCAAATCTAATGCCCCACCAAAAACCACCTATAAGTATAAAGCCAGAGCCCATCAACTACACTCCCTTGGGAGAAACATATGGTGTGATATTGGAAAAATTGCTAAGCGGGAGCCATTACATTACCTCTGTTAAACCTCATTACGGGTTTGATTCCACTCGCGCCATACCTTCTGAGTACAAAGAAAATGACCTGTAACTTCCCGCGTGAAAGGGACATAGTCATGAGAAGCTGCAAGATGTTGAAAAACATAGTGCGGGAAATGGTTGGCCTTGAGGGGATATAACCCTCGATAATCCTAATGCCCCACCTTGACCGAAATTTGAAAATCTTCAACAAACCATTCCCGAATCACTCTCCCATGATAACACAAACCGGGATATCTTAGCGAGGAGAGTGTTCATGAGATCCATGCGAGTCTTTGATACCCGGACCCAAAGCCTCTATCGAGAAAATTTTGAATCAAGCCTCTTCACTAACACGGGGCCGAACCTCCTTTACCACCATCGAACCAAAGCGAAATCATTCCTTTACCCATAAAGGAGTTAAGCGCCCGAGACTCCTCTTCCCATCGATGAGTCTTCTTATACCACATCCCTGAGATGCGACGGATGTTATCTAATCTATCTATTTCCCGGACTTCCCCTTCTACCACTCTTGTTGCACAAGAGGAAGGTACGCCACTCCTTTTGACATCCTTAGGCGAAATCTCTTGCCGACATCACCAAATTCTTTAACCATGACGGATCCTCTCGAACACGCCCTCTTACCTATTAGTTCTTCATCGCCTAAATCTTTTCAACGACCAGTTGACCTCTTAACATCTATTGATACAGTGCCTCATCTACTCACTTGTATCACACCCTGATGGATTTGGAATCACAACCCACCTTTCTTAGTACCAAATTTACAATTCAAACTGAAGAATTTGTCATTCTCGGAGGATAGACAAATCCTATGGGAGCGTTTGAGTACCCCTTATTCTACTCAAATGCAGATGACCGATCCTGAGACCTCCACCATATACCCGAAGTGTTTACAGAAGCTTAAAATGCCCATGTTCTCACCTTCACCCCCCTCACCTCTACCAAATGCCTCGTCCACTTCTATTAACTTAGCCAAATCTTCCCCTACGCTTGGGACCTTACCCATACCCAGTCTAACACACCCACCTAAGCGACTAGATTTGTCCAAGAATAAAGCCGCCCCGCCACCTAGGAGACACACTCAACCCGTGCCTCTATCACAATCAAAACCATCATCGTCATACCTACCTTCCATATTGGGACCTCATCCTTCCACCTTGCACCAATATATCACACCTCCTGCGTTTTCTCTAAAAAGACATCGCCTATACGCACCTATATACGAGATCTAAGGGTATATCAACATTATCACCCCCGTATCTGTCCACCCATCGACCCTAAACAAACTCCATCATCAAAGGATTTATTTTTCTGTCACTCCCCTTTCTCGTGGTTGTTTCCGCTACCATGTCATCATCGTAGCCTCATCATCTAACCACCCGAGCGTAGCTCTGCTTGAAGAAACCACGTTTAGTGAAAACCACGTGTCGACACCCCTTGGCTAAACCACCACCCATCTGAACAACCAGCCACGCCCAAACATTACGAAACCCACACAACCAATACCCTCATCCTCCTCGATTTTGACCCACTCAAAGGATCTTACGCTAAAATCCTTGCCATGTTGGTAGAGAATGCGACCATTTCCCTACCCCCACTTAGACCTTATGACCCGTCTAAACCTCGGCACCTATAGGTTACGATGAGTCTAAAATCTGCGCTTATCACACACACGAGGACATGATGTGGAGGGATCTAAAGCTTTAAAAACCATCCTTCGTCAGTCACCTCTCCCCGGATAGAAAGGTTAAGAAAGACAACTTACGAAGGGAGAGACCTTTAGCTTCAATTCCCTCTCTATACCATCTATCCCCGCCTCACCACGATCTATCATTATTCTGACCCCACCTCTTGAAGACCATAATTTATCCGACCATCTTCCTCATCTCGGGTTTACGAGATTAATATGATTAGTGTTCTTACTCGGCGCGAGAAAAACAATGAGAAAGCGAAAGAAAGCACACTGCGTCCTCTCTTTCTCGTCAGCATCCCGATTGCACCACCACCCAAAGTGGTTATTCGTGGACCCGCTTACCCGTCTCTAATGGAGTTGCCCATCGAGCCATGATCAAGCGACTTCACCGATCACCGTAAAAATGACACTATATGATCTCATTCGGACTTGAATCTCATCGACAAGCTCTCGTTGAAATTCTTGAGGATCGAGGTCTTACCTAATGAAACCCCACTGTTGCCTCCATTCTAACACCCGATCACGTTGCCTCTCTCACCCAAACAACCCCCTTGCCCTGACCATACGTCTACGTACCCTGCAAGCTGCTGTGATCGGTTTCTCACGAAGATGAAATTGTCGATTTTGGTACGAGAAGATCGACTACTGCCCTGTTCATCTCAAACTTACGTCGGGACATTCGTGTATGCGTCGTGTTATGATTGATGGGGGTCTTAGCCTAAACATCATCTCTTGAAAGCTTTTCAACAAATGAATATCCCTTCTAGCTACATGTGTGCTGACCCCATCATGTTGCGGTCATTCAATAATATTATTACCTCTACCTTAGGCACCGTGATCCTCAACATTCGGGTAGGACCACGTACTTTACCCGAACTCTTCTATGTCCTTGAGGGAGAGTTCGATATAATATATTCTTTGGGTCGTCCTTGGATCCGGGCCATGGGATGCGTTCCCTCGACCTTACATAGATGCATAAAATTTGAGTACGGGAAGTCCTACACAGTAAAAGCTGATCCTCCCCCTTTAAAACCTGTGATATGTTATACCGCCCAAATGATGTCTTGGTACCAATCAAGACACCCGTTCATTCACCTGACCATCTTCTTGACTATGCCTCAACCATGTACCTCAATCGCACCTCGCCTTTGGTGATGAAACCACCGTCGCAAAAACCACTTCCCTTCCGCATGACTAACATCCCAACCGCGGACCCCTTAGTAGATGTTTTGGCGCCTTCTGTTTGGGAGTATCGCCTATATAACGTTAGTTCTTTCCATACCCCACAGGAGTACGGACAGGTACATGCCCATCCTAACTATGACCGTCGTGTGGGGGAAGTAATCTCCTACGGACCACCTCACTGCCGCACTAACCTAACGTATGGGGGTGTCGACGCATCTTCCGTTGCCCCTGAGCCTCCTCTTGGTGTGGTTCCTTTCGATCGATTTTCAATACCTTACCAATCGTCGCTTTGCCCTCACCTTCTTGACTCGCTGTGCTTGGAAAGGCTTTGGTTTTGGTCTTTATGAACAAGGCCGACATACGCTCATCCCCATCACCACACGCAAACACAATGATCGTAGTGGTCTCGGATTTCGGAAACACTTACATCGAAAGAACCTCGTGACAGTTGCCTTCTGGAAGAGAACGACGTTACCCCTAACAAACCATCATCACCCACTTTGCCATCGTCACCCACTGAGTCGATAGATCACGAATCTATCCCTCCTAACTTTTTTTTTTCATAAATGCTATCTTCTTAGGCCCTCTCACTTATCAACGCGATAATGAGGACCCCTCTTCTATCCCCCTTCTATATCCAGACATGATCGAAGAGGACTCGCCTTCAATTAACGTTGTTGAGTGCCAGGATGATGACTCCATCCTCACTTACCTTGGCGCGGATGACTCTTATATTCAACGAGCCTTACCATCTGAAACCCAAACCATGCTGAACGAATCTACAATAGAAATCAACATCCACACGGAGGAGGATCCTCACATTGTGAAGATCGGACAATCCCTTAACGCATCAGAACAAGTCGCCTTTACTACTTTCCTCGTGCTCATGACAAGCTTTCGCTTGGTCCCTGTTGACATGCCAGGAATTGATCCTGACATTGCTGTCCATAACATTACACTGAAACCCGATTCCAAGCCAATTAAACAGAAATTGAGAAAAATGCATCCACGCATTGCCCTCTTGGTCAAAGAGGAGCTCCAACGACTCCTTTCTGTTTCCTTCATTCTGCCTATTGACTATCCTCAATGGATTTCTAACATCGTACCTGTCACTAAAGCGACGGGGGGACTTCGGATATGCATGGATTTCCGGGATCTTAACCTCGCTTGCCCTAAGGATGACTTCCCCCTACCTAGCATTGACCAACTTGTTGATCTCACTGCGGGCCATGAGATGCTCTCTCTCATGGATGGCTTTTCAGGATACAACCAAATTTTGGTTGCCCCTGCCGATCAACACAAAACTGCCTTCATAACTCCTTGGGAACATACACATTTACCGTGTAATGCCATTCGGCCTTAAGAATCTTTGGTGCCACCTATCAGCGGGCTATGACCTACATTTTCATGACATTATGCACACTATCCTTGAAGATTACGTCGGCGATCTTCTTGGTGAGTCTAAACATCGCGGTGAACATCTCGATGTTTTAACCATTATTTTTGACCGCCTCTACAATATTCATAGTCTTGACCAAAAAAATGTGTCTTTGGTGTCCTTTCGGAAAACTTCTTGGCTTTATCGTCTCTTTGCGTGGCATGGGTCGACCCATCTAAAGTCAAAGCTATTCTCGAAATGCCCCCACCTACCAATCTCGAACAATTGCGTAGTTTACAAGGTAAGCTCGATCTATCCGGCGTTTCATCTCCCGACTCTCGGATCGATGTCAACCTTTCCATCACCTCCTTAAGAAGGACATTGATTTTCAATGGAGCCAAGAGTGCCACCAAGCCTTTGAGGCTCTTAAAACTTATCTCTTTGACCACCGTGCTTATCCCACCTCAGAGACGACCGCCCTTTCTACCTTTACCTTTCCCCCCATGACCCATATTTGTAGGGGCCATGCTTGCACATCGTGACTCTGAGAATCGAGAACAAGCCGTTTATTATATAAGTCGTACTTTGGTGGACTATGAGACTAGGTATACACATGTAGAAAAGTTGTGCCTAGCCCTATCATTCGTGGCTACCAAACTCCGACACTACCTTCTGAATCACAAAACTTTCGTCATCACCAACACGGACCCCATCCATTACATGTATGCCAAACCTCATCTAAACCAACGCATCGCCCGATGGCTCATGCTCCTCGCCGACCTCGACCTTGAGTTCGTCCACCAGAAATCAATCAAAGGACAAACCATCGCAGACCAACTTGCGGAAGCCCCTTTACCTGGAGAACAATTTACCAATTTTACATTCCCGACGAACTCATCGCCACTCTTTCACTCAAGGAGGAGTCGTATCAATGACTCTCTTCTTGATGGATCCAAATGCCAGCGGTGGAGGAGCTGGCGTTGTTCTCGTTCCTCTCTTGCCTTGAGCCTATGCCTCTTTCATTCCGACTCGATTTCCCTTGCACTAATAATACGGCGGAATACGAGGCCCTTGTTACTGGAGGTCTCGGGTTGCGTTGCACTTAGGTATCAAATCTATCAATATTTTTGGCGACTCTCGATTGGTAGTCAATCAAGTTATGGGCATCTACCGATGCAAAAATGAGGAACTTCAAAAATACAAACACTACGTGGATTAAGCTTCTAGCCTTATTTACTCACTATTCTATCAAACCATTCCACGCTCTCTACTAACAAATTTGCGGATACTATGGCTTGCTTAGCCTCGCAAATTCCAGCCTCATCAGTGACTCGACATTTTTGTCTTGGTCAACAACTCTTTGCCCCATCTTATTCAGCCCCGGTTGTTTATACGATAAATAGTGTGTCTGCTTAACTTTCGCGAGGATACTTGGTATCACCAATTCCATGACTACTACCTTACAACCTCTGTTCTCCCTTCGACCTTACTAGTCTTGGTAAAGCGTGCTTTTCTTAAACGCGTTTCTCGTTATGTAGTTATGGGGGACTCCTTTATAAACGTGGCTTTGATGGCATCCTCCTTCGATGTCTCACCGGTGCGGAGATCACCCATACCATCCAACAAGTCCATGACGGTATTTGTGGTGGACATTTTAGTGGGCCTTGCTTAGTGGCCAAAGCGAATCCTTCGCCTTGGTTATTATTGGCCTACTCTCAATAACGATCTACGAATATGTTAAGCGTTGTGTTATGTGTCAACAACATGCCTGACCTTGACATACTCCTAGCCACCCGCTCCAGGTCGCTCGAGATCTTTGGCCCTTCTCACAATGGGGTTTAGACCTTATTGGTGAGATTCACCCGTCCTCTTCACAACGTCACCGATGGATTATCACAGCAACCGAATATTACACAAAATGGGTGGAGGCTATTCCACTCATTTCAACTAAAAAAGAAAAAATTGTAGAGTTCATTAACCACCACATTATCTGTCGTTTTGGTGTTCCTCATCGCCTGATTACAGATAATGGAAAATCTTTCAAAAATAGGTTGTTGCAAGACCTTTGTGACAACTTTGGTATCAAACTCAGCTTCTCATCACCCTACTATCCACAAGCAAATGGACAAGCCGAATCCTCTAATAAAACCCTAACCAAAATCCTCATGAAAGTTGTCAATGAGTCCGGACGAAATTGGCACGATCACATCCCCTTTGCCCTTTGGGCTTATCGTACTAGCATCCGTACCTCTACTAATGCCACACCTTTTTCTTTGGTATATGGTACCGAGGCTGTTTTGCCTCTCGAAATACAAATACCCTCCCTTAGAATATCTCTTCGGGATATTCTCACCAACGATGATTTCCGCCGAGGCGGTTAGTGATTGGAGCTCCTTGTGACGTCGTCTTACAGCTCTTGATCACCTTCAAATCTATCAAAAACGCATCAAGCGTGCTTATGATAAGCGACTCCATGAGCGTACCTTTAAGGTTGGTGATCTTGTCCTCAAAGAGAATCAACATGTCACCAAACTAGAAAAGAGCAAACGTGGAAAATTTGCTCCCAATTGGATTGGGCCTTACATAATCACTCACACCTATGGATCAGGCACTTATCGTTTAGCTTAAGCAATGGTAAGCTGAGCTGAACCCCATAATGCCTTGCATCTTCGACCATTCTACTGTTGAATTTAGTGTTATATCACTTCTTATCTACCTGCCGCTCGTCCCTTGAGCTCACATACCACCACATGCACTTCGTTTCCTACACCTCATAATAAAAATCAAGCTCACATAGTTTGATTCTCACCTCACCTAAACGATGCCTTCCCCTTTTTAGTCTAGTCCATGACTTCAAAGTATTAAAATAAGCCGTATTCTTATGGGATTTTCTTGAGTCAAACTTCCTACCAAACTAGATGCTTCTTAAAAAGAACATCTAGCTATCTAAATTATATATATTTGTTCCCTCGAAGGACGACTATATGCCAAATTATTGCTGCTATTCTATATATATTGCTCCCCAGAAGGAACTAGCTATGCACTAAAATCATATCTGCTACTATAAATAGACTGCTCCCTCGAAGGATAGCTATACACAGTCAGCCTTTATCGAAGCTTCTCGCATTGATCGACCGTGAAGACCTCAAGAATAGCACAATCAATATCCCTTGTAGACTTCCGCATCGATCGGTCTATATTCAGTAAAATAAAGGCCTCATTCAAAAGAACTTTTTGGGTCATGGAATTGTCTATTTAGGGTAGGTTCTCTTTCGTCGAGAACACTCACTTTGTAATAAATTCTCGTACCTCAGCTATATCATCCACCTCACCTCACCATTTGTTTTTTGACTCGGGACGTAACGTTCACCCGATATATTGTGATCATCTGACTCTTTTCACCTATGGACTTCTCGTCATGCATGCGGTACCTAGGGCTTCAAGCTCGTTCTACGTTTGGTGGTTTGTTTAGCTCTTTTCACCTACGGAGCACTCTTTCCGCTTTGCCTCGCATCTAGGATTGTGTGTTGATCTTAATCAGGACATGGTTCCCTACCACTTGGGTAGGCTAACTTTCGCTTCCCTTATACCTTTTACAACATCACCAATTCATTTCCGACACCAACAACCTTACCTTACCAATATTAATATCAATATTCTTACCAATCAACCAATTGCCTAAACCCGTACCAAATTGCACTGAATTCGCCTCTCCGATCCTAAGGAGAACTACATCGATCGAGGCCCCTCCTTGCTTTGTGCGAAAGGGCTATGTAGGCGAGCACTTCGGAGACATGGGGTCTCCCAAGGTTAGCTCGACCATCCCCTACCATAACCTATCATGTGTGGTAAATATAAATATTTTTGTGTATTTCTATTTAATCACATTCCTCTTTATCCTTTTTCAAAACACCGAAAGTCAAAACGAAAACATTCTTATTATTATAACTCAAATCAACATACATATCTCGTTTTATTTAGATGTTAAACAAATACATCTTCTCTATCATCATCGACATGCGAGTCGGTACTCTTATTTATTCTTATACCTTGCTAACATTTATTTAGACCCTCACGCCTCATCCCGAACTAGGTGATGATCGTGATCGTCGACCCCTCTCGCCAGGCCTCTCTGTCCTCAATGGTACCACGGCTATTGGTACCGCCCACTGATCTGCCAATCTCTCCTGTAACATATGAATACGCCCTCTCGCATGGAGGACTCCAGCCTCTAGTCTCTCGCCCGTGACTCATGACCACTAACAATCCTCTTGTCTCATTCACTGCGTTTGGAGCTGCTTTGAACCAAAGCGCTGAGCGATCCTCTCTCTTTGTAATCACCGCTATGTCGGGACGATCACGTACACCTCGCGATTCTGCTACCCACCATAATCTATAGGCCTCTGTCGTTCTGCATCCATTACCTGCGATCGGTGCTTTACCTCTTGAGGCCCTTACGGAGGTGTTGGGTGGGGAGGTGAGAATCTTGCCTGCTGCATCGATCCTCATATAGGGTCTATAAGCTGGGTATATCTGCACAAATCAAATTGTCGCGCACGCGATCTAGAGGAATCCTCTCATACTCACTGGCTTTGTGCCTGCGATCCACCTCAATCGCTCTACACCCCTCAACTCCTCGGCTATATTCTGTTACCATATAGTTCCGTAAGGCCGCCAATGAGATATCATGATCGTCACCCTCTCCCATACCTACCTATAATACTCAATGTCACCCGTCACGGCCTGGGATCTTGCCTCTTGTTCTGTTTGGACCCATCGTCTGAATCCCAACCTCTGTACTCCGGTCTCTCCTGATTGGATGGGTCGGCCTATTGGTCGCACACAAACAATGTGCTCATAGGCCCAACAGTGTAATAAGTATGAACAATCGAGTGTCGTTACGTGATTTTCCCTGAAGCCCATAAACCCCTGTATAGCTCCGCCAAATATGCAGGTGCCCATGCAAACGTCACGTTCCTTTCTATCATCTCCCAAATAACACACATCAATGCCTTTGGAAATCTTCCCCCTTACGCCTCGGTAATGCATAATACCCTACCGCTATCATTAATATTCACTTTGCTAACCTTGTCTCCTCGGGATGTCTTTGCATACATTATCCCATACGTAAATGACAAACCTCATTTGTGTTAAGTCTCGTGCGTATGGACCAAATCTTCTTTGTTATCGCTCCCCGTGCATTAGGTAATGCACGATATCTTGGTTTTCTGTAATTGGGAGTCTCGAAATACGGAACACATCTTCGATATTCTTGTCATTTCCCCTGTTGGCGAGATAGAAGGTATTTTTCTCAGGATTCCATCTCTCAATCAACGCCTGTAACATAGCATGGTTCCGTGCAATTCGTGAATAATAGCGGATCCCACTTAACCCCAAACGATTTATCAACATCCATTCAGCTGGTGTTACATCCGCTCGGATTCGTGACAACAACGCTGGTACACTATCATTCATCCTTAGCCCTGCCTCTGCCTGCATATGTCACAAAAACCAATAACTGTTCAATAAATCAAATCCCCGGGTTTTTTTCTCACATTCTGGAAATTCCTACAGCAACCGGTATCGTTTATAGTAAACCGGTACCGGTTTAGTAACCGATACCGGTTATTCCTAACCGATATCGGTCACTGTCACCTTCATACACCTGCCTAAACCCACTGCCTACGACAATAATTTGAGCGTTTATTCCTTTCTATACCTACAAACATACCTGAAACCCCTGATTACCTACCCCGTAACACTTATAACCCTTGCTATCATGTTTTCTTTTTCATATCTACCCACTTAATCTCTTATTCATAACACATGCAAAAATCAAATCACAACCAAAACGTTTACCTCTTGGGTTGCAGCAGCTTGCGGTGGCACTTGTCTTCCCTCTCGTCCCTGCCTGCTGGATGCTTCTCCTCGTTCTGCCATGATCACCACTCTTTTCAAATTCACCTTTCTACTTTCTGAATCTCAGATCGCATTCACTTTCCTGTCTCTTTTCTCCTTATCACTCAAATCTCTCATGCAATTACATGTCTCAGTCGTCAAAAAGCGTCGCGTTCGCGTATTTAACTTCTTGCATGGCTCTCAAAATTAGAACTTAAGTTGCCACCCTAGCTTTTTTATTTTTAGAAAAGCTCATACCTAAATAACCGGTATCGGTTATGTAACCGATATCGGTCTACTATCTACCGACGTCGGTTACCTAACCGATATCGGTTATACACCTGCCTTTTTGAAACATGGTTCTTTTCTTCGTTTTTACCTAATTTTTGTCGCGCCCGCCTCTTTTCCTGCATCTCATCACCATTATCCATATTTGTCCATCCACCACACATATCATTACAATTTCATTAACATCATCTATTTTACAAAAACAAACAAGTCATCAACTAAGGATACCAAAACAAAACAAAAAACTATCTATCTATACATCATTTGGATCCAACTCATCAGATACATATATAACAATGTCATAAAACCAGCCCAAAACATGCAACATTTCATCATATAACACATCATCCATATATCAACATGTCAATTAAACTCATCATATATTCTATACCACAAACCATTGATGAAATACTTAAAAACATTTTCAACACTTTGCATATGGATCAAAACATCATATATATATATATATACAATATTTTCAAATATACACTTTGTGCCCTACATCGCCGGGGCCTCTGTGATCTCATAATCCAACAAAAAGCCGGCACGCGAGGCCATGATAACTATCAATAATCTCGGCTCGGCTCGTGGGCGGTCCCTCATATCAAAAATATACTCGGCTCGTAGGCGGTACCAATATCTGACCCGTACTCGGCTCGCGAGGCCGGTATCTGATAAATGAATGAATGAATAAATGAGTAATATGTAGGCACGCGAGGCCTCTATAAACATAACCGGTTCGCGGACCGGTGCCCATATCAATATACAAATACAAAAACAATGCGGGGATCCCTCGGCTCCCCCCCGCCCTCGGCACCTCTCCCTCTTTGGTCACTGTGGCGCCTCTCGCCTCCTGCCTTTATGAGACACGCCGGGTGTGGCTGCGCCTCCTGCGATCTCGACTACGCGAGGTCTCGCTCGGTGTGCGCGCATATGGTGATACTCGGCTCCGGTACTATCGAGAACATCTGATAGTACCGGGCCTCTCTCTCGCCTCCATGTATCTATCCGTGCCACCAGTCAGTCTTGGGGCTGGTCCCAGGACTCCTCTTGCCCGGTACCCCCTGTCTTGCTGTCTTGGTGGTGGTGCTGTGCATTTTTGTGTTTGTCTTCTTCTTTGAAATCTCTTTCTTGTGCACATACACAATACTGCGCTGTCATTTGTCTTCTTGGTGGTGGTGGTCTTTTGCTGTGCACTGAGCTGGGCTATTTGCCCCTGTAAGACCCCTATACGTGCTGCTGTGCAGTAACAAGCTACCCTGTGAAAGAGCTTTGACCCCTGAGGTGATCTCTCTCTGCCGTCACAGTGCCAGTGCATTTGTGCGGGGCTGTCTTACCCTCGCCGCTCTCTCGACCAGCCCACCCACCACACCATGTATGCTCTGTCTGTCTGACCGGCATCATCTTGTGTCATCTGCTGGCCTCTCGGACCCAATCGGATCGAGGGCTGTGGTGCGGGCGGTGGGGCCTCTACATCATCCCTCTGTCTTGGGGAAGGGAGGTGGCTCGTCTGTCGCGGCCCCATCTGCTGCTACCCCCTCTCACAGGGGTATCCTCTCGTACTCTCCGGCCTCAGAGTCTGCTTTATCCGAGAAAGTGTCTTTGGATCCAGCGTAACTGTACTCGGCCTCCTCTGTGCGGGTGATGACCTCTGTAAGGTCTCCATACGATATCTACCACTGTCAGGCCCTCTAACAAATGCCTGTAGTAGGCAACGTCTCTCCCATGCATAAGCTTGCTCGTGGCTGCCCCACGACTCCCGACCACCTCGAAAGCCGTATCGTATATAACTTTGTGGCCACAGGCTCTTTGGGGCAGCCCCTCTTGGTCGATGCATATGATGTGCTCATATGCCCAACAGTGAAGTAAAAATGTCGAACAGATACCGAATCGCCTCATCCGGCGATAACCCCAGAGCTCTCTGTATAGCTGGATACACTGGTGCCCACGCATAGCAAGTATGCTCCTCAATCATCTCAAGCAACACCCCCATCGCGCCCGTGGAAGCGGCCTCCCTCTACGAGTCGGGAGGGAAGCGGGTGATCCCGATCATCATCGGCCTGCCCCAGCCGTGTCTCGTGTCGATGCGCACGGTACATGTCACCATACCCAATGCTCGCGCTGTGATAGGTAAGTAGCGCGGCTGCATCTCCAAAAACCTGTAATATGTTGTCCATGGCAGTCTCTGAATCTACCTGGAAGACTGCCTCTCCCTCGATAGGTAGTCGAAGGATGCGATACACATCCTCCAACGTGATAGTCATCTCCCCAGTCGGGAGATGGAACACATTGGTCGCCGGATCCCATCTCTCGATGAGGGCGACCATCAGGCTGTGATCTCTCTCTATCGCTCTGTACCTCTGGACTCCACCGAGTCCCACCTCGCGCATGATCGCCCAGTGAGCTGCGGACACATGTGGTCTCATCCGCACCCAGCGGCGGGGCATCTATCCGCATCGTCAGCTGGCGCGTGCTGCAAAACCAACCCACATCCTTAGACCTACTTTTTATCACAACATCTACTTTATCCTCTAAACCCCCTTTTATCCCCCCGACCACACCCCGACTCTCTACCACCCCACCCAAAACCCAAACTCACCCCACCTACAAAACCAAACTCACCCCACCCAAAACCCAACCCACTCCACCTAAAAACCAAACCCACCCCACCCAAACCCAAACCCCACCCAAAGCCCAAAATCACCCAAACCCAAACCCACTGACCCCCAAAACCCCAAAAACCCAAAACCCAAACCCCCCCAAAAACCCACCCCACCCACCCACCCCAACCCAAACCCAAACCCACCCACCCCAAAACAAAACCAAACCACCCCACCCAAAACCCAAACCCACCCACAAAAACCAAACCCACCCCACCCACCCCACCCGACCCAAAGCCCAAAATCACCCCCAAACCCACCCAACCCAAACCCAACCCAACCCACCCCAACCAAACCCCACCCCACCCAACACCCACCCCACCCAAACCCAAACCCAAAACACACCCAACCCCACACTCACCCAAAACCCAACCCAACCCATACCCATACAAACCCAAACCGACGCCGGCCGACATACGACCGACGCCGGTCCAGCCCAACACACCCTGTCCACACAATTTGCGACCGATGCCGGTCGCTTAGCAACCGACATCGGTCGCTGTAATTGCCGAGAGCCGAACCCCCGCGCGGCCCCCCGCCCATATTTTTGCATTTTTATACTTATCTACCCACCCAAACACCATAAAAACCTACCCACCCAGCCGACTTGCCCTATTTTACCCATCTATCCTCTTCGTTTTTCAAATTACGTCAATTTATTCATTATTTCCTAAAACATGTAAATTCCTACCCAAACCCCCAATTTAGCTTAACACCATTCAAATGCACACAATAAAGAGTTCCGAACATACCCGAACGACGACACGTCGTCGTGGTGGGATGGGTGGTGGTGGTCCAGCTGGTCCAGCCCCTCCTGCTCCTCTGCTAGCTGTGCCATAGCTCCAATTCGATCTGCTTTGGGTCCCGGCCAATCAGCTGCTTGCCTCCTCCACTCGGCTCGGCCATGCAAACAACTCACTCCTCCGGCAAAATAGCTCCACCTCACTCAATAAACCTCAATCTCAACTCTCCACGTCAGACAAGTCAATTTGGTTTTCAAAATAACAAAGTGATAATGACAAGCCGTATTTTTCTTTTTATAGGTTTTTCGCCCTTAACCGATATCGGTTTCATGTTGCCCTAATGAACCGGTATCGGTCCCTTAACCGATATCGGTCACGTAGAATCGACATCGGTTTTTTCTTCCAACTTTCCCCCAATTTTTTGCCCTTATTTACCATTTGCCCCTTTTTAACCACATATCGCCTATATCCACCTTTGCTGAACACCATTTGTTTACAAACCGGCCCGACCCAAGGCCTCGCCCTAACAAACCGGCCCGACCCAAGGCCTCGCCCTACCAAACCGGCCCGACCCAAGGCCTCGCCCTGCCCAAACCGGCCCGACCCGAGGCCTCGCCTACCCGGCCCGGCCGGCCCGACCCGAGGCCTCGCCCTACCCCCGGCCCGACCCGAGGCCTCGCCCCTGCCCCCGGCCGAGCCCGAGGCCTCGCCCTACCCCAAACCGGCCCGACCCGAGGCCTCGCCCTAACTGGCCCGGCCCGAGGCCCAAGGCCTCGCCCTAACCCCCGGCCCGACCCGAGGCCTCGCCCTACAGGCCGGCCCGACCCGAGGCCTCGCCGCCCTACCGGCCCGACCCCGAGGCCCTGCGGCCCCGAGGCCTCGCCTACCCTAGCCGGCCCGACCCGAGGCCTCGCCCTACCCTACCGGCCCGACCCAGGCCTCGCCCTAACAAACCGGCCCGACCGAGGCCTCGCCCTACCCCTTGGCCCGGCCGAGGCCTCGCCCTAACCAACCCGCCCGCCCCAGCCGAGGCCTCGCCCTACCCATTTGGCCCGACCCCAACCGAACAACTCGGCCCGACCCACGGCCGTATCACTCCAATACCTTACCCAAAATCAAAACCATCCACTTTTATCCACCCATCCTGTAGTTTTTGTTGATGGAGCTCACTGTTCGTGTTTTAGCATGATTAGGGTCCTTGACTTGATCGTGTCGACCAACTTTGCTCGGACCTGACCGTGACGTTTATCTCAACCAAACCCGACCATTTGAGTCTTGCGGACATGCCTAAAGCGTTCTGTACCTTTTTGTTATATACCACTGGAGCTACTTCCTATGCCTTGGATACGAGGATTATATCACCCTTGTTTGGATAAACTATCGACCTTTGCCTATGCTGCTGCTTGGTTTGCTCGTCAAATCATGTACCCTAGTCGTACTATTGCATTTTACCATAAATGCTTCCTTGGACCTACCCCACCATCTTACCATCCCCTCTACCCCATTTACCCTTTATCGACCCTATCCACGATTTCCGTTCACTCAATCGTGATAGATTTGAGGGGATTACCTATACCCTTAACGGGAAACCACTTCATATTATTGTCAGTGTGACTTTACAAAACAAGCTACATGACAATAAGGGGCTAATGTAGACACCAAATTTGTGTCTTACGACCCCTTGTGACCCGCATCTCATCTCATGACTTAACCTCATCACCTAAACCTTACACAATTATTTATTAATTACCTTGTAATTGATAAATCCACATCACCTACTGCCACCTCATTTTGCCACCTCATCATGACCTAGCCCTAACCTAAACTAACCTAATTAAGACCTATGACTTGGTCTAGACTCACATCCATAACTAATGCCTCCTTACTCGCACCCAAAACCGACCTTCTAGCCACTTGACCAAGCCCATGGCTGATCTCTCGGGAGAAAAGCAGGGAAGGTGGGCTATTTTACTAAAAATAGCCTACTTTTTCCTTACCGATGCCGGTTCCTACTCGACCGCCGTCGGTTACGTAACCGCCATCGGCTCCCTGTAAATGGGCTCCCCGAACCAAAATCAAGGGTCGAATGATTTTTGAATCAACAGAGATCATTGGGAGCGAAAAACAGAGTCCAGATCTTCACTTGGCCGAGCGAGAGGCAGTGAAGAAACCAGAAGCGTTTGCAGCAAAGGAGATCAACTTGCATCTTTGTCAAAACCAGTAAGTCACATCTTGCATGTCCTCTGTTATAACATTTCTTATGCTCTTTGAATCACAGTCCTCCTAAATCCATTTCTGAATCCACTACCCAACGTGCCATTGCATCTAACTGTCATTCTTTTACCTCTCATCATCTCATTTCCTAATATCATCCATAAACCAGCCTTACAAACACCATAGCTACCAAGAAGGTCCTAGGCCCAACCGACGTCGGTTACCAGAAACCGGTATCGGTTACGGTTATAACCGAAACTTGACCTTCTCCTACCCGTTTCGACCAAGTAATCTAATTGATATTTTGCAGTCATTTGTGTTAATTCATATTAGCAGGGAAACTGACCACCTTCGAAAGGAAGTTTTATATTTCCTGGGCCCAAGGCAGTTTCCTCATTTATTGTTTAATCAAATCTTGTGGTCTTGTGTTCTTATTTGCAGGTAGTCCTTCCAAGACAAAAAGGAGTTCTTCGCAGTCAACTTGATCTTTCTCCACGGTACGCGCACACCATCTCGACATTTAACAGGTATTCCTCCTAGCCCTAACCCTATCTGTTTCTAAAAGGAATGAAAGGATAGAAACCAGTTAAGCCATTTTTCTAGATTGTGACCGGGTGATGACCATCATAAACAAGCAAAAACATAGAAAGAGATTGACCTAACTAATGCACAGACAATTCAAGTAGCGTAGGTGATTATCTCTTTTAAATTTTCATGCCTTTTAAGAAAGAAAATGTTTGGGAAGGTTTTTAGAATGGGGACTACTCAATTGGCCAAACTAAGGATGGTTTGGGGAATGTTTTGGTGAGGAGTCCCAAAGGAACTTCAGTAAAAGATTGGTACGTGGCTTGATATAGGGGCCTACCCCCACACTTCACACACCGTTGCGATAAGGGAGTTGGGTGCTTTGCCAATATATACCAAAACTTCTATGAATTTATAGCATGGCTTGAGTACCACGTAGGCTCTTCCTCTTAGATGTCACTTCCAAGTAGGTGAGGCTAGGGAAGGATTTTTGTTTAAATGCTTTATACCTAGTGATTTTGGCTTTGTGTGCAAGGGTGAAAAATAAAAATCAAATAGTGTCACTACCGATTTTGATCAATTTTCCAACCTATTTAGAAAACTAGGTGAAGAACATACAACAGAAATGAAAAAGAAAATGTTCTTCTAAGCACTAAAAACAAAGTGTTTGATTTCAATGAAGAAAAGTCAAAAAAGTTCTTTCCCAATGTGATTAATTCTTTTTAAGCACCGAAACCAAAGTGTTTGAGTGTGATAAAAACAAACAAATAAGTTTTTTTTAGTTTTCTTAAAAAGAAGAAAACACCACAAAAGAGAAATACCTGTAGATTTAGCTCTCCAAGGTGTGTGGACTTCAAAAAGTGTGTTGTTGAGCTCTTCCCCTCGAACAATCCTGTGAACAAGAAAACTGCTCCACAGAACAGGGTTAAGCAGAACACACAAACAAATCCAACAAGATACTAGTGGAAAGGAAATTTCTATTTTAAGAAACTAGGAAACTTTCAAGGAAATGACAATTTTGCACAAAGAAATGAATCAAGAATGCAACTTTGAAATCAAATGAAGAATTTACTAATCTTAGAAATAGAAATTGGAATTGAGATTTGCAAAAAAGAAGGGACCTAACTTTGCAAATCTAGAAATGAAAGAAGCAAAACCGAAATGATGAAAGGGAATGCTTAAGAGCACTGATGAAAGTTAGTGAAGAAGAAGAAAAATATCAAAACTAGAAAAGAAATGAACTTACCAATAAGGAAATTTAGTGGGGTCCCACCAGAGTGCGAGAATGTAGATCAAGAATTTCCATGCTTGTTACCTGTCCAAGTTAATGCACCAAACTAAACACAAAACCCTGAAAAACTCAAATGAAATCAATACCTGGTAGATTAGATAAGATCCAAAGACGTAGATGGAGAGAATTCCAATGGAGGTAAGGCGAGAGCACACGAACAATCCTCGTAAATTAGATCCAAGAAAACGTGATGCACAAATCCTTGATGAAAAATATGACTTTAGACGATATATGGGTGAACTTCTGAAAGCGGGTCCAGGAAGCAATGAGCTTCCTTAGCAGATGTCAATTCATGTTTTCAATCAAGAGTAAAGACATACATGATAAAAGATGTAAGAAAATATTTAGGTTTTCTGATTAAAAATAGCAGACAAAATGTAAAATCTGCAGTAGAAACTAAAAGAAAGCAGGAAACTATAAAAACAAAACTGAACTTGGGTTACCTGAATTCTATACCTTTCTACCTATTGGTTGGCGTCAATGAGAAGGTGATCAGTTTTGATTGTTTGGGTCAGAATCAATTAGAAAATGATGGGGGTCAATTGTTTGGGTTGGCATCGATCCGACAAGTGATAAGAGTCGATTGGACACATAAACAAACAGAAGGCCAAAGAGTAAAAGAAGAAACCAAGCTAAGCTAAAATGGATTAAATGTAAGACAGATTACTAAAGATTGATTAGAAAGTAGAGATTAAAGACAGAAAAGGGGATCCGAGGTAGAAATTGATGGATTCTAACCTAGAAACCGAAGAAAGGCCCGATCCATGTCGATTTGGATAAACTAGCGTTGATTAAAAACTAATCATTCAACCAAACTAGATTGGTGTTTACCAAAAGGAAACTACAGAAACTAACAAAGAGGAATACTTGAAAAACACTTGATTGATGATTGATGATGACCAAGGGAGCTATTGAGACCTGTAAGAGCTGTAGACATGTAGACAAAGTGCAGTCCACCTCTCGGGATTAAACTGCACAAAACTCACTCTCTTTCTTTGATAATCTCTTTAATCGCTCAGACAAAAGTAATCTCTAGGAAACCAAATCTTCTAAATCTAACAGAGATGATCTTAGGTTATAAATTTATAATCGGCACCGACCGAGATAAAATCGAGTGCCGCTCTAAGAAATCAGCGCCACTTAGAAAAATCGGTGCCGATCGGGAACAGACTCCCAAAGTGGCGAAAAGGAAATGAATTGGAAGGATAAGAATATTATCCCTCTAACTCAAATATGGGAAAAATCCCACTACACGGTTTTAGGAGAGGAGAAATAGGTGGGATGGATGGATAAAAATGATACGGGAGGTTGGAAATTGATATGGGGTAGATAAGTAGTTGAAATAAATGTAGAAGATAAAATTACATGGTTAATGTTTAATTAACCATGGATGAAATATAATGGGGTGGAGAAAACTTAGGATATGCCTTTAAATTAAATATTTAAGTAATACCCTAAGGGAGAAGTGGTGATATAAAGGTGCCCCAGTTGCAGAGAGGATAAACTAACCCAGGGGACACTAAATTGGGTAACCAATTTTAGGTGTCTATAGGATTCTAATTGTCTCATTTAGGAAATGGGTACCTCTATCACTTGTTAATCTTAGTGGGAATCTATACCAGCTAATTATATTATTCCACAAGAATTTAATCTGTTGTCACCTTTGTACAATCTTTCATAGGTGCCGCTTTTAAAGATAGTTTGTGCATGTATTGATATAGCATGAAATTTTCCTTCATGAGGCTAGGAAAATAGGTCCTACGAAGTCAATTTCAAACTTCTCAAATAACTCTGCACTTTGGTGATAGGCCTTAATGGAATTTCATCTCTTTTCCCTTGTTTACCACATCACTGAAAATGGTCACAAGCCTTGCAATAGTCGATATAATCCTTGTAAACCATTTCCCATAAAAGGCCAGCTATAAGGATCTTACATGCGGTTGCATTCCACACATAATGTCCTCTTACAATTCCACTATAATCCTCTTCCATGATTTCAGAGCACTCATGCTCTAGCATGCACTGGCACAAAACCTCATCACCTCCTAGCTTGTATAAGTCTCCAAAAATTAACATATATGGCATAGTGTGTATGGGTAACTACTTCCTTTCTAATGACTTCATCCCTTCTAATGCTCCACCCATTCATAGGAACAATGCAATATCTTCCAAGTCAAAGGGAACGCATTGTAGCACGAATAACTATGCATCGACATCATATCCTTAATTCTTTGTGCATCCTCACCCAAAGTAGTTCTTGAAAAATTATTAGGTCCCAAATTACTTTTCCCTGGTTTCACCACAACCATAAACTCAAACTCCTGAAACAATAGTATCCAATGGCATATGCACCCTTGTAAAATAGGCTTGTTCACCAAGTACTTTAATGTCATGTGGTCTGTGTAAAAAATAAAAGGAGTTGCTAGAAAATACTTCTTGAACTTGTGCAAAGTGTGTAGATCATTGATAATGCCTCGTGCTCTATGGTGGTATAATTCTGTTCTGCTGGAGTAAGCTTCCTACTAGCAAAGCACAAGGGATGATCAACAATCCCCTCTCTAGGTTGTGCTAAGACTACTCCAATCGCCATCCCGGATGCATCAACATGCACATCAAAATGTTTATCCCAAGAAGGAAAATATAGAATGGGTGCAGTGGTAAGATTTTCCTTCAACATGTAAAATTCCACATGTTACACATCTCCCCAATAGAACTTACTTTTATGTTTCATTATCTCATCTAGGGGTGTGAAAATCCAAGCATATCCCTTGATGAATTTCCTATAGTACCATGTATGCCCTAGAAACATGTGCACCACACTTTGACTAGTAGGCTCCTCTAATCCCAATATAACATCAACCTTTGTGGGGTCTACCTAGGTAAGCCTTCTTTGCAAATAATGTGTCCTAGTAATGTTCCAAAAGGAGTGGAAAAAATACACTTCTTAATATTCAGGGAGATGCTCAACTGTCTACATCTCTCAAACATTAATTATAGATTGTCACAATGGTATTTTACCAATCCATAAACCATCCAGTCATCTAGGTAGACTTGAAGAAACTTTTTAATAAAGTCCTAAAATCCCTTAACTACAATGCGTGAAAACATAGTAGGTATGTTCTTGATCCAAAAGGCATTGTAGTATAGGCAAAACTTTCCCATTCCATGGTGAAAATTGTCTTCTCTTGGTCTTCCTTTACAATTCGAACTTGGTGATATCCCGAAAACCCATTTATAAATGAATAGATCTCATGCTCATATACTCCTTCCAGAATATCCTTAGTGAATAGGGTTGGGAAAGGATCAATTACACACACTCCATTCAAATCCCTATAGTCAACTCAAATCCTTATTCTCCCATCCTTTTTTATACTGATGACCATCGGGCTTACCCATTCAGATTCTTTAATGGATTCTATGATCCCAGATGCTATCATCTTATCAATCTCCTTCTTAACATTGACATTTATATTTAGATTCATCCTGTAAGGTCTCTTCCAAATCGGGAGCACACCATTCTTTAATTTGATTTTCATTTCTCCTAGTGAGGGGTGAACTCCTTTAGGTTTAGAGTACCTACATGGAAATAAATCCTAAAAATTATAGAGAAGATAAATAATATTTGAGACCTCCTAGTCCATCTAGTATTCTCCAATAAAATATTCTTTTGGTTACGCCTATGTACCAATGTTAACCTTATTTTTCTTCAATAGCTTGTGGTAGCGCACACTTACTCATCAATGTTATCTAGCACTTTATGCACGTACCTTCTATATGGATAACATGCAATTTATCCACCTCTTCATTGTTTATCAAGTAGACCAAAATTATTTTCTCCTTCTCCAGGAATGCATGCTCAAAATGTACTTCCTTTTATTCTTCCTCCATGAATCGGGCCCCAACTCGGTTCACCTAATAGTTATAGAATCCTGTCCTTTTCCATAAAAGCTGTCTCCCAAGGTAAGGCACTTGACTACCGATACACTTTATTCACTAATGAATTAGTACTTTGATATTCTAATATTTGAACAAGATCCACTATAAACTCTTACTAGTTCCTTGTTTGATGCTAAAACTACGAATGAATATACCATACGTGCAAGAAGCCCTGTAAGGTGGAATAGAACTTATGCACCCATAAGGAAGTGGGTAAAGGTTCTACACATCATCCAATTATTTTCACACTCCTCAACATGGTATTAGGCACATCCCTTCCCATCATAGTCACAAATTTTAGATGGAAAATTACTTTGGAGAAACCTAAAAGAGAGTGTGATTATAACTTCATGCCACTCTAGAAAAGTATATCGATGTGTTGCACACCAATGTACCATCTTCCCACACAAAATATAGGTAATCATATTCCTCCTCTCCACTTGAAACTTCCACTTTGGGTCTCCATTTTGTGTAGAAAGACATTAGGGTTGGCTTCCCCAATGTATCGTGGTAACTTCCTTCCTCCAAAACACCTAAGCGAGTGCGCTCTAAGAAATCGAGTCTTAATATCCTTGAGAATCCTTCAAAATAACTCATATGTCATATTTGTATCACTTATGGAATGTGAATCATCCCATTGAATGACCCTTTCCTTTGATGGTTGAATGAACTCTAGGTCCTGATGGTGCACACATATATCTTGTTTAAGTATTCTTCACCTAATGGCTCCACATACAATGCAAACCATCCATCAATTAGTGGAATGATCATGCAATCTTATTTTTTCTAAAAATGATGTAGCCCTTATTGAAATACAAGTCAACAGTGTTTGCATAGCACCAAGGGTGCCTAAGTAATGCTAGGAAACTATCAGCCTCAACAATCTCTAGGACCTCAAAGTCTCTAGTAAAATTTTCCCCTTTAATAGTAATGGATGTACCTTTCAACACCCTTAGAGGCATGGACTTTTCCTATTAGCCATGTACAACACATTAAAATATGAACGTAATGAGTACCTCCCATGTGATTCCATGCATCTAAAGTAAGGTCATCAACCTCCGAACTAGTGTCAATCAATATATTACTTAGAAGCCACCCATCGATAATTGCATTCAAGTGTGATCTCATTATCTTAATCAATGTTGTGAGGAGGTAGGTTAACATGTAATACTTATCGATCGCACCCTCCTCCTGCACACAGTACCTTCTCCCTCGGCCATTATCACAAAATGGGAATAGTTTTATACTATTGCAGCATTTGACACACTTCCTTAACTACATTCATATCCTCTTGAGGAACCCGAGCATTCTTCTTTGTCCCAACTAGTAGGATTACTCCATTAAACACTAGATTTATCCTTATAAACTCCTAATCACATCAAGGAACTGGATAGATTACTATCACTCTTCCATTGTCTTCGCGTTGTCGTTGTCCGTGAAGATAGAGAATCAATCCAATCCAATCTATATAGGGCAGGGCAGGGAGGAGAATCTGGGCCCATATCTATATATCATGCTGCTGTTCATTGTTCTGATGCTAGCAAGAACAACGCTCTCAACCGCATACACGAAGCCTTCCCCGAGTTCGGAGAAAGCGAATCTTTGTGTGGTTTCTAGGTACACCTCCTTCGGTGGATAGGGTCAATATATTTTCCATGTAACAATTCCTCTCTAGTGATAAGGGGCCTCTGCTTTGGTTCTCTCGGGTGTGTGCTGACCTCAACATGTGTAGTGACCAAAATAAGATCTAGCCTAAAGTCAAGTGCTACCCTTGGCAAACATTATGGGTCTATCCTTTTACACTCACCATCCCCACACCTTTTCCTTCTTCTAATTCTTGCTCATGTGGTCATACAAATCTGGGAACTCTTCATACTTGTGCTTCTTTCCACACCATGAGCATTGCAACAAGTTTGGACACTCACACTTGTAATGCTCTGTGGATCCACAATTATAGCAGGTTCCATGAGGAAATTCACTTCTTCCTCCTCCATGATTGCCACAACCTATGAATGCTCCCCAAAATCCTCTTTCGTAGCCTCATTCATCCACACACCCTACATAATGACAACTATCATCCTTGGAGCTACTTGCAATAGTGGTCTAGTGCACCTTGATATCAATGGTGTGAGGGATTTGGTCTATCAATCTATAATCATTGGTGTCATGAGTAGCATAGGTGAAAATCTTACAATAACAAGACATATTCTTATGGATTGCATGCTACAACAACAAGAATATCCTTACATCATAATCTCCATGAAAAATCTCACAGTCTACTCACATGGTGCGCATAGACTTTCATGGGAAACTATCCTTTATGTGGCCCTCTACTTCACAATCTATGCACCATAAACCACTGCTAGTCTCATGAAGGAGTTCGCATACAATTTTTCATTTGCTTTGTCATGGCGGTAATCTAGGATTCAAGGATAGGGATAACTTTGACATTAATGCTTACTACTACCTCGGTTTGCAAGGAAGCCTCTAAGGTCTCACGCAGATCTATGAAGTTTTCATGTGAATGTGACCTCCTGAATAGTGTGATTAGTACTCTAATGAACCACTGAGCATGATGTGAAAGATGAATGCCACAAGACAACTTAGATAGGATAATTTTGAAATGAGTGTCATACTCCCACATACCCTACACCATAGTTTTTTTGATCTCCTTCAACACATTGATGTTGTTCTATTTGAACTTAGGAATGTAAATTTTTTCCAAGAAGTCATCATGCAATGTTGTATAATCCACCCCTGTCGATGGGGTCATACTTCCGCTACCTGACTATGCATGTGCCTTTGTAAGGTAATTACAAATTGACTTGCCTTCCACTCTAGTGTAGTGATACCCTTCACGTGCTATAAATAAGTTATCATTTGTACACATGCTCGAAGCATCTTCCACACCCTTGAAATCAAGAAAATGTAATGACATCTCAAAAACACTTGCTAAGGTTGTTGAGGACCTTGGCCACTAGATCCAAAACCTTGATTCCATCCTATATTTCACGCATCACCGGATCCACTACATCCACTAGCTCTTAAACCTTTGGATGCACACGATCCTCCTCCTATCGTAGGTAATGGGCTTGTAATAATTATGTCTTGCGAACCCACCACTATGCTAAAATACGTGCCAATAGTCGTGATCTTGAACCAATCCGGATGTATTTCCCATGCCAATTCCGGACGTGATACCCAAACTTTATGAACCCACACATTTCCCAAACAATGTACCAAAAACAATACATCTAAACACAAGAAATGTCTACGATCATAGATGGGTGTAATGTAAAATATTATCTACCTAAAGCTATTTTCTCAAGCAAAACCAACTAAACTAGAATAACTTGTCTCATATACTAGAAAAATAAGCACCAGGATTTAGTCATAGGTGGGCTAGGATGCACACCTACGAATCCCATTTCTCCATATGATGAGATCTCACTAGAATCAAAGGGGTTTCTCTCCCATGCTTTCCAAGATGGGGTAGCATACACCGATTAGGTCCCACTACCTTTTCGTGAACCTAAAATCCTTCCCGCAACATCTTCCTCCATATGTCGATCACACTTTGAAAACTTCAGGTTATCTCACCAACTCCTTTTCTTGATCTTCATTATACTTGTGTTGCCTCTCTCTCTTCTTCCACTACAAGGTCCTCCATCTCCACTACACTAGTTTTCACGCCTCGTGCACGGTAAGAGTTTATCCACCATAGAAAATGCTTCCAAACTCAAAGTGATAATCAAGATCTTGATGGCCAATGGTAAAAATTCAAGAACGATCCTCTTTGATCCCTTAAGAACTCAAACTCAACAATCTCTGGGAAATAATATGTGGAGATCACGTATTCCAAGGTATAGCTAGTTAACACACCTCTCCACAAGTGATCAACAAAATTCTAGGTCAGATATGCATCCTACAACAACTAATATTTCTACTAGGTCTAAACATGAGGTCTATAGTACCAGCTCATCCTTAATGCATATCTTTGAGAGCCATTCATACAATTGTATTTTGAAACAATAAAATAATGTCTCATAGATCTTATGATACGGAGTTCTCCTCCACCCATTTACGTGCATCAAACTCATATCTAATACTGAAACTCTAAGTAAAATCATCCTCCATGATTTTAATATAGGTCTCAACATTGTCCAAATTCAAACTCTCTATCATCACTCATCATTCTCGCAACAACTTTAAAAGAGGTCCAAACAACAAAACTAAAATATAGTCATCTTTCATATATCTTCTATCTACCCCAAGCATGCCAACCTATCACCTAATATGCATTGGGTGCTCACCTGAGGTAGGTAGGGATATTAATCCCTCCTTTAAGTGAGCTTCACGAGAACTTTCCAAACATTAATTGGGGATGGGTTGCAGAAATAGAAATATATGCATTTACTCAAAAATAGAAAGTACAGATACTAGGTCTAGGCATGAATGTACCATAAATGCAAAAAAACATTGTAATAAGCATAAAAAAGCTAGATATTATCCATAACAACACGAATAAGACAATTTTTATACCCATAAACAAAGATATCTAGAATAAATTGTCATATATTTATTTATAAACATTTACAGTAGCCTCATTACATCATAAGGTTCATACAAACCGAATATATCAAGTAATACCATCTCAAATCCCTATAAGATAATCTACAAAGAAAACCCTAGCTATGTTCTTCCTTCTCATCTCTGGTTTTAGATCTGAGTACCTACATCTATGCATGACATCATCCTTTCCTAGCCTCTCTCTATCACTAATAGAAACAACTAACTATAACAATGGCAGCTCCTAACACCACAACCCATAACATTCTTGCAGCACTTCCTTGCCTCTCCAACTCTGTTTATTTTGGATCTAATCACTCCTTTAAATAGAATCTAGATTCACTACCATAATTTTACCCATGAGAATATCACATGCCAAGTGGAAGTGTGGTCCTCCATGATGGATTGATTATTCCAACTTGTAAAGGCTTCCACTAACTATAATGATCCTCCTGAGAATATTCCCTATGTGGAATATTCTTTTCTTGACCTCCAAGGCTCCATGATGGCACATTATCTATTTGTTACACTCATTTGAGCCCTCATGTGTTTCTCCTATGATACGACCATCAAAAATGTTGTTAATTCCATGCAAACCCTCTTCTACTTCTACATGCCAACCTCTTCTACCACACACCTTTCGTTGAGCACCTTCCTACTACTTTGCATTGTATGTGTGTGCTTCTTCTTCCTTGGGACTTAGTTAATTCAGGGCCCAACAAATTACATTTTTGTGTTCTTATAATTGAATGTGGACCTACCCTAGTTCTTTGTTAGTGAGAATCGATAATACTTACTCACAACATTAACCCTCTCTTCTTCTTTCTCCTACTCCATTTTACCTCCCTTTACTGAGAAAATCCCTTCCTTGTAGTTGATGTAAAAGAAATTTTCCACATGTTTAGTGGAGTACTCCTATGTTATCCTAGGCCTAATGACCACCCACTATTTTTAGTTAGTTTAAATTTTATTACGGGAGCTTCCCCATACACAAGAAGGAGGTTTAGCCCAATGACCATTGGTGGAAACTAATAATTTGACCTTTGTAAAAAAAAAAAAATTCACCAATAGTTTGTGTGACTCTGTTAGCGAATATATGCCCTTTGTGTACCCTTTAAAGATATATAAAAATCCCAAAAATACATATTGAAAAATTCATAAAAACCTAATAAATACCAAAAATATTATGTGAATGTTCAAGATCCTTGTTGTAATCCTATAGAAAAATATGCATCTTTCCAAGTTCTTTTTCTATTTAACACTTATAACAAAGTGAGAGAAATAATACACTCGATACGATTGTGCAAGTTTCATTATCAACCCCACATTCATGGAATAAAAATATCTATTTTCAAACGTCTCTTTTGTCAGGTAGAAAGACAAGTTTTTAAAAATCATCTTGAAGGTCATATTGAAGAACCATTTATAGAACTTCCATCCCCATCCCTATGGAATAAGAAAGATAATAATAACTAGAAGGATAAGGAGGAATGATGGCTGCACCTCTATTATGGGGACAAAATACTAATCCACTAGTTTTGGCCCCTCCACTCCATGAATTTCTAAAAGAATAAAAAAATAACTTTCCCAAATTATATGGATATTGAAAGCAATGTTTGAATGATCACATTACATATTTCATCAAAAACCGTGGCATTATTGGAGTGTAACATGATGATTTTGTTGTGCAGATATTTTTGGAATCATTATAACATTTTGCGGTAGACTAGTTTTACTACATTCGTAACATTTTATTAATAATTGAGATTCCATCAAATCCAAATTTAAACAAAGATTCAAGACTGCAAAATATGCTCATGCCCTATTTTCTCAAATTTTTAGATGAACAAAAAACCACAAGATCTCATGAGAGAGTTTGTAGTGAAGTTTAATAAGATGATTAATAAGATTCCTATTGCTCATCCTACAATGAGATAATAAGGAAATGTTCTTCGTGAATTTTCACCTACCCAAAGTTGGTTTCATACTAGAGAGTGCAACGGACACTTTGGACAATTCTCAAGAAATTTCCATTACTATTGAAGATGATATTATCATGTTAGGAAAGATCAAGAACCATTAAATGAAGGATAAGGGATATATTTTCAATGATGAAAGAGTTGATCCATTACTGCAAAATTTGGACAATGAATTGACTTCATTGAAGAATAAATTTTTCAATGTTCCTCGTATTAAAAAAGGAACATGAATTAGATTACTGAGGAGCACCTCAAAGGATTTCCTTGGAAGCCCCGCTAATTAATGAAATATGTGGGACCAATGAAGATGAAGGAAAATAAATTTATGAATTATAAATTGAATAATAAGACAAAGATGAATGTTCCAGGATTGGCTATTTTAAATACTCATTCGATGAAGATTCTAAAGAATTTGTGGCTGATATCGATAGTGAATATTATGCAATGTTCAATCACTAAGAAAAAAAAGAAAGAAACCTCTTCTTATACTTCCCAAGATAAGAATTTCAATCCTTAAATGGAGACTTTATGAGAAACAACAATAGAAGGAGTATCATCATTTTCTTCTTCCATGGGGTCAATGGAGAAATAACCGAGACTACCTCATCCAAGAATATGCCCACCTCTTCATGTAATTATAATTCATCTCCTCTAGAAAAATTATCTTTTACTTCTAGTGATCCTAAGAATAAAAATATTTTTCATTTTGAAGATTACATCATTCTCGATGTTCTTACCACTTATACACATTTTGAAATCATTAACAATTACAAGAAAGCCAAAATTCATATTTATGAGTTTGAATACTTAAGAAACCATTCCAAACAATTTGATAGGATTATCAAATTTATCAAATAAATTAGTTCAAGCTCATGTTCCAAAAATTCCACTACGAAATAACTACCCCTCACTCCTCATACCACTATTTCTAACAAACTTCTTGTTTCGACACCCTCCACATATGGGAAGATATAACCTTTCTATCTCACCTTACTGGTCAATTGATATAAACTAAATAAATATATTATTGACTCTGGTGCCTCTACAAAATTCATTCATTTAAAATTTGTTAAAGCTCTTGGTATCTCTCTCACTCCCTCTAATATCCATTTCTACTCCATTAAAACTAAATAAGTACCCCTTGTTTTGCAGGTCAAGGATGCTCAAGTAGAATTTGTAGATTTTTTGACAAGAATATCATAATGAAAATACATGTAGCAGACATGTTAGCCTCATATGGTATGTTGTTAAGATGAAGCTTTTTAGGGATGCGTGTGAAGGTATACAAATGGATTAGATGTATGCCACCATTCCATTCAATGCTAACATGAAGAAGCTCCCTCTCATCAAGAAAATGAAATACATCATTCAAAGTCTAGACAAACCAAAGGCAGATATCTTATTTCAATATTTGATGTAATACAACTTTTTCATAGCTTTATAGGAATATTTTAAGTTTCCCATGTTGATGGAGGAGTACCCAAGTATGTGAGCCGAGTTTAAAATAATCATGATGATCTTATGGAACTATAAATTGATAATGAGTTCTTCCCATTGATTATGTATGTGAATTATTTTTTTGATATTGGTGGAGGTCAAGAAAAACTTTCTCCTGCAACAAATAAATCCCGAGGTGATGAGAAATGTGGGTCATGAATGAAAAATGACATCAAAAAATTATTGACAAGTGAATTCACAGTTCTAATCATATTCTCAATGTTCATCATAAAGACTCATTTTATGAATTCTTATGATTGTGAAAAAAAGATTTATCTTTCCCATTAGGAGAGGATGAATATTTCAATAATTAATGCATAAATGACAAGATGTTTAGGCCTCTTGAAGTTGACTCTACTAAAAAAGAGGATGAATTCATCATGGAGATGAATTTCTAAGTTCATGATGGTCAAGATTGGGAAAATGATGATCTTGATATTTCATCCCCAATCTAGTGTTCATTCTGTTTCATGATTTTGATCAAAGAATACTTGTCAAAGATCACACAAGGAGTCCGCGCGGGATAGAAGGCCTAGAACCAAGGGTGCGGAAGGACAAGAAGGACCCACACGTAGAAGGAAAGTTCAAATTTCAAAACTTAGCCAATTTTGAGCATGAAGACCTAGTTTTAGAAGATGGCGTGCGAGAACACATCAACGATGCAGAGACATGTGCACCATGCATTTTTATCTTTGGAGAAGTGGTTCAAAAAATTTATGCATGGAGACAAGCTAAGAATAGAATTAACACTTCAATTAACTACAAGAGGACTATAGATAACACACTTGCATGTGTGGCTATGATTGTAAATGGCGTGTGGCTATCAATAACATGCAACCTATTTCTGGAATAGATAAGTGGTGAAGGGAAAGTCCCCACCCTATATATATGATGTTAGGTACATAGTAGAGAGAGATGTATGTATGAATGTGTGAGGATGTATGTATGTGTAACAAAGATTATATGCATATGACTGAATCATTGTATTAGTTCCATATGTGTATTAGTATAGATTGAAAATAATGTAAGGAGATTTTGTATTTATTAATAGATGGAAGATATTAGCTGAATCTAAGTTTCATTCTATGTGTAGTTGAGTAGTGCATGTTATTAATTCAATCATGATTACTATTTAAAGCTTGTTATTTCATAGATCTAAGGGTAGCATGCATTATAGAATTATGGATTAGTTATGAATCTATATGTTTCTTCCTTCATCATGTTAACATCTTTGAATGATGGACGTATCGCATATTTGTCTGGACACGGGAATAATTTTAGGCCCTCTATGATGCTGATATGATTTGGACTCACGTGACGGATATGTGGTTTCATGGTGTTCTAAACAATTATATTATGGAATATTCGGTTTCAATGTACTCTTGCCCAAAGGTAGCTGAATTTAGTTTTGTGGTATCAAGAGGAAAATATTTGCAAGGTATTCCCTTTGGCGATCAAGATTTTAATGGTAAATTTTAACCTTGAGAGTAAACCGATGGCTAACTAAAATTAACCACGAGAGGCAGGAATAGGTTTGGTTTAAGATGGCGGACCTAGCACAAGACAGGTAGAGAGAGGAGAGGTGGCTTAAGTATAATGAGGCATGAGAGAGGGAGATAGAGAAGCATCATTCTATTGTAGAGAGTATGGCATGGAGGAGAGAGATGGATTGTGAATGATTTATAACTCACTTAGAAGATGTGGAGCCAGAGCATCAGGAACTCCCCCATCTTTGAAAGAATGATAGAGATCCCTCCTCGGCCTCATACGGAAGTATGCCAGCAGAGACTACTTGGACCGTGTGTGTGCATCTTAATCCACATGGTGACCTAGTCCTTGTGCTTGGTTTTTTAGTATCTAGTATAACAAGTAACCAAAAACTAACTTGGGAAGTAGGAGAGTAGGAGTAAGTCAGGGATCAAGTACATCAATGGCAGGATAGACGGCTTCAATGTCATTTGGAGGAGCATTCTTAGGTGCATCATCCACATAGAATGTGAGCACACAGAATGTTGGATTCACTTACGGAAGTGGAAATACCACATAGACTATAGGAGTATAGTATAATACTCTTTGTCAAAACACATGGGAGTACATCTACAGGCCCTATTCTAACTACAAGTGGTAGATTAAGAGGTATAGGTGGTTCTAGAGGCACGAGAGAACATAGGAGGTTCCAGATCGGTGGTCAAGGTCCACAAACCCAACCACAAAATATCTATATGGAGATGTATCTTCGTCTCCTGGAGTATAGAGGTATAGAGGATGATACCGAACATGTGCATGTGTGAAATCTTATGACGCGCTAAAGGGATCATGGCTACTAAGCGAAAGGCAAGTCAATTCACCACTACATTATAGGGGCGTACACATAGTTGGTATAGGAAGTTTGACCCTAATCAAAATTACATGGATTATGTAGCATTGAGAGATGCTTTCTTAAAAGAGTTCCATATCCCTGAGTTTGAGTAGAAGAGTATAAGTGCACTCAAATATATCAAGCAAGGCACTACTGAGAGTGTACGTGAGTATGATGCTCATTTTAAGACACTTCTATCTAAGCTATCTTATGATATTCATGCTAGCCAACATGCATAGTGGTTCGTTGGAGGATTGATTACACCTTTTAGAAGGGCGTTGTCACATAAGACATACACTGATCCATGTGAAGCACTAGAAGCAGATTTATATGCTGAGGTAGTTGGGAGCATTGACACTAGAGTTAGTCCATTTCTAGAGGCACAAATTACAGCTATGGCAAAGCAGTTAGAGAAGCTATTAGTAAATTCAGCCCATGAGACGCGCTCAGGAATTTGGTGTATAGATTGTGAAGTGGAAGGTCACACCAAGGATAGTTTCCCTCATAAATATATACACTCATTATTATTAGACTGTGAAATTTTTCATTTGAATCATGATGCTAGCCACTATCCTTTGTTACAGTGTGCGATAAGGAAGAATGTATCTTGCTTTTGCAAAATTTACAAGTCCATGACCCATGATATTAAGGATTGTTGACTGATTGGTTAGATACAGGATGCTATATACCTTGGGGTATGACAAACAAGTATAATAGATAATTTTAAGGGTAAGAATGAGCACTAGGATCGAGATCATAATCAAACATGCTATGACAGGAATGAGGGGCATTGTGAAGGAGGTCATGGATATCATGGTGGATATGTAGGATGAGGCCATGGTGGAGGAAGAGGTGAGTTCCCTCATGGAACATGTTATATGTGCAGATATCCTGACCACTATAGGCATGAATGTCCTCGAGAATATTGTGTGTTCTTGCTGCGAAAAGAACCATAGCTATGAAGAGTTCCCGGACTTATATGAGCATCTGAGTAAACAACATAAGCAAGAAAACAAAGGTGTCGGGATGGTTAGAATCTAGTGCATGGTAGAAGATCAGTGGATGCCCAAGATAAGAGAAGGACCTGAGGTATTAACAGTGAATATTACTACACGCGCTGAAGTAGCACACATGAGAGACGCATTGCACAAGAAGCCTACAATCACCAAGGATGAGGTTTTTCATAAAGGTACCCAGATCCTACCGATCGGAAGGCGGTTTACCAAGATACCATGGAAGTGCTAAGGAATATTTAGGGTGAGATATAATACGTAAAGGAGAAAAATAAAGCATCAGAGACATTCTAAACTTATATCGATGATCTGTAAGAGTGTGTAAGATGTTGCACTAGGAGAACATTATTCCACTATTAGGAAGTTGGTTGAAAGGGAATACTCCACACTCAAGTCTTGAGACTGGATGATAGATTCTGCATGTAAATATTCCTTATGATAGCATTGACTATGACAAAGAAATTTCTCTGAATGCTATTATGGATGGGTGGCTATTGAGCAACATATTAATCGATATAGGTGTGGAAGTAAATGTGCTTACATTAGATGCATGGGTACAAATGGATAGGCCTCCATTGTAGCCATCATCTAATGTGTTATTTATGTCAAACCCGGACTAAGGCCACTCCCATAGGATTTTTAAAAGATACATCTATAAGTATACAAGGGGCCAAGTTCATTGGGGATTTTGAGGTATTATCACTTGCGAAGCGAGACAATTTTCCAGCCCTACTTGGATGCCCTTGGTGTTATGTGAATAATTCCGACTTGAGATTCAATAATGGTATATTAGTTTTGAAAACAAGGAGGAAATGGTGGTGATACCTTCGATAGATGGAAATTCTACACAATATGTTGAGCCTCTAAGTGAGGATGATTTAAATAGAGTCTATGTATGCATTATTCGGGACCCAGAGGTCAATGAACCATCAAAAGAAGGTATCCCACGGTGGGAGGATTCTCATTCTATTAGTGATACTAAGATTATTACTTATGATAATTAGTCCCATGGTACATATGAATTACTAGGACATGAGGTGAAAATTGTGGTTATGCGCAAGAAGGACATCATTTAATTCGACAGATAGGTAGCACAGTACCTTGGTATATAGGGATAGAATATCTTCCTACCTTTTTGAAGTCCATGGAAATGCAGTGGAAAAATAAAGTTAAAAGGAGAGATATGTTAGTATATACACTACATGGGATAGCAACACATTGGTGGGTAGTCCATAGAGATAATATTATAAACTGGAAAGAGATTGGAGTCTCTTTGTCTACTAGGTTTATAAGGAACAATGCACCTATGAAAATATGAACTTATTATGGTGATCAACCTATTCAACATCACATTCAATAGTGTGAGAGACTCTAGATAGCAGGACATGAAGCATTACCACCTTCACTCTGGGTGCATAGATTGTATTCTATGCTACAAGGATGTGCACATGCTTGGTATGTATATGTAGAACTACATCAAGAAACTGGGAACTGGCAATATTTGACTACAGGAATGATCCAGACTTTCAACTACTTCTTGACTAAACCTCTTATAGTAGAGGCATTAAAATTTGTCAAGTGCTTAACTATGGAACATAGTGCAAAATCGAGAAGAGCATAGTAAAGAAATGTTCGAGTGCGACATAGTTCGGAGCATGTTTTGAAATGGAAGAAGAAATGGACTCCATACTACTTAAATGCACTTTCCTTGAGAAAGATAAAGGAAAGATGGTTTATGTCATGGATGACGAGGAAATTGAGAACACGGATATTGAACATTTACATGGGGTGCGTGAGGTCTTGGACAGTGTAGAAAAGGATACATGTACCTAACACAAACCCATGAAGACAAATGAGGTGAATATAGGTTCGAGACGCCGAGCCTAAGTCCATAATTAGAGATTCTTGGTGGGACTTGGAGGTAGAAAAGATCATCGAGTTACTCAGGGATTATCAGGACTTATTCCCTCGAGGATGTCATGAACTTAAAGATGTGCATGAATCACTTGGGGAAATGAAGATCAAACTTAAGGATGGTGCATGACCAATTAGAAAGAGACCTTATAGAATGAATCCTAATTTGTGTGAAAAGGTAAAAGAATAAATTGATAAAATGTTGAAATCTAGAATTATCAAGCCCCTTGATGAGTAAGAATGGGTTAGCTAAATGGTGATCAGTATCAAGAAGGACAGAGATAGATTAGGATATGTGTGGACTATATGGAGCTAAATGTTGCATGCATCACTGATACATTCCCTACACCATTCATTAGGGAATTACTAGAAGGATTTGTAGCGTGCGGAATATATTCCTTCACAAACATATTTTTCGGGTATCATCAGGTTAGGATTTCTTAGGAGTAAGAAAAGACAACATTTACTACTGAATGGGGTAGTTTTTACTATACTGTGATGCCATTTAGATTTTAAAATGTACCTATTGTATTCTCACGCATAGTTGTTCAGGCATTTAAATATTTTATTCACAACTTCTTATAGGTCTACCTAGATGATTAGATAGTATATGGGCTTGTGAAAGATCATTGTGACAATCTACGCTTAATGTTTGAATGATGTAGACAATTGAGTATCTCTTTGAACATCAAGAAGTGCATATTTGCTATGCCATTTGGGATATTGTTAGGACATATAATCTGCAAGGAAGGTTTTCTAGTTGATCTAGCCAAGGTTGCAGTCATTTTAGGCCTAGAAGTGCCTACTAGTCAAAGTGAGGTGTGTGGATTTTTAGGTCATACAGGATATTATAGAAAATTCATAAAAGGGTATGCCAAAATTGCTGCACCCTTAGAAGAATTATTGAAGGGGAAAGGTACATTTTATTGGGGAGAACCGCAGCAGTGCGCATTTGAGATATTAAAAGAGAAACTTACTACCGCACCCATTTTGCACTTTCCCTCATGGGATAAACCATTTCATGTGCATGTGGATGCTTCTGGCATGGCCATTGGTCGTTGTGTTAGCTCAACCTAGTGAAGGTATTATAGATCATCCAATCTATTTTGCTAGTAGGAAGTTGACTCTTGCTAAACAAAATATAGAGCACAAAGCTTTACCAATGATCTATTCATTGTACAAGTTTCAGCAAGATACTTGTTGGCAACACCATTTATGTTTTATACTGAGATCACATGAAATTGAAGTACTTGTAAACAAGCTCATCTTACGAGGATGCATATGCTGATGGGTGATCCTATTTCAAGAGTTTGACTTCACAATTGTGGTGAATCCAGGGAAAAGCAATTCTGGACCAGATCATTTATCTAGAATCAATTCGGAGAGGATGCATAAACAATTGAATAGACAATGTCAGATGCACAATTATATAGGTTACAATGTACACCCATGGAGTTAGAGGACATTATCTTTTTATGAATAGGTATGGCACCAGAAGGAATGAAAGCATTAGAAAAGAAGTAGTTTGCTATACGCGCATCACCATTTATGTTAATCAGTGGTCACCTCTACAAGATAAACAGAGATGAAGTATTACGCCATTGTGTATTAGAGCATGAGCATAAGGATATTATAGAAGAAGCTCATGGTCGTATTGCAGGAGGCTATTATGCAAGTGATGCAACTTCTCGGAAGATCCTACTTCTTTGGACTATGGTGAGAGACATCGTATAAAGATTGTAAAGAATATTATAAGGTGTGTGATCATTTTCAACACCTAGGAAAACTAGGGAAAAGAGATGAGATTCCTTTGAGACTGATTACTAGTGCCGAACCATTTGAGAAATGGGCCATTGATTTTGTAGGACCTATTTTGCTAGCCACACATAGGACTGGATCGCGCTATATCATTACTTGCATATATTATCTCACATGGTGGGTAGAAGTAGCACCTACAAAGGATCAGACAGAAGCCACGATGGCTAGGTTACTATGGGAGAATGTTCTTAAAAATATGGATGTCCCTTAAGTTTGAAAAGTGATAGAGGTACAAACTTTTGAATGAGAAAATCAAGATCCTATTAAATGAGTTTATGGTTGCACACCATAAAACTACACCTTATCATCCTCAAGAAAACAAATTGCTGAGGCCTTCAACAAGATTTTTAGCCAGACTTTGACAAAAATTGTGATGTTGGAAGAAAGGATTGGGATGACAAAGTATCAGCTATTATTTTGGCATATAGAACAACTTACAAGAGATTAAACAAGGCCACACTGTTTCAATTGGTGTTTTACGTGGAAGTTATTCTCCCTATAGAATTTATGTTACCTTCTTTGTGCATTGTGCACACTGGAGGTCTAGCTAATAAACAAGCTTTAAAAGAGCATATCAAAAATATGATTCAACTAGATGAGCACCGAGCCATATCACGATGGAGTCAGAAGTAAGAAAAGGCTAGGAAGAAGGCATGGCATGATAAAACCATAAGAGATAAGAATTTTGAGATTAGACAAATGGTATTTCTTTATGAATCCAAGTTCTTGTGCCATCTGCAAGCAAGCTCAAAGTACATTGGTTGGGGTCATATTTCATCACTTCTATACTTGATTCAAGTGCTTTCTAGTTAGAAACACTTAATGGAACACGACTACTAGGTTACTTTAATAGGAGTAGGCTGAAGCCCTACTATAAATAAGTCTTCTTGGTGTTTGTAATAAGGCAGTATTGCCATTTAGTTTAGGTTTTCAATTCTATATTTCCTTCATTGTCACTATGCTTTATCAATTTAGTTATTGTTCTTGTGTAATAAGCGCACTTGCATGCATGAATCTAATTACAATATGAAGATTTTTTATGCATAGAGGACTACACATACTTTTAGTGTGGGGTGGTTGTAGTTATCCAAGAAAAATACTGTGGGAATTGAAAGGTGAAAATAATAAGATACTACGGGTGTGCTTTAAGTCAAAAGAGGATTACTTCTCAAAAGTGACCAAGGATAGAGATGAATGAAAGAATAGTATAATGTGAGGTAAGCGGAGGCCATGATAGCTACCAAGAGATGGTACGGTGACAAGATACTTGGGCACGGGAGCACGCACCGAGGAGAAGTCTGTGACTGGAGGATAGGAAGCCGATAAAAGGTTATAGCTGGGTGTGAAGATGTACCACGTGGAACAAATGGATTTGGTCAATGAATGAGGGGATATTTTGTAGGTGAAGGAGTAATAAATGCATAAAAATTTGAAAAATTTATATAAGGATGGAATGCGAGATTCATTTTTACCATTGCAACTAAGAGTATTTGAGAAAAGATCCAAGTGTGAAGAGTCGAGTGATCGAGTTAAGGTGTGAAGGGTGTGAAACCAAGCATGACAACCAAATCTATGTGAAAAGAATCTTACATCCCTGGTGGTGAAGGGTTTGAGTGAAGTAGGGAGATAGAAAAGAGTTAGGTTACGAAGTTTCCACCTAGGGCATGATTGAATCGAGCTAGGGTTTGATTCGCAAAGTTGCAGAGTTGAAGAGGATACATTTGCAAGGTAAAAATGGCACCGAAGAAGGCATCTGTAGTAGCAGTAAAAGGAAAGAAGAAGGTGGTTGTCAAGGAGGAAGAGATGGCACCGAAATCCATTTTTCAGAGATGCAATATCTAGAAGGAGTCATCATTAGCCAAGAATGGGATTCACCCATCAGAAAGAGAAAAGTGAGTGAATACAATCACAAGACTTTGGAGAATAAGAAGGATCTCGATTCCTTACTCATGGCTAGAACGAACAAGCACAAAACGGAGGACATCCCAGTTTATGACAATGCGGGTGAAAATATTTTGAAGAGAATTGGAGTCTACTAGTTATATGAGCTTCCATATTTCAGGAAGTATGATCCCTTATATCAGTGGCTCATGAGTAGGGTGCATGAAGACTTCTTCTACTTTATAGGACACAGAGTTAGAATCTCATCTATGCTTGTCTCATTAGTTATAGGTCTGAAGGCCATAAGAGAAGATATAAAAGGTGATCTTGTAGATAAAGCCATGATTTTGAAGACCAGACAAGAGTTGGGATACCTGAAGGGTCTGTGTGGAATGGACATAGACAAATTAAAGAACTGTCTAGTTGTACAAGTTGCAACACACCTTGTTACCAAGTTGAATGATCAAGAGTGGTGGTCATAGGTAAATACTATGTGGTTACATGTGGCACGTAAGATGTCAGAAGGGAAAATCTACAACATTGTAGGCTATATTGTAGAGAAAATAGTCGAATAATTGTGCACAAGTTAGAAGATCAACTTTGGGGTTGTTCTACTATCACTGGTATTTATGGAGATTATAGTACCAGATGGATAGAAGGATAAATTATGGGAATACCCCATGGAGAACAAGTCCCCAGATGAAAGATTCAACAAGTACCTATGAAGGGGGCCATGATAGATGGCGTAAAGAAAAGGGTGGAGAAGTGGTATGATAGGCTCCACATGGCATTTTAGAAGAGTGGCACATCCCAAAGGTCCTACCAGCAGTGGTAGGGAAATAAGTTCAATTTTTGTATATCAATATTTTTGCATTACATGCTTCCTAATGAAAGATGAAGTCTAGATCCCTTGGTGCAAGTTGCCTTACGCATTCACTGCAAGGTATTTTCAACCATCTATTCATAGATTTATAGACACATCTTGACTAGTATTCAATGCAGATAAGGTAGTGGGACTACCATATGTTGAGGAAGAAGTATGTGTATCCTAGTAGAAGTGCTTATACAGAGAGGATCATTTCAGAAGTATTGAATATCAAGCCAATAATTTTAGCTATAGAAAATATTGGGGCAGCATTGGTGTATCTCCACCTGAATCTAAAGATGGAGAACAAAAACTTGTGGAAGGTGAGTTCTTACTTCGGTACCACCAAAGGGAAAGCATATAATAGAGAACATCCTAGTGCCTAAGCCCACAGAGCCAGTTGAAGTGTAGGATGAGGAGGAGGAGTGCAAAGATAGTGGTGGTTTGGAGCATAGGGGTAGGAGTCATCCTATAAGTAAGGGTGAATCTGAGTGTGCCATTACACCACCTCAGCTACAAGAGGGGGATGATGAGGACTTGAATACAATCCGAGGGAGCACAAGTTTAAAAGGGTATTTAGGAGAACAAGGACCCAAGGTGCTAATCCAACCACTATGCGCAAATTACCTAGAATCTCTCCACAAAAGGAGGTGACCATGCAGAGGAGGAAACTAAAGTTTGAAAAGGAGGTGAAAGAGTCAAAGGAAAGTGTGCCTAATTCTCCTACACTTCTAGAGAACACAGAAGAATAGGGTGAGGAATCAAAGGAGAAGAAGAGGATGAGAAAATACCAAAGGAGACAATTACAGAGAATGTTCAGGACATGGAGACATAAGTCCCAAATTTTGAGGCTAAATTTCCTAAGCAGTAAAGGTCTAGAAGAAAAAGTGGAGAGCACATTCCACCAGCCATGGGGTATGCAGGAAAAATTATCTGCACCCACTTCCAAAGCATGATAGCGTAGAAGGATTTATTCTCTTTGGGAGTTAATGGATGAGGATATGGTGAATGTGCACACTCAAAAGTAAATATCGTGGTCAATAAACACCCACATGGATGAGCCTGACTTTGATGTGTGCAAAGATTCATGCATTTTGAGATGACTGAAGGAGGCACCTCAAGATAGACACATGACAATAAATCCTACTATCATTTTAGATGAGCAGGTCAACAATGCGTTGGAAAAAGTTTTTGTTGAGGTGGCTATAAGAAACATGGACAAAGTTTCCATGATCAGAAAACTATGTGAGGAGTTGAAGACAAAGGACACAAATATAGTGCACATAACACAAGAGAGGGAATTTATGTAGAAGAAGAATGAGGTGTTTATCAACATCGCAGAGGATATTGGGGATAATGTCATCGGAGCAAGGCCACATTTCCTTCAACGATACACTATGTGGGAAATTTGGAAAACTTGGTACTTGAAGATGAAACTCTGCATATGCAAGCATCGAGAATCTCATAACAAGATGTTGAACAAGAAAAAGCATCAGTGATGAGAAAAATTTCATCTTATGAAGGGTTTTTACAAGCATTACAGGAAGTATTGAAGAAAGAAGACCGGGATTTAAATGTATGGATAGCTCGGAGGTGCTTATCAATGTCAAGACCCTCTTAGAGAAAAATGAGGACTAGAAAGTGATGAAAGATGAGACATTGGGCCATGCGCGAAAGATTGTCAATGGTTAAATAGAAGCGTGACACCCTGGCAAAGCAACACAAGAGCAACACAAGACTCGGCTGGAAGAGCTTGGAAATCTAATTGCATAGAAGATGGAACTTTTAGAAGTGAGAATGACATCAATGCCCAGTGATGTGTTGGTTCTGCAAAATGAGAAAGGAGAGATTACAAGGGATGAGTTGGAATCAACTACTATGGACATCCTAGAAAAAGTAGAGCAAGCATTCACTTTGAATGGCGGGTATTAGAGGAAAAAATAAAGGAGGAGTATCCAAAGTTGATACTATAAAGCGATACAAAGGAGGTTTCCTCATAACCTCATAAAAATCTTTAATTATCTACAATTTTCATTCTTATTCTTTCCATTCTTCTATTTGTTACTTCAATTTTTGGAGATATCCATTATCGGGACAACAATGAGTTTAGTGTGGGGTAATGTTGATCAAATAATACTTGTCAAAGATCACACAATGAGTCTACGTAGGATAGAAGTCTCGGAACCAAGGGCACGGAAGGATAGGAAGGACCCGCGCGCGGAAGGAAAGTTTAGATTTCAAGACTTAGCCGATTTTGAGCATGAAGACCTAGATTTAGAATATGGTGTGCAAAACACATCAATGATGCGAGAGACATGTGTGCCATGCATTGTTTATCTTTGGAGAAGCAGTTTGAATAATTCATGCATGGAGACAAGTTGAGAATAGAATTGACACTTTAGTTAACTGTAAGAGGACTATAGATAGCACACTTGCATATGTGGCTATGATTTTAAACGGAATGTGGCTATCAATAGCATGCGGCCTATTTCTAGAATAGATAAGCAGTGAAGGGAAAGTCCCCACCCTATATATATGATGTTATGTACATAGTAGAGAGAGATATGTATTTATGAATGTGTGAGGATGTATGTATGTGAAACAGAGAATATACGCATATGACTAAATCATTGTATCAGTTCCATACATGGATTGGTATAGATTGACAATACTGTAAGGATCTTATATATTTGTTAATATATGGAAGATATTGGCTGAATCTAAGTGTCATTCTATGTGTAATTGAGTAGTGCATGTTATTAATTCAATCATGATTACTATTTAAAGCTTGTTCTTTCATAGATCTGAGGGTAGCATGCATTATAGAATGATGGATTAGTTATGAATCTATATGTTTCTTCCTTCATCATGTTAACATCCTGTTACTGCAACCAACCCTAAAAAGGGACACTGGTACCTTTGCGTGGTTTGGGTGAACATTCGATCAATGTTGAGTGATGTGCCAGCATGACTAGGGTGTTATACGGTAAATTCTAGGATGCATCACATGAAGATGTATACCTTCTCGAAGCGAAAAGAGAGATGAAATTGTGCTTGATTATCCCAATTATTATTTCATTCAAAATAAATACCCTCTCAATAAGGAATGTATGAAGAAGAATGTGTTTGAATCTCTCAATGTTGACTCCACTCAAGAAAAGGATGCTCTCATCATCAAGTAATGTTTAGAATCTCAAAATGACCAAGATGTAAAAGTTGATGTTTTTACTTCTTCATAGACAACCTTGTACCCATTTTGATTTCAAGACATTGAAGCATTATACATGTCACATCATAGTAATCGACACAAAAATAAAGAGATTATTTTTGTGAAAGAATATAGTTTGGAATAATTGGTAAACATTGAACATCAAGAGGTTTGTGATAGTTTTGAAACTCCTACAACATTTTTGAGAAGAAAATCATGGAAACATTGGTTATAAATGATATTAAAAATGAAGAATAAATTCCTATCAAATATCATAGGCCTCAGTATGAAGACAACAAGCCTAGTATGATCAAGACTCATTCTCGTAGCAGTGAAGGAAAATCAGAAATTAGAATGAACTTGGAAATAAATGAGAAGATGGAAATAATATTTCAAATTAAAAATGGTAATGAACAGGCTAATTATACCCTTAAATGTAAGAAAAAATGGAAATTTTCTCAATAAATCAATAAATCGGTCATATTTTGATGAGCCCATCAATGAATTTGTAGAAGAAAGGTATTCAGCGATACCCGTATACGGGTAAGCATTCAATAAGAATTGGTGTTATAGTGAAAGAGGGTCATCCCCTACATGTAACATAGGTTTTTTAGGATCTCTTTTCATGGTTTGTATTTTTGTTGTGTGTTTCCCTTCCTTTTTTTTTTTTCCTTTCCTTGTCATGTGTTAGTTGTGTTCATTTCTTGGTCGTGTTTATATATTTTCTAGTTTTTCATGTGTGGTGAATTTAATTTATAACCCAATGAAAACATCACTAGTATGCTACCCCATGAGATAATTGATATTATGTATTTTACCTTGCATTTTAAATGCCCCAAGCTAGATCAATTGTTTTCATGCAAAATTTACTGACATGAAAAATTGAAACTTTATAACTTGAAAACTAAGCTCATAATCGAAAATTCTTTTTCTCGGTCATTATGAATCCTTCCTATAGCTAAATTGAGGCCTCAATCCAACGCTCACCAATGCTCAAAGTAAATTTATAAAAATATTATATTGTGTGTTTAAGTGTGTAGGGAAGAGTGCTAAATGTGATATATGAATTCTTTTATATTTGATGCAATTTAGTTTCTGCAAAGACCTAAAAAGTCCATTTTTGACAATTCTATAGTGAAGTAAATGCTCTCTAAAAGCATTTATGGAAAATATAAAGCATATGAGGATGGTTTTGGAGTGTATCAAAGGTATTTTAGGCAATTTAGGGAAATTTAGTGAAGAAATCATCATTCATGAATAACTTGTACAAGACTGAGTCTTTTAGGTGTAAGGAATGAAAGCTCAAACGGTGAAATATGAATTCTCTGGATGATTATGAGATTTTCCAAAGGATTTAATAAGAAAAATAATAATCATAAATCTCTTGGAATCATCCACAAGGTTGAAATATCAAATTGTCTCCAAGGCTCAAATATTTCTTGAGGTATTTCAAAACTCGCAAATGTCCCTCTCGGTTCAAAATTAAATAAGCCCTACCTTTAGAAATGCATTCAGAACTGGATTTTTTATAATGGTTCCAATGATCTTAAAATATTTTTGGAGTCAAAATCATATAATATTTGATGCCAAAATATTTTCCCAATCTCTAGATGTGGAAAACTTAGTTCAGGTGTCCCAATTTAGACATACAAGGCAAAATATGCTTTCCTAATATGGAAATGTCACACTTTTGAAACTTTTTTGTCCCCTCTATCCCCTAAGGGATGAGGGGGACACAAAATTGTGACTTATGTCCACTTTATAAGTCACTGTTTGGACTCCCAACTGCCCTAGGTGTCCCCTCTATCCCCTCTTTCCCAGTGTGTAAGGGGGAAAAGGGGGAACATAAGTATGACCTCTATCCTTCTCCCATGCAAAAATTTAGACACCCATATGTCCCCTCTATCCCAAACGGGATATGGGGGACATAAAAGTGTGACCCAATCATCCATACATCCCTGGTCACTGAAAACACCTTTCTAGCCCGTAAAAACTCATATATCATATTTAACCCCTTTACGCTCCCAAGTCACACTTTGTAGACATAAGTATCCCCTTTGTCCCTATATCCCCAAGGAACAAGTGGGACACAAAATGTTTAACTCACCCCTCTTGTGTAAAATTTTCTAACTATGGACAGGCTTCCATGGCCATGAACAAGTCAAAAATCACTTAGAAACTTTTCTTACTTCTCCCATAAAAAATTTAATCATTAAAACCTTCATATGAATATGGTTTTTCCTTTGGCCTCCATTAATTTATAGGAATTCTATAGCAATAAATTTCATCAAGATTCCTTTTTCATTCTATGGAGATTTGGCAAGAAAAAAACCCTAAACTTTGGAGTGAATGTTCCTTGTAAAATTTCCTTTCGAATGATTCATTTCTTTCATGATGAGGTGGATTATTTTTTTAAATATCAAGGACTGATTTTTCTCTCGAGTATTATTCCCTTTTTGACAAAATTCTCATTTCCCACTAATCCAGAGACAAGGGAATCACCTAAAAATTGGAATGGAGCATCCTTATAAAATCATTAAAATTTTGAGACAAGTTTCACATCATTCTAACACCTATAAGTGCCATTTCTAATAATACCAAGTATTCAAAACACTAGGTGTCTAAAAATAGTAAGTTTATAAAAATATTAAATCCTTGACATTTTTAATACTCCAAGTATATATTGTAATTGATCCACAAAAGTTATGGTAACCCTAATTATATCTATCTCATTTATTTTTTCCATCATCTCGAATTCCAAGAAGTTGTCTCATGGTCCAAATAGGAAATAAAATCCTCATGAGGCTCTTAAAGAATCATTCAGAGGTGATTTTTGCATTGCCTTTATCGATTCAAGAAAATAGATAGCTCAAATAATCAAGATTATAGAGAAAATGATTCATCATGATTGAATTAATCTAAGAAGGATGATGTTTTCATCACTTTGAAGAGAGATAGGAAAGTATAAATCATGAATTGAGCCTCAAGGTGAATAATAGTGATGCTCTGTAACATATACACTTCTCCCAATGCACTTCAACCAAAGTCATTATATTTTAAAGAATTTATCATAGTTCCATGAAGTACAATATCTCACATAAGTATTCCATACACTCATTCAAATTACCCATAATGTTCCTATATATCATGAAAGAAAGATAACGCATGACCACATTTTTTTACGAACAAAGGTTGGAAGCATAAAGTTTCATTCAAAGAGAAATCCTTATATATTGAGGAGAAGACCTATGAGATGTAGATGAATAAAAAGGATGTCCAAGGATACTAATTATGTTTCCATCATGAATGAGATATTATTTTCACTAACTCTCTCCCTACAAGTGAGGTACATCTAATGAATTACATTATGATGAGGGAAAAAATAGATCGAATCACCATGTGTAAAATATAGTCAATTAGATAGCAGGGAAATCAAGATCATCATGAGTCTGTGAAGAACTTGAAACATCAAGAAATACATTGTAATTCAAGATATCAAAGAAATAAGATAATATCATTTGGAGTGATGTTTATAGTCATCTCAAGCTCACAAACTATGCACATCGATGATTTTTTTTTTTTTAAACACTTAAACAATGATTTGTATTATTTAACCTCTTACAAGTCAAATAGGTATCATTTGCATTGTTTTCAATATAGTTTAGAGGTCAAGAATATGTAACTCGTTCCTAGACATTGCTTCAAGTTCCATTTAGGGATAAATCATTCTTTCTGGATAAGGAAACCTATTTCCATGAGGAGAAATTTAGCAGGGTTTTACTCGGCTAACATATTTTTCACAAAGGTGAAATGTGAAACTCAAGGAGTGAGGTGATGATAATCACATCCTGACTCTTCCATTGTGTTCAAATCCCTTCAAGGAACAAGTCATGATGAGCTAGTCAAGCTTTCAAGGAAGATTTTGGAGCCAGGAAAGGTAAATGGATGATTTCCCTATGAAGTACCATGTTTGCAAGAATGGACAACCATCTCAATTCTATATGGTGAAATTCATATACGAGTGTTCTTAAAAACTCATCTAACACATATTAGTGTGTTCAAACCTTGAAGGAAGAAGCATGTGTAACTAGATCATTTCATTTTAATACATGGCCATAGGACAAGAATTTCATTTAGGGAGAAATCCTTCCATATGCATGATGAGGACCTATTTTAGTAAGAAATAGATAATAAAAATGTTTGAGCATCTTGGAGTTGATTTTTGGTCATGAAGGTGAACTATGAAGGCCTAAAGGAGTAATTAAGTGATCCTTATATCCTAGCTCCTACCTTTAGGTTAGAAATGATCATCATGTTTCCATCACAAATTAGATCTCATAAAAGTGTTTCTAATTTTTTCGATTCACTAGAATGGTTCCATATTTCATAGAAGGAGATTGTGATCATAGTGCTTCAAGTCAGTAGGTTATTCATTTGCATAGGATTCATCTCCATCAAAGTGATCATATCTTATCTCCTTCCTATTATCACCAAATCATTGCACCCTCCCAATGGCTAGAATTTGAATAGGACGTTCGGTGTGATTGTGTAACATGGGATCACCACTAAAGTTGTGGGACTTGGGCCGAGGTGAACCTATAGATAATGTCAGCTTCCTCTTCCTAAACTAAGTGTTGCACTACTCCTAGTGAAATAAAATGGTTATTTAGACCTATACTAACATTTACATGGGCTTTATGGAAAGAGGTTTGCAAGAAATGAAACTATACTAGGGATGGTAGTGCAAAAAATAAAGGATGTTTCTAGAATCTAGAAGGGTTAACTTGAAGAGGGTGTTATGCACAACAAGAAAAATTCACCTATTGAACTTGAAAAGGGTAAAAAAATACCACAAACTAAGAATCATTTTTTCCCTTTATTAAACTAAACTAGACAAACAATATTTTTGTCTTCAACTAAAAAGAATGAAACTGAGAAGGGTGAATAAGAACCATAACTCAAATGCATGTAGAAATTCACCACTTGATAAGCACTGAGAACTCCAAGAACCTAGAATGGAAACTTAAACTTGCATAGTGTACCTATAAGCATAAAAAAGGCACAAATAAGTATATAGGATGATAAAAGGACTAATAGTAGTAAAAAACACACACTTTTATTAATTCAAAAATGTGCACAATGCATTATTACATTCAGAAGAGGTAATGGTTTCCATTATAGTATTGAAAAGGAGGCTTGGAAGTTCCCCAATCCACAAATCTAACTTGCAGAAGAGAAAGGATTCTTGAGAAATATGCACTTGTCTAAGATGTCTAACTTATCTAATGTGTTGGAATGAGTGTAACATCCACTTTTCCTACTTCACATCTAGGATTTTTTTTAATATACTTTTAGTTATTTTATGCTTCTCGATTTACATACCCATATATTTAAATCCAACATAAATCTTAATGCAATCCATTTCGATAATCATCATAAACCATGTACAACTACATGACGGAATAATGAACCTATTCAATCTACCTCATCGCTCTATATGATCCAATACATCAAATGTATCATTTGGTTTTCCTTTAGAAGGATATGATAATTAAGTGATGATACATAAGTATCTACTTGGGTTCACCAAAGGAGTTCCACAAGAATCTCATGACTTAGTACTATATAAGTTTCTCACGGGTTCTGCCATAGAATTCCCATATGGATGCTATGAATTAGAGAACAAATATGTGGAAACAATTCCTCAAATAACAATAGTAGGAAAATATATAGCAGAATTATACATGCAGAAATATAACAACATAAATAAATAATGCATAAAAGAATACAAGACAAGATTTAACGTGGTTCACCCAATGTGGGCTACGTCCACCAAGAACTTGCTTATATTTTATTATCAACAAGAGTAAAACAAATCTCACAGTATTCTCTTAGTTATGAACTCAAATTTTTTTCCAAAGATGCTAAACCACATCTAAACCACAATTGACACCCAATTGCTTAACCTTGATCACTCTTGATCACCTCTTGATCACTAAGACTCAAGACCTCTTGAACACACAAGATATCTTCAAGATACCCTAAAACCTCTATTTATAGGATTACAATCCTTTAAGAAGTCCAAAAGCTGACCCTAGAAGTTTAAAAGTCATGACCTTTCATCTTCCCATGACTGGAAAAGAAAATGTCATGACCTTTCATCTTCCCATGGCTGGAAAAGAAACGGTCATGACCTTTCATCTTCCCAAATCGAACTCCACACTTTAACACTGATTTGAGAAGACCAAAAACAAGCTCCACACCCCAACAATCTCCCACTTGGATATTTTTCCTACTGAAAAAAATTCTCAACCCTTCATTATAAACCATGAAGGCCAATCAATGTTGAACAAAAATTTAACTTCTCCCTTATAACCACATTGTTCATCATATCTACAATATTCTGATTTGGTATGAATCTTTTCAGCTTCAACTTATCTTCTTCCAAAGCTACCCTGATGAAATTATATCTCGAAAGCTTAATGTGCTTCATCCTAGAGTGAACAATGGAGTTCTTCACTAAATGAATAGTGCTATGACTATCACTATGTAGTATCCCAACTTCCTTCTTATGACCCAACTCATCAAGTAAGCTGTTGTATCCAAATCATCTTCTTGCTTACCTGCGTGAAAACAACATACTCATCCTCTATGGTTGACAAAGCCATAACCTTTTGTAACCATGAAATCCAACTCACCGATGTATCACCAACCATAAATACATAACCTATCATCCTCCTCCTATTGTCTAAATATCCTACCATGTTTGAATCTATGTAACCACGCAATGTAGTGTCCAATCCACTGAAACACAATGCTACTCCCATGGTCCCTCTCAAATACAAAAGGATCCACACTTCACTTTGCATCAAGTGCTCTCTACTGGATCACTCATAAACCTACTCACTACTCCCATTGCATGGGAAATGTAAGGCCTAGATCATACCATATCATACATCAAGCTACCAACCACTGATGAGTATGGTACCCTAGACATCTGGATTTCATCCTCCTCAGTCTTGGGACTCTGCTCCTTTGATAATTTAAAGTGACCTGCCAAAGGGGTACTAATTGGTTTAACATCCTACATACTAAACCTCTCTAAGACCTTCTTTATGTACTCTTCTTGAGATAACACTAGCTTCCTCTCTTTCCTATTTCGAGTTATTCTCATACCAAGGATTTGTTTGCTGCCCCCAAATCCTTCATAGCAAAGGAGTCACCTAGCTGCTTCTTGAGTACCTTTATTTCCTACATGTTCTTCCCTGTAACAAGCATATCATCCACATACAAGAACAGAATAATATAACTACCATCAAGAAACTTCTTGATGTACATGCAATGGTCTAAGTGACACCTGGAGTAACCCTTCTCCTACATAAAACTATCAAACTTCTTGTATCACTGCCGTGGAGCTTGTTTCAGGCCATACAAGCTCTTCTTCAATTTACACACTAACCTGTCCTTCTGTTTGACCTCATAACCTTTTGGCTTCTCGCATATACAATTCCTCCTCCAACTCACCATGAAGGAATGTAGTCTTCACATCTAACTGCTCTAAGTGCAGGTCTTCTATTGCTACTAAACCAAGAACAATTCTAATAGAAGTCATTTTAACAACATGATAATTTTTTTATCAAATTCTATACCTTTCTTCTGTACAAATCCCTTGAACACCAATTGGGCCTTATATATTTTCCTTCCTCCATCTTAATCTTTGATTCTATACACCCACTTGTTCTGCTATTCTCTCTTTCCCTCGGGTAGCTCCACCGGATCCCAAGTATGGTTTTCTATAAGAGATCGATGTTCTTCATCCATGGGATGCTCCCAATTCTTCTTAGAATCCACCCACCTTTGCTTCCTTAAAGCACTCTAGCTCTCCACTATCAATGAGCAATAAATAATTCAAATATGGAGTAAATCATTCAGGTTCCCTTCTTACCCTAGAAGACCTTATCACCTCAAGAGTTTGGAGTTCCTAATGAGTAGGTTCTGAAGCGGCTCCTTGGAAACCTTGTTTTCCACAATGTCCTCTAACACTTTGTGTATTATTTCTTTGATTCCTCTTTCTTCTGCTCCTCGTAAGATCTTTATACATGAATTTTTCATTAAAGATAATATCTCTAGACAAAAATATTTTCTTTTCCTTAAGACTCCAAACACGGAAACCAAATTCATCCTCACCATATCCAACAAAGGTGAATTTCTCATACTTATCCTCTAACTTGGTCCTATCATCTTTATCAATGTGAAAAAATACCTCACATCCAAATACTCTAAGAAATGAGTAATCAATTTTCTTACCAGACTAAGCCTCCTCAGGTATAACTCCATCTAAGGCCATAGAGGGTCCTTTGTTAATCATATAAACAATTGTGCTCACCGCTTCCATGCAAAACATGAGTGGAATCCCTGCATGTAACCTCATGCACCTAGCATGCTCCATGATTTTCCTATTCATTCTCTCTGACACTCCATTTTCTTATGGAGTATTTGGAACCGTTCTTTTCCTATGGATCCCATTTATCAAACAGTAATCAAGAAATTCATTGCTACAATACTCCCCTCCATTATTTGACTTGAGACATTTCAACTTGAGACCTATTTCATTCTCAACAAAGGCTTTCCATATTTTGAAGGTTTCAAACACATCATATTTCTTTCTAATGCAATATACCCAAAATTTTCTAGTTGCATCATCAATGAAAGTGACATAATAACATGAACCACCAATAGATTTTACTTTAACTAGCCCCCATACATCTATATGCACTAAATCCAACTTACCCTCCTTCTGGTAGGTCCAACCTTGAGGAATCTCACCTGCTTCTATTTTCCATAAACACAATCCTCATAGAAGTCTAAATCTAATTCCTTTAATCCAGAAACTGTCCTTTATAATCTGCATGCCCTTTTGACTCATATGACCAAGTCTCTGGTGCCACAAAGTTACATCTCCATATGTAGTAACTAAATTACAATAATTAGCACCACTGGTTAAATACAAAGTACTAGTTTTCTTACCTCTTACAACCACAAGAGCTCCCCTAGTAACCTTCCATTAATCTATTGTAAAACTAACCATACTGACCATCACTACCCATTGACCTATTGATATCAAGTTCCACCTCAACTTAGGCACATGCCTAACATCCTTAAGTAGCCATGTGTTCCCATTCTACATTTTCATAGGAACACAACCTTTCCCTACTATTCTGCATGGTTCATCATCACCAAGATATACATGTCCAAATTCTCCTTAAACAAAATTAGTAAAGTAATGTCTATGTGGAGTGGCATGGAAAGAAGCCCCTCAATCTAACACCCAAGACTTAACAATATTATCTAAATAAATAATTAAGGCATCCTGAAAAACATCACCTATTGCCACATTTACCTCTTTAGTTTCAACCTTCTTGTTCTTCTTATCCTGAAGATCCCAACAATATTTCTTAGCATGACTAACCTTCCCATAGTGCCAACATTCTAACTTACTCTTGGACTTTGACCTTCCGCGATCATTCGAATTCCCATGGTTACCTTTCCCTATGTTCTTTTGTCTCCCTATGCTCTCCACCATCAAAGAGTTTCCAGAAGTAGAAGAATATCCAGTGCTCTTCCTTCACATTTCCTCACTTAGGATCACACCTATTACATCCTCAAACTTCAGATTTGAATTATTAGAGATTGAATTACTTACAACCATAACCAAGTTATCCCAGCTATCTGGTAAGGAGCAAAAAATCAACAAATCCTGACCTCATCATCAAATTCAATTTTTACCGAGTTTAACATACTCACAACCATATTAAATTCATTCAAATGAACAAAAATAGAACCATTCTTAGACATCTTCATATTAAATAACTTTTTCATCAAAAATATTTTATTAGAGGCAGAGGGTTTTTCATATAACTTCCCAACACACTGATGAGACCTTCGTGGTCTTCTCTGCGATATGTTGAAAGAAACCAAAGATGCAAGGCATAACCAAATTGCCCCGAGTGCCTTTCTATCCAACAACTCCCAATCCTCATCCAACATGGTTGTAGGTTTCTTTGCTTTTCCAGCCAAAGGAACATGGAGGTCCTTTTGATATAATTAATCCTCCATTTGCATCTTCCACAAAAAAAGTTCTTCCCATTGAAATTCTCAACCCTTGATCTTCCCTCATTTTCCATAGCTCTCACTCAAGCTAAACGTTCCTTGTGATTTACCACTTCAGCAAAAAACCACCAAAGCTCTGATACCAGTTATTAGGAATTATAGAAAAAATATGTGGAAACAATTACTCAAACCACAACATTAGGAAAGTATATAACAAAAGTATACATGCGAAATATAATAACATAAATAAATAATGCACAAAATAATACAAAACAAGATGTAATGTGGTTCACCCAATGTGGGCTACATCCATCAATGTTAAACCACATGTGAACCGTAATTGACACCCAATTGCTTAACCTTGATCACTCTTGATCACCTCTTGATCAATAAGATTCAAGACCTCTTGAACACACAAGATATCTTCAAGATACCCTAACACCTCTATTTATAGGATTACAATCCTTTAAGAAGTCCAAAATCTGACCCTAGAAGTTTAAAATTCATGACCTTTCATCTTCCCACGGCTGGAAAAGAAACTGTCATGACATTTCATCTTCCCATGGCTGGAAAAGAAATGGTCATGACATTTAATCTTCCCAATTCAAAATCTACACTTCAATACTAATTTGAAATAAAAATAGGCTCGACACCACAACACACGGGCATCTCACAACTTAGATCATAGTGAAATAACAATATTATAATCATCGGCTTACACTACTTTGTGCAAATTTTCTGATACATATATTTTATGCTCAATTCTAGGATGAAAGACTCATCTTTAGGAATTTATCATCTCACCTTATTCACTTATTCAGTTATATGGATCTATAAACATTGATGTTGTTAATAGCTACCAACCATGTACAAGGTACGATACAGATTAACCTGCAAGAAGACATACCTCCATGTCATCATATGATGTCTATGGGGAAGTAAGTGTCTCCGTAATGATTCAATTCATCACTAGACCACTTCCCCTCCCGTAACCATCATAAATTGATATCAGAGTGTGTATTCATGAGGTTCAATCTAACTTTGTAACTCTAACAAGGTTTTTACTTATTGCAATACCTTGCCACAATCTAGACTCTTGATGAGGAAACTTGGTACAACTACTAAGAAGTAGTATCCAAATGATGACAATCTGTCTTTATAGGGATACAAATGTGTAGCGGATGTAGTGAGTTAGCTCGCTAAGCATTCTGTATTGGAGCAAGGTATCTTATTATTTTTAAGGTAATTATAAATCATGACAGGATAGCCTAGGTCTCACGACAATTCCTCCTTGAATGAGTCACAACTAAGGTCTTATCTTTGTTAGATTCAAGAATATTTAATTTCTCTAAATACACTTAATTACCTCATTAGATCACAAGTCATTGATAACCATAAACGGAAATCGAAACAATATTTGTTTAAGTTTAGCATTGCAAATTTAATATTGTCTTAGCTTAATCAATTAAGCCTATGTTTCTTACCAACGTAGCTCTAATTTATGCCACTGATATAACTATATCACTATAGGGCATCATTGGTACCATATATCTATATTCATTATCCATAAAGGTGGTACAATCTCATATTTCGATAGGTGTGGGTACGTATCATTACTTTATTGAATTTCTCATGCTCTTGATGTTACCTATAATTTAATTTGAATTCTTCCATATTTCTTATATTATGCTTAATTGAGAATATTCAATTGAACATACTTATAACATGTCATTTATTTTTACCTATCATAATCTCATAGTATGTAAGTATTTCCTTAGCTTTCATCACTTGAAGACCTTCTCAACCTTAAAGGTGTACTTGTTTTTTTATTTGGATCATATAATTTTTATCAAAAAGATCATAATGATTCATTTTAGTATTTTCCCTTATAAAGAACCTAATATCATTAAATCCTTGAATAGTATCCATTGGTTGGTTAGGTAACCTTGCATTCCCAAGTTACCCATACATGTTGACTTGTAACATTCTCAAAAGTCAAATGCCCAATATAAAGGTGGCTTAAGGAAAATGTGATTCTTATGATTCTTAGTACATAACAATGTCCTTCCAGAGAACTTTGAAAGGGTCAACACATACAAGATTGATAGCCCCATAATTGTATTGGAAATATTTTTCCTTTTTTCATTAACTGATCAATTTAATTATAGTACTACTACCAGTTAATTAGTAAATCATACCAATGAAGTAAACTTCAGCCCATATTGCACTTTAGCTCATGAATGTTTAATCACATCATGTCTTTATATTAATCCTTTAATATGATATAATTTCTATCTCAGAAATATACAAACTTCCTCATCACAAGTTATAATATTACATTTCTAAAAAGGGAGAGAAATTTTCCCCATTAATGGTCTACTATGGTGCATAAGATCATTATGCCCCTATGAGTCCCTTTTTTTAAACACAATTCCATATTGGTCAATCCACTACTTAATTTGGTAGTATATCTATCATAATACGAATATCCTTAATTCTTACATCATACTTTTTTATAGACATATGTATAGTCATGAAGTATTCTAATTAGCACTATCATATTTATATACTAATTTATTCACTATTACGTCAACGTCTTGTGAGTAATAAAAGGTCAAGGTCACTACACAATCCTTTGAATTTCTTTCATCAACTGATAATTTTTAATTTCATACATTTACACAACTAAACAATAAGACTATGTAGAGATCAAATACTCTTCTTTCATTTTTTCATTTCTGTACCAATACAACAATGAGTATCTAATTTTTTCCCTTTGTAATAATAGTGGTAATTCAATAATTTACAATTAGAAGTAATATAATCATCCTTTTTCAATCATAAAGAACATTAAACTTTTTCAAATTTGTTCTTCCTTCCATCCTATAGAGCTTCATCTGTAAAACATGTTAACACATGTCAGTTCATACGAATTGAGCATGACAAATCTTTTTCCCCTGCCTAAAGGTTTATGCCATTGATCATTTAAGTAAATGAAATGTTGCATTGCATTGATTCATATAATTCACTTAAGAAGACAAGTCAGTAATAGCAACATAACCAATTAATTATAATTTCATCAAACAACTACTAACTTATTTTGAAATTTAGCTACTTGAGGATAAGACACAAAATCCATTCAACTTACATCTTCCATACATTACTAGCTTAGATCTTGAGGTTACTATTTATATCTTTCTATACTATCCAAGTAACTCATATAGGTATGTACAGGTTCACTTATTTCATATCTTTCTCTACTTTCCAATTAACTCATCGATATGTACAATTTTACTTATTGCATCCATTGCTAGCCACAATGGTATTTATTGCCACTATATAAATAATTAACCAATAGAAAACAAATAACTAAAACTCTTGTCGATTTTAGGGGTTTTGTGAACTAAGTTTATTATATTCGGGAAAGTTACTTATACACCTTGTCAGCTGAAATTAGATCCCTTATTTATAGCCAATAAAATGTATATGATTGGTTCGGTAACTACTATTAGTTTTAATATTATGCTAAGTATATAAAAAATTATTTAAAGATAAACATTGTATCAGGGACTAGCTTCCCATACAGATAATACACATTCTCATAGCTTGAAAAGATATTTCAGTCCAGTAGGGATTGATTTAGTTTTCCATTAACCCTGAGAAGTCCATAAAATTTCTCTACCAAGATCACAATAGTTGTTATCCCCTATGTTATATTTTCTTTTTAAGCCCAATTAAAATTATGATATCACATTCCCATAACATGAATCTGTCATTCCGAATGGTGAGTAGGTACTTTTACCTTCTGTCTTACTTCCCACTGATAGAGAGAATTATCTCGTGATCTGTTTAATGACATCAAAATCTCAAAATTGTGAAACAAGGATCAGGACGACAAGCTCCTAATTCATTTGCATCTCGAATCATGGATTCGGTTCATTATATATTTAACTTCATCATTTAACACTCAAACCTCGATATGAAAGTAGTCGTGATTCCAATGGTATATCATTTCAGGGATTTCCTTTTCCACAAAACATTTATCAACTAATAATGATAAAACACAGGATCAGGCATTCAACATATCCCCCCAAAGGGTTCTATTAACCATAAAAATGTATATTACCTACACACCCATTTATTGAGTATTAAATTACTTACAACTATAGAAATATCAAGAGTTCTCATAAGAAATGGTGTATTTGTAGGAGAAAATATGTATAACTATAACTCATTTATAATTATCTTGTAACTCTATTTCATACCCCGACATATTTATTTGCATGAAATTAACAACCCAAAACCCCAATTAATTTTAACATCTCAAAATATCTTTCAAGGAATTTCATTTACATAAAAGTGTAATGGAATAAAATGCTAGAAAAAGGAATAAGGTTTATCATGCCTAGAAAGTGTTAGTAATCTCCTTTCCAAATCATTATAGAATTGAGCATCACCTTCAACGACTCCTCTCCCAAGTTCTTCCCGAAAATGTGACCACAATCATTTCCCAACACCCCAAAACAATCCCATAATGCATATTTATTACAAGTTGAATATATCTTAGTATATTTTAAACTTACATGCAAAATACTAGCACTGGAGTTTGAGTTTCTTCTCAAAATTCACAAATTTCAACTGAGATAACATCATCTCCACTTAACTCTTAAATTCAAAACAGAATGATCAAAGTGGTACGCATGTGGTTAGCTTCATCATTCCCAATGGATTGAATGCACACTTAATGCATTTAATAATTACGATTACTCTTTGGCGAGTTTTGGAACCACCTCACCGCCACCAATATTAGCCTCTAAAGTAGCAGGATTTTAAATATAAAATACTTCCTCACGGTGCATGGTGGAACCCAATAATAATCCAATGTTTGGTGAAACATTCTGCGGAGCTTAAGAGTCTAAGTCAACTATGTTTTCATGATGACTATGTATCCACCTTAACATTTAAATTTCCACCAATTATGGCATGTATGGAGTCTTCGTTAGGTCAAGGATTATTCAACACCGGACTCTTCATAGTGCATGGGTCTCTAATGACCAATTTTTAACTTCACATTAATTTGTCAAACCTTACCCAAAACTTGCATGTATTAATACACCGATTAAAGTTCAAGTCTCTGTTTAGAGATTGAAATAATCAAAGAATAAGAAATTGACTTATCGGTCCTAGTTGAATGAAAAATTAAATAGGGTTAAAATATTTCCATTTTAGGCTTAGCTATATTTAATTTGAAACTATCAATTCCTACCCAAACCTTTACACAACTTGAGTTATGAAATACCGGTCTTCATTTATGAATTCATCTTTTCTCAGCTAATCGGTAGCTAAATGGTATTTAAATATCATTGAAACCACTAGACAATAATGGTGATCAAATAATAATTGAACCACACATAATATTTTTATAAATGATGAACTAGATCAATCATATAGTATTTACATACAAGGTTTACAACTTTCATCCCGAGAGAGGATCATTCATTTTGCAATAAACCTTATTTTATGTTGAAATAATACTTTGTAGCAATGAGTAATTCTAGTCATCCTTAACAAGTCTCTATTCAATATAGAATAGAAAGCTATCAAATTCAAAATCATGAACAAAAATAAAGAAAGGTATCAGTTTACATCAAATTGTCATTTTTGGTAAAGAAGATGGTCATTAGTACTCGAGTCAGAAAATGATGTAAAACAATGTTTACATAAATTAATTAAGTTCAGAAAAGAAATAACAACAATGCACTGCCAACTTCATATATTCATCAACATAAGTATTCTTTACTTCCATACCAGAAATAAAGGTAAGATGAGAATGTTAAGCTTATTACAGATGCTAGGCAATAATTGATGTTGTGTGGTTGTGTGTGTAATTACGTTTATCTATGTATATCCTTCTCAGGACATACATCCATCCACGCAACTGTACACATGGCTACGCAACAAGGATTATTGTCTCACCCTTATAATTCATTCAATATTTACGACACAATTTCCAAAATATGAGTCTAAATTCAAGGGGTATGACATACCTACCCTCTTAATGAATCATTGTCCCGATGATTTCACCGTAATATCCAAAATCAAAATAGTCATATATAGGTTATATCAATAATATTTTGAAGAACCAATCATCATTTTTCATGTAAGTTACAATTTTTTAGATAGGAAATCCATATTTATCATCTTTAGTATCCTAACAAATGGAAAAGTTGTCATTCGGTTAGAAATACAATCACGATCTTCATCTTTACAGCCATTCATATCATTCAATAACTGTAATATAAACACTAGAAACAATAAAAAACAAGTTTTATAAAACTGAAACAAACAACGAACCACTGATTTTCTATTTTCCTAGGTCTTCCAGTTGTTTTGTTTCGTTACTTACTTGTTTTTCTAGTTTTTAATCCATCTGCTACAAACTTATTTTAGGAAAACAATGTCCTTTTTTATGTTCCTTTTTCTTGTGCAAATTTTATTTTCTTGAGTTGCTTCGAGAAATGTCTCATAAAACTTTTTTGTCCTTTTTGTTTTAAATTTACAACATTTCTAATGTAGCTGCTAATAAGATATCAGGGTTATACAAATGTCCTTTACTCACAAAAGAAACCCCTAATCATTTTTTCATTTCTAATTCCTTCCAATTTTACTTTAGGCACAAACCTTGGTGCCTTTTTTTTTCTTAATATCAGTCAAGAGTCCACTCTACTCAACAAGAAGAGTCTTTTCTCATCATATCTAGTTAAGAGGGTGTAAGGAAAGCATTATCAATAGTTTTACAATGTATTCATTGGACCGTATATCATGGAATAACCATAAAATCCATTCAATCATAATTAACTACCATCAACTCAAGAAGAGTCAAAACTGTAAAAATAATATTATATCCTTATAAGCCATTACTTATATCACTATATCATTATATCCAGTTTGTAGAAGTTCATAAACATAACTTCTCCAATTAAAATATTTCATGTTAATCCATTAATACTTAAACAAGGTATATTCCTTTTCATCAAATGTCTCCAAGTCATATACAATAACAACTTACAAGAATTAAAGAAAATTATACTTCATAACTCAGTATATAGTCTCTTATAATCTTTAATACAACCTACCAAATTGAGTTACTTCCTATTACACTTAGTCATAATAAGATCCAAATTCAAGTAAGGTCACAACCAAAACTTGATCATACTTATAAATATATATAAGTCCAGACTTCCTTAGCCTTTCATTGCAACTGGTATAAACTAAGCATCCATTATGATATAAGTCATACTTAATTATATCTTCAGAGAGAGAGGATACCTACTTAACCCAACAATCACCTCATAAGGAAGTTATGAGTCCTTAATTTTAATCGGACATTAGTAGCACAAAGGACTAAGTGTCTACTTCTCAGTCACACATTTGGATTTGATCATCTGATACTTAAACAATATTTTTAAAATGTGCCTACCCAGCCACAAAATTCCTATTATAAGGTCAAGAATTCGTAGTCTTTAATCTGTAAGAAAGATAAAGTCAATCGTTCGTTCAATTATAACTTAGATATTTCATATATCAACTATCTACCACCTTGACATATCTTACTCATTTTACTCAAAGATCCTATTTGATCAAGAACATTGTTAACTTGGTTACCCAAGCATAATGAGCCATCAACAACGTTTATTAAGGAACTCTTAACAAGCATTGACTCATAAACAAGTATTAATAGATTATTTATCTATCCTCAAGCAAGAGGTCTACAAGATTGTATAAGACGATACAACTTTCTTACCTTAAACCTTATGAAGTGTTGAAGAATAAAGTTACTTTATATTCTATATACTTTTCCATCAACAATGTTTTAAGCAAGCTATAAGGAAATTATTTAAAGACAATTTTAGTGGATGCAAATGCACATTAAGAAATAGAAAGACTAAGTTCTGATTAAATAATAATTATTCCTATATTTTCTTGAGATCAAGCACGAATCCACTAATAATGAATGTTATTCATTTCAACCATATTTTTACCTCCAAACAATCACTTAAAGGATCAGTAAATCATCATCCTTTATTATCTATTCTATCTACATGAACTAATATTCATGATAGATGATCAAGATGAAGGACTCATAATAGGTGCTTATACACATATAAATCACCATGATTACCCAAACTAAGGTGAGGTTACTATTTATATGAGTCTCAGATAGAAGACAAATGGATTCCCACTTTTACGGGCAACATAAAACATTATAGTATCGTTTTTAAGCACAGAGACTAAGATAATCTTATGGGTTTGTCCAAGGACCCGATATTACCATACATCTTAACTGGCATAAATTCTATAACAAAGGAAGAGAATTAGCACCCTCTATGGTGGAAAAAGTTCATCCTTTTCATAAAAGGGTTCATAGTCGAATCATAAAAATATATTTGCACATTACAGAGAAAGATCATATTTATCAAACTAACTCAATAAATCTCAATTGGGCTGAAAGATCAAACTTTCATTCATCCAAATACAATGGATTCAACCCAAAATGGTCTGACTAAATAATACCTTAAAAGGAAAGAAATTAATCTCATAAGTCCTCGACAAGTATTCAACCCTGAAGTTTTAATATTGTAATAATAGAACTAAGTTGGCTGGGTAATACCCACCGCATAACATATACTCTCAGGAGTATCAACGTGTATATATTTTTGTATATAAAAATAACAGAACATAACCACTAACTCATAAAGTAGCTACAGTCATATCTAAATCACCATAATCAATCTATATTAACAGTACTCATTACTTAACTGATAATAGCTAAGTAACAATATTCAAACAAGAAGGTTTCACCCATGTAAATAACTTAGATGCCCATATTTCAATGAGTAATCACATAAATAAAAATGTAAATAACTTAGATGCCCATATTTTAATTTCCCTAAGCATTCACTATTCACTGCCCATGTAGTACACCTTGAAGCTTTTCTACTAGAAATATATTCAAGGCTCTAGAATCCTTCTTATGCTTAAATCACCATCATTTGTTTTACAACACATTAGAAATATAGTGTAAAATTTCCAAAATCTCAGGCCATAATGATCAATAATTCCATATATTACAGGATCATTCAAACAAATAGTCTTTTTAAGTGCAGATTTCATTTAAGAAGGTTTTCCCTTTTTGTTTACTGCTACTTTTGTAGATAGTTATTTCCTATCTACTTCATCTACCCTAAGCGGGTTTATAAGTCATTTTGGACTTAAGTTATGAATCTGTCATTAAGACAGTTCATTCAATCTAGCAACCCTCTGTTGATTGCTATCATTTAGCCTAATTTTTTTATCTTAGCTGATCCAATTCACACTTACCATTGCTCCACGCATCTATCTAGTTTAGTGTGTCATGAAGGATTGTTAGTTTTTAAGAAAACTAACCTACCATCAAACCTGAAACATTGTTTGGTCTAGTTCATTATCCTTGGTATATCCTTTTATCCTTCATTTTATTTTACTAATAAAAATCAGAATTTAGTAAGCGTAAGGACCTAATAGGTCCAAGAGTTACAACCTTCAGCTCTGATACCAAAATGTAACATCCACTTTTGTTACTTCACATCCAAGATTTTTTTAATATATTTATCTTACTTTATGCTTCTTGATTTAAATACCCATATATTTAAATCCAACATAAACCTTAATGCAATCCATTTCGATAACTATCATAAACCATGTGTAACTACATGAGGGAATATTGAACCTATTCAATCTCCCTCATCACTCTATACGAGCCAATACATCAAATGTATCCTTTGGTTTTCCTTTAGTAGGATATGATAATTAAGTGAAGATACATAAGTGTCTACCTGGGTTCCACCTAGGAATTCCAACAGAATCTCATAGCTTTGTACTATCTAACTGTCTACACACGGGCTTTGCCATATAATTCCCATATGACATCTCACAACTTAGATCATAATGAAATCATGATAGTGTAATCAGTGGCTTACACTACTTTGTGAAAAATTTCTGAGTCGTATATGCTATTCTCAATTCCAAGATGACACACTCATATTTCAGAATTTTTCATATCACCTTATTCACTTATTCACTTATATGGATCTACAAACATTGATGTTGTTAATAGCTACTAACCTTGTAGAAATAATTCCAAATTAACCTATAAGAAAATGTACCTCCATGTCATCCTATGATATCTATGGGAAAGTAAGTGTCTCTGTAATGATTCACATCATCACTAGACCACTTCCCCTCTCATAACCATCATAAATTGATATCGGGGTGTGTATTCGTGAGGTTCAATCTGAATTTTGTAACTCTAACAAGGTTTTTACTTATTTCGATACATCGTGTCACAATGTGCATTGATGAGGAAACTCGGTACATCTACTAAGGAGTAGTATCAAATGATGAAAGCTGTCTTTATAGGGATATGACCTGTGTAGCGGATGTACTTGTGTTAGTTCACTAAGCATTCTGTATATGAGCAAGGTATCTTATTTTTTAAAGGTAATTATAAATCATGACAGGATAGCCTAGGTCTCATAACAATTCCTCCTCGAATGAGTCACATCTAAGGTCTTATCTCTGTTAGATTCAAGAATATTTAATTTCTCCAAATACACTTAATTACCTCATTAGATCACAAGTCAGTGATAACCATAAATGGAAATCGAAACAATATTTGTTTAAGTTCAGCATTGCAGATTTAATATTGTCTTAGCTTAATCAATTAAGCCTATGTTTCTTACCAATGTAGTTTTACTTTATGCCACTAATATAACTATATCACTATAGGGCAACATTGGTACCATATATCTATATTCATTATAAATAATGGTGGTGCAATCTCATATTACTGAAAGGTGTGAGTACATATCATTCCTTTATCAAATTTCTCATGCTCTTGATGTTACCTATCATTTCATCTTAAGTATTCCATCTTTCTTATATTATGCTTAATTGAGAATATTCAATTGAGCATACTTATAATAGGTCATTTATTCATACCTACCATAAGCTCATAGTATGTAAGTATTTCCTTAGGTTTCATCACTTAAAGACCTTCTCAACCTTAAAGGTGTATTTTTTTTCAATTTGGATCATATAATTTTTATCAAAAAGATCATAATGATTCATTTTAGTATTTTCCTTATAAAGAACCTAATATCATTAAATCCTTGAATAGTATCCACTTGTGGGTTAGGTAACCTTGCATTCCCAAGTTACCCATACATGTTGACTTGTAACATTCTCAGAAGTCAAATTCCCATTATAAAGGTGGCTTACGGAAAATGTGATTCTTATGATTCTTAGTACATAACAATGTCCTTCCAGAGAACTTTGAATGGGTAAACACATACAAGATTGATAGCCCCATAATCATATTGGAAATATTTTTCCTTTGTTCATTAACTGATCAATTTAATTATAGTACTAATACCGGATAATCAGTAAATCATACTGGACCATATTTCTCTTTGGCTCATGAATGTTTAATCACATCATGTCTTTATATTAATCCTTTAATATGATATAATTTCTATCTCATCAATATACAAACTTCCTCATCACAAGTTATAATATTAAATTTGTAAAAAGGAGAGAATTTTTCCCCATTAATGGTTTACTATAGTGCATAAGCTCATTATGCCTCTATGAGTCATTTTTTAAAACAAAATTCCATATTGGTCAATCCACTACTTAATTTGGAAATATATCTATCGTAATATGAATATCCTTAATTATTACATCATACTATTTTATAGACAAATGTATAGTCATGAAGTATTCTAATTAGCACTACCACATTTGCATACTAATTTATTCACTATTACCTCAACATACTGACAGTAATAAAAGGTCAAGGTCACTACACAATCCTTTGAATTTCTTTCATTAACTGATAAATTTTTATTTCATACATTTACAAAGCTAAACAACAAGACTTGTAGAGATCAAATACTCTTCTTTCATTGTTTCATTTTTGTACCAATACAACAAAGTATCTAATTTTTTCCCTTTGCAATAACATGAAAAAATAGTGGTAATTCAATAATTTACAATTCTAGAAGTAGTATAATAATCCTTTATCAATCATAAAAACATTAAACTTTTTCAAACTTTTTCTTCCTTCCATCCTATAGAGCTTCATCTACAAAACATGTTAGCACCTGTCAGTTCATACGAACTGAGCATGAAAAACCTTTTTCCCATACCTAAAGGTTTATGCCATTGATCATTTAAGTAAATGTTGCATTGCATTGATTCATATAATTCACTTAAGAAGACAAGTCAATAATAGCAACATAACCAATTAATTATATTTTCATCAAACAACTACTAACTTATTTTGAAATTTAGCTACTTGAGGATAAGACACAAAATCCATTCAACTTACATCTTCCATACATTACTAGCTTAGATCTTGAGGTTAATATTTATATATTTATATATTGTCCAATTAACTCATACAGGTATGTACAGGTTCACTTATTTCATATCTTTCTCTACTTTCCAAGTAACTCATACAGGTATGTACAAATTTACTTATTTCAACCATTGCTAGCCACAATGGTATTTATCGCCACTATACAAATAATTAACCAATAGAAAACAAATAACTAAAAATCTTGTCAATTTTAGGGGTTTTTATGAACTAAGTTAATTAGATTTAGGAAAGGTACTTATACACCTTGTCAGCTAAAAGTAGCTCCCTTACTTATAGCCATTAAACTCTATACGACCGGTTCGGTAACTACTATTAGTTTTAATATTATGGTAAGTATATCACAAAAGTATTTAAAGATAAAAATTGTATCAGGGACTAGCTTCCCATATAGATAATACACATTCTCATAGCTCAGAAAGATATTTCAGTCCAACAGGGATTGATTTAGTTTTCCATTAACCTTGAGAAGTACATAAACTTTCTCTACCAAAGTCACAATAACCGATATCCCCTATGTTATATTTTATTTTTAAGCCCAACTAAAATTATGAGAGCACATTCCCACACCACAAAGACTATCATTCCAAATGGTGAGCGGGTACATTTTACCTTTTGTCTTATTTCCCACCGATAGAGAGAATTATCTATGTGATCTATTTAATGACATCAAAATCTCAAAATCATGAAACAAGGTGAAGATGACAATATCTTAATTCATTTTCATCCAAATCGTGGATTCGGTTCATTAAATATTTAATTCATCATTTAAAACTTAAACCTCGATCAGATGTAGCCATGATTCCGGTGGTATATCATATAAGGGATTTCCTTTTCCAAAAACATTTATCAAATAATAATTGTAAAACACATGATCAGAATTCAAAATATCCCCCAAGAGTTCTATTAACCATAAAAATGTATATTAACTACACTCCCATTTTTTGAGTATAAAATATCAAGAGTTCTCATAACAAATGGTGCATTTGCAGGATAAAATCTATACAGCTACAACTCATTTATAATTATCTTATAACTCTATTTCATACCCTGACATATTTATTTGCATGAAATTAACAACCCAAAACCCCACTTCATTTTAAAATCTCAAAATATCTTTCAAGGAATTTCATTTACATAAAAGTGCAATGGAATAAACTGCTAGAAAAGGGAATAAGGTTTATCATGTCTGGAAAGCATTAGTAATCTCCTTTCCAAATCATTCTAGGCCCGAGAAGCACCTTCAGTGACTCCTCTCCCAAGTTCTTCCTAAAAATGGTCATTGCAATATTTTCACAACACCCCAAAACAATCCCATAATACATATTTATTACAAGTTGAATATCTCTAAGTATATTTTAAACTTGCATGCAAAAGACTGGAGCTCGAGCTCGAGTTTATTCTCAAATTTCACAGAGTTCAACTACAACTAACCTCATCTCCACTTAACTCTTCAAGCCAAAACTATAATGATCAAAATGGTATGCATGTGGTTAGCTTCTCTAAGAAGCTTCATCATTCCCAAGGGTTGAATGCACACTTAATGCATTTAAGAATTACAGTGCCTCACTAGTAGTTTTGGAACTACCCCACCGCCACCAATATTACCCTCTAAATTAGTAGGGATTTTAAATATAAAATAATTCCTCAAATTGCATGGTGGAATCCAATAATAATCCAATGTTTGGTCAAATTTTTGCATGGAGCTTAAGATTCTAAGTCAACTATGTTTGCATGATGACTATGTCTCCACCTTAACATTTAACTTTCCACCAATTATGGCATGTATGGAGTCTTTGTTAGGTCAAGGCTTATTTAACACACGAGTCTTCATAGTGCATGGGTCTACAATGACCAATTTTTACCTTTACATTAATCAATCAAACCTTACCCAAAACTTGCATGTCTTAATACACCGATTAAAGTTCAAGTCTCCATTTGGAGATTGAAATAATCAAAGAATAAGCAATTGACTTATCGGTCTTGGTTGACTAAAAAATTAAATAAGGTTAAAATGTTTCCATTTTAGGCTTAGAAATATTTAAGCTAACACTATCGATTGCCAACCCAAACCTTTACACAATAGTTATGAAATACCATAGTCTTCATTTACAAATTCATCTTTTCTCAACTAATTGGTAGCTGAATGGTATGTAAATATCACTCGAACCACTAGAAAATAATGGTGATCAAAGAAAAATTGAACCACACATAATATTTTTATACATGATGAACTAGATCAATCATATAGTATTTACATACAAGGTTTACAACTTTCATCCCGAGAGAGGGTCATTCATTTTTCAATAAACCTTATTTCGTGCTGAAATAATACTTTGTAGCAATGAGTAATTCCAGTCATCCTTAACAAGTCACTATTCAATACAGAATATAAAGTTATCAAATTTAACATCATGAACAACAATCAAGAAAGGTATCAATTTACATCAAATTTTCATTTTTGGCAAGGCAGGTGGCCATTAGTACTCAAGTCAGCAAATGATGTAAAACAATGTTTACATAAATTAATTAAGTTCAACAAAGAGATAACAACAATGCACTGCCAACTTCATATATTCATCAACGTAAGTATTCATTACTTTCATACACTAAAACAAAGGTAAGATGATAATGTCAAGCTTATTACGGATGCTAGTAAATAAGCGATGTCATGTGGTTGCATGTGTAATTACATGTATGTGTGTATATCCTTCTCAGGACATACATCCATGCATGCAACTATACACATAGCTACACAACAAGGCTTATTATCTCACCCTCATAATTTATTTAATATTTATGACATAATTTCCAAAATATGACAATTTGAATTCAAGGGGTATGATCTTGAGCTTCCAACTTATATTTATAGAAGAATTTTGTGAGAGAGAAGAGGAAAATTCATAAATTCCTTCCTCAAATGAAGGTACATGATGGTTCATTTACTACAAAGTTGGTTAAACCATTAAGAATCTTCCATCATGTGCCATTAAGGACCAGTTGACTTAATCCTCTTATTTAATTAAAGAAATATTTAAATAAAATATTTTATTAATAATAAAAAATATTATTATTAAAATATTTTATTAAAATATTAATTTAATATTCAATGAAGTAGGATCCCCAACAACTAGTTTGCATTTAACAAAAATGGAGGGTGTCCATGAGAAAAGGGAAAAACAATTCAACTCGGTGGTTGGCTTGCCGAGTTAACTCACCGAGTTTGGCTTGATCTCCTCCATCAAGATTTCTCTCCATCGCCGTAATTGAGCTCTAACACCGTGAGCTCCCACCGACGTAATCACTCTATGTAATTTGGTTCACCTTATCTCATTCGTCGAGCTCCTCTTCTATCACATTGAGTTACATCTCACTTTGACCCCGTATTAACTCGATGAATCAGCCGAGCTCCACCCACTTGTATTGAATTATCTCCTTTATTTTTTGTTGATCGTGTGAAATTTCCATTTTATTGGTTGGAGATTCACATATTATGGCTCAGCAAGTCATGTTGATCACCCTTGCGATTTCATCTTGAGCCTTTTTTTGTAACCCTCATTAGTTCACCAATCAATTTTGAGCTCCATTCTATTTAGTTAAGCCTTACATAAAAACTCATACTCACCATTTGGGAGCTACTTGTACGTTGTGAACTTGGCTCCCAAAATCATGGCCTCCTAATTCTAACTCTACATTGTTGATGCCTCGTCTCGTGTCTAACTCATCGATCATGAAATCAAATGTCTTGAACTCCACATTGAATCTCCGACTCAACTCGAGCTACTAACCTTCCCTTAATATTTGGCCTTGTGGACTCACTCAACCCTATGAACTCTCCATCACTGAAATACACTCCATCATGATCTCATTCCACATCTATCACCCGGGATACACATTAATGTCATCAAATTCCATTCTCGTCCTAGTTGAATTGCTAACTATCGGCAAGTCGATCTCACATACACTCCATTCACATAGAGCCTCTCCTTTTTGGTAGATCCAAAAGCTCTACTTGCATGAGCTCACCATCGAGCTCCTATAAGTAACTCCTAGCCAATGATCACCTCAAGATCGGTGAACTTGATGTCAAGTACTTCACTCTAGCTTGATGGCCCATGCAAGCTCGCCATCCAAGAACTCAATGTACTTATGCTCAACTTGGCTTTGGCTCGACCCATGACTCCTTAGTGATCCAAATATTCCAATCGAGCTCAATGTCCACATCACCCGAGCTCGGGATGAGCTCGCTGAAACCAATTTCCAAGCTCACTTTACTCCTACTAAGTTATATGAGTTCACCGTGCATTGGATGACCATCCTCGAACTCAATGTGCATCATTAAAAATGATTCCTTTGTAACCTCTACACAAAAAATCACCATTAATCAACTCGCCCGAGCTTTCTTAGCTTGTTTCCATGATTATACTTCATTATGTTAGCTCGACTATGAGCTTGTTTTGACTACACCATTCAAATGAGCTCCCTCTTGATTGATCGAGTCCATTTTTCTGTGTATCTTCCTTGTTATGGGCCCAACCCACCTAACTTTATGTCTTGAAACAAACATGATCTCTTCCATGTGACCTCCATGCTTCTAATGACCTAGTTGATGATTCATCATTCGACCCGCTCAACTCGTCTTACTAGAATGGTCTCCCATGTTCTACGAGTTATCTACGGAGTATTTTGGGGTCACCACTTGACTTGAGTCGACCAATTTTACCATGTTTTGATATCTTGCAAGAAAAATGAGTTGATCCACCTTGGTTCAAATAACAAAAATCTCTACTTCTTGCCATCGTAGATCCCGGGACCCAAAGACCATCTTTTCATTCATAAAGATGGCTTCCTTATCATGAAAATTCATGAATTTAGAAATGGTGATGGAATTTTGAGGTTGCCTTACCACTAATTGAATTGGCCATATGGATTTTATTCCCGATATTCCATTGGTGATGCGGGTGTGTAGGATTTAAGCACCATTTTTCCCACTTGGATGGAAATAGACCAAAAAAATTCTTGACTCGAGGTTCCCTTTAGGCTTCTCCCTTTGTTGTGGTTTTTTTAACATGACTTGATCTCTCGACATTCTCGTGTCAACAACTCGGTGATCTCGATCAAGTGAGCTCTAAACCTATGCCTCATTAGTTACATCGACTAAGCCATCATGTTAGTGAGCCAACTCAATGATCTCGACTCGGTGCCAACACTCCGAGCTCCCAAGTAACCTATTCATCCTTCCTCGTGGAAATTTAATCATTTCATAGTTTTATATCCTGAACTCCTTAAACCTCCATTTCTATGCCTAGTATGGTAAGAATTTATAAACAATTAGCTCAAACTAAGCTTCCAATGTAGCTTAATCACCTACAACTTTTCACTTAGCTCGCGCAGATGCTTCGACAAGCTATCTCGAGTTCAAACCCCAATTTTAAACCTTTCAATAGTTTTTTTCTAATTTTTCATTGACCCTTAAATATCCTAAGGATTATCTTAACACCAGGGCATCATAGAGGTGTTTAAAGATAATTTTAAATTTTCATACACTAATTTGACCATTTTTTCCGATTTGGATGAATGTGGGCCCCTCAATGGAAATTTCCTTATTATGATAAACTATGAGCCCCAAAAATTGAAAAAAGGAAAAGTAGTCCATGAAAATCATGAACTCTCTCAGAGCATTGTAAAACCCCTATAGACACAAAACTAACTCAAAACATCCCAAAATGTCTTTTGAAGGCCTTTCCAGTGTTAGATCACAATAGGCCTCACTATTGTTCAATTTTACCCCAAGGGGAAAAATTGGATAACATTTTGGAAACCTCTAAGGGATGATTACCTACTAAGCATGATTTCAATAGCCTTAACTCAACCATTGGGCATGGAATCAATGTTGGAATTCTGAAAATGATATGATCATCTGTGATACATGATTTTGAACCCTCTAACAATGATAGGTAAGAAATGTACGACACCAATGAATGCTTGATACTTACAGAGTACTATGGAATTTGAATAAAAACATTTATGTATTAGGAATCCCAAAACTCTTTTTAAAATTTGAACCTTATTTGTCCTAAGAAACCCCTAATGATGATACAATGTGTAAGAATAACACAACACAACAACAAGGAAAGCAAAATGAACATCAACATAAAACATGTGTAAAATAACTTAGAGGAAAACACCTAGCTAAACTGTACAGGTAGTGGAATGATCTCAAAAGAAAGCTTTGAGATGTATCCCATTCACATGAATGGGTAGTTATTCTCTAATGATCATGGATAGATGAATTCAATTCACCTCTTTGCAACTCGTGATGATGTATGGCCCACTCTAGAGAGCGTCAAAATTGGCGTGCTTACCTGGTTTGGCTCTATCTTCATCCCATATGAGAACTAAATCTCCTTCTTGAAAATTCTTGTCGGATGCCTTCTTTTCAAAATATATCTTAACCTAAGCCTAATGTTCCTCCAAAGTCTTCATAGCCTTGTTTCATACTTCTTCTAACTCCATGAGCTTAGAAAATCTAACTGTCGCCGATGATCACTCTCCATAACCTCAAGCTGATGAGATAACTCCAAAGAAGGTAACTCCAAGAAGAATGGAAGTTTTTCTTCTCTTCCATATACAAGCATGAAAGGAGAATTTTCAATGGCCCTTTTAGGTGTGATTTGATCTTCTTATAAAGTAGTCTAAATATGTGTGTGTCAAGTCCTCCTATTAGTCTCCATTATGCGCTTGATAATCCTTGTGAGGTTCTTATTTCTAGACTAAGCCAAACTATTTCCTTGAGAATAATAATTGGAAGAAGTCTTGAGGTAGACATTATTTATAATAATAAATTCCCTTAGCTTAAGACAAAGGAAAGCCTTCACATTGTGTTAAATGGCTATGAATGGAACACCGAACCTTATCATTATACCTTCTAAGAAATCAAGAACTACCTTCTCATTGCTCTCCTTCAATGCTACTACCTCTTTCCATCGAGTAGAATAGTCTGTTGTAGTAAGGACCCATTTATGTCCATCACTGGATTGAGGATTAATAATTCTATTGAAATCCAACCCCCATTGAACAAAGGGTTGTTCCACTTGAATTGGATATAGAGGAAGAGCTGGAAACTTCAACTTTCCGGTGAAAAAGGCACATTCCTTACATTTCCTTACCTAGAGATGGGCATCTTTGAACAAATCCATCCAATAATAATTGGCTCACATGATCTTGGTAGCAGTTTTTCATGTAGAATAATGTCCTTCAGATAGGCCATTATGAAACTTTTCTATTATCTTACTTACTTGTTCGGTCCCATGCACATGAAGGAGAAAATCATTCAAATCCCTCTAAAAGAGAACATTTTCTACTGTAACATATGGAATAGATGAAGACAAAAATATATCTTTTATTTTTATCCATGCTCACATGATATACTCTTGAGAAAAGAAAACTCTTCATTTTTGATAACCAATCAAGTTGATCATCACCTTCATCAGTGTTTAGGAGTGTCATGTCCTCATCACCTTTTTATTCCATGTCTGCAACAAGTTGTTACCACAAACCTTTACCTTTGACAAGTTTGGTAACTTGGATATGCATGTCCTACTCCATCACCTTTGTGATCCATGCAGCATGCTTTTCGTTCATCTCTTTGTTTAGGAAAAATTCCTTGACACCAGGATGAGACACCATCGATGAATTTTGTTGTTGGACAACATGTACTTGAATTTCTTCAAAGCTCCAGTAACCAAAAAGACTTGTTTTTCAACAAATGAATATTTGAGTTCATAGTCTTTGAGGGATAGTCTCGAAGAAATAATTTGTTTTCTCCATTAGATTTTCATTTTTCTAGGTGAGGATACCGAAATGCTCTCTTGACCTAAAAATCATAAATAAAAAAATCTTTATACAAATTGGGGTTCACCAACATGGGAGCTTGAGAAATGGCCATTTTGATGGATTTAAATCTCTCCCTTCCTTCATTTGTCCATGATAAAATCATATTCTTCTTCAAGATGAATGTCGGTGATTCAGCCAATGCTCCAAATTATGGAATGAATCTCAGCACAAAATTTATTGTTCCCAAAAAAATTTGGAGACCTTCTTGTGACTTGGGAGAGATAAGTACATAATCGAATGAATCCTTTACTAGATCGATTGATAGTCCTTCCATTGAAAAAAACATGCCCCAAAAACTTCCCCTCGTGCACTATAAAAATACATTTCTTAGGATTGATTGAAACCCCAAATTCCATACACCTTCGGAAAAACTTCCTTAAATGTGTGATGTGGTATTTTACATGATTAGAGCATACAGTTATTTCATCAAGGTAAACCAAAATGATATCATGGACTAGTCCCTTAAATGCCATGTCCATGGATCTTTGGAATGTAGCCCCAACATTGGACAATCCAAATGGCATGTTTTTGTAAGTTTGCATGCCCTACTTGGTAGTGAAATCCATATTGAATTGATTGGATTCTTGGAATAGAATTTGATTGTAACCCGAATATCCATCAAGAAAAGAAAATCTTTGAGCTCCTGCCACTATTTGAAGGATTTTCTCCATTGATAGTAGAGGATAATGGTCTTTCAATAAGGCATAGTACAAATCCTGAAGTCCACACATAACCAAATATCTCCATTCTTCTTCCTTACGGGGACTAGATTGGCTACCCAAGAGGAATGCTTGATAGGAAAAATTATATAAGCCTCGATGAGTTTGGTTATCTCCTTTCTCATTAGTGGCTCAATTTTGGGATTAATTGGCCTCTATTTTTGGCAAATTAGCTTGGCATTAGGATCTAGTTTGATGGTATGTTGTGCTAGACCTGGATCAAAGCCACACAAATATTTATAACTCCATGCAAAAACATCATTATATTCTTGACAAAGTTTTACAAAATCCTTTTTCTCTTCTGGGGTACACACTTTGCCAATCTTCAAAAACTTTTCATTTGCTACCTCGACTTCCTCAAAGTCTTCTTCTTTGACCACCATGTTAGATCTTGGTCTTTTTCTTGATCCTCGAATTGAAGATGGATTTATGAGTAACTAAAATTTTTGGTAGCTTTTTGTTTTTCAATTGTATGATTTGATCACCATATGATACTTACACTTATCTTGATTTTTGCGTTAAAATCCACCTCTTCTTGTAGAAAAGGACAATTTGTTTGTCACTATCAAACACTTTCCAACTACTCACGTTATCATGAAGCTGCAGTTGAACCACCATTTTGACAGATTAATGCCCTTCTTTCATGATAACATGTATGTTGTATTGTGAGCCAATTGTAGCAAGCCTATCAACATCCCGATTTTGATTTATAGAACGAGTGGATCCCAAAAGCTTCAAAATATTCAATCAAATATGAGACTTGGTTATTTTATGATATTATAATATAATTTTTGGATGTACTATGTGCCATAACTTGATGAACAACTAACTCACTAGCTCCAAAAATAGTCGGGGTTTGATTCCCTTCTTTTGAGTTAACTAAATTCCTTACACAAGGGCCTCATATTCAAAAACATTATTATTGAAACTAATTTTCAACTAGAAAGATGAGAAGTACTTATCCCCTCTAGAAGAAATTAACACCAGCACTAGATCCATTCTTACTTCTCAAGCCAACGAAAAACAATTTCCACAGTCCTTTAAAATTGTTTTGTGCTTTTACAAGTTATTGTATGATTGTACCTTCATCATGAATGCAGTACGTACCCAATCCCATCTCCTCCAAAAGTAACAAACCAGCTTCTTCCTCTACCAAAACATTAGCATAGGGATCATATTGATGATTTCCTCTCACTTCATCTAGCACAAGATTGAGGACTTCTTCAACAAGAGTGGTCATTTCATGATCAATATATTCTTCTTCGGATCACCAATGTTATAATTCCCATTTATATAACTAGTTGTTTATGGTTCTACATGATTATGGAAAATTGGTTCTTCCCTTATAGTCACTTTGGTTTTGTATCGAGTCCTAAGAATCATATGTGACCAATCAGCCAATAGATAACCACCCATCTTGGCAGTGAAATCTCGTGATAGGAAGATGACAAAGAGAGGAGGGAGATCAATGATTGATATGTCTTGGGTGAATGAAAAACTCAAGAATGCATGGATGGTAATTTGAAGTCCTTTGATAACTTCAACAATTTTAACGATTGTTCCATCAAGATTAACAATTCCCCTTCTGACAACAAAGGCATATTGTGTGCCTAGTACATCTGTAATTTGTTTGGGCATGACCGCGCTACTAGCACTAGAATTGATCATGCAATTATGTTCCAGGTGGTTTCCAATGATAAGGGAAATATAGGAAGGTAGTGGTTTGTTCACTACAAGAATACATTTTCCTTCCAGTTGACACAAATTCATAACAATTGCTGCCCCACGACACGATGATCCATCAATTGTACTAAAATTGCTTAGAGCCTCTTGCAAAAGTTTCTTTGAGAAGGGATTAAGAGTACATCCCACATAGTAACACTCAGGTTTGTCTTCTTCATTTTTTCTACAATGCTGAAGGGGATTTATCCTACTTTGGTGACATTTCTTTAGGCATTAGAATCCTCTTTTAGAAAGTTCTTGTTGGGTACCTTGATACCGAAGAAGCTTCTTTCCTTACTGCTTGTCTAGCATGTGTTTTTGGAAGTTTCTTTCCTACATCTTTATCAACTGCCACTTGTGGCTAAGGTTATGAAGTGGATGATTGATTGTATTTGTAAGGTTGAGATTCCATTTATCTATTTTTGGAATGATTTTTTTCTACCACTGATGAGGAATTTGTATTCAACCCACAAAAATCTTCTGCTTTCTAATTCAACAAATTGGTTTCTTTGAGTACTGCGGTTGATCCACTATTTCTGCGTAAATGAATTCTTTGTTGGTTTTTAAGGGGTGGATATGATTTGAACCATAAGGGCCTAGCTAAAAACTCCATTTGGGAAAAATATTTTGATTGTGAGCTTGAGAACAGGGATAACACCATTCATAATCTTGAACTAGATTATTTTCAACATGTACTATGGCTCTAGATGAACTAACAATAAAAGGGTTCTAAAATTTCAAATGCCTAACATTCACATCTTGACTTGTAGATTGATTTTGAGGCTGATTGTTCCCTTAAGAAGGATGATGGTTAGATTGTTACTACTGATTTTATGGCTGGTATTGATGATTATATTAAAAATTTTGCCTCTTGAGTGCAAAGAGTTCGTTCCCAAAAGTGTGTAGTAGTGACTTGACTTCAAATAAATAATTTGAAGGGGTGGGGGTAGAATGAGCTGGTTTCTTAGAAGCTCTTTGGGATAGGAGTAATGGTAGGATGAGTGTTTGTAAGATCTAGGGACAACGCCATTGGCAATCATGGAGCTATCTTTCCGGCTGAACCAAGGAATTCTCCACTCTTATGGAAACTTTGTAGGTAACATGTAGTGTAGTCCCTCCCATGGAATGGATCATAACTACTCTATCGCTATTCAAGGCTCGCAAATAGTACAAGAATGCATTATTTGGAGAAGGATTTATGAGTGTCGTAATCCTATTCCAAGTTCTTTGGAATCAAAAGTTTAAATCACTCATGTATTCTTGGATATCTCTCTTTATGGTAGTGAGTTGTTCCAAGAGTGATAGGTGATCACTCTTTTCTTGAAAATATTTACAAATATTTTCTCCTAACTCATCCTAAGTGGTTATAGTACTAGCACTTAATGCTCGAAACCATTGAAGTGCTTTTCCTTTGAAAGAAGTAACAAGTCTAACCGCAACATTGTCCTCCATGATATTATGTACTATATAAATGCTAACCACATAGCGAATTTGTTCCACTAGAGTAACGTGAGTTTCCCCTGTGTAAAAGGGTAAACTATTGAGTGTTGCATTAGGTATAGGGTCACGATGTGCCAACAGAAGAGAACTTCCTACATTGAAAGGGGGAAAAACTTGGTTCCTCACCATAACAACGAGAGGTTGATTGTTCATAGGTAAAGGAAACCTTCCATAAGGAGGATTTGAATGACCACTACAAGGTGATGCTGAAATGGGTGATGTTGAGACACCTCTTCTCGTTCTCCTTAGAGGAGATAAGGATAGTTCAATATATTGATAATTTCCTTGCTTTAAAGAAGTTTTTGTTTGAATTCTTCACATAAGCTAATGCACTGAGATTTGAAATCCAGAGATATAGAGTCTCCAAGTACTTTGATTTTTGCAATTGAGAAGAGAAGTCCCAACTCTTGTCCCACCGGCGTGCCATAAAATGTTATCACCAAATCACTACACCCTCCGAATGGATAGAATGTGAATAGGACATTCAATGTGATTGGGTAACATGGGATGACATCTCAAGATATGGTACTTGCGCTCGAGGTGAACCTCTAGAGAAGGTAGTATTCCTCTTCCTAAACTAAGTCCTACACTACTCCTAGTGCAATAAAATGGTTATTTAGACCTATACTAACATTTTCATGGGATTTATGGTAAGAGGTTTGTAAAAAATTAAACTATACTAGGGATGGTGATGCACCAAATAAATTTTTTTTCTAGACTCTAGAAGGGTTAATTTGAAGAGGGTGTTGTGTACCACAAGACAACTTCACCTACTGCAACTAGGAAAGGATAACCAAATACCACAAACTAAGAAGCGTGTGTTATCTTTGTTAAGTTGAACTAGACAAACAATCTTTCAGTCTTCCAATGAAGAAGAATGAAAAAAATAAGGTTGAACAAGAAACACAACTCAATTGTATACAAAAATTAACCACTTGATAAGCAGAACTCCAAGAACCTACTTTGGAAACATAAACTTGCACATTGTACTTGTAAGCATGAGAAAGACACAAAGAAGAATATAGGATGATAAAAGGACTAACAGTAGTCACAAAACACAAAATTTATTACTTTAAAAACATGAATAATGCATCATTAAATTCATAATATGCAATGGTTTCCATTAAAGTCTTGGAAAGGAGGCTTGGAAGTTCCCTAATCCAGAAATCTAACTTGTAGAAGAGAGAGGATTCTTGAAAAATATGCACTTGTCTAAGATTTCTAACTTGTCCAACATGTTGGAATGAGCTTCCAACTTACATTTATATAAGAATTATGTGAGAGAGAAGAGGAAAATTTATAGATTTCTTCCTCAAATGAAGGTACATTATGGTTCATTTATTAAAAAGTTGGTTAAACCATTAAGAATCTTCCATTACATGCCATTAAGGACCAATTGACTTAATCCTCTTATTTAATTAAAGGAATATTTAAATAAAATATTTTATTAATAATAAAAAATATTATCATTCAAATATTTTAATAAAATTAATATTAAAAATATTAATTTAATATTCAATTAAGTAGGACCCCTAAAAACTAGTTTGCTTTTAAGAAAAAGGGGAGGTGTCCATGAGAATAGGGAAAAATAACTCAACTCGGTGGTTGGCTCACCGAGCCAACTCACCGAGTTGGGATAGAGCTCCTCCATCGAGCTTTCTCTCCACCATTGTGACTAAGCTCGACTCTGTGAGCTCACACCGAATGAATTTCTCCATGTAATTTGGTTTACCTTAGCTCATTCACCAAGCTCCTCTTATATCACATTGAGCTACGTCTCACATTGACCCTGGATTAACTCAAAGACTTAGTCAAGCTTCACCAACTTATATTAAATGAGATCCTTTATTTTTCATTGAGACATTAAAACTTCCATTGGATTGGTTGGTGTTTCACATAGTATGGCTCGACAAGTCATGTTGATCACCCTTGCAAAGTTTGGCTTGAGCCTTCATTGCGACCCCAATTAGTTCACCGATCGATTTTGAGATCCATTCCATTGAGTTAATCCTTACATACCAAAACAGAATCACCATTGTGGAGCTACTTCTATGCTATAAGATTGACTCACAAAAATCATGGCCTCTCGCTTCCGACTCGATGCTCTTAATGCCTCGACTCATATCGAGTAATCGATCATGAACTTGAATGTCTTTAAATCCACATTGAAGCTCCTGAATCACCTCAAGATATTGGCCTTCCCTCGACACCATGAAATCTCCATCACGAAATAACCTCCATCACGATCTTGTTCCACATCTTTCACCCAGTTCCAAATTAAAGTCATCAAACTTCATTCTCATCCCGATCGACTTGCTATGTGCATGGTTTTTAAGTCAATATCACAAACACTCTGCCCACATAGATCCTCTCCCTTTGGTTAGACCCATGAGCTCTACTTGCGAGCTCACCTCTAAGCTCCTCTAATAAAATCCTCACAAATGATCACCTTCGCATCCTTGAACTCGATGTCGAGTCCTTCACTCCAACTCGGTGGCCCATGCAAGCTTTCCATCCTAGAACTCGGTGTACTCATGCTCAACTTGACATTTTATTAGCCCATGACTCCTTAGTTATCTGAATCCTACCAAGTTCGCAAGTTCACCATGCACTTTGGATGACCGTCCTCAAACTCAACATGCATCACCAAAAATGATTCCTTCACAAGTTCTACATGTAAAATCACCATGGAGTGACTCGTCCCGATATTTCCTAGCTTTCTTCCATGGATTTACTTCATTGTCTCAACTGTTTGTGAGCTTGTTTTGACTGATTCATTCAAATGATCTCCTCTTGATTGACCAAGTCTACCATTCTAGGTATCTTCATGTATATGGACCCGACCTACATAACTTAATGTATTCAAACAAACACTATCTCGCCATGTGACCACCATGCTTCGGTGACCTAGCTGATTATTTGGTGTTTGAACCATTCAACATGTCTTACTAGAATGATCTCCTACATTCTTTGATTCAGTCGACCGCTTTTACCACATTTTGATCTCGTGCGGCAAAAAAAATTCAAGCCACCTTGGTTCGAACAATCAAAATCTCTGCATCTTTTCATCCTAAATCTTGGGACCTGAAGACCATATTTCCATTCATAGCATGGCTTCTTTATTACAAAAATTCATGAATTTAGAAATGGTGATGAAATGTTGAGACCACCTTGTCACTAATTGACTTGGCCATATTTATTGTATTCCTCAAGATCCCATTAGTGATGCTAGTGCATAGGATTTATGCACCATTTTTCCCACTTAGATTACAATAGACCAAAAAAAAATTCGGACTCGAGGTTCTATTCAGGATTCTCCCACTTTGTTGTGATTTTTTTAACATGACTCGATCTCTAATATTCTCATGTCAACAACTCGGTGATCTCATTAAAGAGAGATGTAAACCTATTCCTTTTTGGTTGCATCGAATAAGCCATCGTGTTAGTGAGCCAACTCAATGATCTTGACTCGGTGCCAACACTCTCGAGCTCTGAGAAACCTATTTGGTCTTCCTCATGGGCATTTGCACATTTCATAGTTTTATATCCTGAACTCCTTAAAAATCCATTTCTATGTCTAGCACGGTAAGGATTTATAAAAATTAGCTCAAACTGAGCTTCCAATGTAGCTCGATCACCTACAACTTGTCACTTAGCTTTTCGAGCAGCTCGCAAAGCTTCTCGATGAGCTATCTGAGCTCAAACCCCAATTTTAACCCTTTCAATAGGTTTTTTCTAATTTTGCATTGACCCTCAAACCTCTTAAGGATTATCTTAACACCAGGGCATCATAGAGGTGTTTAAAGACACTTTGAAAATTTCATACACTAATTTGGCCATTTTTGCTCGAGTTGGATGAATGTGGGCCCCTCAATGGAAATTTCCTCATTCGACAAACTATGAGCCCCAAAACTTGAAAAAGGAAAAGTAGTCCACGATAATCATGAACTCTCCCGGAGCACTATAAAAACCCTTCAAACACAAAACTAACTCAAAATGTCCCAAAATGTCTTATGAAGGCCTTTTTGGTCTTAGAGCACAATAACCCCCTTGTTGTTCAATTTTACCCCAAGGGGAAAAATTGGATAACACTTCCTTCTTCCTTCCTTCTCTCTATATGTTCTAATTCTTCATTAAGGAGGTACTTTTCACTATTTTGTCATATTCACTCAAAGTGAGCTTTAGTCTAACATTGTAAGAGTTCTATTCATTTAATAATAAAAAGGATCACCTTTTTGCCAACAAAAATAAAAGGTCACAAATGATAAAGGTAAGTGAAAATTCATGTGGGGGGTAAATGAATGGACTTTTTTGTATGCTATAAATTGGAATATCTTCTCCATTAAAAAGGGTTGGAAATTGTGGATTATTGTATGTTTTTATATTTGTATCACTACTAAATAAAGAAATAAGAGCTACATTTTCTCTATGTTCCTCTATCCTCTATATTCTCCAACATTGCAAGAATGGTCTTCTTGTATAACCAAGAAGGAACTTTGTGTCCTTGATTAATGAATCTACAAAAATTTGGCTCTCTAGTTTGTTAGTCTTGTTGATTGCCTACATTATTGTGTTCTTCTAATTGAATGTATACCTAATTGTGTTATTATGTGTGATAATTTTATAGTTCCTAATCAAAACGTTAACCATCTCTCATTGTTTTTCCTACTCCCCTTCACCTCCCTTCACAAAAACTTCCTCCCTTATACACTATACAAGTAGTTTTCCATAGGTTTGATTGAGTACTCCTGTGTGGTCCTCATCCTACTGGCCACCCACTATTTTTAGTTAGTTTATATTCAATAATGGGATACTACCCATACACAAAAATTATGGGCTTAGCCCCGTGACCATTAATTGAAACCAATAATTTGCACCGCAAAAAAATATTTCACTAACATGACTAGAAAGCCATGTGACACTATTCCCTTGGTTTAGGACACCTAATTCCCACATTATTATACAATTAGAAATATTTTTGAGGATTTTATTACCCAACTTTAAAAACATGTAAATCATGACCCCCATATCTTTGTACATTTTTTCTTGAAATTGCAATATCTCCCCTTCACAAAAATGAAACACTTCTCCCTTATCTCTACACAACTCTCTCTATGAATCATATTATTTATCACACATAGTAATGTTCTCTCACTATGCTTACATATGTTCTTACTCTAGCACTCTATCAAGTACAAATTTTCTTCTCCTTTATACTAGTAAATTTCATTCACTAGCATAAAGGGAGGGAAAATTTAGACACCAAAATATTTTCAAAATCAATATTACATCATGCTTTTATTAGACTTGCATATACATGAGCTATAAACCTTGAAACTAGATCATAGTGGAATAACCCCTTATTTCATCATTTATTTCTTCATTTGAGTAGAATTATGTTAATTTTTCACTCTTCTATCAAGATTTTGGGTCATGTTATAGGGATCCCTAGTTATTTCCTTTCGCGGTTATGTCCCATCTTATATTGGTCAAAAATATACAAATTGGTCAAGAACATATATATGATCCTAAATTACTTTTATAGTCCTAGACCCTTTTGTTTTTCTCTAATTTTAATCTTATGAGTTAGTGCATTACCCTTTTATGGTACCTTTCTTATGTTCGGATAAGCCTTTCCCATAACTTAGTTTTTAAATCCTAGTTAAGAACTCTTATATATAATTTTAAAGTGTGCATTAATTATATAGATAACACTTATATATCTACCATGTACCAAGCTAAAGAAGAAAGAGACACATCTACATGTTTCATACACAACATAAGAGGGTATAAATCTATTTTTTTATATACAAAACTGGTTTCTATTAGAATGAAGAAATATATCCCTTTATTGGTGTTGAGGAATAATGGAAAAACTAGATCAAAGGATAATTTTATGAACATTAGCACAAAACACTAAAATAACTACATTAAGTATGAAGTGTAGTGCATCTCTCAATGAATCGTGAACAAGGTGATTTCGAGGTCGGTCAAACTCAAGCATTTGCAGATCTTTATTTTTAGAGATAAATATTTATTGAGTATTTTTAGGATATCCAAGGTTTATTTTACAAGTTTAGGTGTGATATTTAGGGTTTTGTTTGAAGTTAAAGATACCAAAAAGGGACAAATAGTGACACACAAATAGTAATACCAATGGTAGATCCTTGTTTTCTATAGATGCAAGACTATACATTGAATTTCATACCATACCATATATTTCATCCCATTTTTAATAGTCCTAAATATATATGTATAGATCCAATGTAGTTAATTGGATAAGTTTCCATATTATATTCATGTCATGATCATTCGTTGACACCCTAACAACTTCCTAAACTAGTTAAGTTCCTCTTTCCATATTATTTACATTACAAATTTCATGCCATCATGATTGTGGTAATGCATGTATCTTCTATATAATCTATAGCATAAATATGAGTGTATTTATAATATTAGTTATTGTATTATCATTTATAATATCTAATAAAAATTAATTAGTGTTGATACATTTTGGTAAACCATATTTTGATTGAACCCTTCACCCAATATAGAACCTGTATAGTTCCATTATATTAGGATTGTTATTCTCCAAACCCTAGGGTTTCCTTAGGGCATGTGTGTTTTTTTATTCTCCTCTTATTGTCATGTTAAGTGTCTAGCATGAAAAATTTAAAATCATGGCCATGAAAACCAAGTCCCCATGTGATAATTCCTCTGCAGATCGGTGTAAACCCTTCCTATAACAATCATGCCCATAGTGTCATCCTAATTATAGATAGGAGGAACATGATAACAATATTTTCAAGTTTATTTTATATGCAGGATGTATGCCTAGATTAGAAATGAAACAACTATCCCTATAGACATAAAAAGGGCCATTTTTGGCCATTTTAAAACTAGTGTATACCCTCCATAAGAAGATAGGGAAGATTGTATCCATATAGTAGTTGTAAAAGATAGAAATAAATTTCAAGGAAGTTTAAATGGAAAATATATGGAAGAGATTGATGTCGGGAATCAAGCAAGCAAGACATGGTCATTGAGGTACTAGGAATGTTATACTCCAACAATCAAAGCCCTGATTGTCTGGATAATTCTAGGATTTTTGGGAGGATTTTGTAGGAAAACAAGTATTCATTGGAAATGTTTTCTAATCCTCTACATGATGGACTCATCACTTTTGTTCCAAGACTTAAAAATCATCGTGATTACCCAATACTCTATAATTGCCCCTCTAAATAAAAAGTGAAATAGGCCTTGAAAATAAATTTTTAGGAATAATTGAATCTTTAATGTTATTTTAATGATATCAAACGGTATTTTGGAGTTAATATCATATAATATTTTACCCAAAAATACCCTTCCATGCTCTTGGGGACGAATAAGCACTCTCAGTGTTTTAAAATGGAGTTAACGGATGGAATTGGTTCAAACCATCCTTGGAAGAATTTTGAGCATGTCATATTCCCTTTGATTGTCCCTTTTGTAAAAAAATTACATGGGGGATACCAAATTGTGCTCCCCATCCATTCAGGTGGTTCCATCACTTAAAACACAACTTGAGGTGTTACGTGGAGCATGTGAAGACTTTAATTGCTCATATCCCCTTTCCAAGATGAGAATTCGGTTGGCACATTTATTAGAATGTGATTTCTGTTTGTATTTTCCCCAAGGTGAAATGGGGACAAAAAAATTTCCCCATGTTTCCTCACTCCTTACAACTTGATACTTGCAATGTTTACACCTATGAAAGCTCTAACTTACATTTCACTTGTTCCCTTCTCACGAGCTGAGACCCATGGCACATTTTGTAGCCCATGTTGTACCCTAAAATTGTACCTAATGTGAAAATGTACATGGATGACAAAAATGTTTCTCCTCCACGAGGTTTCATTTTTGGTAACTTTCTCATCACATCTTTCACACCTAGGGAAACTCAAACTTGTATGTTAACTTAACTCATTGACCACTCTTCATGATCATACCCCATGGAAAATTTTCAATATGATGATTACTCTTAGATTTTAAATACATAAAAATGGACATTGGGACACAAAAGTGTGTTCCCCATCCTTCCACTCATCCCCCAATCATGTGGAAAACCAATTTTTATCCCCTAGAATACATTTTAAGCTCCCTTCATCCATTCACACTACACCAAAAGCCATCACTTGTCACCATTTGGTGCAAAGACAACTTATTTTACCCTTTTCCCCTTGCACCTCTTACATCCTATCTTTTGGGAGCAACTCCATGTCAACCCTCTTCCAAATAGGTTTAGTTGTTGGGTTAAGTGATGAGTTAATAATTGTAATTAAATATGACTAACTCCTCTTCAAAAACACTTAGAATTTTTTTAAAATCCAAGGTGTTGTTTTTTTCCCTCCACAAATCCATTATTGCAAAGTTTTTTGTTGTAATTTTCCAAAATCATCAAGCTTAGAAAAGAAAATTTGGACATATCTCCAAAATAATGCACCTAATTTCTACCAAAACTTTCCTGTGCAGTCCTCCAAAAAATTCCTTCAAGTTGGCTATAAGAAAATTATATTTATGCTATGTAAAATTTAAAAAAAAAAAAAAAATTTATAGCCCCTCGAGTTAAATTTTCAGATCTACAGAGTCATGGATAATAAAAATCCTCAAAAACTGGAGTAGAAGGTCCCGAGACAAAACCTAATATTTTGAGATTATTTTGATTCCAATCCAAGACTCAAAATACCTCCATATAAAAATACTAAGTTTTGTAAGGCCTCATATGTATAAATATAGGAATTATTTTAAATGGTGAAACTCTCTCGCATCCATGTAATCTAAACGATAAAAAACCATGAAAAGGTGAAAATTAGGAAAACTTACTTAAAATAGAAATTCATACAATCAGCTCAAATAACTTATATCAACTCACATTCCACCTATCTCATTTTTAAAAAAATTAAAGGTTAAGAAATTTTCTTATGGCTCAAATAAGAAATAAATCCCTCAAAGACTCTAAAAAAATTAGTCTCAAAGTGAATTCCAATATTGTGTGTTTTAATCCATCCTATAATCCACATAACAACGTCATCATATTTAAATGATGTGGACCATGAAAGAAAAGCTATATCAATTAGGTTATGCAAAGGTAAGACTTAATTCTCAAGATTTGGCATGGGAATGTGTTTGATGAGTATGATGGTGAATGCAAAGTTTCTTCTTTCCTTATTTGTATAAGAAAACATTTTCAATAAGGGAGATGTGAACAAGAAGGTAATTAGATCTATTAAGGTTTATTCCATCCAAGAAGGAGATATATTTGTCACTAAGGTGAATTTTTAAGCTCCATAAAGTCACGAGGGGAAGGTGATGATCTCCACATTGCAAATCTGACCTTGTTCTCACTTCTCTTTATAAGAAGTGGGACAAAATGTGAATCACATTGTGGAAACGAACGGTCGAGAATGAACTAGTTTTTGTAAAATGCTATCACTTGAACCATAGGCTACTGATTTACCTAGTACCATCATGTCCACAAGATCGGGAAAGTATCACTTGTCCACTCAATGCAAGTCTCACATTATTGTTTTTGAAAACTTATTATGTTATTTTTACTTAATTTTGACATGATGTAGGATATGCATATTTATTGTGTTATTTATTTCTTATACCTAATTCTTGTTTACAAAAATAAATAAATCATAAATTATATTAACCTTAATATTTAGTATGCAATCATCTCAAAGGGGGCATATTATGGGTTTTAACATAACCATACATACTTCATATAAATTACTTCATATAACACTTTATGATGATATACACCTTTGGTACATTACATCACAATGTTTACATGGAATTACTTAGTATAATTGATTTTTAAAGAACGGATTTACTAAGTAGGCATAATTTATATAAAGAGCTTCATTTAACATGTTTAATTGTTATATAAAAGCTTCAATTTGTGTAAAAATTAATATAGATGGATTAACATTATGACGCATACATGGTTATGGTGTTTAATGAATACCCACATTATACCACACAATCCTCATAATATCACATGAAAAATATACAAAGGAGTATGTAATAACACATATTTTAAATTCAAATTTAGATTGACATGTCAAATATATTTATTTATATACATAGAGTGATACCACACACATAGTGATCATGATGGATTCATAAATATTTCATATAATCATTTTCCTATTAAACAAACACTATTCTAAACCTTAAGATGACATCAATAAAGTTAAGGTAAATTATACTTACAAATTAGTTCTAACATACTTCCAAAAGCAATTGGGATTTTTGATATAGGCATATAAGTTATCTTATCCCAACATTAAACTTAGAAAATATCCTAAAATCAAGGAATAATATGAATTTAAATCCCAAAAAACCCATTACATTCTCATTTATCCTTTCTATAATTTTCATGGATTTAAATGAAATATTTCAATGCTTTGTAGATCCTAAATAGCTTTCTAGTGTTCCCAAATATAAATATTATTATGTGATTCAATACAGAATTGTAGTATCTCTCAACTTCTAATGGTACTTTGTGAATTAAAAATAGGATCTTAGTATTCCACATATCCCTTAGGGTTGTAAGAATCCATTATTATTCTGCATGATCCCATATGCTTATGATACTATCTAATACTTGTGTGGCTTATGAAAATACTTCATAGAATTTTTTATTTTACATAATAGATTCGACATTGTGTAATATTATTGTACATAACGCGACATTAAACTCGATTTTTCATAACTCTAAAAAAATGGCATGAAACAATATTGATACTAACTATTACAACTATTTTTGGTTGATCCATAGTTTCTGTGAACCTACATAATACACCTTGGGTAATTTAAAAACTTGAGCTCCTACTCAAGTGAGCTAGTCTCTCAGTAATCCCATGTTGAGTGGCATCGTAACACTCACCCCAAGAGTGTCCTAAACATGTTTTCCTTTTGTTTGACTAGATATTCCTTATGTGTTTTCTTCATCTTATTTTTTATTACTGTTTCTACTTGGTTACACACATTCTCCAACATATTTTGTCTCCAATATATCTCAACATATTCTAAATTTTAATCTTCAATAATTTCTTGGCTCTGCATAGTATTGATATAGATCCCCCATAATCAATATAGTTAATATATAAATATCTTTAGGAAATTCAGTCTCATAAGCATTCTACACAATCTTTCTTAACACATTGCATGGTCCAAATTTATTTCATTACAACCTATTGTTGATACCCTTAGAAAACCTCTTCTTCTAAAAACATTCTAAGACCATATATCTAATTTGATACTCAACTTACCTTATTTTCTCATATGTGCATTTTTTATTGTTCTTTCATATTTACTAGTTGATTGTGCACTTCTTAGTGCACTCATTTCATGTTTTCTATGAAATCCCCTCCTTACGTACTACTTTATTAGTTACATGATGAATCTTGTAACTCTAACATTCCTCATGGGATACTCCCATACAACTCACTATTCTCTTATCAACTCAATTATTATAGGAAACTTCTTGTTACGTTAAAGCTAAGTACCATATTCTTATATTATCTCCTATCAAATATCATAGTAAGTATACAAGAATCCTATTAACCACCTCTATCTATCCATTTCTATGTGGGTGATATGGTTAAATAAATCACATCCTTTTATTCAACTTCTTCTATGATCTTTTCTAGAAATGAATAATAAATTTAATATCCTAATTAGACACTATATTATGTGGAAATCCATGCATCCTTATTATATCTTTCAAGAGAATATTTTTAGAAGGTTTCACATCACTTGTCTTCCTATAAGAGATAGAATGTCTAAAATGGAATCAACACCTCACTGCATTATAAGTAAACTTAAAAAATCCATACTTAAGTCTCCCAAAGGAATCTTTGGATTTCACAAAGTTTGATACAACCCTATACTCAGAGATATTCCTATAGCCACTAACACATGCAGTATTCTTGCATAAACCTACCCATCCTCACCCATCCATGGTATAAAGTAGCTCTCCCTTAGCTATGTTAAGGTATTACTCTTGCCAAATTATCTCACATTAATACTCTCGAGATGCACAACTATTTCCCTTGAACAATATGCCTTCCAATACAAAATAACCCAATCATGGTGTTATTTTAACACTCACTAGTGTTGCTTGCGCTTTTCATTCTTCACCAAAGTCTTCATATTTTGAGTACAACTCCTTGATGCATTCAAATCCCATAACTTCTACTCTTACCTCTATTAATAATATATTATTCCTATTCAACACATCAACAACCTTGTTATATTTTATACTCCTATTATTCAACACAAATTTGTATCCTCAAGCTACTCAACCCAATTCATATTCATCTAGTTTAATTTTTGTTGACAATTTATAATCCACAATTCTTGATGATGACTAAATAACACAAATTCTTATGATAGTAAGTAGTTCCTCCACTGAGCAGCTGGATAATACTGACGCTGCCCACATGACAAATTTGGGTATGTTCCATTCCTGGAAGAATATCAAGACCAACATAGACAAAGCTACCAAAAAGTAGTTGTAGATGATTTAGTTGTTCTTGTATGTTTTTATGTTGTTTTTTTGCGGTCTATCTACTACTTTTTTGCATTATTTTTGTTGTTTTGTCTTGTTTAGGTAGCTATTTTTTGGCTACTTTGAGCTTCATTGTCACATTTGGATTCGATCCTTTTCTCTCGGTTCTCATTCCTATTCTCGGCTTCTAGGCCATATTTTGTACTCAAGGGTATAGTCCCTTTCAAAAACTATTCGCCAATAATAAAAAAAAGTAGTTCCTCCACTTATTCAATTCTTACACAATTGCATATAAATCCTAATCATACACATTATACTTCCTCTTTGCATCATTTACCTTCTCATTAAAATAACATACTAGCCTTCCCTATCGTCTCGTCACTACATTAATGGATAAATAACTAGTATCATAATTGACCTAAAATACCTTTTTAAATTCAAGAAACAACAACACATGATGTTCAATCACATTCCTTTTATCTCTTGAAAATTGTTCTCTATGCACTTGATCTATAAAAACTCTTATTATCCCCTTGCATGGCCTTTAGAATAGGCACACATAAACCAAAATAGTTGATGATGAACTTGTAAAAACTACACAACCCATGAAAATGTGTGCTTTAGAAGAAATTTATGGTGATAGTTAATTAAATATTGCATAAACCTTCTCTAGATCCATCTTACAATCCTCACTTTAAAACATGAATCCTAGATACACTATTTCTTTCTCGCATGATAGTACACTTATTTAAATTAATCATCAACTTATCCTAACACAACTATTGTAACACATGTCCTTTACATAAAAAATTTATTTGCATGTCTTGTTAAATATCATATTATATTTAGGTACATGATCAAAAATTTCCAAAAATGGTTTCAAGACTTCATTCATCAACCTCATACCATTAATCAATGTTTTTCTCAATCCAAATAGCCTTATCATTCACTCACCTAATAGTTCTTTCATCTTGAATTACGTCTTCCTTTTATCCCCTCACTATTGTGAATTTGATTATATCTACTCTATAAACAATCATGTTGAAATACTTTGCACCACTCGGATAATCCATGATGTCATTCATGCTTAGAAACATAAATTTATACTTGATTTATCTTGTTTATGGTTGTCATGTCTATACACATCTAGTATTTTCCACCCTTCTTTAGGGATAGAAATTTTGGTACCATGTAGGGTTTCAAAATATACATTATCAAGCCTATATCCAACAAAACCTACACTTTTCTTTATATCTCCACATTCTCTTATGGTGTCATCATATATGCCACCTTGTTCAGAAAAAAATCAATCGATCCTAGAATCAAATCCAAGTAGTAAATCATATTCCTCATTGTTGGTAGAAAATTTGTCGGGTGGAAAATTTTTTTGGATCACTTGCCAACGCTCTTGCAATTTGAGTCCTCTACTTAACCTGGCAAGAATGCTGCCATATGTGCATGCACATGAAAAGGTGGATTTTTGTGGTGACCTTTCGACTGGGGATCTAACAGGGCACTCCACTGACCCTATGGAAAAGCTAGCAATCTCTTGCTAGGGAAGTCTTCATCTATAGAGCGGGAAAGGGGAGTGAGAAAAGAGGTAAGAGAACTAATGCTACAGGTAGAAAATCAAATTCCTTCACGCACTAGTTAGAAACTTCAACACATGCATTCATGAGAAGAAACAACCCTGCAAATAACAACAAGACCAAATAGAATTTGATGAACACAAAGTATCATGAAACCCCTTAGTCAAAGAAAGATATAAAATCCTTCTTCTTGTATTGATTGCTCAAATCAAAGTTGTACATAATGTGGGAATGGAAGAAATTTGAGAGGGGAAGAGAGTAGAAGAAAATGGCTATCTCCTTCGTTTTCTCTAGGTATAATGCACTCTTGAGTCTACAAGATCAATTTCCAACCCTTTGAAATGGGAATGGCTTTACAATTTATAGAATAGAATATGACTCTTCATCTTCCTCATGACCTTTCAAATACCTTAATATGACTTAAGACTATTCATATTGCACTTCAAATATTTAAGTCCCTTTTATAATAGCAAGGCGACTTAATTTACATTATGTTTCTAAAGTCACTTTTAAGTGACTTAAAGGCATATCAAAAAGTGCAAACCCCAACGAAGAATTAGAACATTTGAAAGTGAGAGAAATTTGGGGGAAGAGGAGAGAGAAATTGAAGAGAGAGAAGAAGAAGAGGAGATGTTGTTCCCAATGAAGTCTGTTGATCCTCGTTGATGGAAAGCTCCAAATGCAGTGAAGTTCTGAATGTCCCATTGTGCCAAAACTACCCTTTGAATGTGACTTACTATTTTTAGTAAATGGTCATTTCCACTATTTTCTACTCCGGATAATCATTCTAGCCTTTTGGAGATCTTCAAGTGCACACTGCTCTTTCCATAGCCGCTTTTGATGAAGACTTGCCAAAAATAGCAAGCATGTATAGGAAAACTTACTATTTTTAGAAAGTGTGTTTCTAGTGCTCGATTTGTGATGGAACATAATTTTTGGACTCTTCTTGTTGTTACAATCACACCCTCCAAATTTCACATAGTTTTTCCCACTAGAATACCTAGAAATAATTTTTGAAATTTTGACCTGGCAGTGGCTTCGGGCATAGAGTTGTCATGGCAGCCATTAATGGAGCTTGAAATTTTTAGGTATAGTTTTTGTCTCCATTTTCAATGAAAACAAATCCATTGTGATAGGTTTTTCATTTGGAGCTTGTGTGCAAGTTTTTAGCTCGTTTCCATTGCGGAATGACGGGAAATCCAACGAATGTGAACCGTGCACAAAGGGAGGATTTTGTTAGAGAAAATGATTCTAGGAACCATTTGACCTCTTGTTTGTTGGATCTTGATCACCTTGAAAAATGAGGAATTCTGCAAAAGATGACATCTCAATCCAACTTGTATCTTGCAAGATATGAGGATTTTTCGATTGGGTGACTTCACAGGTTATCTGGCAAAAATCTCCATTTTTCTCTTCGTTCTTTGTCATTTCACTCCATTTTTCTCTGAGGCCTGAATATTTCTATGCATTCATGGTTTTGAGAGTTTATTTTTCCATGATGGAGCTATTTTAGAGAAACAATGGTGGACCGGGTGTCTGGACAATCATGCACGGAGCCATGGCAAGGTATGAAGTTGTGAAGGAGAAATGAGGGGGAAGAAATGGCTAAGTGCCAGATTTAAACTTTAAAAACATGCACATGGAGGGGATGGGAAAATTTTTATGTCCCTGATGTCCTTGACCTCAAGGATGTGAGGGACATCAATTTCCACGGTGGTCAAGGCGATGTCATGTGTCCTCGATCCGACGACAGGGGATTTACTTGAAAAATGCACCTAGGGGCTGAAAGTCGGTCACGTGGGTGTCTAGAAGACTCCTCCTAGGGGATGGGAAAATTTTTCCATGTCTTATGTCCCCCACCTCAGGTACATAAGGGACATCAATTTCCACAGTGGTCCTGGAGGTGACACGTGGCACCCGATCCAACGACAAGGAATGGATGCTCCAAAAATGCACCTGAGGTTTGAAAGGAGGTCACATGGATGTCCAGAAGAATCCCTATGGGGTATGGGAATATTTTACAAGGTTTTACATCCCCCACCTTAGGTGTACAAGGGAGATCAAATTCCACGGTGGTCCTGGAGTTGACACGTGGCGCCCAATCTGACGACAGGGAAGGCATGCTCCAAATAAGCACCTGGGGGCTGATCTATCAAGTCTGGAGGTCATATGAGGGCCCCAGAGGTCACATGGGGGCTGGGAACATTTTACAAGGGCTTATGTACCTAACCTTAGGGATTTTGGGGACATGAAATCCTACCAGGCTCCTGGTGCTGACATGTGTCCTCTCGAAAAAATGACTAAGTCCTGAACTGCGTTTGAGAGGGTAACTTAGAACAAAGATAACTTGAGCTCCCAGTGGAATTTATTGGTGAAATTTTATATGATCCTAACTGGAAATGGAATTTTTAATCCAATTATGGGGGTTTCATGTATTTATTTGGCCATATGATCCCTAAAAATCATATTTTTGATTTGGTACTCCACTTGTGCCTGAGAAAAACTTCCTGTCAATCATATGCGCCAAGGTGTTGTGAAAAATATTATTTTACCATCATGTAGGTATTAGAATCCTATTTTTTATGATTTTTTTTTTTACTTATAAATCCATCCGGAGCTCCCAAAATCTTCTTTTGAAGCTCAACAATCTGTTTTAGGCCTGTGTACCACCTAGGCTTGTGAACCTTGTTTTTACTCAGACTGCTCCAAGTCTTGCAAAACTTCCCCAAACCTTCCAAAATAATTTCCATGATGTTCCAAGGTATTTCATTTACCTCCATGTTTATTTTTCTCTTCCTTTCACTCCAGGGGGGTGATCCGATCTTGGGAAGGCCAGCGATAGCCCTTCCCTATACTGCCATGAGATAGTGTCTTTTCGTAACTCCCTAAAATTACTTAGGTGGAGTAAGTGCACTTTACTAAATCACCTAGGGAAAAATTTGGCATCAAATAGGGATGATCAAAATGATGGATTTCACTTGGGGTGCCTAGGATTGAAAAATTTACCATAGGGGTATAGTTATCATGCTTGGAAACTTCCAATTTCCCTCGTTGCACATTTTCATGACAATACTCATATACAATTTACCTTCAATAAACTCACTAAATATAACTAAAAATCTCCTGATATATATTTAACTTCTCATTTTATTGATTCATCCTTCTCCATTTTTGTCCTTATACTTGTAATCTACTTCATCTCATTTAGGATTACTTCCCGATAACACTAAAACCTTAGGTCCATCCTCTTCTATTCCATCACCCTTATCATTTATTATATTTAGAGTGTAATATTTTCCATCCTTCACAAATTTTTAGGTGTTTTCATTTCCATCATGTTGTAATTTATTATCAAATGTCCATGACCTTTGAAGTAGTACATGACAAGTGCACATGGGCATTATATCACATAGGAATTTATTGTAGACACAAAATCTATGGTATTGGGTACATGTATAGGTGCTAAAACATACTAATTTATACATGACTCCTAAGCAATAAATAAAGTAATTGAGAACTCCATTTGGCCTTTTTGTTTTATCTATTACATTCTTACTTGTCTTACACACATTACAACCTTGTTGGAACTTGACCTGTTCATCTTTATGGCCTCGCACACTAGCTCCCGCCCGACATAATTTCCCATGTGATCCTAGCCCTCCGGAAACTCCTAACCTTCTTTACCATTTTCTCACCCTTTTGGGTCTCTTTTAATTTTTGGTCACCTTTTGGTACTTTGGGTTAGCCTTTTAATTGTTAATTATGAAATTCAAACAAGGGAGTCATATATATACTTAGTTATTACTCTCAAATAAGGTTACTAACACTAGGCATGATCTAATATCACATAATATTACATCTAAAGGCACAAGAGCATTATAAATCATCCGTCTAGCACATCCATACAAGGGAAAAGGGCTACATCATTATGCATACACAACATAGGAGGGGATGTTCATTATATTCCATCTCACACATGTAGATACTTGGAGAAATCTTTATATATACTTCTATGATAGTGTAACTTACACAAGGGAAACCTAGGGCATCATTATACACACATACACACAAAAATAAATGGATTCTAAGATTTAATATATCACTCTACCATAAGATCACTCTTCGGGTGACCGTTGGGGTTAGTATGACTCCACATTCTATATCTTATTTATTAGGTTTTATGTTGTTTGTGGGAATGTGTAGATAGGTATCTATTTTTCAAGTTACATTTACGACCAACAATATTGGATAAAAACTAGAGAGATAAAATAGGATCAACAATGAATCTCTCCCAACTTAAGAAAGGTTAGAACCTAATTATTTGAGTGAACACTAGCACCTGCATTAGTCACTTATGCATGTGTTCTCTTGTCCTCTTGTGGGTGCTTCTATCCCGTGAAGTTCGAGTTACGTAACCCTCAAGTGAGCCTTAATGACACTCTTTCTAGTCTGCTGCTCTAATGATTTCTCAAATCATATAACTTCCGAATCACCAAAAATAGCTAAATCACCTTCTCCCTCTCTAATGCTTAGGGTCGCATATCATTACATCTTATTTCTTGTGTCTTACTATAGTTTATCACTTTTATATCATTAGTTACAGTAGTTACTCTAAAAATAAGGTTTAATCAAATTTAAATTAAATCATTTATCCACATATCTTCCTATATGAAACTTATTTATAAATTAATCTATTGCCAAAATTATTATCTCTTATGCAACCACATAATGTAGGTATTAGAATGTCCGATCCTCTTCAACCACAAATTATGCACTATGTCTTATATAACCAATATATTTATTTTATTTACAAGTAAAGATTTTTTACCCGGGATCCTACTAAGGTAGAGAAAAGACTGAATCCTAGATAAATAATAAAACCAAAGATCCAAAATAATATCGGGAAGAAAGCCAATCAACAAAGTTCAAGATGAACATGAAAATGACTCATGGAATCATATGATTGGTGTGGGTATTTTCAACATGTGTGAAGTTATCATGCATGTCACTTCCACCCCATTTCACCTTGTGATAAGTAGCAGGATCGAACATCGGCTAGTGTATAACATGTTGACTGTGCACTACCTTTTCCTTTAAACTACCACAAACCCAAAAATATATCAACCTTGGTTGTTTCCACATGCACTCACATCCGATGGGCACATATTCTTGAGAAAGTTCCAAAATTTGTCACGTGTCCATTTTATTCCTTTAATATTTGTTGTGTGTTTCCTCTAGCTTGTGGCACGTGACCCTACTTTCTACTACTACATCTGCGTGTCCCAATGACATTTCAACCATTCCCTTAATCAAAAATCTATTAGCCTTGGTTGATTCTCGGACCTCACATCCATTGGGTTCATATGTTTGAGAAATTTCCAAAGATTAAACATGCATATATTTTATGTCTTTGATTTACAATGAGTGTCACCCCATCTTTGGCCGCATGACCCTATTATCACTTGCGCTACTGCAAGTCCCATTGGCTTATAAGTTATCTTGTTATCTACTTTCCTTCATCACCCGCTGAAATTGGACAATAAGTAGATTCCTGGTGGGAGTAATCATGGTAGTTATGAGAGTCTTAGACTGAATATGAAAGGAGCCAAACCTCTAAAAATTTTGGGAGGTACTTAGCCAAATCACGATGAGAAATTCAAGCCTCTAAATGAGTCAACTCGTAGAAAAGTAAATGAATCACGAAATGTGCCATGTGTTAGCGCGATGCTCCAAAAAGAAAGGGAATAATGAAATCTCAAAACCCCATGGGAATTCCATGTGGAGTCAATGATAAGGGGCCCGCTAAGGAAAGGATCCTCATATTAATGTATAATGAGTCCCATTAAAAACCCAAGAAAAATATAAGTATACATGGAAGATGATACATATCAGCCTAAGTGCACTTTCAAAAGATGTAAGAATAGTATATACCCTGATATGCACTTCACCTCTACATGAAGCTCAATGCAAATGGAATACAATCCCGAAGAAGGTTGAAAATATTGGCAGCAGGTCAATGCCACATGTGAAGCAGTAATAAAGACCAACTAGAAGTTTTAAATGCTCAGATATTTCAAAAGGTACGAGGGGAAAAGAAATTATACCTACATTCAAAGGGCCACAAATGGAACATTTCTTAAACACCCCAAAATAGGTGTTGTTGGAATTATGGCTCCAAAATATAATACACATCAATCAAGGATTTTGGATATACAATAAATATTTGAGGGTGTATTCCTTAAAAGATCAGCCCACTTCAAGGGAGGAGGTTGGAAATTATTTGAGAATGCATTGAATGAACGTGTATCTCGTTTCTTCAAGGAAGACCATGGGGAAGTGTCGCATGATTTCGCAAAGCTATTTCTATCACTTCATCTCATTTATTAAAATTAAAAAGTAGTTGGAAAAGTAGTTTTGGGATTGTTCTCCTCTTCTTCTCATTCTATATATTTTAATTTGGGGGCTCACTTCAAGAGAGATCAGAGTTAATCATTTTTCTCTCTTTCCCTATTTCTTCTCTACGATGGAAAGAACATGGAGCTCAAACCTTCTTCATGAAGCTTCGTAGTGGCATTTTTTTTTCCTCTTACCTATTGATTATTGTACTATGCACAATTTTGGAGCAATATAATATGTCTTGTGATGCATTTCATCCATCATTTACATGCTTAATTATCTCTGATAACCTTTATTCATTGTGGGTATATTGTGCATATTTCTAAATGTTCATTACGGGTTTTGGAAGTTGTTCTTAATGAGTTTGAAGTGGTATTATGTGTGAATCTGTCTCTTGTGGTGCATTTCATCCACCCTTTTCTAGTGCTCACCTTTTCCCATTTTAGGCAAATGGATTCTTGATTAACTTCTTATTTTCGGTGCATCACTTCTGTTAGTTTTGTGTTATGTTTCATTTTTCTCTAACCCTCATCTCACACCATAGAGAAGAGAAAAATTATTTAAAATATGGAGGTTACCTTAGGTCGCACGTCATACCAACCTAAGGTATGCAATGATTATAAAGGTTCATCCACAAAGATATTCATCAACAGCTACCTTGTGGACGTTCCAAATTTTGATCTGGCTTTTGAGAAAGATGAAAGTCATGGCATATTTTTTTTTCCAAGAAATGAGTGAAACCCTACCTACTTAAAATTTTCTAGAGCTCATCATTTTTCTTCCACTCATCGAATTATAAAGGAATTGGCATAGCTATCCACACAAGTAGTTCTATACAGTTCCACCCTTTCATTATTAATGACATTGATAGCATTTTCAGCTAGGTTCTCATCTCCACTCTAAACTTTAAATAAATTAATATTACCTCAGATAGCCATAGTATCCGCAAGACAATTTCCTTCATGATAAGTATGATGGATTTCACATTTATGAAAAGTGTTAATAATGTGCTTGGCTTCCTCTATAATAGTTTGAATAGTCCAACTTGCATGAAAATTTCCCTTCATAAAATTGATGATATTTAATGAATCCCTTCGACCACAATTTTTGTATCATTGATTTTCTTTACAATCCTAAGACCTCATAGAGTAGTTAGGACCTTAGTGTAGTGGTTTGAGTTAATTCTCATGGGGCCAACATATAGTTTAATCACTTGAAAATTCTCATTTCTAATGTATCCCCATATTTACCAAGGTTACCTTTGGAGGAACCATCATAATTCAATTTCAACCAAAATTTTGTGGGAGGATGCCACTTAATATGTTCTCTAGGATTAACTTTCATATGTTGACTAATGTTAGATAAATTATTTAGATTCCATTTTTCAAAAAATCTATTATCTCTTCTGCTCTAGTAGGTCCTTTTGGGAGGCCTAAAACTGGATACATTTTTTTCTTATGTTATTCGCAAGCTCATTAGTGATTATTATGATAGATAAATTTTTGTATTGAAAAATGGTTACATTGTGAATTTTCCAAATGCACATCAAGACATGGGGGAGGATTTGTTCTAAATATTCTTGATCACTAAATTTCTAGAGAGGTAATGTCATTATTCCCATGCATGAAAAATACAATCTATCAAAGTCCATTTTATCTCCATGTATCCAAAAATGAAGCTTCATACTTGACAAGAAAAGGGAAAATGTAAATAGAGGTGGTTATAAGTATCCTTGTTATTTTTACAAAGGATACATCTGTTTGGAATATAATGACATCTCTTAGTCTATTTATTAATAGTAATTCCTTTGTTTTGAATGCCTATCTAGAAGAAGTAGTTGATCTTATTAGTTAACTCCTTAATCCATATTTTATTCCAATTAAAAAGAGGAAGATGAGATGCTAAGAGGATAGTGTAACCAATTTTAACTAAATAATTACCATCAAAAGTGTTTTCCTAAATGAAATCATCTTGATTCTCCATCTGAGGGATATGCTGGTTTTGAGCATTTCTTAGATCCTATTGATTCACTTAGAGTCTAAAGATATAGTTCCAAAATCTTAAATCTGAATCTAGGAGTTACTTTGTTGATGTAGTTGTTAACTCTCTCCCCAATTAGATCTAGGAAATGCTCAAAGATATAATAGTCATTCTCTATGTCACAAAGATGGTGATGGGCTAACCATTTGTATTTCAATAATTTAATATCCTTCCCATTTCCAAGTTTCCACTAGATTCCATTAGTGAGAATATTTATGTAGTTCACATGAGCATTCCACAAAGAAAACACTCTAGGAAGAACTTCCTTTTTAACTAGTCCAAACTCTGTTAGAATTAACAATATATTTATTTATCATTATGGAATTCCAAGGGAGATCCTCTTTTATCATTCTCCATCCCATATTAGAGATCATGTATTTATTCATCCATATAATATTCTTAATGCCTAACCCACCACATGTTTTTATGAGACAAACTTTATCCCCAGAAACAAGATGGATTTTTACGTTCTTCAACACCGATCACAAAAATATCTTTTGAATACTTTCAATTTTATCAATAATTTTGCAAGTAATTTTAAAGAGATACATAATATAAATGGGATGGTTTTGAAGAGTTCTCTTGATAAGTAAGAGTATTCCACTCCTCGCATAGGGACATTTCTAGTGAATAGGGGCATACAAAGGTAGGAAGAGGGAAAATTCTAGGTATTACAACCCATAATTGTGGGGAGCTTAATTTATCTAAATTCAAGAGTGTTCAAGAATATGATGGAGCTCTTGTCAAAATTAATGAGTTACCCAGAGACCTATTCATAATCCATCAAAATATATTTAAGTCTCCTAGCTTCTACAAAAGAAGCCATCATTAAAAAGATGGTGTCATCAAAAAGTGTTGATTAAAAAAATTTAGGGCATGGGAAGAAGGATTGAAACCTTTTAGATAACAAGAATAAACTTCAATAATAGTCCTCCTACTAAGACTTTCATCCATGAGAATGAAAAGGAGAGGGGAGAGGGGGTCACCTTCGTGAATACCTCTACTTCTCATAAATAAACCGATAGGGTTTCCATTGATGATGAAAAAACATGGGGAAACATATGTAGATCCGTATTATTTTTCCGAGATGATCATCAAAGCCAAACTTGTTGATAAATTTGTCTAAGAATTTCAAAGAAACCCAGTCAAAGGATTTTTTCATGTCAAGTTTCACTACCATGCCTTTCTTCTTTCTTTTTCCATAAATTGATGGTATCTAATACCATATTGTATAAATATGTCCTTAAAAAAACCCCATGCTGAAAATAAATGAGATGAGGTAGAAGAGGTTGGATTCTAGAAGTGATGGTTTTCATGAAAATTTTGTAAAACACATTCAAAACGTTGATTGGTATATAGTCCTTGAACTCTTTAGCCCATTTATTTTTTGTAATTATCATGGTGAATGTGTTATTAATCTTCTTAAGAATATTTCAAGTTCTTCAGAATTCATTGATGGTACTAATGATATCCTCCTTACAATTTTCCTAATATCTTTGGTGAAAACTAGTAGAGAAACCATCCAGATCGGGAGACTTATCTTCTTCCATCTAGAATACATTTTTGGAGCTCCTCCATCATGAATTTTTAGAAACTTTTTAAAACATTTTCTTGGTAAAAATTATAAAGGGTTTCGAATATAAATATTTCCATGTTGTCCTCATCTTGATTTGATTCGACATTCAACAGATCTTTGTAGAAAAATACATCTTTGTTTTTATGAATTTTAAATCCTTGCTTTTATTACCATCTTTCATGATAATTTTAGTGATTCTATTAGAGATTTTGTGGAGTAATGTTGTCATGTCAAAGAAATTTGTATTCTTATCACCTTCTTTTAGCCAAATTACACAAGAATTTTACGCCAATAAGATTCTTCCATAACATTTATTGTGTGTAGCTCATCAAGAAGATCCTTTTCAAGATAGTAATCTTCCACATCCATACCTTTGTGTGAAAATATTTTCTCAAGGTCCTCTAGCTTTTCTATTACATATTTTTTGTTTTCAAAGATGTTCCCAAAAACCTCCTTATTCCATAGTTTGATATTTTTTTGACATTTTTCAGCTTTTGGACTAAAGAAAACATGGTTGATCCTCTTATTCTTATTCTCCACCACTCTTTTATCCTATCATATAAATCAGGGTGGGACATCCACATTTTTTCAAATTTAAATGGAGCATGGTTTCTCACCTTTTTTCTAGCATAGTGAGGACAATAGGATTATGATCCAAGATAGCTCAAGGAATGGATGAGATCTTAGATTCCTGTATGAGAGACTAATTAGCATTGACAATGGAACTATCAAGTCTTACTTGTATTAATTCAACACCCATTATCCTATTTATCCAAGTGTATTCGAGTCCTTCAAGCTCAATTTCCATAATATTGTTATCAATAATCATGTCGAGATAGATTATTCATGCTTGTATTTCCTCTTTTTTCTCACTAAGATTTAGGGGATTGTTGAAATCCCCATGATGGGCCATTTGTATCCTTCAAATTTCTTTCTAAATTCTATAACATCAGTCTAAATTCTTTTCATTCCTAAAATATTATTCAGAGCATAAATATAAAAAAATACAAGATTCATTTATATCTTTGATAGAGGTAAAGAGGATGGCGGATGATTTGATCTACTAAAGATTAATGAACCTCTAACTCTGTTATTTTCCAAGAAGGTAGAAATTCCTTCGAAAGAACCATTCGAATCAATGCAACTAATCTCAAAGTATTCTTCCATGTGTAGTTTTTTAATTTTATTTAAAGAACACTTATTTCACTAAATCGGGACACATTCTAGTAAATCTAGACTCATATATTTCAAGTATTGGAAGAAATCCATCTCCATTTTTGCGTATATTGGATTCTATTTTTTTATATTGGATTCCATTATTACTATTATTGGAATCCATTAGTAGCAATATTGGATTTTAATATTTTCACTATTGGAATTATTTTAGTTCCAATTTCACTATTATTGGATTCCAATATCATTTTTATTGGATTCCAATATTGCTATTATTGAATTCCAATTTGGCTATTATTGGATTTCAATTTTTCCATTTCTTAGATTTTTAATGTTGAGAGTTTGTAAGGCTAGAATCGCTAACTATTATAAGGCATGATCCAGTTCAATGTCATGATCATATGTTAACTATTATTTATTGAACCCATTATATTATGGTGAGTTTTCACTAACTATTTAAGTCATGAGCCTCAATGTACGGTGATCGGTCACTTACTCTTATAAGTCCCGAGCCTTGATCCAAGGTGAGTGGCTACTAACTTTTATAAGTTATGAGTCCATTGTATTAAATAAAAATAGAAAAATCCTCGATGTAAGGTTAGCCATCAGTAACTATTATAATTCATGATCCCATTGTATTTAAGTATGAACTCGAAATTACAAGCCTCGCACTCTAAAATTATGGAGCTCACACTTTTAAAGTCGAGCGCCTCATATTTTCAAAGTGCAAGCCCCATGCTCTTGAAATTCTGAGAGCCTCGCACTATGAAAATTCCAAGCCTCTCACTTTTGAAGTGACATCCCTGCACTCTAAAGATTTTGAACCTTGAACTTTGAAAGTGTGAGCCTATCACTCGATAGTGTGAGCCTCGTGCTCGAAAGTGTGATCCTCACACTCGAAAGTATGGGCCCCACACTTTCATTCACATCTTGAAAGTGTGAAGTCTCACATTCTCACTTTTAGAGCATGAATCTCCAACGTTGAAAGTGTGAGGCACACACTTTCAATGTTTAGTATGCACATATCCTTAAATTTGACACTGGCCTTAAATTCTAGTGGTGTTATATTTAATTCTAGTGGAAATCACAATAAAATTACGTTCTCACCCCGAAATATACCTTGTAACAACTCAATTTTTTTTTTAGATTATACGAGTTCACTAGTGTTTATTATTATAAACTATATCTCCAAGTAATCATTGAAAAAAAAAACAAAGTTGGGAATTTATGTATATCATAAATTCTATTACTATGAAAGATAGTAGAATTTATGCTTATAAATTGTTCTCGTTATCCATATAAACAATGAGTCACTTCCGTGAGCAAGAAAATGAAATAATCCTTAACACAATGCAAGAAAAATGTTTGTGAGAAATGTAATCTTACGCCCTCGGAGATACATTGAACCAAAGATTTCATAGTTTACATCAATCAAAACACTCATTGTACCATAATTGTATTTTTTCTGAGTCAAGAAATAATAAAATTTAGCTTTCATCATCTTTACATTGAAAGGTTTTATCTGTACATTTCAAATTTGTTACAAATTCATACATGTATAGTTTTAGATATTATATGAGGAGTCGTATCCTTTTGTGGAAATTTTTATTTGCACAAAACATGAATACATTTGTTTCCTTTAGAATGGGACTTCCAGTTTAGATATAAGTAGTGTTGAGTAAAGTAGTAGTGGAAGTGCTATCAAAGTAGAGTCTATTATTACGAGAAGGCAACAGTAGAAGAGTGTATTACTACCAAGATTGGAAGTGGATTGAACTAGCTATGATGAAAACAATCCTATTCGGAAAGTGGAAAAGGAACAAATTACCCAAAACCCAATATTGCCCCTTCTAAAAGAAATTTGGACACACTTTTATTTGTTTTAAGGGTTCGGAGTGGTTTGAATTATTATGGAAAAAATATGGACTGTAACAGGTAAAATTTTTCATTGTTTACTTGAAAAATGCTTAGCCATTGAGAAAATACAACCCCGGTAAAGTGAATATTCCAAGGGATGCTTTTTTTCTGTCACAACACCATCCAAGTCTTGTTCCAGTCAAAAAGTGTTTTGTTAAATCACCTCACTAAATCTCACAAAAAATGCCTTTGAAGCACAACTTGTGCTCCATGTAACATTGTTATGCTTACCATCTGCATATCCATCCAAATACCTCCTATAATTATTACTAGGGTCAGTTGGTTTGTTCAGATACTAGGAAATTACGTAGGAGCAGGCACTAGCATCATCAAACTAAGAACTCGGAAATGTCTTGCATGGTGGGTTGAATAGATGGTCATTTCTTGGTACAAAGCAAGGCCAAATGGAAGTTTTTTCTTACAATCCCAAGATCCCTACAGTTTATGAAACTTCGTGTCAAAAATTTAATGAGTGTGTTGTAATCTATTTTTGATAGAATCTAGGTTCACTTGCCAATGTCAAAGATAATTCCATCCACATTTGATTGCTCCTGAAAACAAACCTTAAAAATACTTAAACAACATACATTGTAAGCTCGAATGAAAATTAACAAACATGAATCTTAACAACTTTGGTAGATTTGAGTTATTGGCCACGACTTCCTTCCCATCAACAATGCCAAAAGAGCAATCCCATAAGTGTATACATCGCATTTCTTATTCAGCCCTGATGTTCTTACATATTCTAGGTCAATGTAAAAATTGGTACCCATAACATAGGTATAGGTGTGGTGTTTGGCTCAGGAAATGTAATTGGAAATTCCAAATTCTTAAAATTTTTGTCAAATTATTATCCAAAAGAATGTTAGTAGTCTTTACATCCTTGTAAACAATTTATGGGTTATAGTCATAATGAAGATATCGCTATCCTTCTTTAGCAAGATGATAAATCTTTAGCCAATCATTCCAGTATAGCTTAATCTTCTTTGATGATCCTATATGAAAATAAAAATTAATAAAACACTTGTTATATTTTCCAAATATTGATTTTACTATGAAGGTTAGAGGTTGATTTCACACTTCTATTTCAAAAAATGAATCTAAAATGTACATGATTCATTTTTCTTCATAAAATAATCATTTTACTCACCATGTAAGATGTCTCACAGAATTTTTTTACCATGTAATCATAAAACATTAGGTTTCCAAGTAGAGAAAGTGATCATCCATGCAGACTCTCAAGATTCTGATGTTTGATGCTTCTAATTGTTTCCACATCAGTTTCAAATGCAAGAAAGCTTAGTGGGTAGCGACTGGACATTCTTTGTATAGAAATTTGCTTAGAATTATTTAGATCACATTTATAAATATTTCTTGTAGCACCATAACCAATTACATGTTTCTCTTTAAGATTTTTGTGATTTTTCTTATGTTGGCATACATGTAAAGAGCCATGTTCATGTGCATTATGACCAACCTTAGAGAACCTAAATGTAACAAATAGATGTGTCTATAAAGAAATTGTAATATGATATTGCAATATGATTTTTCATTTGATAATCTATACAATATGAAATCATGTCTTTCCATGTTAGTTTTGACACCTTGCTACATGTTGTTTGCAAAGCCTTTTTTAAATACCTTTGAATGATTTGAATGGTACAGAGCTATAATTATGCACAATAGTAGCATTGAACCCTAACAGATGCAAACAATTTCCACTTTTGATATGGATGTTTTTCATTGCATTGGGCCACAAATTTGTTAGAAAACATCATACATATCCAAGTTTGCCAAACTTTTGATAAAAATAGAAGAATGTCTCTCGAAACCAAGCTATTTAAAATATAGCTACTATTTCTAGCATTAGTTAATTGGTGATATCCAAAAATCATAAGAAACAAAACTGAATTGGTACATAGAGAAATTTTGTGTTTATATCTACAATTGTAGAGAGGAAAACATGAAAAAATTAATGATAGGAACTTCCCTAGATAGATTGTTGTAGGAGAAGTTTATGTACAATAAATACAACCATTTACATTATATTCTATTATTAGGGAAAGAGAATTAAATTTATTCCTTTAAAGACCTCCATGTTTTCACAATGATGTAGTGTAACTCAATTTGTTTTTTTAAAGTGATGGGAAGATAGTCATCAATCCATTATTAGTTCCTCTATCATAAAGTTGTAAAAATTATTTTTTACATTAACTAAAATATATTCTAAAATATATTGATGCTAGCGGATGCTAGTATTCACTTCTAGCAAAAAATTAACATCTTAAAACAAACCAACTTTAATAGTGATTAATTATTTAAATTACATAGTGCAACGCAAAAAAACACTTTTATTGACAATTTCTTTATTTTTATAATTGTAGGAGGGTTAAAGGGTCGATTTCCTTTACATTATAGATAAAATGAGAGGGTTTGTCTAAAAACCCTAACAATCTTGAAATACTTTGGTGAAAAAATACTTAAGGGCCTATGTTAAAATCACAAGTGGTTGGGAATACAAAAAAATAGACCAGTAAGACAAACATGATGATTTGGTAACAATACAACTAATAAGGCTTTTAACAACCAAAAAAAGTTATATCCTGACATATTTTAGAAGAACTTATTTATTTGAATCAAATGACACCTCCGTAACCTCCACTTTAATGGGGATGAAAATGGTTTCCGCAGGTTGTTCCAGAACAAGATGCTCTTTTCTAGTAACATCCCAACTCTTTAACCAATCGTATGCCTCACGAACATCTCGGATAAGAAGATCCCAACATCCTGGTTCCTATTACAGTAGAGAAAACATATCATCCAGGTAAGGCAAGGGGATCAAACTATCTCCCTCCCTCAGTGTCTCACCCCATTTGGACCTTTTGGACATGAATCACATTAGGACATCAAATTGTTTGTACAACTCTGAAAAAACATCCACATCCAAAATACCTTCCTATTCAAAATGAGCCTCGGATAGCAAGTGCCATGACGCACTTATGGTTTTTTTCATTTCTTCTTCCATTCTAACCCTATATGCTAGCTTGATCAAATGATGACCCATCCCCAAAGACCAATCCTTCCCGGGTGTATGATAAGAAGATGAAAAACAAAATTCAAAGAAACTTCCGCATTTACCCTCGGATGTCCCCGTAGAGAAAGATAATAATCTTTAAGAAATCCCTCAATAGCAATCAGGTATTTCTATGTTTCTATTCGAAAAATTTATTTCAAATGGTAAAGCGAAATTTTTGTATAAAATTCCATTTCACACACCGACACGGAAAATTTCATGAAAGGCAACATTAGAAAGGCATATAAGATGAAATAAAACCTAGTGAAATAAACACAAGATGTGTGAAAATAAGGAAGTGAGGATTGGTAAATATATGGTGTGATTATGTCATCACATGCTTGTAATTAATACAAGCTTGTTAGGGGATTTAATATTAACCTTTATTGGAAAAGTGATGAGTTTGTGTGATCAACATATTTATTTCCAATCTTATCACTTGATTTTCTATAAAATCAAACTTTTTAGTACCCTCCCAAATTATAAGATTTAAGGTCCAATATGTAATTAATGAAATCATAGAAAAGGAATTTTATTCACACAAGTTTTTTGATGGCGACGTTAACAATAATATGGGATTCGCCTCTAATAATTAATTCATTACTATTCAAGTCAATAAAGCAACGAGCCAAAAATGTTCCAACACTTTAATTTATTAATTCATACATTTATTAATGTACATTGGGTGGGAATAGGGTCTTTAATATATAGTTGGGGATAACTTTTCTAATCAATATCATGATACTTTGCACAACTTAATCTTCAAACTATTAATAATCATTGAAAAAACAAATAGTATATTTGGTCCTTTTAGTAATCACAATAATTTTTACATATACTTTTAATTTACAAATTTGTGATTGATGGTTTGTTTTATTTATCAATAACATATTATATTATATTAACAAGTAAAATGTAATAAGAATATTCACCAAAAAAAGGGTACGATAGAAGCACGCCCCAAAGCCATGAGTTTAAACTAGAAGAAAAAATTCCTAAGAGTAAATCTAATTACAAAACATCACCACACATAAAAGAAAAAAATTTAAGCTTCAACTATGAATTACTAACCAACAAAGTGCAAATATTTATCATGCCATAAAAATCCATATAAGTATCGAGGATAGACAATTCCATTCTATTTCTTTCCTTTGAAATAAAAAATATCAGTTTGGTCTTGAAAAAAAAATCATTGCTTAAAATTTAATGAAAATAGTCTAAAACTTCCATACTACATATTTTTTCATGATATGAATCATATAGCTGGGAAATAAAAACCACTATGTTGGAAAAACATTTATCGATACAATATTGTATCGACAGGTTTGGTTATAGACAATTAATTCTATAAAAATTATACACAACATGTTTTCCACTAACATTATTTTCTCAATACCCTCTTGATTTCTTTGTAATATCACCTTCCGCATTTGTGAAATGACTTTTCGAAATTTACTACATATCCGCACAACCACACTTCTCTTACATCAATCAACATTATCAAATTTTATCAATCCAACAAACACATTACAACAAGATTTATTGTCGTTAGCCATGTTATTAATTATGCGATTAGCATCCGGAAAAAGGCCACCCTTTTTTCACGTCTATCTTGCCAAACTAGCTTCAAGGATTGGAGAGAGTTTGACATGCTTGTATGGCACTTAGAACCAGTTTTTTTATTTTCCTAGGCCTACAATTTTTATTTTATTTTATCAAACACACCATTGGGAATACTATATCGAAATATTTGATCAATCCAATAAAATTTTATCATTTAATATTTCAATGTAATCTTGTTCACCTTCGCCCTACATATGGAGTTGATCCTTTAGGTTTTTTTTTTTTTGAAGGATGATTTTAAGAAAATATGCAAGTCCAAGATGGATGGAACATGTATTAAGGTTTAAATGATGTACATTTTTATGATGATCTAACATTGCCATACTACTTGTCTATGTTAATAACAAGAAATTATTTATCGTAGCAATAGCAAAGCCTTCCCTTTCACTAACTAATGGCACTTATCGGTTGTAAAAATTCTAGTCGTTAATCGTCCTTCTCGAAGGTTTGCATTCAAGGACTTGGCTCGCTGGCGATAGTCCATAAAATATAATATAATTACAAATATTGACTTCAAACTTGTTCAGCTTGTTTTTTTGCATGGTTAAAATAGATTTGTTGACAATATATAGGATAGCGTCCCGATAGCCTTGTCATCAACAAATAATTTACAAACATAAGAAATGCATTGTTCTTCATAGAATCGGATCAGTCATTCTTGAGAAAGACCCATGTTCATCTTTTCCTTAAATGTTTATTAAAATGTTTAGGAATATTTTGTTTAACGGGTTATTTTTGGAAATATCTTTGGGATAAGATTATCAGGATACGTCTTCATGTTTAAAATATGTACTTCTATTATTATACTCTAACTCTTATATTTGTCTCAAAGATAGCTAATGAATTTTACTATCTCGATATTTAAAAAAACAGAAATAGTAGAGCCTAGTGAGCATCAAGCCACTCCTTTTAGTAAGTAATGTAGTTTAGTGGTATTATGAATTTTCTCGATACGAACCGACATGAAAAATTCTTTGTGATGCCATTTCATCCATTCATATGATTTTTTATCTGAGTGCTATGTTCTTTAAGTATCGTAGCTTAGTGGTCACTAATAATATTTTAATAATACAAACAGTTTATCCTAAAGGCCTCTAATTTATTCCTTTCTCATTTAACAATAAAAATAAGTCTAGAGCACTATGTTCTCGTAACTATTCAAACTTAGCGGTCGCTTGACATTTCATTTATACGAACTATTTTTATCTCTATTTTCAAAATTAATAAACAATTTAGACTTGAGGCCACTAATCTATTACTTTCTCAAAAGACCTCTGTAGATTTTGACAGTAAACAATTTTTATATCTCTAATATTTTTCATCTAAAAAATTCACAAAAAATTCCTAGCACCCAATAATATCTATTACTATGATATGTTATTAGAGTGTTATGTTCGAAATAATATATTTTTAGCCTAGGTACTAGAAAATCATTCCTTCATGAAAGAAATCAAGCTTAGTGGTTGCTAAGAATTTGCTTTGATACGAACTGTTATTTGATCCCTATATTCAAAATAAAAATCAGTTGAGCATAGTGGTCACTAATCTACTCCTCTTGATAAGTGACAGAGCTTAGAAGTCATTAATCATTTCCATTGATGCACACCAATTTGTTAAAAAAGAAAAGATACAAAAGTGTGTTCCTCCTAACGGTCCCTATGGTGTTATATGAGCACCCTGAAAACATTTTTAGCAATCATCTTTCTTCCCGACTATGCAAAGACCTCCATATCTTTCAACATTAAATTTTTCCATATCTTGCTTATCTTCCATCAAAATATATTTTGGAAAATGCCTAGTGACCACTAATATCTATTAGTATGATTTTTTCATAAAGCATCTATGTTATCAAGAATATTTTTAGCCTATTTTCCGCATAATCATTCCTTTTGGTAAGTATTGAATCTTAGTGGTCGTTAAGCATTTTCTTTCACACCCATTATTTGATTGATCTTGTTCAAGTAATGGATCTTAGTTGTCGCTAAGTATTTTACTTGATACAAACCGATATAAATTATGTGTTAGACACAAAATAACTTATGAGTAATATAGAAGTTGATAAATCCTTCAATGGTATGTAGTGCCACACTTGGTTGTGGAAGGAATGTATAGTCAATAAGATAAGATTATAATTAATGAAAATACTAGTGATCGAAAACTGTAAAGATATTTATTTACATTGCTAGAAATGAAACCTAGGAGTCATACAAAGCTAGCGAGCAAAGAGGATTTTGCTCAACAAATACATAGACAACATACGACATGTAGAGTTTTTCATTAACATGTGTTGAAGAGAATACCTTGATCCCCTATAAAATGTAAGTATTTATTATTTTTAATTCGGTGTTGCAAAAATATCATTCTAATGGAGCTTAGCGGTCACTATTTTCTTTCCTATCTATAAGGTACTCTCAAATTCTAGTGAAGCGTAAAATTATGTTTTAGTTTTTCTAGAGTAAAGAATTAATAACTCCAAAATATTGATGATCACAAGATATATTAGAAATTTCATGCCACGTGGAAACATTTTAATGGATTACAGTTACAACTTAATAATGCAGATTTTTATAGGTAAAAATATTTTTAAAGTCTATCGCTAATAAAAAAATTCTTAATAAATGTGTCGATTATATAATTGTGTAATTAACTAGTTCAAACTTACGAGATGACACATTTTATTGGATTTTTTCTAAATTAATGCGGATGATAGCTAAAAATATTGAATTCACACTCGATAAAAATTAATAATAAATGAGGCATATATCGCTCTCTTAAAATTAATTTTTTTGTTTCGTAGTGTTCACTTCTATTTTCTAAATGGCTTTTATTGTGCTTAAATTAATATTTGTAATTTTTCTACAAGTTCACAAAGAAAATTTTTACATTGTCCCACCGGTTTATAAAGTAGGTAGTATTAATAAATTTGATTTCCCTGTATCCCACTCTATTCCCTGAATTAATGTGAATTATATTTATAAAATACCAAATTCACACTAGATAAAAATCAATAATTAATGAGGCATATATTGGTCTCTTAAAATTTAATTTTTTTCCTAATGTTCACTTTTGTTTTCCAGATGGTTTTTTATTATGCTAAAATTAACAATTGTCATTTTTCCGTGAGTCCACAAAATTTTTTTGTCGATGTCCCACTTTTTCTAAAGTAGGTAGTATTAATAAATTTGATTTTCTCGAATCGATGCTTCCCCCAAAATCAATGTGCATTATATTTATAAAGTATCAAATTCACACTAGATAAAAATTAATAATTAACGAGGTGTATATCGCTCTCTTAAAATTTAAATTTTTTGTTTCCTAATGTTCACTTATGTTTTCTAAATGGTTTTTATTATGCTGAAATTAACAAATGTTGTTTTTCCACAAGTCCACAAAGAAAGCGTTTATTGATGTCCGACTTTTTCTAAAGTAGGTAGTATTAATAATTTTATTTCCCCAAATCCCACGCTATCCCTTGAATTAATGCACATTATATTTTAAAAATACCAAAATCGCACTCGATAAAAATTAATAACTAACGAGCATAGATCGCTCTATTGACATTTCATTTTTTTGTTCCCTAATGTTCACTTCTATTTTCTAAATGGTGTTTTATTATGCTTAAATTAATATTTTTGGTTTTCTGAGTGATCACAAAGAAACTTTTGTCGCTGTCCCACTTGTTTCTAAAGTAGGTAAACTTAATCAATTTAATTTCCTGTATCCCATCATATGCTCCGAATTAAATGTAAATATTAATGATGGTTTAATTCAAATTACGATATGTGAAATCCCCACATTAAATGCCAATATTTGAAATATCAAAATCCCACACTTTCTCTTTAAGAAGGGGAAATTCAAATTTGAAATTTCCTATTCCCACTTTTTTTTAGTTTTCGAATTTATTTCATTGAATACATTTGGAAAAACTAAATAAACTAGAGAAATATATATTAGGGTTTATTTTTTATTTTGTAAGTGTAGAAAAGGAGCTCTTGAAATTATAATACAACACATGCAAGCACTAATTTACAGTGTCCGAGTTCTCTATTCATGGAGGTTTTTTTTTACAATAAGTTGAGGCAATGATCGTAATCATGATTGGGGTGCATAAAAAACAGAAAAAAATGATAGTGGATAAATCACGGGTGCGATTGTAAATCGGGAGGCCCAAAAAGGATGGTATCAAAAGAGATAATAAAAAATGTTAGAGATAGAATCTCGTTGATACTATATTTTAGAGAGAATACGGAGCTTTAATGAGACATTATTAATTACGTCAAAATATCGATACAACTAAAACAAGTATTTATCAAAAGCATCTATGTTATTGTATGTGTCTTTGTAGTTGATGGTGGGTACTTGCAATAGCTCTATATTCACATAGTTCTTGTGTTTTTCACTAACGCAATCCGTCCCTTCCTTTCCCTTAACTCCTTTCCAGTTCCATTCCATCTTCTCTTCAAAATGTGTTGCTCTATCGAAACCACATTTTTTCCACCCTTGACCAAATATTTTGTAATCCCTTGTAAAATATTTATTCCTTCCCAAAACCCATTTTTTATGTTCAATCGTAGCTCAAGTATTCCTGCATGTCAAACAAGTTCCCTTCTCAACCCTTCTATATGTCTCTCTAGTTTTTTTATTGATTTTTTTTTCTTCTTTGTCAATTTATTTTTTTTTCTTGTAAACGTTGGCATCTATCTCTCTAAAGCAACAAAACATGAGTCACATATTATTTTTTTGTAAATCATAATGGTTTTCTTTTGTATAGTTTAGGTAATGATTTTGACTTCCTCTAATGATTTTTTAATATGAATGAAATAGTCACAAATAATTCTTTAATATTTTATTCTCACTTGATTTCCATGTTGATATACATATTTTTGGGTATTTGTTTTCCACGTAGAAATAATTAAATGTATTGTCTTTACAATTTTATTATGCTTAAAAAAATTAAGAACATTATATGTTCTTGTAAATATTATTAAATATAAATGTTAATCATTCTATTTACAAACATATATTTCATTTACGATTAGTAACGACTTACGATAAATGAGCCAATATAAAGTAACAATTTATCAATTCTAAAATAACATATTCCAAGACTAGAAGGCTTAAGCTCAATTTTTACAACATTGCCTAACTATTATAAGACAACAAAAGGAAACAAATATTCCAAGACAAGACAATTATTAAAGAGTTTCATGAATACATTTTTCAAATAAGAACAGAGACTAGTGGCCACTAAGATTTTGGTTAACTCACATACAATATAACTAGAACAACTCACCTGAAAACCAAGCTAAGAACCATTATTATATTTAGATTTCCATATTGATTTATCAAAAATTGACCATGATATTTGAAGCCTAATGGATACTAATTTCAAATATTAGTAAATAGCATTGGTGCAACATAACAGAGACTTGAGATTAGCAGCCACTAGGATATTTTTTGTCTTTCATACATGACAATTAGTAACGAACCGATTGAAAAAATAACTAGTTGCTTTATTATATTTGGATGTTACATTACTACCTTCTAAAACAAGGGACCTCTAGGGTGGATGTTTACTTTTGTTCTTTGATGTTCCAAGAAAAAAATATTCAAAGACAAGATTAATTTTAAATGTTTTTCCAGAATACACATATTCCAAAATGAAATTTTCTACATTGCATGCCACTGAGTTCAATATGTTATTTGAATTCTATCACATGATATTCAAATTCTAGTGGTCACTAATGTCATAGATTATTCTAACATTGTATTTGTGTAACATAATAAAGACTTAAGATTAGCAACCACTAGGATAATTCTTGTCTTTGCATTCAAGATATTGATTAACGACGACTAAAAACTCAAAACTGAACTAAACTCCAACACCAATTGTTTAGCCAGGTGGCCTCTAAGTACAACATGCTATTCAAATTTTATTACATGATATTCCTAGTGGCTGCTAGGATATTTTTATCTTGCATTCAGGACAATTTATAATGACTCGATTGAAAATCTAACTATGTTCCCCACAATTATATTTAAATTTTAAAAGACTATTTTTAACGACTGGCAACCACTAGGGTAGTTGCTCACTACATTTATTTCCTGAATAATCATGATTCCAAATGAAAATTTAAGCCTAGTGGTCAGTTGAGCTTAATAGTATATTTGAATTCTATCGCATGAATTCCAAATGAAAATTTAAGTCTAGCAGCCATTGGGTTCAATATGTTATTCAAATTAGCATTGTTGTAACATCACATAGGCTTGAGGTTAGAGGTGCTTAGGATAGTTGTTGTCTTTCATACATGATAATTAGTAATGAGTTGATGGATATTTAAATACACAACTAGACAAAAATTAGTCGAAGACAGGATGAACCCAAGCTCTTGTGCTTATTGGTGAGTTATAAGTAGTTTATAAACATTAACTCAAGTTCCATTCACATTGAGTTCATTAGATTCTTTGAATAAATGGTCATGGGGACACCTTGAGGTAGGGGTCAAACTTCTCGATATGGACCAAGTAGAGCAGAGTGGGGTGCTTCAAATGTGGATCACTTGGCATAAATTAAGGACTGAGCCCACCTCCATGTCCCACTTAAAGAAATTTCTCCTCAACCACTCTAGTTTAAAGCTCTGGTATAATAAAAGCATTTAGGATCCAAAATTTGCAAGTAGTTTGTAATAATCAACCCAAGTTCCATTCCCATTAATTTCATTGGATGCTTTCAATAAGTGGCCATGGGGACACATTAAAATAGGGGTCTAACTTCTCTGTATGGACCAAGCGGAACATAGCGAACACTTAGAATACTCCCCGCAATTATATTTCAATTTTAAAATACAATTTTTTAATGACTAGTGACCCATAAGGTGGTTAATCACTACATTTATTTCCTAAATACTATTGATTCCATACGAAAATTCAATCATAGGATGTTGATATCAATAGTATATTCAAAGTCTATCACATGAATTCCAAACGAAAATTTAAGCCTAACGGCCACTATGTTTAATTTTAAGCCTAGCGACCATTGGGTTCAACCTTTAGGTAGAGTCAAACTTCTCCATGTGGACCAAGAGGAACATAGTAGAGTTCTTTGAATGCTCCCCACAATTATATTTAAATTTTAAAAGACTATTTAATAATTAACTAGCAACCACTAGGGTGGTTGCTCACTACATTTATTTCCTAAATACTTGTGATTCGAATGAAAATTTAAGCCTAGCAACCGCTAAGCTCAATAATATATTTAAATTCTATCACATTAATTCTACAAAAATTTAATCCTAACGGCTATTGTGTTCAATATTTTATTCTAATTAGCGTTGTTACAACATTACAGAGGCTTTAGGTTAGTAGATGCTAGGATAGTTATTGTCTTACATACGGGACAATTAGTAACGACTTTGAGATATTCAAATACATGACTAAACAAAAATATTTGAAGACATGATAAACTCAAGGTCTTAGGCTATTGGTTAGTTATAAGTATTTTGTAATCATCAACCCATGTTCCATTCTCATTGAGTTCATTAGATGTTTTCAATAAGTGGCCATGGGAACACCTTGAGGTAGGGGTTGAACTTCTTCATATGGACCAAGTGGAACATAATGGGGCACTTCAAATGTGAATCAATTAGTGGAAATTATGGACCCAAGCCCACCCCTATGTACCACTTATAGAGATTTATCCTCCTCCACTCCAGTTCATAGATCTGGTATAATAAAAATTTTACCATACAAAATTTACAAGTAGTTTGTAATGATCAAACCAAGTTCCATCCGATTAGTTTCATTGGATGTTTTAAATAAGTGGCCATGGGGAAATCTTGAGGTATGGGTCAAACTTCTCCATATGGACCAAGTAGAACATAGCAGGGTGCTTTGAATGTGGATTGCTCGGAGTACATTAAGGACCCAATCCTACCTCAATGTTCCACTTAGGGAAAGTGCTCCTCCACCACTCCAGCTTCTTCCTTTGGTATAATATAAGTATTTACCATCAAAAATTTACAATTTGTTTATAATCATCAACACAAGTTCCATTCCCATTGATTTCATTGGATGTTTTCAAAAAGTGGCCATGGGGACACCTTGAGGTAGGGATTGCATGTCTCCATATGGACCAAATGGAACATAGTTGAGTGCTTTGAATGCTCCGCGTAATTATATTTCAATTTTAAAATACTATTTTTAATGACTGACAACTGATAGGGTGGTTTCTCACTACATTTCTTTCCTTAATACTCATGATTCCAAATGAGAATTTAAGCCTACAAAGTTCTTGAGTTCAATAGTATATTTGAAGTCTATTGCATTAATTTCAAAAAAATATTTAAGCCTAGTTGCCATTATGTTCAATTTTAATCCTATTGGTTTTTTTGTTCAATATGTTATTTGAATTAGCATTTTTACAACATCACAGAGGCTTGAGGTTAGTTGCTTTCTAGACAGCTATTGTCTTATATACAAGACAATTAGTAATTACTTTGTGAGATATTCAAATACATGATTAGAAAAAAATATTTGAAGGTAGGATGAACTTAAGGTCTTTGAGTATTGGTGAATTACAAGTATTTTGTAAGCATCAACCCAAGTTCCATTCCCATTGAGTTCACTAGATGCTTTCAATAAGTTGTCATGGAAACACCTTGAGGTAGGGTTCAAACTTCTCCATATGGACCAAGTGTTACATAGTGGGGCACTTTGAATGCAGATCACTCAGCCAACATTAAGGAACCAAGCCCACTTCCATGTCCCACTTAGATAAAGTGCTCCTCTACGACTCTATTTCATAGCTCTGGTATAATAGAAATGTGTACCATCCAAAATTTACAAGTAGTTTTTAATCATCAACCCAAGTTCCATTCCCATTGAGTTAATTGGATGTTTTCAATCAGTGTTCATGGGGAAACCTTGAGTTAGGGTTCAAACTTCTCCATTTAGACCAAGTGGAACATAACAGAGAGCTTCAAATGTGGATCATTTGGTGACATCAAGGACCCAAGCCCACCCTATGTCCCACTTACAGAAATTTCTCTTCCACCACTCCATTTCATAGCTCGTAGAATAAAAGTGTTTACTATCCAAAATTTACAAGAAATTTGTAATCATCAACCTAAGTTCCATTCCCATTGAGTTCATTAGATTCTTTCAATAAGTGGCCATGGGGAAACCTTGAGGTAGTGGTTGAACTTCTCCATATATACCAAGTGAAACATAGTGGGGTGCTTTGAATGTGGATCATTCGACAGACATTAAGGACCCAAGCCCACCCCTATCTAACTTAGAGAAATTTATCCTCCACCACTCCATTTCATATCTCTGGTATAATAAAAGCATTTACCATCCAAAATTTTCCACCCCCTCCCACTTTTCAAGAACTTAACTTTAATGGATCTTGGAAATGTAACCCGAGACTATCAAGAGTGAGGTGTTTAATTAGAGATGTGGATGGAAGTTTAGTAATAGCTAGGTCCTTTCCTTTAAAGGAAGACATGTGTAATGGAGAAGAGCCTCAAGCTTTGCTTGAAGGTATCAAATTGGTGGTCAACATTGGTTGTGAAGCTTTGGAAATTGAAGGTGATTCCCAGGTGGTAATAAATGATGTTCAAAAGGGAAAATATTTTTCCTGGAAGTTGGATTATTATATCACCAACATTTTTCATTGGTTGATAATAATACCTAAGAGGGTTTTAAACCATAATTATATAGAATAAAATTGTGTCACTGATTTCTTTGCTAACCAAGGCATCATTAAGAGAGATGGCCTGATGAAATTTGGGTAAGATAGCACATGGGAATATTTCCCGGATATTATATCTCGGGAAGGATGAGTGAGGTGTTATTAATTTTTGTGTCATGGCTTCCTTTTCATTCTTCCATTTTCTTGTGGTGGCTAGCGGTGGTGTGGAGTTCTGATAGATGAGTATGGAGTGCCCTCCGCTGCCTTTCCTTTTCTTACAAGGCATGAAGCGTGAGATGGAATTTTTAGGATCATTTCTCAAGATCGTATTAGGATTATCTTTAGGGTGGCATTGGGTTATGTCTGTGAGGAAATTATAAGGATTCTAGGGGAGGAATATTTGGGTGATTCTGCTAGAGCTTGAGTTAATTTGGAATTCACCTCTTGGTTTATGTCCTGAATTCTTCTAGTTAGGTAGAATATTGATGAGGTGAGAGAGATAATTCCCTCCACTTCATCAAACCCTAGCATCGATCAACTTGGTTGAAGCATTGGAGGATTTTTGAGGGGATAATCGATATTTGAAATTATTCGAGAGGGGTTGGCCATAGAGGAAGCGAGGAGGGTGATAGCCGAGATCTCTTCTAGGAACATGGTTTTTTTGTGGTTTTGCTTAGACGTTCATGTTTATTTTTTTAGGGGCTTGGTGAAAGTATTCAGTGGAGAAGTTATATTTTCTTGGGCTTTCGGTCTCTGTTGTCTAGTACTTTTCTAGTGTGTCCTAGGTCGCAAAGGAATTTGGATTTATATACAACTTATTGTTGTGCAATCCTCATTTCATTGTCTCAATGGGTGGGAGGATGTATCCATGGCCAAATATCTCGACCTCTCGGGTGTAATTTCTAGTTCCTATATCAATTTATCGGTGGTTAGGTTTTTGTTTTTCTTTGTCGATGTTTGGTTTGCTCGACTTGGCATCCAATTTTTATTTTTATTTTTGGGTCGTGTGGTTTATTGATTATATTTTACATTTGTATTTGGGTGGGATTTCATCAATCCCTAGGTTCTAATATCCTTTCAAAAGTGCTAAATCATCTAAAAAATTTTGAAGATAGACAGACATTAATGATCTTCCAGATTACATGTAGCCCCTAAGATTGAAGCTTATTATACTCCCTTCGTGTAACATAAAAAATTTTAACAAATTTCATGATTACACATATTCCAAAAAAAAAAATCATCCTAGCATCCATTGAGTTCAATATGTTATTCAAATTCCACCACATGATATTCAAAGGATAGCAGGCGCTAAGGTCATATATTATTTCATGGTGTTGGTGTAACATAACACAATCTTGAGATTAGTGGCTACTAGGATAATTCTTGTCTTGCATTAAGTCCCCTCTAACCTAAAGCTATAAATATTTTTTTTACATTGACAAAAAGATATCCTAGAATATATAGATGCTAGTGGCCACTAGTCTTCACTTCTACCAAATAATTGACAACTTGAAACAAACCAAATTTAATAGCGAGTAATTGTTTAAATTTCTTAGTGCAATGCATAACATAAATTTCTACTAATGATTTCTTGTATTTTATAATTAAAGGAGGTTTGAAGGGTCCCTTTCCCTTTACATTAGAGATTCAATGAGAGGATCGGTCTAAAAACTTGAACGATATAATAGTACTTTAGTGAAAAAATGCAAGGGTCGATGCCAAGAAAAGAAGTGATTGGGAATACAAAAACCCCGGACATCAAGAACCAGATAAAGAGTATGATTCGATAATAATGGAAATGGAAATGCTATATAAAAACCAAAAAAAAAAAGATACAACCCGATAAATTTTAGAAGCACTAACTTATCCGAAAACACATGACCATTCCTAACCTCCGAATAGGCTTGAAAACGGTTTCGCTAGTGATTTCAGAAAATGATGCTCTTTTCCAAAGTATCCTAAATCTTGAACCAATCATACACCTCATGACCTTTCCAGTGAAGAAGATCCTAATGTGTTGATTCTGTTATAGGGGAGAAGACATAACATCTAGGTCAGGTAAGTAAAGTGACCTACCACCCATCACTGGTGTCTTGCCCCATTTTTCCACTTCAAACAAGAAATGATTTAGGACATTAAATCATTTGAACAACTCTCTAAAAACATCTGCATTCACCAAACCTTCCTGTTTATAGAGAGCATAAAAAATAAAGTGCCACAACGCACTCAAGGTTTTTTCCATTTCCGCTTCCATGTCAACCCTATACATTGGCTTGATCTAGTGATGACCCATCTCCAAATTTCAATCCTTCTCTCGAGTGTACGATAAGAAGATGAAAAATGAATGTCGAAGAAAATTTTTCATTTACCCTTGGATGTCCCTCTAAAGAAAGATAATCATATCCAAGAACTCCCTCATTTGAAACTAGATCTTCTCTGATTCAATTCAAAAAATTGATTTCAAATGGCGATGCGAAATATTGGTATAAAGTCCCATTTCACTCACAGCCACAAAAAATTACATGAAAGGCGACATTGGTCTGGCCATGACAGAATAAATGAAATCTCATGAAAGAAACCCGAAAGGTGTGAAAATAAGGGGGAGCAATAAGATAAATATATGGAGTGAATATGCCATTGCATGCTTGAAATTAATACAAGCTTTCCAGTGGATTTAATATCAACATTTATTAGAAAAGGTGATGAGTCCGGCCAATCAAGATATTTATTGCAAATCTTATCACAAAATCTTCCTATTTTGTAAATTTTTGATTTATACAAATAATGTTCCAGCTCTTAAACTTATTGATTTATTCATTTAATATCTTACTAAATTTCTATTCATTAGTCACCATTATTTTTTCACATCTACCATTAGTTGTTTGAATTCAAGTTAAAATTTTAGTAAAAACTAGTCAATAAAGTAAGTCACATCAAGTCTCATCAATAAATTATCCAATGAAATGCTGACACATAGACAACCCATAAAAGATGATTTTATTCTCAAGTAATGGGTTGCCTTAAATTCCTTTGTATTCAAAAGTACTTGTTTTAAATCCCTTTAAAATATGTTCTTCACATAATTTAAATGTGTAAAATATAATAAACATATTAAAAAAATCATGATCTATTAAAGGGTTTTTTTTTTTTAAATATGATTGTTAAGTGGCTCTAGTAACCTCTTACATTAGGATTCACAATAACTGGCTCATTTCCTCTACTATGATCTAAACTTTCCTAACTATGTGTCTATCTTTATTACCAGCCTTAACTAACGATGCTTACCTTTCATTAACTAACGACACTTACTAGTTGCAAAGCATTTTTATTTATATGAAAATATATGGATTACATTTTATGCACAAAATATCAAATGAGAACTACATAAGTTGTCAACCTTCTTGAAGGTATGTATTCAAGGACTTGGCTCTGTCAGGGATAGTCCATCTAATATAAAATAATTACAAACAATGACAAAAAAACTAATTGAGATTTTTTTGCATCGTTAAAATGGATTCCCGATATTGTAGAGGCTAGTGGCCGCTAGCCTTCTCATCAACAAATAATTGGTAAACATAAAAAAGCATTTATATTCGTGGCCTCAAATCCTTTATTCCTAAGAAAGGTTTTTTTACATCTTCACCCTCGATGTTTAGTAAATTGTTAGGGACTATTATGTTTAACGGGTAATTTCTTAAAATTTACTGAGGGGCCAAGATGGACAAAATACATCTTCAGTTTAAAATGTGTACTTCTATTATTGTGATCTAGCACTTATATTTTTCGATACTATAGACAGTGAATTTTTCATCGATTAAATACTTATCGGTCACCAAGAATTTTAATTTCTTTTATGTTCCATGACAAGAGAAGACAACTAATATTCAAAGACAAGAAATATATTTACCACTTTCTTGAATACACGTAATTAAAAATATTGACCACTTTTCTAAATACATGTAATTAACACAACAATAATCAAATTCTATTACATGGTATTCCTAACCTAACATATTATCTCGATGTTTTTGGATGCTAGGATATTTGTTGTTTTTTATACAGGACAAGTAGTGACGACTTCACTAAAAAACTAACTATACTCCATTATTGTATTTAAATTTTACAAGACTAGTAAATGCCAGGGAGGATGCTTACTAAATTTATTTGATGTTCCAAGACAAGAGAAGACAACAAATACTCCAAAAAAGAAAAAAGATTATGACTTTTTCGAATATACGTGATTCAAAACGTAGATTCAAGAGAATACAATACACGTATTCAAACACGTAATCTTAATCTTGGATTCCGTTAGGTATATTAGGTGTCATAAGGATCCTAGTAGATGTCAGGGTTTTCCATGATTTTTTGTTATTCGATCACTAATTTTAAAATAAGAAACTATTAAGGCTTGATACCAAGAAACCATACTTTTGATTACTAATTGAACCTAGCGATTGCTAGACATTTTCCTTTATACTAGTCAATTTTAATTATGTGATATACATGATATATATTATGAGAACTATAAAAGGAACCTAATTACAACATCCAAACACATTGTGATATGTAAGATTTATTATTATTAAATAATCAATTCTCAACCCTTATCACCCATGTTTGATTCCAGGTTTTCACAATGATGTAGTGTAACTCAAATATGTTTTTTATAGTGATGGGAATATATAGATACTAGTGGTTTTGGTGTTCAATTCTAGAAAAAAATCACTAATTAAAAAAACCAAATTTAATAGTGACTAATTTTTTAAATTACTTAGCGCAACGCATAACAAAAAATATTATTAATGCTTTCTTGTTTTTTATAACTAAAGGAGGGTCAAGTATGCCTGGTGATTGCTATGCTATAAGTATTTATTCCTATTGACTTCTACTCTATAAAAATAATAACATTAAGATACAACATCTCGTTGCTATTGCACTATTGAGAAACAATATTTGTCCTTTCCAATTACTTACGAAATATTACTTTGTTTAATTATTTTTGTCAGGTAATATTTCTTCCATTGGCCACACATTGTTCATGAAAATTCCTTTGATTGAAGTTGCAGAGGATTGGAAAAAGAGATACGGTGACTGGTTTGTAGAAATGCATTCCCCAAAAAATTACCACAATGATCTGTGGTTATGTTTTGTTGATGAGGACATTTCCAAAGAATTTGGTATGGTACTAAATTCAAAATTTATTGATGTGAAAACATTACATATTCATGTCAAATGCATTGACGTTGTATTGAAAAATTTCCTTATTCTTGACATGGAGTTGGAATTTCATTGTTCAAGAAACTAGAAATAAAGGATTCTAGAGAAAATAAGGCATGGTCTTGTCTTAAATATGGTAGGATCTTCGGAATTTCAAGCGATCAAAAAAACAGTGCCATGGAAATTCCTTGAATTTCATAATAACATGAATTTGGTATTCAAAAAATTATATAGAATTGAGGATACCTCTTCTATTTGTCATTATTTGAATAGAAAAAAATTCTTTCTCCACCAAAACATGCAAAGCTATTTACAACACTGAGGAGATCTTATTTTTCTAAATTAGAGATAGATCCATCTAAGTCAAAGTTCAAGGGCTTAAAAAGAATAAAAAATTGGCTTTGTTGTTGAAGAAAGTGACCAGTATATTTGAGCAAATAGAAACTTCAAATGTTGAACAATTAATTTTTTTTTGTTCAATGGTGATGTTTTTCCAATTAAAGTTTCTAGGTTTCATTTGGCACCTCCAGAATATCAATTACATCTTGTGCATGATGAGAATGTTGACCTTCTTATCTATTCAATGTTGATTAATGTTATTCCTACATTGAGGGATGCACTTCTTCTTCCCTATTTACCTTCTACAAAGGAACTTGTGCAACTCAAGGATCTAGATGACCTGAAAAGGGATGAAGTGTAGTTATACATTCTTGATGGCCAACATACCATTTGTGCCCAAAAAAATTGGCTGAAAGAAAATACAAGTCATTACATACTAAGATTTTGTTTAGAAAGGCTTGTATTATGTCTTCACATGCTCCTTGCGAAGTTATTGTTAAAATTTTCCAGCAACAAAATGATGTAAACAAAAATTGGATTGATACCAATTTTATTGATGTACTCTTTAAGGCTCGAAATATTTAGAGATCCCTAGGATTTCCTTAGAGGCCCGAAGTGGGAAAATCAAAGTTAGAAGATTTTAAGGTAACGAAACTTAATTTTAGCGCATTTGTTCTTAAAATTTAATTTTGTAATATGCAAAAAAATAAATATACTATTACAAATAACCTTCATGACAAAATGACATTTCTATATTTACTCCGAGGACATATGGAAAAAAATTCACAACCATTGAGTTAATTAAATCCAATGGGCTGGTTTGTTTTCCTCTTAAGGATAACCAACCTAACTTTCAGCAAAATTCATTGGCAAGGTTCATGGTGAATTACTTCAAGCCTACAAGAGGAATGACTGATGAGGAGATATCAATTCTACTAGATAAATTGCAAGTAGGGAAAGTATGGCTAACTCACTCTATCAAGCGAGACGTTATAGCAAAGACTTTAGATACTTACCGATAAAGAGTAAAAGATGACATAAAGATGAGAGAAAAAATTCTAAAATATATGAAAAGTAAATATCCATGTAATTGTGTATTGGCATAATGCACTGAAAAAACATTATTGAAAAATATGGTGTGCATGAATCTCACTACCGCCAGTTGTGTGTACTCTTGGGAGAAGAAACTAAAGGAAAAATAAAATTTGATTCGGACAAAGTGAAAAATCAGCATAAAGAAAATTTAATGTACAATGTGAATAGGTTCTCTCGGTGGCAACTCAAGCAATTATAGACAACTACATGATTGCAATGGATGAAAATATTTCAGCAAGGATGGAAGACACTAAATACTTTACCTGTCAATGTGCATATCCCTTCCAACTCCAATCAACAATATCTTCTATTCTGTCAACTAATTCATTCAATGTAGAATGTGTGATCATATATTTCTTTAATTTTTCTAGTGTACTCACTTTTGATGCAATAATGGACCTATTTGTAGTTGTCGAATATAGTCTGCTAAATTTTGTAATTATTGTGCTCTTAATTGTTGCTTCTTCAAAAATGTTAAAATAGGCATTTAAAAAGTACATGCAAAAATTCAAAGACAAGGGGGAATCATTTGTGGAAGGTTGTTACAAATTTTATGATAGTAGTGGAAAATTTAAGAGCTTATATCTTATGTACACAATAACTAATGTACACAATTGTGATGTTGATGATGGGGATATAACATAAATCACCATGGATTGGAAGGATTGACTTTTGCATCAAATTGTGACTTTAAGAGAAATTGGCCTACGACGAAAGACACGTCCTTTTCTTTATGAGAGATCTTATGGGTTTTGGTCTCATATGTTTGTTGGACTCACTTTCGATAATTTTTAGTTATAGTGTTGTACAACAATAGTGTTGCAACGCATGCTTTGGTTAACTTAGGTCTATATCGTAATTTTTCTTGTTGAATCACATGATCAAGAATTTTTTTTACAACATTACTATTATCATTTTAAAAAAGGTACATTGATTAAGATCACTTTAAACAATTATATTAGTTTAATGCATTTGAACTAATACATACAATATTTATGTAGACAACCAAACAATAGAGGAAGACACAATCTCTTGCTCTTTGCATACAAACAGAAGAGACAATGTCAATCTTATTATGTTAAAACCAATTCAACTTGTTTTCCCATATGTCATTGACAATCCATCCAATTAATCTATAAACAAAGTGAGTGTGAAATACTGCGTTTTATAAATTTATCGCTACAAGATTTTTTAGATTATCATTGTTTACATATTTATAATAATAACTTTAATTTTTTTAGATTTGATTCCAAATGGGGAGGTTTTTGACACGTCACGCACAAAATCACAGATAGAAAATGGTATGATAGTCATATACAATTATAAAGAAAACCATTTATAAGATCCTCATAATTGAAGGAACCTATAGTGAAGTAGTTTATTTGTAATATGTATTACCCTAGTGGTTGTTAACATGCATCTTTTAATTATATTTATTTTGAATTGAGTAAATTTTTGGTTTATTGGTTGATATTTATTTGCAGATAATTAAAAAACTTACTTTTGTATAGTTGGATATTAGCGATCGCTAATCCCATCATAGACTGTCAACACAAACATAGTCCAAGCATTAATGGCTTACACCTACTGGTCGCCAATATACAACTACATCAATGCAATATTATATAAAAGCGAGTTGTTTCATGTATTTTATTACATTGAATTAATATTTATTTTAAATTGATTGTTTTTTTCTATATAGAATGAGCATCACAGAACCTACGAGGGGGAGTACAAGGGAATCCATTACAAAGTCTCAATTAGTAAGTGTTAACATACTGAAATTTTGATTATTTGAATTGATTAATATCAAATTTTGGATAAGCGAGAAAAAATTACTTATGTATAGTTGGCCAAGAGGATTATTTAATTATTTTAGATTTGGAGGGTTTTATCTATGATAAAACCAATCCTACAAAGAGTTGACAATCAAGTTTGGTAAGGAGACTCTCAACTAGTGAGGTGGGCTCACGGAATTTTTAAAGATACTGGAAGAAAAATGTGAAGTGGAATTTTTGTCTAGCTATCTCTCTTGCACTAAAGTGGAAAAGTTGATTAAGGATTTGAAAAAAATAGCGTTTGAATTCAAACCATTTATTATTTTAGGTAAATAAAATTTCTTTATAGAAGACCAAATTGCAAAAAAATATCTACAAAAGATTTGGAGTAGAGACGGTATTATTTTCAGCCTTAGAAACATATTGTGTATCACAATGGGCCCAAAGGGAAACCCTCCAGAAAATTTTATGGTGGGGAAGAAATCCAATGAATAATTTGTTTTCAAAGATAAGTGGTTGATGACTAATTTGTACATTAACATAACATAGATACTGTGTCATGGTTTGAGTGTTGTGGAGGGCATCCAAAAATTATAGCAAACAAAAATATATAACCATTAATCATTTCAAAATATTTTTACAATGATATTCATTAAATATCATATGGTCACTCTTTATTTTATATGTTGAGATTACAAATTTAAAAGTAGGCGTATTTATATCTTCATTGTGATTGAGATGATATTATAGCTATATAAGTTATTTTATAAGTTGTTTTTGAGTTTCAATTAAATACTTTGATGCCTTGTTTTTAATCACTTTTGGATGCTTACATTGATTATGATTTGTTTTTATAGATCCTATTGGGAAGCCTTGGACACTACTAGTTTTGGGAGTTAAAGGTTTGTTGTTTGGAATTTCTGGTATTGGCGATAAAATACCACATAGTATGGTTCCAAATTTTAGATCCAAGAATACTGAATACTTTGAATGAGAATTTAGTGCTGACCTTATAAGTACTACATAAATATATTTTGACACTACCTTATGGTCTTCATTAATGAATTCAACAACGATGAAATTGATTTTCATCAAAAAAATTTAGATGGATGCGAGAGAACCACTTCAGGTTCATTTGGGGATGCCAACAATGTAAGTTCAAAAAAAATACAATAAAAAAGATAGTAGACATTTATGGTAATGTTTATGGTGAAAACAATATACTTTTGATCGATGACATGATATTCTTGTCACATGAGGTCAAAGAGGAAATTACTCTCAAAATTGCAACATACTGAAGATTTGATGAAAACTATAAGACTGATTCAAAAATCTATACTAAATTATGTACATGGTTGAAACATGTAGGAGAGCACAAAAACATGTGTAGATCATTGAAAACATTCAAACACACAATTTGCATTTGAATTATATAATTTTCTTCTAAATCCATCAATGTATTGTGCATTTTTATGGAATAAAGTAACTACCTTAAGGTTCCTAAAGATTTGGCAATAATTTTTTCTGATTCTTTTATGGGTAAGAAAAACATTTTTCTCTAACTTGGGTGAAGAGACAATTGTGGATCATGGACCAATAAAAGAACAATTTTTTCCAGATCTACATAGTTTAAACTTTTATTTCACATATCGATGTTGGCTTCCGTAAAATAAAAACAATTTTTTTCCCTAGTTATGCATGGTTTAATATTAAAGACATTTTGAAATTGATAGGAACCTTATTCACAAGCAATAAATAATCCTATCGGCTACTAGACCATATAAAACAAAAAAATGTTAGGGGAGAGGGGCCAATAGGTGAACATGGTCCAATAGTTGACATGACTATTGATCACACAATACCCAATAGTTTTCATAGTACTATCTAGTAGTTATTTATTTTTGACATAATAATTATGTAGAGTAGCCAATCACATCATGACATGTAAGACCTTTTACCCATGTACAAGTATAAAAAATTCAATGTTCAAGCATTTTCACCCATATTCAAGTATTGGTTTCCACCTTGGTTGTAGTGTAACTCAAATTTATTATTTTAAATCAATTCAAAATATGGCTTTCCCTCCAATTGAACATTCCAAAGAAAAATATAAGCTAACACAAATTTGAACTACATATTAGTGAAAAAATCACAATCTCATGCGATAAACAATTAATTGTGTGGACCCCTTAACTTAGGGTGTACCACTACTAGCCCCTCTCCCCTATGCTTATTGATTTGCAGATCCATGGAGGCTTCCCTAAAATCATAAAATGATTTTTTACCAGATCTTCATATGTTAATCTTAATGACAGTTTGAAAATGATAAAACCTTGTTCCAAAGAAAAATAAAGCCTAGCGTCTGCTTTATACGTATAGAACTGAAACATTTTCTATTTATTATTTTATAAATCATTATTTTAAATTATTTTTATTGTTGCAATGAAGATTACATCATGATAATATAGGAAGATTGCATCATGATGAAACAAACCATTTATTGATGATCTAGGAATGAAAATAGATTTGTCAAAAATCTAAGCAAGGTTTGGAATGACATTTTAAAACTATTAAAAATGTTATTATGGAGAAATAAATAAAGCCTAGAAATTTGCCACTAGTATAAAATAGAAACAATTATGGCATCTAGTAGAGTGTGATGGGGAGCATAAATAGCAAGATAACGAAGACCTATATTTTCATCACCACCACCGAATATCATTAGGCAGACAAAAACTTCATGAAGAAGATCGCGGAATACAAGTTCAATGAGCATGGCCATAAGGTGGTTCACGCCACTATGCTATGCATCCGTAAATTTTCCAAAGCATTCCTTAACAAGTGTGATCTCTAGCACCACGAGTGGTAAAAGTTTAGCGTTAGTGCAAACCAAAAACACTTAGCAAACTTTACATGCATCTCTTTAGAAGAAATCTTGCTTTGTAGTACCCCCACCCACCGGGATCCAAGGCCGGTGATTCAAAATCTGGTGGGGATGTGTTGTCCATCATGGTTGGCTCCAAGTATGGTGCGGTGCTCATTTTTTCTATATTTGCGGTAAGAATAGCACAATGGATATTGATTTCCACAATATTTTCAATTCGGTTGGACATATCACATGTGTCTACGTGGCCATGGATCAAAAGACGAGGGTTAGTAGGGGTTTGGTTTTGTTAATTTCGTCAACATGGAGGACACAAAGATAGCTATCAATAAGCTCAATGGTTATGGTTATGATAATCTTATTCTTATAGTCAAATGGGTCACTCTGTGGTATTTTCTAGATGATTTGTATTCTACTTTTTTTACCCCTTAAGACAATGCAAGATGTTGAAGTTTTGTATTGTTTGATGTCTTCCACCGACTTTAATGTAAATGATGATACAAAGGATTTGAGTTGGTTTCTTTGTTCTTCTAAGAACATGTTCTTCTAATAACATGTTCTCCTAAGATAGTAACTTGTGTTATCAAGTGTTATTCTATGTTGTTTGGTACTTGATGATTTGGTAGATCTGTGGGGATTAAACCAAATTAAAAAACATTTATTTTTTATTGAAAAAAAAACCTTAAGCTTAAATTTGGTGGAGATGTGTTGTCTTCCCTTGACAAGAAGTTTACGCGAGCATAAGTATTCTTATTTTTATTTGTAGGGTTTTATTGTAATAACCAGTGATTTGAGTGTCTACAAACCAATGATAACTTTTCTCCGGACACATGAGGATTTCACTACTTTTCCCTTTTCTTGAGCTAGGGATGATAGTGATTGTGTCTAACAAAGTGAGATGCAAGGATCTTGAATAGGAGGATAATGATACACATACACGCCCACACACATGTTGGATTATGATTAAGGAGAATGAGACAAGTGTTACATATTCCACTCTTTACAGAACATGTTATACATTTTAAAACATAATGTTAATGACATTTTAAAACTATTAAAAACATTATTCCAAAGCAAAAATAAATCGTAGTGGCCGCTAGCTAATATAAAATAGAAATAGTGATGGCGTCCGATAGAGTGTGATGTGGGGAGCTTAAATAAGAAGATAAAAAAGACCTGGATTTTCATCAACCTCCACTGAATATAATTGGGTCAAACAAAAATGGTGTGAATAAGATAATGTAATACAGGTTCAATGAGCATGGCCAAAAGTTGATTCACACCACTACAACATGCATCCAAATTTTTCCTAAGTACAAACTCTTGACTGTGAATGGCACAAGTTCGACACTTCTTCCAACCAAGAATCATCATCAAACTTTACAGGAATCTCCTTAGAAAAAATCCTACTAAAGTGCCCTCGCCTATCGAGATCTAAGGTCGATGATTCAAAATATGTTGGAAATGCGTTGCTCATGGTTTTCCGTATCTATAGTAAGATAGGAGATCACTTAACATCAAAATGGACTTACAAAGATCTCACCCTTGTCATTGCCACAAACACCTTAACAATGGATAAGGCCACTTTGAGGGTGGCATCGCATGTGGAAGTAGTACTGCACATACTACCACTTCTTCCACTATTCAATGACCAGCCTACATCCCTCCCAGTCTCATGGGTGTCGTGGACCACTCCGGTGATACCATGCACCACAAAAATGATTAAAAAATTATCGAGTTAATAATCTATTCGAGGAAACGATGGATGTTGATTTGCATGATCTTTTCAAGCTATTTGGACACATCACGCATGTATACATTGCCATGGATTAGAAGATGGGGGTTAGTAGGGGGTTTGGTTTTGTTAATTTTTTCAATAGGGAAGACGCATAGAGAGCTATCAATAAGCTCAATGGTTATGGTTATGATAATCATATTCTCATAGATAAATGGGCCACTCTTGTAGTATTTTTCAAGATGATTTATATTCTGCTTTGTTTACCCCTTAAGACAATGTAAGATGTTAAATTTTTGTATTTTTTTATGTCTTCCACCAAATTTAACGTAAATAATGATACAAATGATTTGAGTTGGTTTCTTTGTTCTTCTAAGAAACATGTTCTCCTAAGAGAGTGTCTTTCTGACATACATAAAGAGATCGATTGCCCCTACAATGTAATACATGGGCGCGTGGGACCCTAGTTATATAAGGGCGCGTAAGGTAAAAATACACAGTGGAAGATTTAAGGAGGAATATGGTTCGCGTGGCACGCAAAAGGAGATTCGGGACTTAGCCAATTTAAGAAACAAAGGTAAAACACGTGAAAAGTGTCATCATTTGCGCACGAGATAAGATGTCATCCTGTCATAGGTGGCGCAGAAAGAGCATGCAGCAAAGAAAGAAGTCTTCTAGAAGACCATTATGAGATGGAGTGGAGAGCTCAAGCCTGAGGAAACATGCTCGCTGAAGGACCACATTCGACACTTGGTAACAGATCTCAAGGTGTGGAAAGTTGAGTTGGAATTGTGGGAAGGTGATAAATACAAGTGCTTGCAGTGGGAAAAGAGAGACAAAGATAAGGAGACCGAGATAACATACACACGAGAATATAGACATGAGAGGAGAAGATAGGAGGGATACACATAGAGAGAGATAACATGGGTGAAGCTCTGACAGATTACTGTGAGTGGAACTTTGGTGCAGAAAGGAATGTACTAAGCTTAGCATTGTAATTTCTTTTTCTTTTTGGCTTAGTTATACAAGCCTAGTGATGTGCATGACTACGGTCTACCCTCTATGGCTCTTTGTAATGAAACGATGAATACAATGAGGTTACCTATTACAATTAGATATGAATATCAGTGGGTTTTATGTATATTTCATTCATAGAAGTTCTCTTTCCTTTCATGTTATGAATGAATGATTTTATCTTTTCTTCTATTACAATATATGTTATGGAGTCTATTAAAACACTCGAGTCTGAAGGAACTACAAGGATCTGGAGGCCATTCTAAGCCCCATGATTCTTGTATGTCTAAACTTCTTTCCTAAATACTCTTATACTACTCATAGATGAATGCTTCCCACTAAAACTCACATAAAAGAGAGACTCGACACCTGCACGTGCCTTGGGTGAGTGCTCAATTGTTGTTGGGTGATAGGGCGGCGTGCATGAGATTCCTTCATTTTATAGTGGGAGTAAAATTGACTACATCTTGGTTTCATTTCCGGGACCTCTTTTCGAAGTTGTAGTGGGATATAGCATGCATCATGATCTATGTAAAGAGTAATGATGGATCGATTAACATTGAAAAATGTTGAATCATGGTTAAAGAGCATGGAAGATGAATTTTCCCAAAGATTCAGCACTGGACCTGAGTTTGATACACGTAGATGGGTAGAGGAGAATCTCTACCATGATCTATATGAGACTCTTTTCTCATGCTTCCCAGTAGAGTTATTTGAGTGGCTTTCACCCTATGCATCCTGTATCAAGTTGGGGTTATGGATCATGGATCTGGACCAAAGAAGACTACCAAAGGTTGCAGGATGTAGATCTGACATGGAACCATGCTATAGATCACTGGTGGGGAGGATTACTAGCTAGTTACACTTTGGAATATGCCATTTCCATGTATTCTTACCCAGATATTATCGAGTTTGAGTTTCTAAAAGAACCTAGAGGATCGTTTCTACATGCTATCCCTCTAGCTATGAAGATATTGATGGTTACCATGAGTTTAGAAGTGCTCCGCATGGCAGGCTAAACTATTCTGAGCGTTGGGTAAGGAAGCTCAGGTGGAGGAAGATGGAAGATTAGATGATAGAAAAGGAGAGGGAAAAAAGATGGCTCAAGTATGGTTAAGTGTGTGAAAGGTAGATTACTAGATGGCGTGAAGCTACTAGTGTGATGGATCTATGGAGATAGACGTTGCGGGAAGGATTTGAGGTTCACATGGAGGACATGAAACCCGCAATGCCTATGCTATCCCATCTTGGCAAACACATGAGGGAGACCCATTTGGCTTTTGGTGAGATTTCTTTACATGGAGAAAGGAGATTCATTGGTGCATATCTGAACCCACCCAGTGACCGAGCCCTGGCACTTGGTTTTCCTAATCCAGGAAGAAGTATTGATCCAATTGAAACTAGTGGAAGAGATAGATCCATGCCTAGGAGGTATAAATTTTTAGTTCCTTCTTCTATGGCTACACATATTCTAGTATTTGGAGGAGTTTTTGGACAAGGAGCAAGTGTACAAGATTTTGGTCTCGCATCAGGAGTGGTGCGGGAAAAACTAGCGGTAGTGGGGGCGCCATCATATACCGTCAGTGTATAGTTAAATGGGATTGTGGGGGCACTTGGCATAGCTCCTATATGCCCTATTGGGCCTAGTGGTTCTGGTGGATCTGGTGGCTCTGGAGGTACAAGACCCGGTGGACTTGGTGGATCAGGTGGTGGAGGAAACACCGGAGGGAACCAAGGCTCTGGTTCAAGATAAGGACCCCAGCCACCACCTCAAGTTTTCTTTGAAATGTCTCTACATTTACCAGATTATAGGGGCATTGAGGATGTTGTAGAACATGTTCACAAGTGTGAACTGCTATGGCGCGTGAAAGGTATCACAACCCCAGAATGAAAGGCTAGTCAATTTGCAACCACGTTACAAGGGCATGTGCATAGCTGGTATAGAAAGTATGATCCTCATCAAACAATGGTGGATTACATTGCCTTAAATAATGTATTCCTGATAGAGTTCCAAATTCTTCAGTTCGAGCAAAAAAGCATTAGCGCTTTTAAGGATATATAACAAGGAATGGGAGAGAGTGTGTGGGAGTATAATGTGCACTTTAAGACTCTCTTATCTAAATTATCATATGATATACATCCTTCTTAGCATGCACAGTGGTTTTTTGGAGGATTGATCACCCCTTTTAGAAGGGCCCTGTCTCATAAGAATTTTATAGATCCACGTGAAGCATTAGAGCCTGCCTTGTGCGCTAAGGCCATTGGTAGTATTGATACTGGCATTAGCCCGTTATTGGAGGCTCAAATTACTATTATGGCTAAGTAGTTGGAAAATATATTTGTGAACTCGGTCCATGAGACTCACAATGGTTTGTGGTGCACAAATTGTGAGATAGAGGGGCATGTTAAGGAAAATTTTCCAGAGGATGGTATGCACTATGACGTTAGATTGTGAAATCTATCATGGGGACCATGATGCCAGTAGATGTCCCTTACTTCAGTGTGCAATTAGGAAGAATGTATCCTGTTATTACAAGATTTTCACCTCCATGACCCATGATACTAAAGACTGTAGGCTCATTGATCACATACATGAGGCCATTGATCATGGGGTGTGCCAAACCAACATTGCCATTGGTTCTAAAAATGATGATGGGCGTTATGAGGAATGTGTAGATGGAAGCATATATGGAAGAGGTTTTCAAGGAGGATTTTTTGGATGAGGTAACCATGGAGGAAGGAGTAAGTTCCTATGAGGGACATGTTTCAACTGTGGATCTACAGAACACTACAAGTGTGAGTGTCTAGACTTGTTGCAGTGCTCATGGTGCGGAAAGAAGCATAGGTATGGGGAGTGCTTGGAGTTATATGAGCATATGAATCAATAGCAAGAGAAGGACAAAGGCATTGTGATGGTTAAGATCAAGAAGGCAAACATACAATGGATGCATCGGGTAACACGGGATGAAGGTTTAGAGCCTGTCTTGGTAACAACAAGGGCATAAGCCACATACGCAAGGGAGATACCAAGACAAAAGAGCCTAGTTTCAAGGGAAGAGGTCATTCATGGAAAGTACCTAAACCCTGTGCATCAAAAGGATATATATCATGACACCATAGATGTTATTTGAAGCTTGCACGGGAGATCTAGTGTCTCAAGGAGAAATCCAAGAGGGAGGAACAAAGAAGGAGGATCGAGGCATAGAAATATGACATCGATAAGGTCAAGGAAGTGTGCAAAATGCAAAGGTAGGAGAACATCATCCCTTTGCTAGGATCCTGGTTGAGAGAGAAGGCACCACACGCTAGAGAAGAGTGAGAGAGATAGGTCTTACACGTGAACCTTCCCCTTCATAGCCTCGACTATGAAAAAGAGATTACATTGAATGCAGTTGTAGATGGATGGCTCCTCAGCAATATACTCATTGACATTGGCGCGGAGGTTAATTTTTTGACTTTGGATATATGGCATTAGATGGGGAGACCTACATTACAGCCATCTTCAAATGTGTTGTATATGGAAAACAAGACTAAGGCAATTTCCATCGGTGTCTTGAAGGATGCAACTATTACTATCCAGTGGAGCCAAGTTTCTGGGAATTCAAGAATCTTTGCACTCACTAAGGCGGAAAATTTCCCAAAGACTACTTGGGTGCCCTTAGTGTTACAACAACAATGTAAACCTCCGGTTCAACAAAGGGTACATCAATTTTGAGAACAAAAAGGAGTGGGTCATTATACCCATGGTTTATGGGAAGTCGGTTCCTAGATTAAACCATTGGGAGAAGAGGTTCTGGATAAGATTTATGTGTGCTCAATCAAAGACCCTGAGATGGTACACCCTATTAATGGGGTTATCCAGTTTGAAGATGCTCACCAATGAGTGATACCACCATCGGGCATATGAATTAATGGGATGGTAGTTGAGAGGATTGGTGACCAAGGTAACAAATTCGCGCATGGTTTGGGCCTTGGAGGAAAAGAACTGCCCACATACTCAAGAGGAGCCTTCCCTGAGATATTTCTGTAGGAGATAGAAGCTCAGTGGAAGAACAAGAAGGAATGGAGGGAGATGTTGAGTTACGTCTTGCTCGGCACAATAGCTCATTGGTGGGCCATGCATCAAGAGATCCTTTTAGAATGGTGCGAGGTAAGAATTGCTCTCTTTGTCAGATTTTCTAGAAGTAATATACCCACCATCATCAAGGAGTACCATGGGAAGGATCCCACCTCTTTCCATATCCAGGAGTGTGAATGGGTCTAGAGAGAAGGCGAGATAAGCCTTGCCACCATCCCTCTGGGTGCACAAGTTTTATTCTACATTGCAAGGTTGTGTGCATGCATGGTACATTCATTCAGAGACACACCACCAGACAAGGAATTGGCAAGAGCTTGCAGCTGATCTTATTCAATCCTTTGAGTATCGGAGTACCAAACCATCGATTGATAAGGCCTTGCAAGGTATCAAGCACCTTACCATGGGGGATAGTGCCAGAACGGAAGATAGGCTGTTGGAATTACTAGGTGAACTAGGAATGGAGGTGCGCTTCAAAGAGATTGAAGAAATAGAAGAGTTACAACTTGAGTGCACATGTTTGGAGAAGGAGAAGGGAAAGTTAGTATATGTGATTGATGGAGAGGAATCGGAGAGTTTAGATGTTAGCCATTTTGTAGGAACACGTGAGGTAGTGGATAGTGTAGATGCTCGTGCACGTGCCTACCATGAGCCTTTAAAGATGAAGAAATTTAACATCGGTTCAGAAGAAGAACCTAAGGAAGCTATTATTGGGGATTATTGGATAGAGAAGGAAGTGTCAAAGATCATTGATCTGTTGCATGAATTCGAGGATTTATTCCCACGCAGTACCATGAGCTAAAAGGTGTCCACCATTCCTTGGGGGAGATGAGGATAAAACTGAAGGAAGTGTGCACACCCGGTTAGAAAAAGGCCCTACCGGATGAATCCCAACTTACGTGTGAAGGTTAAGGAGGAGATAGACAAAATGATAGCTTCTAGGATCATTGAGGCAGTAGAAGAATTAGAATGGATAATTCCGATGGTAATTAGCATCAAGAAAGATGGGTGGATTAGAATTTGTGTGGATTATAGGGAATTGAATGTAGTTTGTGTCATTGATCCATTTCCGACCCCCTTCACTGAATAAATTTTGGAAGGAGTCGCTGGGCACAAAATCTATTCCTTTACAGATGGATTTTCAGGATACCACCAAGTCCGGATTGTAAAGGAGGACCAAGAGAAGACAACTTTCACCATCGAGTGGGGAAGTTTTACATATACGGTCATGCCCTTTGGGTTGAAAAATGTGCCTGTTGTCTTTTCACGCATAGTGGTGCAAGCATTCCAGGACTTCATTCATAAGTTTCTTCAGGTTTACTTGGATGATTGGACAGTATATGGTCTAGTTAAGGACCATTGTGACAACTTGAGATTAATTTTTAAAAGGTGTAGGCAGTTGAGGATATCCCTCAACATTAAGAAGTGTATGTTTGTTACACCCTTTGGGACTTTATTGGGGCATATCATATGTAAGGAGGGCTTACTGGTAGATCTCACTAAGGTTGCAGTTATTGTGGGGTTAAGGGAACCTACTAGCCAGAGCGCAGTGTGTAGATTCCTTGGGCATATGGGATATTACAGAAAATTCATTAAGGGGTATGCCAAGATCACCGCACCTTTAGAGGAGCTACTTAGACACAAAAGTACCTTCCATTGGGGAAAGGCACAACAGAGGGCATTTGATACATTAAAATATAGGCTTATTACCATGCCTATTTTGCAATTTCCCTCTTGGGACAAGCCCTTCCATGTCCATGTAGATGCCTCAAGAACTGCCATTGGAGCAGTACTTGCACAACCAAGTGAGGGGATTGTTGATCATCCTCTCTATTTCGCGAGTAGGAAGTTAACACCAGCAGAGTAGAATTATACCACAACCGAGCACGAGGCATTGTCAATGATCTATGTGCTTTTCAAATTTTGACAATATTTGCTGGAAACACCCTTTGTATTCTACAATCGACCACATGGCATTAAATTATTTAGTGAACAAGCCCATTCTTCAAGGGCACATATGTCGATGGGTGTTGTTGTTTCAAGAGTTTGAGTTCACTATTGTAGTGAAGCCCGGAAAAGGTAACTATGGACATGATCATCTATCAAGAATCAATTCAAGAGAGGATGCGTAAAGTATTAAGGAAGAAATGCCAGACGTGCAACTATTTAGATTACATCACGTGCCCTCGATTTGGAAGAGATTTATGTATTTTTAAAATAAGGTGTGGCACCGGATGGAATGAGGGCATTGGAAAAGAAGTAGTTGGCCATACGCATCACACCCTACATGTTGATTAGTGGAGACTTATACAAATTGGGACATGATGAAGTTTTACACAGATGTGTTTTAGAACATGAGCACCTGGCCATCATGGAGGAAGTGCAGGTGGGAATTATGCAGGTGATGCCACTGCGTGTAATATTTTAATGGTAGGTTTATGGTGGGAAACCTTGTACAGGGATTGTAGAGATTATTATAAATCATGTGACCACTGTCAGTGCATTGGTAAACTAGGAAGGAGAGATGAAATGCCTTTGTGTCCTATTCCTAGCACGGAGCCTTTTGAAAAGTGGGCGATAGACTTTGTAGGACCTATTTATGCGGGCGCATGCAAGACCGGGTCACGTTATGTCATCACTTGCATGGATTATCTCATGAGGTGGGTAGAAGCAGCCCCGACTAAAGATTGCATGGCAGAATAAAGTGGCAAGGTTCCTATGGGAGAACATTATCACAAGGTATGGATGCCCTTTAAGTTTGACCAGTGATAGGGGTATGCATTTTCTAAATGAGACCATGAGGATCCTTCTATCTAAGTTCATAGTGGCTCATCATAAGACTACGCCCTATCACCCACAATCAAATGAACTATTGAAGCATTCAACAAAATACTAAGTCATACATTGACCAAAATCTGTGATGTTGGAAGATAGGATTGGGATGACAAAGTATCAGCAGTTTTATGGGCTTACAGGACTACATATAAAAGACTAAATAAAGCCACACCTTTCCAATTGGTGTTTGGTGCAGAAGCTTTTTTTTATTGAATTTATGTTACCTTCTCTACGAATGGCGCATGCAGGAGGATTAGCCGATGAACAAGCATTGGAAGAAAGAATTGATGAAATAATGAAACTGGATGAAAGATAATCACTTGCCCGTTAGAGCCAAATAGTGGAAAAGGCAAAGCAAAAGGCTTGGCATGATCACCATATTAGGAATAAGAAATTTCAAGTCAGGCGAGATGGTGTAACTTTATAATTCTAAATTTCGTGCCATCGTAGGAAGTTGAAAGTCCATTGGTTAGGTCCCTACACAATCACGTACATCCTTGTTTTGAGCGCATGGCAATTACAAGCACTGGATGGGATGAAGCTTCTGGACACTTTAATGGTAGTAGGCTAAAGCCCTACTATAAATAAGTCTTCTTGGTGTTTGTAAATAAGGCAGTTTTGCCAGTTAGTTTATTTTTTTCCTTTATGCTTTTTCCTTTCCTTGTGTTTCCCTTTCACGTTGTTGTTTTGTTTTGTGCCTTGGGTGCCGGTAACCTTATTGCTATTTTTGGAGAATTTATGAGTGCATAGAGGACTGCACATCATTTAAGTGTGGGGTGGAGAAAAGTGAAGAAGCGTGTGATTAAAAGTACCAAGGAAGTTGTGTTGAAGAGCCTTGTTGAGTAGCCCGGTTAAAAGAGAGATAAAAAAAAAAGATAGAATGGTTGGTGCCAAGGTAAAGCTACTTGTAGATCCCACGTACAAAGGAAAAAGAAGCACATTTAAAGCAACATGAGGTAGGAAAAAGCAAGAATCTGGATAGAAGAAGTGCCTTTAGCGTAGGTTGAGTGTGCGTAAGAGTCTCCTATCAAGTTGGTTTAGTTGCGCACCAAAAAGGTTAGAGTAGTTTTTTTGCATGTGAAGGGTGAATGAGTGAAGGCGCTAAATAAAGAATTTGTTTTAAAAATCCACATTAAATGAGAAAAGTATGGGGTAGGTAAAGTAGCATTTAATGACTAGAAAAAGGAAAAACTATAAATAGAAGGTTGGGGCACTCTCATTTTACTTTGCGAAAATGAAGAGTTGGAGATATAAGTGAAAGATATAAGCTAGGGATTTTTCAGATTCGATCAAGGAGAAGATCTATGTGATTAAAAACATAAAGAGCTAGTTTGAGATTGCAAACCAGAAGGAAGGAATTACAGGCATGGAACAAAGTGAAAAGATGCTATCTTGTGAAGAATTTATCAAAGTTAGGGTTCAACAAACTAGGGCACGGGTTTAGGAGAATTGTATCGCGGATCTGAGATCGAAGGTTGGGAGAAGGAAAGTAGAGTAACAAGGAGAGGATTGGAGTGACACAATTACCTTGACCATGGCACCAAAGAAAGGGAAGGGCAAAGTGAAGGCTAAATAACCAGAACCCGAGGTAGATACAAATGAAGAATGGTATGCATAAATGTAGTACCTTGACAGAGTGATGATGGGGAAGGAATGGGAATCCCATTTGAGAAGCATACCAGTCAGTGATTATAATCACTACACCAACACTATAGAAAAAGAGATGGCATTAGAATTGGTACGCCCAACCAACAAGCGAACACCTGAAGGGTTACCTATCTACAATGATGATGTGAAGGTCAAGCTGGCGAAGGTAGGGTTGCTGCAACTTTATGAGTTGCCTTATTTTGGGAAGCTAGATCACTTGTACTAGTGGTTGATGTCTCAGGTACACGAGGACTACTTCCACTTTGTTGGGTGCAAGATGTGTATAACTCCCTAGTTGATTGCATAGTTTACAGGCCTCATATGCGAGGGAGATAGCCTAGAAGATGACCTTGGTGACAAGGAGGCTATTCAAGAGACCGTCATAGAGTATGCCTGCAAGAAAGGGTCGTGGTATTATGACATCTTAGACATCAAGGACCTAGTTATGAAGATGGTTGTGCACCTAGTAACGAAGTTGAATGGCTAAGAAAGGTGGATGCAAGTTAACAAGCCATGGCTACATGTCTGCAGGAAGATTACAAAGGGGACTATTTATAACTTGTCCACATACATTGCCGAGGAAATTGTAAAGTTCGTGAAGGAAGGGGATAGGATCCTCTTTGGAAATGTCCTGCTCACCATAGTATTTGTAGAAATTGGAGTGTCAGATGCACCAGATAAGTTTGTGTGGGAGTACCTAGCCAAAGACCCTTCACCCGCGAAGAGGTTTGAAAATTATGCATGTGATACAATGATGGATCCCCAAAAACATGGCTCAAAAATGGTATACATGCTTGAGAAATGCATTTAGGGTGGAGTGGAGGATCCCTGAACAACTCCTAGTAGCCACACAAGGAGAAGTTGAGTTCATAGTATACCAGCACTACTACTTGGGTAGGTTCAAAATTGTTGACGAATCATGGAGCCCTTAGTGCAAGATCCCTTTCGCATTCACTGCCCAATACTTCCAAGTAGGAGTGAACAAATTTAAAGAATCGAAAAAGCTAAGGCTGGAGCTAGGAAAGTTAGACTCGGGAGCACAGGGATATGAGGAAGAAACTGAACTATCTCGGAGGTAAGCATATATACATGGAGAAGTACATGTCACACGAGATCCACATGACTAGACCAATAACACTCCATATTGTTGTAGGATCCATGGCATGCATATACATGTGCATAAGACCAAAGTTTGAGAATGACACGTACTTGGTGGATGAGATCTCAATACCTGAAGACCCCTTGGGAAAGAAGAAGCCAGATATCAAGAAGAGGGGAAGAGGAGAGGAAGGAGCACCAAGTGTGCCAACTACTCAGACAGTGAGCATGCCTTCTATGAGTGCCAAGCCAAGCACCTATGTTTAGAGAAAGAAGTCTCTAGTAAAGGAGAAGACACTGAAGTAGAGGTGCCCGAACAACCCACCACCATGGAGGAGTCACAAGAGGAAGAAGAGAAGGTAGAATCTCTGACCAGAAGACACCTCTCAGGAAGAAGTAGAGGGTGGATGAAGAAGCTAACTCGAGAGGTGACTGACAACTTGGAAAGATACCTAGGAGAAGGAGAGGATGAGAGTGAAGAAGGTGGCAATGAGGAGGAAGAGCCAAAAAAAGACAAGGAACCTTTGGAACCTCGCATATTTAGTGTTTATGACTCGAGAGGAGGAGAGTGGAGAAGAAAATAAAGAGTTTGTATTTGTGCAATGGAAAGGCGCACAAGGTGATGAAGGCACTAAAGATACAAAGGTAGATGAGAGGGATGTCAAGGGACGAGAGCCACAGATTTTACAAAGGAGTAGATAACCGAAGTGGCAGAGTGAGAAGTGAAGAAGATGCTCGAGATCCTTGTAGACCAGGAGTTAGAGTGGAGCGCAAACATAGTGCTAAAGGAAGGGAAGGAAGAGAGCATTGAAAAGGGACATGATAGCCTAGGAGGCCCCGCTCTGACAGTCAGCTTCCCCAAAGGCACGCACTCGGGTAGAAGACCTCTGGATGTAGAATAAAGGTAGATAATGGGCTACGTGGATGATTCAAGGAAGGTGCTACGTACACGATTCCAGAGCACAATACCCACTGAGAGACTTATCGCCATGGGATCGTTTGAAAAGGAGGGTGCATACCCCAGGACCAAGAAGATGCTTTCTTGGGCATTTGAATCCCACGTTGATGAGCCAGAATTTGAAGTCTACCAAAAGGCACTTATCACACTGCCAGAGTCTAAGGGAGACAGCTAAAGAGCTCTCAGATGAGCAAGTGTGTAATGCTCTAAACAAGGTCACGGTGGAAACAGAGGTGAGGCTATTCACGTGGAATGACAGCATAAGGGCCCTAGAGGGAAAGCTGGCCAAGAAGGAGGAAGAGTTGGCTAAGGTGGCTAGAAGCTTAAAACAGGAGGAATTAATCAGTGCACTGACTAAAGCGTGAGCTCAAGGAGGAAAAGGCAAAGGTGCAGGAGGTCTACAAGAAAGTAGACTCAATAAAAAGTGCCATCATTTTGAAACACCCAGATCTAATGCCTATCCCTCAGAGGTATGCATCAACGCTGGAATTCCTAGAAGACTTAATGTGCATCCTCACCATGGAGAGGCAACCCTTGGCATTGGAATCTATGGAGGAAGTAGCCACATGCCTGAAGGAGGAGGACCAGTTAAAGGTGATAGCACTTGTTTCCGAGTATAGCAAGGTGCTCATAGATGTAAAGATTTCTTCCCAATCTGTTGAGGCCACATATGACATATGCAAAGATAGAGATAAGGTGACAAGATATTTATTCCCACACTCAAAGCAAAGCTAAAAGATTTCCAGGAGAAAAATAAAGGAAACAAGGTGGAGCGGGAAAGTCTGGCGAGAATCAAAAGAAAATATGAGGAGAATGAGGCACTAAGGGTCTCACCCAAAACATGATTGAAGGAACTATATCCTCAAATTACCAAAATAATGGACAAGCTCGCAGACCTAGGTAAGGATATGGAACAAATTATGGACACTTTGGGTGCCCAGGGAGCTAGCCTAAGTTTTGATGAGGTAAACCTCTTAGTTGGCGACCTCTGTCAGAAGGTGCAGAATGAGGTTGATACATGGAGTAAGTTGGAGGTAGACTTATGGAAGGACTTCCCTGTACCTTTTGATTTAATGTTCCCCCCCATTCTTCATTCTTTCCCCTATTCTTTCATTCCTTATTCATTTTTGTAATATTTGTCTACATCTTGGCTCCATTGAACCAACTTGCACCTTGGTCAAGTAGAATGTTTCGAGGGCAGAGAATAGGCATAGTGTGGGGTGATGTTGGGCCCCTAAAATATTGACTAAGTGTGAAGGCACGTGGGTGCGTGGGACCCTAGTTATAGAATGGCACGCAAGGAAAAAGCACATAGTAGGAAGAATTAAAGAGGCATATGGTTCATGCGACATGTGAAAGGAGATTTGGGACTTAGTTGATTTAAGCAAAAAGGGAAGAACAAGTGAAGAGTGTGATCCGTTACATGTGGATAAGATGTTATCCCGGCAAGGTGGCCCAGAAAGAGTATGCGGTGAAGGAGTCTTCTAGAAGAACATCATGAGATGGAGTGGAGAGCTCAGGTGTAAGGAAACATGCTTGCTGAAGGACCACATTTGACACTTGGCGATAGATCTGAGGGCATGGTAAGGTGAGTTGACAATGTGGGAAGGTGATAAATACAAGTTCCTGTAGTGGGAAAAGAGAGACAGAGATAAGGAGATTGGGATAACATACACATGGGAATATAGACATGAGAGGAGAAGATAGGAGGGATACAGAGAGAGAGAGATAACATGGGTGAAGCTCTATAGGATTATTGCATGAGTGGAACTTTGGTGCTAGAAAGGAATGTACTAAGCTTAGCATTGTAATTTCTTTTTCTTTTTGGCTTAGTTATACAAGCCTAGTGATGTGCATGACTGCGGTCTACCCTCTATGGATCTTTGTAATGAAATAATGAATACAATGAGGTTACCTATTACAATTAGATATGAATATCAATGGGTTTTATGTATATTTCATTCATAGAAGTTCTCTTTCCTTTCATGCTATGAATGAATGATTGTATCTTTCCTTCTGTTACAATATATGTTATGGAGTCTATTAAAACACTTGGTCTGAAGGAACTACAAGGATTTGGAGGCCATTCTGAGCCCCATGATTCTTGTATGTCTAAAATTCTTTCCTGAATACTCTTATACTACTCATAGATGAATGCTTCCCACTAAAACTCACATAAAAGAGAGACTCGGCACCCACGCATGCCTTGGGTGAGCACTCAGCTTCTTGGGTGATAGGCCGGCATGCATGGGATTCCTTCCTTTTATAGTGGGAGTAAAATTGACTACATTCATTTCTCTCAAACAAGGTTATCCTCTATTGATTATGTTCAATAGGTATCTAATTTAATGAACACATTTGTTTAATTTTATTTGTAATATTAATTTACTAGTTAAATTCATTTAAATGTAAATAAAATATGAAGATTCAACGAGACCTGTAACCCTTAGTTGTTCAAGATTTGTGGTAGAGAGAATACGGAGCCTCGGTCCTATCAAACCCTAAAAAAATATTAACTTGAAAACTTGAGAATATGTTTAAGCGAGCATAAGTATTCTTATTTTTATGTATAGGGTTTTATTGTGATAACCACTATTTGAGTGATTAATGAGAATGATTCAAGCATTACATACCGCACTCTTTATAGGAAACTAGTTATATGTTTTAAAACATAATTTTAAAGACATTTTGAAACTGTTATAAATGTTATTGCAATGAAAAAAGATCCTAAAGCAGCCACTAGAAAGTATAAAATAGAATCATTGATGGTATTCGGTGTAGAGTGTGATGGGGGTTTCTTAAAGATGAGGATAACGAAGACATAGATTTTCATTAGCCACCACTAAATATCATTGGACTAGAGGAAAACAACATGAAGAAGATCATGGAATACAAGTTTAATGAGCATGGCCAGAAGGTGGTTGACACCACTACAATGTGCATCCACAAAGTGGCCAAAGCACACCTTAAAATGCACAATCTCTAGTGTCGTGAGTAGCTCAAGCTCATCGTTGCTGCAACCCAATAACCCTAGGAAATCTTTACGTACATCTCCTTAGAATAAATCATGTTGTAGCACTCCCACCCGCTTTGAGATCCAAGGTGATGATTCCAAATCCAATGGAGATGTGTTGTCCATCCTGGCTAGCTCCAAGGGTGGTGTGGTAGATTTAATTAATAAAACCTTTCTGTATAATGTGTGTGACTATCTCTAGTAATGTAATTTTTTATAATGTGTGTTTATCAATCAGGGTAGCCTTTATTCATAATCTAGCCTTTATTTTTGGTGTTCCTCAGACTCCCTTATAGTTGTTTCTTTTTTGTTTTCTAAGCTTGGCCTAGTGTTCTTGTCACTTTGGGGATTTATCACATACCGCCAACTTATTTTTTTGAAATAATCATGTATCATGTTGCATTTAATATAATATAAGATCATTTTCATCAAATAATCTAGCCAATGCATGGGATAAATTTGATGACACCATCCTTTTTTTTATTTTGTCGACCTTCCTCACACAAGTCATGTGACTATTTAATTATTAGGTTGTGATTTCACCTATCCTCACTCATTTTATTGTGTTTATGTCTATTGTTTTCACCTTCCCTCTCATGGCATATACATATGTTCCATTTTTCCTCTTGTGTGGCAACAAGTGGGAAATGACTTTCATCTTTCTTGTGTCTAGACATTCATCTTCACAATATCTTCAACATAGGCTCCGTAGATATTATGCGATTATGAACTTCCTAGGTGTGGATTATCTCTAGAGCAATCGATGATCTCATGTAAACTCCCAAATTTTAGGCATCTTCATGTTTAATTTTCTAGTGTTGTGTGTAGATAAAGTAGTGGTCATGGCGGTCGCATCCCATTTCATTTACCCAGATCATCATGTGGGCTTGGTCCAAGATCTGTCAAGAATGTCTTCCTTGTCTCTTTACAAAGTTGAATCCTTATCCATCACCTTTTTGGGTTGACATCGGGATTTTTGATGCCCTGGAATTAAAATTTGGGTCCTACTCCAACTTTTCAACATTGTTCAAAGTATTTGTCGATCGATGGGGCATCTATCTCCAGCCGTGTCATCCTTGACCTAGTCACATTCATAAAACCAATCCCACCCCTTCCTGATCACATGGTGTACTTGATGTCTATTTTTGGTGCATTCTTTTCCTTTCTTAAGATGATTACAACACTTGGGGGTGGAACCCTAGGGTTTCTCTATCATGACCGCGCTATTTTTTTTTATTCACGGCTCTATGTTTTTGTAGGCCTGATTATTCATGTCACATGTTGGCCTCATTATCTTTCATACTCATTTTTATTCTTTTTATGTATCCTTTCATCGATCAAAATTTGGGATACTTGTAGGGTGGGGACTCATCAAACCTCCATTCATAGCTCCATAAAAGCATTAAACTATTTAAAAAATAAAATTATGTAATTTATCCCTAAATTTATTTAATAAAAAGAAAATGTATAATGTGCTTGACTATCTTAATAAGGTTTATATGTATAATATGTGTGATTATGTTTAGGAAATTTATAATAAAGTAAAGGATTCAAATGATAATAGATATCTTAACTTATAAAAATTATACATAACATTTTTTATTTCTCGTGAATTCTTATTTGATTAATGTTAATTTACCTCGATAAGCTACATTGGCATTAGCTAGCGAGCTTTAAGTATTAACTCTCTTACTTTGATTTTTTAAGGTCATATTATCCTCTCAACTTCAAACTATCCACTAAAAAAATTGTTCACATTGGTTTAAGGTATATAAATAATTTTAAAAAATTAGGAACTTCAAAAATCAAGTGTGTTCATAGATATCATGAAAACAATTTTAATTTGCAATGAATTATTCTGTTAATTTGGGATTCCAACATGATAAATAGTATTACAACAAAATTCAAATTCTTCTTAAAATGATTTACCATAATTCTACATTTAGAAAATGATTTTTTATTTAGTCCATATCTATATTTTATTACGAAAATATATCATCCGAAAAGGGGAGTAGGATTATTTTAATTGTCATTTAAAGTGTCAAGTGTGTGAGGAAAATGTCCACAGTGATTTCATGTCCCTTCTTTTGAGGTATGCAAGGGTGGAAAAAGGTGACGCAGGTATTAGTGATGAATGACGTTGCACATTTATTACTATTAAGGGGATGTTAATGTTCTTGTAATATGAGTTTATTCATCTATTGGAATTCAAGTTTAGGGGTTTTAATGATCTTGTAATGTGAGTACCACTAGGGTTTATAACTATTAAGTTGAGGTTAATTTTATTTTAATGCGAACATCATTAGGTTTATAACCATTAATGGTATGTTAATGTTCTTGTAATGAGAGCATCTCCAGGGTTTATAACTATTAAGGGGATGTTAATGTTCTTGTAATCCTTGGTGTATTGGTATTACAACTGTGTGGTAGAGTCTGTGTAGCATTGAATAGGGAGTTATTTTTCATGATAGCCTAATTGTTAATAGTAATATGGGGGAAGATTCAGTTCACACTGAGCCTTGGGATCTCTATGATATTAAATTTGAGGCTTTGGAGGTTTTCACCGAATGAGATTGTAATAGTAATTTACTATTTAAATTCAATTAAATATAAATAAAATATGAAGAGTTGATGGGATGGTAACCCTAAATTTCTTAATATTTTTGGTAGAGAGAAAAGGAAGCCCTCATACCCCTCAAACCCTAAAAATATTAACTCGAAAAACCTTGATAAGAAGTTTACACGAGCATAAGCATGTTTATTTTTATTTATAGGGTTTTACCGTGATAACCAACTTGGTTTGAGTGTCTCAAACTAGTAATAGATTTGCTCTGGAAATGTGAAAATTTCACTACTTTTCCCTTTTCTTGAGCTAGAGATGAAAGTGATCGCATCGCATGACAGAGTGAGATGTTAGGAGGGTAAAGACGATTTAAAATCTCTTCTCCCACCGTCGAATATCATCAGGATGGACTAAGAAGATCATTAAATATCTTTCTATGGAGATTTTTACTTATTTTTGGTTAAGGTTTTGTAGGGTTTTTAATACTAATAGGATAAGTTGTGTTTTGCTTGATTATAAATATTCTCCTTTTCTTTTTACTTTCCTTGTTTACTATAATGATTTATTTGATTTCACTACAACAAAGCTATCAAATCTTGATTTTTTAAATTGATTTTGACATTTTTTCTCATGGTGATGTTTGTTTATTTTTATTTGTAGAGAGATTTGAATGTTTTCAAACCATTAATCTTTACCCTAAGCGTGAGGATTTCTTGACTTTTCCCATTCTTGAGTTAGTCATACAAAGTGATGACATCCGACAGAGTGAGATGCGGGAGCTTGAATAGGAGGATAATGAAGATCTAGATTTTTCTTGCCATTGCTGAATATCGTCGGGCTAGAAAAATAATATGGTGGTTTGCACAACTACCATACACATTAGAATATGGATTACATTTAATTATATTATCATAGTTTGGATCGACGCCCTCTACTATTTTCTTCATAATATATTCAATCATTCTCTAGTTACATTGAGGTTTAATCCCATCATAGTAAATGAACCTGGAAGTGTCTCACATCTCTTAAAATTTATTAGCCTAGCAGCCACTAGCTTGTATAAAAATGATAAAATACGTCTAAACGGGTGTTAAATTTAACCCCGTGTTGTGTCCTTTGTTTCAACCATTGAAGGACAAGAGAATATGTTCAATATATTGTATAAATAAGAAACATGTTAGTACATAACATGTCATAAATAATTCCTAGCATCAGCTAGACTGTATAGCATAGCATAAATAATGGTTAACGTGACCACTAGCCCTTATAACATAGGATAAATAATGGCTAGCGGGAAGCATGTTCTCGTACATAAGAAATCATAAATAGTTCCTAGTAGATGTTAGCCTGTATAATGGATTCCAATATTTGATTTTCTAGATTCCAATATATGGGACTTTGGAGTACATATAATTTCAATATAGGTGATTTTAGATTCCAATATATGTGATTTTAGATTCCAATATATGCGATATTCGAATCCAATATGTGCGATTTTGGAATCTAATATGTGTAATTTTGGAGTGCAGATAATTCCAATATTTGACATTTTAGAATCCAAAAATAGTAATATTGGATTCTAATATTGCCTATATTTTTAGTTGTTATGACTCAGATAAGTCCCAATTTAGTGAAATAAGCGTTAAAGACATACATTTCATCTTAGTCTCTTGAATTGCCAAAATTTGAAGTCTGTTATAGATTCTAAAGTCCTTTAAAATTCTTTATTTGTTGATGTTTTTAAAACCTCTGATATTCTAAGAAATGACCTTCATTTAAAATTTAAAAAGGGCCTTTTATGGCCCTTTTCATCTAGAGTTAGTTGAGTACCATTCGCTATTTCCTTTTTGTGTTTCTTTTCATTTGTTCATCTATTATTTGTCCATTGTTTGTCTTCCTTTCATTTTATTCACTCCCATGTATAATTTAATTATGGATCTTGTATAGCCAATATATTAGTACTTCCAATATGCACTATTAACTTGTAGAGCTTACCTATCAACTTACATGCTATTCTAAACAAAGAATTCCTCTACTTTGGACCAAATTCCTATTTTACTAGTTTCAACAATACCTACTTGAACATCAACACTTCACCCATCTCTAGATCTTCTCACATATTGTTGCATCATATTCATTACCTTGAGTAATGTGCATACTCGTATTACTCTTCCCATCACTATGGGAGTGTGGGAAAAAAATCGTTATACCCAGTTAGTCCACATTTGTAACATTTTTCATTGAATCACTAACATCTTCCACATAAAAATACCCTTTTCCCTTAGATGTATTCAATACTCCTATAGGTGTTCCTTCACCTCATAGCATTGAACTCACCTCTCCTTCATGATGTGTAGATTTTCCTATTCCACCACCTTATCTATGGATTTTCCTTTCGTAGGTATTTCTATATTATTTTTAAATAAACTTCTCTTCTACCTTCATTGTATATTGATATGAATCCTCAAATAACCTCACTTGGATCATTACAAAATCATCTTTAATTTCAATTTGTAATCCATTCGTATATATAGAAATATTATCCATGTCATTTTTTACATGTCCTTATCTAATGGTAAAAATATTCAATATATTCTTGCACACTCAGCTCTCTCTGTCATAATTTTAGTAAATTTTTAAAAGAACTTAGTTGGTAATCCAAGAAACAAAAATTTTAATTTAACTTCATAACTATCATTTCCCATGTCTTGATATTTTATATTCCTCTTTATATTTGGTATGTCTATATATGATCCCACCATAGAGATGCATGGCCTTAAAATTCATGCAAGTAAAATTTAATTTCTTACGATCTTCCATGACTTCGTACTCAAAATACTTATCACGTTTTATCATCCAATTGAATAAATGAGCTTTGCTAGTTCAAAACTACCATAATAACATGGGGTATCCAATCTAGGCTTACATTCCATCTTACCATTGTGTATAACAACATGTCCTCTTATCCTTTGAATTATGAATCCTTTTACTCCTCATTTTTATTCCTAACATGTACTCTTTTTTTGGGTCCTCCTTGTCATTATTATAATCTTAAACAAAAACACCTTAGTTTTGTGAAACTTCCATGTCATATAAATAGGATTGCAAAGTATATATTTATTCGAAAAATAATTTACTTTCGCACTTTTATTTCTTCAACCATGCATAACATTCCTCCTACATTCAATATGTTTACCCAAAGTAGTGTGACCTCCACACTTCTTCACACCTTCTACATATCAATTCTACTTTTTAGAAGATGTTTGCATCAAGTTTATACCCACCTTCACAAAACCAGAAAAATTTACAATGTTTTAATATAATCCTCACATATTCTACAAAACAATTACCCACTTGAATATTCCATAAATTATTTTCTACCCACACTCATGAATGTGGAAAAATCTTAGTACTTAATCTTCCATCCTTTCAATTATGCAAAAAATGTCCTTTGGTCCATAATATTGTACATCCTCTTCTTCCTCATTTATATTCAAATCTTATGCCTTTTTTATGTGGGTTCTCCTTCATCATCATCGTGATCTTCCACAACAATACGTAGGTATTTTATGGATTCCATAGAATTTTGTAGTCTTCACCAAATCATCCATATGATGTCTATGTAATCCTCACATCTTCTACCCAATAGTTACCCACTAGAAGATGTCCTCATTTATTTTCAACCCAAACTTTCATATGTGCAAAATCACTAGTACTTGAGTTATAATCACTCACAAGGAAAGAAAACAAAGATCTAATACAAAATTATACAAACACAACTAGGGTACTCAATGAAGATCCACCTTCATTACCCATAATAGTGCACAGAGAGTCCTCATGAGAAATACAATTAATATGTCATATAATAATTGCTTTGTCAAGCATGCACTACTCTAATAATTAAGCTCACATCCAAAAAGCTTAGTTAAATAATACTTAAGAGATAATTTCTAACTAACTTCCTTAAGCAATTGGACTTTTTCTAAATATAGGCATACAAGCCACCTAGTTATAACATTGAAAGTAGATAAAATCCTAATATTAAGGAATAATATGAATTTAAGGCCCAAAGGACCCATAACAAACTCAATCATCATTTTTGAAACTTATGTGACTTCAAATGATATATTTCAAAGTTTTACAATTCCTAGTTAACATTTTAGTGATTTTCAGCTCTAAATAGTATTACATGGCTTCAAAACACAATTTTAGTGTTTTGTAGCTTCTATTATTACTTCACGGATTTCAAAATAGGTTCTTTGTATTATGTGATTCCCTTAGTTTTTATATATCCCTTAGTATTATGCATCATCCGCAAATTATTATGATACCTTGTAAGACTTATGTTGTTTTTGCAAAGGATTTATAGACTTGTTTGGTTTGTGTAATAGTTTGTATATTACACATTAGGATTATTCTCAAAAAATAACATTTTGTAATGGAATTATGTGTAACTCTAACAACACAACATGCAACACTACAAAATCTAATTATTTAGACTATTTTTGTTTGATCTAAGATTTCACATGAGATCAAATGCTCTTGTATCACATATTAGGCTCAATTGGTATATTTCTATCATGTTTGAAATTATCTTCTCTCACATATGGCGCTAGGAGATAACATGTGTACACATTTCATGATTTTTACTTTTCAATTTATGTTATTTATAGAATTTATATATGCATCTTTGTTAGACATTAATACCTATTTTTTTATATGGCACACACCATTCACATGTATGACAGAACATAAAGGAGAAGGGAACACACACATTCATGTCTTGTATATGCCTTTTCCTTGTGGGAGGTTTGAATTTCAAGTAATATGCAATTACTAAATTATAATGGGGGAAATTTTCATACCTATATCTAGACCAATGGAATTTTACAATTAATCATTGGCATCTATCTCATCTCATTAATCATTATGAAATTAAATGACTAGTGATTTAATAAATACTTGAATTATTATTATTAAATATAATTTCAAATTCACTTCAATGATATACAATAAAAATACAAATGCTAATCACTTAAAACATGTAACTATGTAAGCAAATGAAAGACATATGGAACTTATCTAATTTTTTTCTTATCTCAAAGTATACCCGAAACTAGAATTGGTGAATAGGTTGGGAAGAGTATCTTGAAAATGCTCAATATGAATTGTAGAGCTTGTAGAATGACCTAAACAAGGTCACCTAGTTAGAGGAAAGGGTACCTAGGTGTCGATACATTTTATACGTGCGTGTGACTATACGCAAAGGGTCATAACCTAATTTTTTTGGTGTCATTAGGGTTTCACTATCCTTCTTTGTTGATCACCTGTAAGTCACTAGATATTATCTTGTAAAATAGATATTATCTTGTAAAATTCCCAAACTACATCAAATCATAAAAAAAAATGTAAATGGGGAGTCAAACTGACCCTAGCAGTCACTCGAAAGAGTCAACTTACAATTGATAGTTGCACTACATCTAGAACTCCATGTAATTCTATGTGCGTTTGTGTAGAATCATGTACTTAGGTTACCCTTATGATAATGACACCAAGATAGTGGGATCTAGCTAGATAGAATTTAAAATGTGTGGATGGAATTCAAAAACTTCCTCTTCCTATGCGGTTGATGTAGAATAATAAGCCCAAAATGCAGTCCCTTCGATAGTATGTAGGTAAATAGCCCTTGATAAAATTTCTCACCCTTATAATGGTATGTATGTTGTGTTTATATAATTATATCTTATTTTAATTTAAACATTAGTGACATGAAATGCAAACTAGGACCTCGGGATAGAAGTAAGGAAACCAAAAAATTTGACCATAAACATAAAAAATGTGAACAAAAATAAAGAGGAAAGGGGCGCCCAACTTGGATAGGAGCACCTAGGCACTAGTGTCCTGAGAAAACAAATGAAAAATGTGAGAATATTAGAAGACAAGGATCCATGTGACTTGACCAGAATTAGGTATAGAAGTGATAGATGTGACAGATAAAAACAATAGAAACACTCAAAGAAAACGAATGGACAAGGAATTATGTCATCACCTGAATACTTTTCTTACTCAAGATCCATACATAAAATAACATACTTAGCGGTATAGTAAAATAGTAGTATGTGCATGATTTTGTGTCTACATTTCCCCCCTTATATTATTTAAATGAAATTCAAGTAGTGTACAGGAAGTGAGGAACATACCTATGAGAAGTTTGGAGAAGCCCCTTACAGAAGTACACACGAGAATATGAAAATATTTAGCATGGAAAAAATGGATAAACATATCAATCCATGTTGCATAAATAGAGATGGTCGACCTTTGTAAGGAATGTATGGAGAAATTGATGATTTTATTTTGAGTGATTTAGATATTTTGAATTGTCATTGATGGAGATTTGAATGGGTAGGGATTTATCATTTCCGACCCGATTTTTTATGTTTGAAAAACTAAAGGATGTGGGCGTCCTACCACCATAGTGTTGGTCGTCAGATAGGACTTTTAAGAAGAGCAACAGTCAGGGGACAAGAAGTCCCTCCTCTTTAATGGGAGAGGTTCCCTTATTCAGAAACGAACTTATTTACAAATGTACAAGGCATGATTTGTTGGTTAAACTTGGATATCACGAAAGTGTTTTCTATGAAGATCATCAATTACAAAAGGACTGAGGAAATGAGAGTACGAGAAAGAGCAGAAAGGCAACATGCAGAATTATAGATATCAGAGTAATTCTTTATGTATGCGAAAGTCACAGTGAATTGAAACAAGATCATTTGTATCGAATAAATAAGATGGAATTTAAAGACACAAAGTTCTGTAAATAACATCTGCTTAGAACACAAAGTTTCTAAGCATAACACAAATTCATTAATCAAGGAAACAAAGTTCCTTCTTGGTTATACAAGATCACCATGCTTGCAAAGTTGAAGAGTATGAAATTAGTAAGACTAATGAATTTGAGACAAATGAGCTTCATAAAGAAAATAAATGAAAGCTTAGGAATAATAGAGATCGGATAGACAAAGAATGGAAAAGTCCTTCGTATTGATTTCTTTATAATCTATTTGCACTTTGAGAAAATATCCCAAGTTCTTCCTCCTCAAAATGGTGTGAAAAGGCCATTATATAGCTTACAAGTCAGTTACTCTTTGTAACTACTTCTTTTAACTAAAGATTAGTTAAGGATTGCCAATCGCAATACCTCAACTTATTACAATGAATCCGAGAAAAAGAAATAGAAAAGAAGAGAAGAATAAGGAGAAGAAGACAGGTGGTCGGTCACTGAGAGGGACCCACTGACTTCAGAATTCACTACCTGAATCTCTTCAATGACTCGGCTATATCTCTGCCACGAGGGACTGACGTGTTAGTCGTAGACTGAGTCCAAAATCCCAGACACTTCTCCATCTCTTTATCAAACTCGACATGAGTATGATAATATTTGTTTGCTTCTTCAATGGCAGATTGAAGAGAGCAAATCTCCTTCATTTTCTCCTTGGAGATGGAACTTTCCTTGAATAAGTTATCTTTGACAAAAGCTCTGAATTGAGCTTTGATTTCTTGCAAGGAAAGGGAAGTACCAGAAGTCTCATCCTGAAGATGACAGTGTATGTCTTTGAAAGCAGAGATAACCAGTGTCTTGAAAGCTTCGCCCTTCTGCCAACTGTTCTTCAGTTCTCCCAAAGCCTCCTCCAGGACTCTGATCTTCCACTCCACGCTGTAGACCCAGGACTTCGATAGATTATCCTTTGCATCATCAAAGACTTTACTCACCAACAAAACGTTCTCATCTGCCTGTCCCATGAGTCGGAGGTCTACTATGCAACTGCTCCAGAGTTTGAGCTCTTTATCAATGATTCCAATAGTAGAGGAGAGCTTCAGTTGCACATTGCTCACCTTTTCGTGGAGTTTGAAAGCTTCATCGATGAAGTTTAATCCAGCAACAAGCATGTCATCCACCAGGGCTTCAATAGCTCTGCCATAGACAGAATACTTGTGCATATCTTTGATACTCTGCACTTCATCTTGGCTTAGAATTACAGGAGGTGGGAGAGTAGTCAATGGGGTAGGGTCCAAAACTTTGTCCTTAGATAAAAGAGACTTGATGAAACACTGTGAGAACTTGGGCTGTTCTTCAAACTGCTCAATAGTTTGTTGCCCTTTCTCTACCCTCCCAATGACTCTTATGACTCAAGCTTTTCGGAGGTTGTGAATTTCACCTTCGGGGTAGACTCTCCCATCGGGATTCTCGAGAGCTCTAAGTCGAGATACTGCAAGTCCTGCTCTGATTTATCCGTTGAAGGCCTGGCAATCTCCAGGAATTGCTGACCTTGAGCATCAGACACTATTCTAGAGGTAGCTCTGGCTTTCTTGGCACGAGAAGGAGTGGTGCCTAACAAGGTCATGACAAAGATCAAAATTTGACCCTGAACTCCGAGAGGAAAATTTCCTCTTCCTTTTGTCAACCAAAGGTTGCACCCATGCAAAAGAGGAAGAGGAATCAGCAGGAGGAGCAAGGGGACCAAGAGACAGAGAGCTCATGATGCTCAAGGTCTGCACAGCTGTTGACTCGAGTTGAGAGGTGAGTGGGGCACTTGGGGCAATTGCGGCAGAAGAGTCAACATCACCTGAAAGCTCAGTGCTCTGGATTTCTTTATCTTTATCAGCTGGATCTTCAGGAGCACTTGCAAGAGTTGGTACTTCGCTTTCTTCACTTTCACTGAGAACAATGATGTTCTCTGGTCCCATAGGAAACTCTGCCTGCTTTCTTTGAGGGTCACTTTCCACAGGCTCCTTCTTAACCTCCTTGAGCTTCTTCTGGTACACTTGAGTGGATGAAGAAGGAGTAGAAGCTGCAGGTCCTTGTATTGATGAGGCAGGAGGGGTCTTCACTGGTGTTTCTGACCTTGGAATAGATGCTTCTCTTCTTGGTGTTGAAGCATCCTTAGAAGAGGATTCTCCTGAATGCCTCCTGAATTCTCGAACCATCCTGTCAAACCAGACCTTAGTCCTGACTAAGACTGGAGCAAGGATCTCAGCCAGATCATCCCTCTCTTTCCTGTTCCAATCCAGGTCCTCCAAAGGAGTGTGCTTAACCACATTTTCATACTCATACGAGTATAGATCAGAGTTGTCATCCTGGAGACCTTCAGGAACTTGGTACAGACCGAGTTCTTGGATCAATTGCAGGGAGAACCTGCCACAATGCCTTCTCCTGGCCTCAAAATCATCATGCCGCACATCGGCCCAAGTAGTCTTCTCAGATCGCCCTATGATGGTAGATTATCTTGATGTTCTGTTCAATAAACTTCTTCAAGTCAAAGCAGGTTCTTGGCTTGAAGAAATGAACGGTGATAGGTACCAGGGCTCTCTCTATGTTCTGTGCGTCCAGGGCTGTTTTGCAAGTGTAGTTTCCCAGAGAGATGGGAAAGTGCAAGCCAGAAATCTTCTTGTCCCTGCGGGTTACGCAAAATTTGTCTAACTTCCTGCATACTTCGATCAAGGCCATTTTATCATTGTAGAACATGGGAAGCCTCAGAGGGGTGCTCTCATAGCCAGCAAGCCTGATATAAGAAAATTTCCTGAATTGGATGAAATAAGCACCATATTGCGATATCAGGTTCATGGCTTCATCTGAAAACCTTCTAGCAGTATCACCTTCGAGCAGTCTGACCACGTACATGGTGAAAGCATCATTGACCCTTCTGAAATTACGATTGCTGGTCTCCAGGGTGAACTGCGGACTAAGCATATACTGGATCATCTTTGTGAGCGTCGATGTAAGAAAAGCCAAACCATTGCCGTGACGCTGCCAGGGTATACATCAGGTACGAAGTCATATAGAACTTCTTCATTTGCTGCACATTGGACAGCTGCTCCGTCAAATTCATGCTTATGATTTCCACCCAATTGATATTTTGCGTTCCTTCACACACCATGCTGATGAGCGGGCACATCCAGAAGTGAAATTCGTTGGTAGAGGGCAAACCCATAACCCGAGCCAGCAAGATTATGAAGTCTGACAACTCTTCATTGAAATCTGCTCGGAAGAGGGTTTTGGTCAGACGAGAAGCTCCCTTCCTAGGGTTTTTAAGCCAGGACTTCGCCACTCGTGCCTTATATTTGTCACTGTCTTGGTCGAACAGGGCCTGTGCTTGATCCCGGGAAACGACTATGGCATTATCCATCTCTGGAATCCTCAGAGCAGTGCTAATGGTGGTAGCATCCAATTTGGCGATGAGTTCCCCATGTATATTAGTCAATTCGCTCGAAGCAGGGTCAAAGTGAGCTCCGCATGAAAGCATGGTATCAGCACACTGTACTGAGATTGGGAAACCTCCGGCAAAATCCAAACCACTATCGTGAATCATCTGCACCATTGGTGTAGGGTTTGCGTCGCCATTCTTGCCCAAAAATCACTGAAATCAAGATGACGAGCTTCGCTGTCCCCAATATTGCAAACGGCAGACTCAAGTGGAGAAATTTGTTCCTGTCCCTGAAATTTGATCTTCATATTGATAGTCTCAGAGCCGCAACCTAAACTCGGAAAGGAATTACAGAGGGAGGGGATACACGCGCAGGTTTTCAAATTGCAAGGGTTCGAGCAAAAGATAGCATGGAAGTAGTGTGAAAAATGCAAAGGGGAAATGCTCGTTATATAGCCGTTTAGGAGAGAGAAAGGTCATAAATGCGCATTTAATACATACCCACCAATTTGAATAAGCATGATATTCGGGTAGAGCGGGAAAAATAAGCACGAATGACACTTGGTACGCTTGGGACATGTGAGACGCGAATGCATGAAACACGCGGCTCGGCCGATTCGGGTATAGCAGGGAGAAGATGCACGAATGCATTTTGGGACATGCGGGACATGAGTGCGTGAAGTGTGCGATTCGGGTATTTCGGCTGAAATTGGAACAACTTGCCCGATTTACTTTGGGACATTCGAGACGAAAACGCGCGAAGTACGCGGTTCGGGTAATTCGGCCGAAATTGGAACAAAAGGCCCGTTTGAACTTGGGACATTTGAGACAAAAATTTCCGAAGTACGCGACTCGGCCGGTTCGGGTGAAAATGGAACAACTTAAACTCAAAATGTTTTTGAAAATGACTTCTTAAGAACGGGGAAATTTTGAGTGAACAACAAATTGGCTCTTCGGGGATGACTTGGCATAAATTCAAGGGATGAGACAAGGCAAGAACTTAGACAAACTTAGGAGAAGCAGATCAGTACCTTATCCATTGGGCCACGGAGTCAAAAAGTAGACCAATACAGAGGACAACACACCAAAACAGAAAAGGAAAGAAAAACAAAAACACTGTACAGAATATACAAGGGACTCCCTAATCACCTAGGACTTGAACAACTTGAGATACTGCCCACTATAAGGAAGTGGGAGAGAAGAACCATCCATGTAATCAAGATAAAAGGAATTCTCACCAGCAAAGTGTCTGATCTTGAAAGGTCCGAGCCACAGGGAATCAAACTTTCCATGGCTGCCACGAGGTTCATGTCTTTTGTCCCATAACAGCACGGTGTCTCCAACTTGGAAATCTCTGAACCTAGCTTTCTTGTCAAACAGGACCTTTACCTTCTGCTGGTGAACAGATATCCTATCAGCAACCATCAATCTGTCCTCATTCAGTTTGTGCAGGTACATAATTCTCTTGTCCAAAGCATCTCTGAAACTAGTATCTTCAATGGCCTTCATTAGGTGCAAGGCTGGCAGTTCCACTGTCACTGGCAATTGAGCTTCTACTCCATATACCACTTGAAAAGGAGACATTCCAATAGCTCTCTTTGGTGTAATCCTGTCTGCCCAAAGAGCATCATAGAGCTTCTTGTGCCAGTTTCGTTGAGACTCATTGACCAACTTCCTTATGATAGTCACCAGATTTTTGTTAGTGGATTCTGCTTGCCCATTTCCCTGGGGTAGTAATCTGAAGAGTGAGCCAAAGAAATGCCATACCCATAGCAGAAGTCCATTATCTCAGCTGAAGAGAAATTCGAGGCATTATCTGTTACAATCTTGTTAGGTACACCATACCTTACCAAGATGTTCTCTTTGATGAAGCTGCATACCACTTCAGAAGTAGTGCTCTTAACTGGAATAGCTTCCACCCATTTGGTGAAATAGTCAGTGGCAGTTAGCACATGAGTGTGACCAGCACTAGAAGCAGGATTAAGTGTACCAATGAAGTCCAAACCCCATTGTTGAAATGGTTCCTCAATCACAACTGGCTTGAGAGGCAAAGAAGCCAATTTAGGTCTTCCCACAAAGGTCTGACAAGCCTCACATTTATCCACCCACTTGGATGCATCTCTGAACAAGGAAGGCCAGTAGTATCCTCCACGAAGTATCTTATGAGTCAGAATCGTTGACGAATAGTGCCCTCCGCATGCTTGATCATGAAAAGCTGAGAGAAACTTTCTCTGCTATTCCTTGTCCACACACTTCAAAAATCTCCCATCTAAGCCACGCTTGAACAAAGCATTTTCCCATAATACATATTGCACTGACCTCAATTTAACAGTCCTCTTTTCTTTGGCAGTTAAATGAGAGGGGCATTCCCCATAGGTGAGAAAATGGGCGATGTCAGCATACCATTCGACAACTGAACTAAGGAACAGAATAGTAGGAAGGCCAACTTTCTCCTCCAGCAACTCATGTTTGGCTCCTTCAGCAATGAGCTCACAAAGACCTTTTCCACAAACCAGCTTGGTCGGCTTGATGTCAATGTCATACTCTTGGACCTTAGCAACCCAGTTCCCTCTCTTAGATCCAAATTCTTGTTGTGTGAGGATTGACTTAACAGTTGTATCTGGGACCAATACCATGGAATGAGAGTTGAGGATGTAAAAGTGAAACTGCTTGACAACTTTAACCACTGCAAAAGCATGTTTCTCCATCATGGTGTATTTCAACTCGTGATCTTTCAGAATATAGCTCATGAACGCGATTGGTAGCTCATGCTCATTAGAGTCTTCTTGAGTTAACACAGCAGCCAAGGTATTATCTGTAGCATAGCAATAGATGATGAAATCTTTACTAAAATCAGGACAGGCTAACACAGGAGTTTTAGCGATAGCTCTCTTGATACCTTCAAAGGATTCCTTTCCTTCAGAAGACCAACCAAATGTTTGCTTCCCTTTCATCATCTGAGAAATATTCAAAGTCAACTCTGCAAAATCAGGGATGAATCTTCTCAAAAAATTGATCTTACCGAAGAAGGAGTGCACGCCCTTTTTACTGGTTGGGAGAGGAATTTGCTAGATGGCTTGAACTCGTTCAGGATCAATCTTAATACCATCCTTGGAAATGATGTGCCCTAATAAATTTCCCTTAGTGACACAAAAGACAGATTTTTTAGGGTTCTAGAGAGATCCCATGCTCTCTGCATCTCAGTAGAACTATCTCTAGGTGATCAAAATGATCCGCTCTTGTCTTGGAAAACACTGTCAGGTCATCAAGGTAGATGACAATACACTTCCCTTTTAAGCTTCCAAAAGCCAGATCCATAGCTCTCTGGAAAGTGGCACCAACATTAATAAGCCCAAAAGGCATTCTCTTGTAGGCGAAGGTACCCCAAGGAGTAGTGAAAGCTGTTTTGTGTTGATCTACAGTATCAACCTCTACCTGATTATAGCCTGAGAATCCATCAAGCATAGATAACATTTCAGATCCTGTTACTGCTTGCAATACTTGATCCATCATGGGCAAAGGATAATTATCTTTCAGAGCTTTGATTGGAGTTCCTGAAATCAACACGAAGATGCGGATCTCACCATTTTCTTCCTATGAGCACAATATTTGCAATCCATGTTGAATGGTGAATAGGAAAAATAATTTTAGCCTTCAACAACTTCTGTATCTCCTGAAAGATGGTGTCAGCTATTTTGGGGTTGTATTGCCTCTGTTTCTGCTTGAAAGGCTTAATTCCAGGCTTAAGAGGAATAGAGTGTTGCATATCTTTTGGTTTGAAAGCTTTCAAATCTTCATAAGAGTAAGCGAGAACATCCTTATACCTCTTTAAAAGAGCAATTGCTTTCTTCCTCTCATCTGTTGTGCAACATTTTCCAATGTTCACGAGCTTGGGGTCAGTAGAACTCCCAATATCAATCTTATCATACTCAGCTGATTGCTGAGGTCCAGTAGAAGCTCTAGATTTCACATACCTGTCATGTTTATCGAATAGTTCCTCCAAACTCACCAACCCTTTAGGAATCTTGTTTCCTTTGAGATTGATGCATCCATCTTGATCTGTTTCTTCCCCTTGGGCGACTGCTTGGTCAAAGGGCACACTCTCACGAGGTAGGTTGTCACTTCCCTCAAAATACAGTTGTTCGAAATTACCCTTGAGTTCCAGGAAGGAAAGAAAATGTTGATCATCATTGAAAACTTGCCAGTTATTGGTATTGTCAGGTACACTAGGCCGATGGACCATCTCAATGGTGAACTTATCCTGAGAGAAGTCAGGATGAGGAATCAGTAGTGACCCTGAGACTGCTAGCGAATCAGCCCTGCTGTTCTTCTCCCTAGGTATTGCCTCAATGGAGAAAGCATCAAGGAATTCAATGGAATCCCAAACCTGATTCCGGTAATGTTTCAGCCTCCCATTTTTACTTGGAAAAGGCTTCTCACTTGCTTTACAATCAGTTCTGCATCACCACGTGCCAGAAGATTCTTCACACCTTGTTCTTTGGCCACTTGCAATCCGAGAATGAGAGCCTCATACTCTGCTGTATTATTAGTATTCTCGAACTGCAACTTAAATGAAAAAGGATGTAGGCATCCTTCAGGTGACACTAGCAGGACACCAGCTCCAGAACCAGCTGAGGAACAACTTCCATCAAACTCTAAAATCCAAATACCATTAGGATCTTTAGGTGACATTCTGGGAAGTTGGATTTCGTCAGGGGACATAATCATGTAATTACCATGACCCATATCTTCATAGAGTATTTGTGCTTTAGGATCATCCATTTTTGCACAATATACTCAGATTGCTTCTCAGGCATCAACTTCTTCATTTGTCCATTAACAGGTATGAGTGCATGCGACCAGTCCATTTGGATTTCCCCACCCACATCTTTGCAGAAGTTCCTACTTAGCAACATCCCATATGAAGGAGGGATATCTGCTACTAAGATGGTAGCCAACACTTTCTTTTCAGGCAAGGCAGCAAAAGCCACTTGTGCATCTTTAATTCTCCCGACCAGGGGCACTTCTTTACTCTCCATGGAGTAACAAGATCCATAAGTGCGTGTGAGGGTCAGGCCTAAAGCATGAGCTACTTTAGCAGGCATCACGTTATCTGAGGCTCCTGAGTCAATGACACAATTACTGAGCCTATGACCAGCTATAAGAAGTGTTACATAAAATGGTTTAATTTTGTCACCAGGCGAGGTGACAGCAGCTACCAGACTAGGCTGTGGTGCAGAAGGAGGAGTAGGTAAAAGGCCTTTAGAGGTGGTTTTGGAGTGAGAATTAACAAATTGAATCATTTTGGCAAAAGCTTTGGGATGAGTTTGATAATACTCGGCCTCTGAGATTTGAACCTTAGTCTTTTTCAGATGATCAATTATATCAAAAGACCCAGAAGTAGATGGACCATCATCATTTGAAATTCTAGGCTTATCAACTTTAGGAGAAAAAGAAGGAACTTTGCTAGTAGGATTAACAGGACTCACCTTTGGTGCAGATGAAGTAGGGATAGGAGATCCTCTTTTTGCAATTACAGGAATAGTTGCCGACTGCTCCTTAGATTTCTTCATAGGCTGTGTCACCTTCTCCCTCTGATGTGTCTGTTCTCGAGTCATGACAGCAAATGATTCACTATTCATGTCTGCTACCACTTCATCATAATCATCTCCATCATCAATGCCCTCAGTGGTGAAAAAATTAACTCGAGATCCCTCAAGTTCCTCTGCTTCATCATCAAATTTTTCCACAAACTCCTCGCAAGCTTCATTATCCTCATCATCATCTGGCTCTTCAACTTCACAGGTTGCATTCACAGGAACCTTAACAGGAGGTCCTTCAAGTGCTAGTCTTGTTTGAGAAGGAGGTAAATGATTTCTGGGCTGAAAATTCCTTCTTGGAACATCTGCATAAGGGGCATGCTGAGCCAATTGTTTCTTTATAGCAATAAGATCATTCGTAAGCTTCTGAACTAATGGATCAGTATTAGGTCCAACAATGGAAGAGGAGGAAGCAAGAGACTTAAATTTGGAAGGGTCTCTCCTCAACTTCCCTGACATGATCAGATCATCCTCGACACTAACAGCAAGAGTTTGATCCTCCACCAATGTTGCGAGATTAGCCCTTCTCAGTGCATAACTGACTTCAGACGATTGAGCATTTAAGAAGAAACATTTTCGGATTTGATCAACAGGTCGAGTATTTACAGGAATTTTGTTGATCAGTCTGTTGAATCGGGCCACAAATTCTCTCATGGGTTCTGATGAATCTTTCTTTATCTGAGAAATTTGGGCAAGCAAGGCATGCACATCTTCTGCTGGCTTGAAATGGTTTTCGAACTGATTTCTCATTGTGTCCCAGTCGATAATAGCGCCAGCCGGAAGGTGGTAGAACCAATCAGCAACATTATCTTGTAACGTCTCAACGAACAGTCTCACGGAGACGTCTTCATGCTCAACTCCCAGGACTCCACATGCAACAATGAAGGCCACGATGTGTTCATCCGGATGCACTTTTCCATCGCCTTTGAACTTAGGAAAGTTCTTCCGGTTACCTCTGGGTAACTCATGCAAAGGCTGAGGAAGAGCAAGGGGCCCGACACGATGACCCCATGGTAATGGTGCCGCCATTCTTGGAAAAATGGCTTGGAGAGGAACTGCAACACCAGCAAGAATCAAAGCTCGCAGATTAGGGCTAGCTGGCTCTGAAGGAATACCACCCGTAGGACTTCTATCTTGAACAGGTGGAGTGCTTGTCGAACGAGTCCTTCTATTTCTTGTTGAAGGAAAAGGAAAACCCTGCTGCTCCAAAATCTGGAACTGAGAATCTTCAATACCAAGGGTCCTTCTCCCTTGAGTAAAATGCGGAGTCGCCAGATCAAAAGATGATCAAAGATTACAAAATTGGAATATGATTTTCCCCAGTAGAGTCACCAAAACTGTTGGTCATCGAGATAGGACTTTTAAGAGCTTGATCAGGGGGACAAGAAGTCCCTCCTCTTTAATGGGAGAGGTTCCTTATTTAGAAACGAACTTATTTACAAATTTACAAGGCATGATTTTTTGGTTAAACTTGGATATCACGAAAGTGTTTTCTATGAAGATCATCAATTACAAAAGGAATTTGAGGAAATGAGAGTATGGGAAAGAAGCAGAAAGGAAACATGCAGAATTATAGATATCGAGTAATTCTTTATGTATACGAAATTCATAGTGAATTGAAACAAGATCATTCGTATCGAATAAATAAGATAGAATTTAAAGACACAAAGTTCGTAAATAACATCCGCTTAGAACACAATTTTTCTAAGCATAACAGATTCATTAATCAAGGAAACAAAGTTCCTTCTTGGTTATACAAGATCACCGTGCTTGCAAAGTTGAAGAGTATGCAATCGGTAAGACTAATGAATTTGAGACAAATGATCTTCACAAAGAAAATAAATGAAAGCTTAGGAATAACAGAGATCAGATAGACAAAGAATGGAAAAGTCCTTCTGTATTGATTTCTTTATAATCTATTTACACTTTCAGAAAATATGCCAAGTTCTTCCTCCTTCAAAATGGCGTGGAAAGGCCATTATATAGCTTACAAGTCAGTTACTCTTTGTAACTACTTCTTTTAACTAAAGATTAGTTAAGGATTGCCAATCGCAATACCTCAACTTATTACAATGAATCCGAGAAAAAGAAATAGAAAAGAAGAGAAGAATAAGGAGAAGAAGACAGGTGGTCGGTCACTGAGAGGGACCCACTGACTTCAGAATTCGCTGCCTGAATCTCTTCAATGACTCAGCTATATCTCTGCCACGAGGGACTGACGTGTTAGTCGTAGACTGAGTCCAAAATCCCAGACACTTCTCCATCTCTTTATCAAACTCGACATGAGTATGATAATCTTTGTTTGCTTCTTCAATGGCAGATTGAAGAGAGAAAATCTCCTTCATTTTCTCCTTGGAGATGGAACTTTCCTTGAATAAGTTATCTTTGACAAAAGCTCTGAATTGAGCTTTGATTTCTTGCAAGGAAAGGGAAGTACCAGAAGTCTCATCCTGAAGATGACAGTGTATGTCCTTGAAAGCAGAGATAACCAGTGTCTTGAAAGCTTCGCCCTTCTGCCAACTGTTCTTCAGTTCTCCCAAAGCCTCCTCCAGGACTCTGATCTTCCACTCCACGCTGTAGACCCAGGACTTCGACAGATTATCCTTTGCATCATCAAAGACTTTACTCGCCAACGAAACGTTCTCATCTGCCTGTCCCATGAGTCGGAGGTCTACTATGCAACTGCTCCAGAGTTTGAGCTCTTTATCAATGATTCCAATAGTAGAGGAGAGCTTCAGTTGCACATTGCTCACCTTTTCGTGGAGTTTGAAAGCTTCATCGATGAAGTTTAATCCTGCAACAAGCATGTCATCCACCAGGGCTTCAATAGCTCTGCCATAGACAGAATACTTGTGCATATCTTTGATACTCTGCACTTCATCTTGGCTTAGAATTACAGGAGGTGGGAGAGTAGTCAATGGGGTAGGGTCCAAAACTTTGTCCTTAGACAAAAGAGACTTGATGAAACCTGTGAGAACTTGGGCCTGTTCTTCCAACTGTTCAATAGTTTGTTGCCCTTTCTCTACCCTCCCAATGACTCTTGTGACTATTTCCTGGAGGTTGTGAATTTCACCTTCAGGGGTAGACTCTCCCATCGGGATTCTCGAGAGCTCTAAGTCAGATACCTGCAAGTCCTGCTCTGATTTATCCATTGAAGGCCTCGAAATCTCCAGGAATTGCTGACCTTGAGCATCAGACACTATTCTAGAGGTAGCTCTGGCTTTCTTGGCACGAGAAGGAGTGGTGCCCAACAAGGCTGCGACAGCATCAAAATTTGACCCTGAACTCCGAGAGGAAAATTTCCTCTTCCTTTTGTCAACCAAAGGTTGCACCCACGCAAAAGAGGAAGAGGAATCAGCAGGAGGAGCAAGGGGACCAAGAGACAGAGAGCTCATGACGCTCAAGGTCTGCGCAGCTGTTGACTCGAGTTGAGAGGTGAGTGGGGCACTTGGGGCAATTGCGGCAGAAGAGTCAACATCACCTGAAAGCTCAGTGCTCTGGATTTCTTTATCTTTATCAGCTGGATCTTCAGGAGCACTTGCAAGAGTTGGTACTTCGCTTTCTTCACTTTCACTGAGAACAATGATGTTCTCTGGTCCCATAGGCAACTCTGCCTGCTTTCTTTGAGGGTCACTTTCCACAGGCTCCTTCTTAACCTCCTTGAGCTTCTTCTGGTACACTTGAGTGGATGAAGAAGGAGTAGAAGCTGCAGGTCCTTGTATTGATGAGGCAGGAGGGGTCTTCATTGGTGTTTCTGACCTTGGAATAGATGCTTCTCTTCTTGGTGTTGAAGCATCCTTAGAAGAGGATTCTCCTGAATGCCTCCTGAATTCTCGAACCATCCTGTCAAACCAGACCTTAGTCCTGACTAAGACTGGAGCAAGGATCTCAGCCAGATCATCCCTCTCTTTCCTGTTCCAATCCAGGTCCTCCAAAGGAGTGTGCTTAACCACATTTTCATACGCATACAGTATAGATCGAGTTGTCATCACTGGAGACCTTTAGGAACAGTACAGACCAAGTTCTTGGATCAATTGTAGGAGAACCGCCACAATGCCTTCTCACGGCCTCAAAATCATCCGCTCATATCGGCCCGGTGAGTCTTACGTATCGCCCTATGATGGTAGATTATCTTGATGTTACTGTTTCAATAAACTTCTTCAAGTCAAAGCAAGTTCTTGGCTTGAAGAAATGAATGGTGATAGATAGTACCTGGGGCTCTCTCTATGTTACTGTGCGTCTGTGGCTGTTTTGCAAGTGTAGTTTCCCAGAGAGATGGGAAAGTGCAAGCCGAAATCTTCTTGTCCCTGCAGTTACGTACAATTTGTCTAGCTCGCCGCATACTTCGATCAAGGCCATTTTATCATTATAGAACATGGGAAGCCTCGAGAGGGTGCTCTCAGCAGTGAAAGCGATATAAGAAAATTTCCTGAATTGGATGAAATAAGCACCATATTGCGATATCAGGTTCATGGCTTCATCTGAAAACCTTCTAGCAGTATCACCTTCGAGCAGTCTGACCACGTACATGGTGAAAGCATCATTGACCCTTCTGAAATTACGATTGCTGGTCTCCAGGGTGAACTGCGGACAGTAAGCATATACTGGATCATCTTTGTGAGCGTCGATGTAAGAAAATCCAAACCATTGCCGTGACGCTACAGGGTATACATCAGGTACGAAGTCATATAGAACTTCTTCGTTTGCTACACATTGGACAGCTACTCCGTCAAATTCATGCTTATGATTTCCGCCCAATTGATATTTTGCGTTCCTTCGCACACCATGCTGATGAGTGGGCACATCCAGAAGTGAAATTCGTTGGTAGAGGGCAAACCCATAACCCAAGCCAGAAAGATTATGAATTCTGACAACTCTTCATTGAAATCTGCTCGGAAAAGGGTTTTGGTCAGACGAGAAGCTCCCTTCCTAGGGTTTTTAAGCCAGGACTTCGCCACTCGTGCCTTATATTTGTCACTGTCTTGGTCGAACAGGGCCTGTGCTTGATCCCGGGAAATGACTATGGCATTATCCATCTCTGGAATCCTCAGAGCAGTGCTAATGGTGGCAGCATCCAATTTGGCGATGAGTTCCCCATGTATATTAGTCAATTCGCTCGAAGCGGGGTCGAAGTGAGCTCCGCATGAAAGCACAGTATCAGCACACTGTACTGAGATTGGGAAACCTCCGGCAAAAGCCAAACCACTATCATGAATCATCTGCGCCATTGGTGTAGGGTTTGCGTCTGCCATTCTTGCCCAAAATCACTGAAATCAAGATGCGAGCTTCACTTGTCCCCCATATTGCGAAGCGAGACTCAAGTGGAGAAATTTGTTCGCCCACTGAAATTTGATCTTCATATTGATAGTCTCGGAGCCGCAACCTAAACTCGGAAAGGAATTACAGAGGGAGGGGATACATGCGCAGGTTTTCAAATTGCAAGGGTTCAAGCGAAAGATAACATGGAAGTAGTGTGAAAAATGCAAAGGGGAAATGCTTGTTATATAGCCATTTAGGGGAGAGAAAGGTCATAAATGCGCATTTAAAACATACCCACCAATTTGAATAAGCATGATATTCGGGTAGAGTGGGAAAAATAAGCACGAATGACACTTGGTACGCTTGGGACATGTGAGACGCGAATGCGCGAAACACGCGGCTCAGCCGATTCGGGTGAAGTAGGGAGAAGACGCACGAATGCATTTTGGGACATGCGGGACATGAGTGCGCGAAGTGCGCGATTCGGGTAATTCAGCCGAAATTGGAACAACTTGCCCGATTTACTTTGGGAAATTCGGGACGAAAAACGCGTGAAGTACGTGGTTCGGGTAATTTGGCCGAAATTGGAACAAAAGGCCCGTTTGAACTTGGGACATTTGAGACAAAAAGTTCCGGAGTACGCAACTCGGCCGGTTCGGGTGAAAATGGAACAGCTTAAACTCAAATTTTTTTGAAAATGACTTCTTAAGAATGGGAAAATTTTGAGTGGACAACACATAGGAAGAGTGTTAGGGAGAGAGATATAGTTTTACCCTCTAACTATGACTACATCCTCAAAAGTTCCTACCATTTCAGATGGATAAGGACCAAATTTTGTTCAATTTCCATCCATGTTGAATAACCGATATAGAAGCAGTATAGGAAAGGTAATGATGTTTCATTGCCCTAATCCTTTGGTGTCACAATATGTATATAATTAGATGGCTTCCATGTTAGTTGATTTGAAAGTGATGTAAAAATGATTCCCATGTTAGGTCATATGGGAAAGTAGTGATGTAACTCCCAAGTTAGGTCATATGGGAGGAATAATGAAGTGATGTGTTTCCCTCGGAAATGTTTCGTTCCTTTTAGAAACAGATAAGGTTAGGGTTAGGAGGAATACCTGTAGAATGTCGAGATGGTGTGCGCGTACTGTAGAGAAAGATCAGACTGACTGCGAAGAACTCCTTTTTGTCTTGGAAGGACTACCTGCAAATAAGAACACAAGACCACAAGATTTTGATTAAACAATAAATGAGAAACGCCTTGGGCCGGGAAATATAAAACTTCCTTTCGAAGGTGGTCAGTTTCCCTGCTAATATGAATTAACACAAAAGACTGTAAAATATCAATTAAGTTGTTTCGTTGAACTGGGTAGGGAAAAGGTTGTTTTTCTGGTTTTGATCAGAGGAACCGATGCAGTTCTTCGATAACCGATGCCGATTATCGATAACCGAATCTTTGGTGGGTTATAGGATCTTCTTGGTAGCTATGGTGTTTGTAAGGCTGGTTTATGGATGATATTAGGAAATGAGATGATGAGAGGTAAAAGAATAACAGTTAGATGCAATGGCACGTTGGGTAGTGGACTCAAAAACGGATTTAGGAGGACTGAGATTCAAGAAGCATAAGAAATGTTATAACAGAGGACATGCAAGATGTGACTTACTGGTTTTGACCAAGATGCAAGCTGATCTCCTTTGCTGTAAACACTTCTGGTATTTCCACTCGTCTCTACTTGGTCAAGTGAAGATCTGGACTCTGTTCCTCGCTCCCAATAATCTCTGTTGATCCAGAAATCCTTTGACTGATCTCCAAAATGAAATTCCGATCCGTTGTTTTGGTTTGGGGAGCCCATTTACAGGGAACCGATGGCGGTTGCGTAACCGACGGCGGTCGAGTAGGAACCGGCATCGGTAAGGAAAAAGTAGGCTATTTTTAGTAAAATCGCCCACCTTCCCTGCTTTTCTCCCGAGAGATCAGCTGCGGGCTTGGTCAAGTGACTAGAAGGTCGGTTTTGGGTGCGAGAAAGGGGTCATTAGTTATGGGTGTAGGTGTAGACCAAGTTTTAGGTTTTAATTAGGTTAGTTTAGGATTAGGGCTAGGTCATGATGAGGTGGCAAAATGAGGTGGCAGGTGAGGTGATGGGGATTTATCAATTACAAGGTAATTAATAAATAATTGTGTAAAGTTTAGGTAATGAGGTTAGGTTGCGAAATGGGATGCGGGTCACAAGGGGTCGTAAGACATGAATTTGGTGTCTACATTAGCCCCTTATTGTCGTGTAGCTTGTTCTGTAAAGCTGCGCGGACAATAATATGAAGTGGTTTCTCATGTTAAGGATATAGGTAATCCCCCTCAAATCTATCACAGATTGAGTGAACGGGAAATCAGGGATAGGGTTGATAAAGGGTACATGTTGTAGAGAGGATGGTAAGGTGGTGGGGTAGGTCCAAGGAAGCAGACGCATGTTGAAATGCAATAGTACGACTAGGGTACATGATTTGACGAGCAAACCAGCGATGTATAGGCAAAGGTCGATAGTTTATCCAAACAAGGGTGATATAATCCTGGTATCCAAGGCATAGGAAGTAGCTCCAGGGTATATAACAGGTAAGGTACAGGAACGTTTAGGCATGTTCGGCAGTACCAAATGGTTAGTTTGGTTGAGATAAACGTCACGGTCTAGGTCTAGGCAAAGTTGGTCGACAGATCAAGTCAAGGACCCTAATCATGCTAAAACACGAACAGGTGAGCTCGATTGAACAAAAGGTACATGATGGATGGATAAAAATAAAATGTTGATTGTGGGTATGGTATTGAAGTGATACGGTCGTGGGTCGGGCCAAGTTGGGGTGCGGCCTTGGGTCGGGCCGGATGGGTAGGGTGAGGCCTTTGGTCGGGCCAAGTTGGTTAGGGCGAGGCCTTGGGTCGGGCCAAATGGGTAGGTTAAGGCCTTGGGTCGGGCCAAATAGGTAGGTTGAGGCCTTAGGTCGGGCCAAATAGGTAGGGCGAGGCCTTGGGTCGGGCCAAATAGGTTAGGGCGAGGCCTTAGGTCGGGCCAAATAGGTAGGGCGAGGCCTTGGGTCGGGCCAAATAGGTAGGGCGAGGCCTTGGGTCGGGCCAAATAGGTAGAGGCGAGGCCTTGGGTCGGGCCAATAGGTAGGGCGAGGCCTTGGGTCGGGCGAAAGGTAGGCAAGGCAAGGCCTTGGGTCGGGCCAAATAGGTAGGTTGAGGCCTTGGGTCGGGCCAAATAGGTAGGGCGAGGCCTTGGGTCGGGCCAAATAGGTAGGTTGAGGCCTTGGGTCGGGCCAAATAGGGAAACAAATGGTGTTCAGCAAGGGTGGATATAGGCGATATGTGGTTAAAAAGGGGCAAATGGTAAATAGGGGCAAAAAAATAAAATTGGGGGAAAGTTGGGTAGAGAACCGATGTCGATTCTGCCTGACCGATATCGGTTAAGGGACCGATACCGGTTCCTTAGGGCAAAATAAAACCGATATCGGTTAAGGGCGAAAAACCTATAAAAAGAAAAATACGGCTTGTCATTGTCACTTTGTTATTTTGAAAACCAAATTGACTTGTCTGACGTGGAGAGTTGAGATTGGAGGTTTATTGAGTGAGGTGGAGCTATTTTGCTGGAGGAGTGAGTTGTTTGCGGGCCCGTGTGAGGAGGAGGCAGCAGTTGATTGGCCGGGGACCCAGCAGATCAAAATTGGAGCTATGGCATAGGCAGGAGGAGCAGGAGGGGCTGGACCAGCTGGACCACCACCACCTATCCCACCACCACGACGTGTGTCGTCGATGCAGGTAAACTCGGAACTCTTTATTTTGTGCATTTTATTGCATTATGTTGTTTTTGGGATTTGGGTAGGAATATAATGTTTTGTAGAAAATAATGAATAAATGGAAATGATTTGAAAAAGGGAGAGGGTAGATAGGTGAAAGAGGCCAAGGCGGCATGGTGGGTAGGTTTTTAGGGTGTTTGGGTGGGTAGAGAGGTAGAAATAGGGAAAAAGAAGAAAGGGGTAGGCCGCGTCGGGTTCGGCGCGGCAAATTTTCAGTGACCGATGTCGGTCACTAAGCGACCGGCATCGGTCGCGAATTTTTAGGGCAGGGTGGGTCTGTGGGTTACCGATGCCGGTTGGTCGTTGACCGCGCGTCGGGGGGGGACCGGGGTCGGTTATGGGTGAGGTGAGTGTGGGTTGGGTTGGGTTTTGGGTGTTGGGTGTTGGGTTGGGTTTTGGGTGTTGGGTGGGTTTGGGTTGGGTTGGGTTTTGGGTGTTGGGTGGGTTGGGTTGGGTTTTGGGTGTTGGGTGGGTTTGGGTTGGGTTTCGGGTGTTGGGTGGGTTTTGTTTTGGTTGAGTGTGGGTTGGGTTGGGTTGGGTTTCGGGTGAGTGGGTTTGGGT